>CM057453.1:1549635000-1550835000 GCA_016271365.2 Neoceratodus forsteri | reverse complement strand
TTGGCTAGGGTTGTTCCACAGCGACAAAGCGAGGAAATTCAGTGTTAGGGTTGCCACCCATGACCCCAAGCCCCTCGTCCCCAACAACAGGTATCAGGGTGTGCGTTGGGGTCATCGATCCTAACTCTTACCCCATCCCATGTGTAAACAAGCTGAGGTGGTGCAGTATAGAGAATGGGGTAAGAGTTAGGACCGATGACCCCAAAGCACACATTGATGCTCGTTGGTGGGGATGGGAGGGCTTGGGGGTATGCGGTTGGCAAACCCTAACACCGAATTTTGCTTTGTCGCTGTGGGAACAATCCTAACTGATGATGCATTAAATTTAGTTTTTGCCATGGATGTCCCTTCTTTGAGAATGATCACTATAAATAGTGAATGGAATGTAGTAGTGGGAGTGCGGGGCCCTTCGTTGCATCCCCTCATGATTTTGTTATTTGTCACATAGTTATGCTAATGGTAGCATATGCAAGCACAAATGGTAATTCACATGGTGACGCAAATGTAAATGATAACACAAATGGTAAGAGAAAAGCGTTAAGATGTTAATGAAAACAGAAATGGTAATGCAAACAGTAATGTAAATGCTAACGCAACAGAAACGCAAATGTTAATGAAAACAATAACGTAAACGGTAACGCCAACAGAAATGCAAACGGTAACACAAATGCAAACAGTAAAGACAATGGTGCATGAAGGAAACAGTAATGCAATCGACAATGGAAACACAACTAAAAATGCAAATGCTAAGGCCAACAGAAATGCAAATGGTGACGAAGACACAAACATTAACGGTAACACAATTGAAATGCAAACAGTTACAGTAACAGCAACGATGATGTCAAAGCCTAACAGTAATGCAAATGGAATGCAAGCATCAGAAACGCAATGGTAATACGCAGGGTCATGGTACTCAATTGGAAATGCAAATGTTAACGGTAACACCAACAATGACACCAAAGGAAAGGCAAACGCAATGCAAACAGAAGCGTGTACACAAACGCAAATGGTAATGCACAAGGTGATGCAAAATGAAATGCAAACAGAAACAGTAATGGAAACACAAATGGTAACAGTAATGCAATGCAAGAGGAAAACAAAATGCAAAGGTAACGCACCGATGGTGTAGATGGGAACGCTAATGCAAACGGTTACGGAAACACAAGTGGAAATGCTAACTGTAACAATAACGAAAGTGCACACCCTTTTTCCCCAAAACTGCATTGAGAAACACAGTGAATACAAAGAATGTATGCATAATAATGGGCCTCGAGCAGAAAATGAACACTTGGAATACTAAATTCTTTATATCTCAGGAACTGTACTGACGTAGAAAAAAATTAAAATTTCATATAATTTATGACTTTCTAGGTAGTTTTGTACTTAGCCCTTAGTGGGGCTAAGCATTTTCTGACGAAAAGTCTGTATCTTGAAGCATTTCTGAGATACGGGCCCAGAAAGGTGCGGTGGACACCATAATGTTATCCTATGTGAAAAATCACAACTTTGAGTACCATAACTTTGCAGCTCTGTAATATTTTGTCACCAAACAACCAAAAGGCACATCTGTGGGATGTTGGCTGTCTTCCCTCAAAATGTCAGCCGAATAGACCAAACCGTTCTTTTGCAGCAGGGTGGCAAATATTTCTTATTCTTTTGAGCATAGTGTCACAAAGTAGTGTCACAAATCATGACACTTTCTCAAAAAAAATTACCAAAGTGTGCAAAGTGCGACACTACTTCTACACTACAGTTTACAACAATTTTAAAAACAAATTTCTGGGGTGTTTAACCCCAAAAAAGACATAGCTAGCATCCTCAGGGCTCGACTAGGTGAACAAAAGAATTGTGTCCCTAGAGGGTCCCAATTTTAAATACCAAGCATTTCTGTGACCAGTAACTGAAAAAAATGTCTGACTCATTACACTACAGGGGTCATTTGCTACACTAAAACTGCATTTGCGACACTGTCGAACATTTTGTTAACTTTTCTTATTGACTATAATGGGAAACTTGTTTTTGAATAACTTTTAACCATTTAATATTTTTCATGAAATCTTCTAAAGGCACATTGGGGACCCTGGCCACATGTTCCCTGAAGTTTTGGACTGGTCATGCAAACCGTGCGACCTGTAGGTGCGAGCAAAGAATGCACAAAAAGCATAAATACGACTTTCTATTGCACCTTATAGCTCCACAACCGTATACCCGACCATTACATAAACTTTGCAGATCCAGAGATTTGTGGGACTGCTCTGTGCATGCCAAATTTCAGGCAAAACTGTCATATGGTGGTAAAGTTATTAAGCTCACAATTTCACACTTAAACCTTAAATGGGTACTCAACCTTAACTATAGTGGCACTACCATGCCACTATATATATATATATATATATATATATATATGGCTTATTGCCACATCCCCATATACTCTTTCTAAATACCTTTCTTATGATATGATAGTAGCGGGACCTCCTGGCAAAGCCTGCCCTATCTGTTTCCAAGCCCATTAATTATTTAAACCTTTTATAAACCCTTGGAGGACCAAAGACCCCCCACTAGGCATGGCCATGCAGGCTGTCTCCAACTGCTGAATAAACCCCATTCACCAAATGCCCTTTTATTTATTTCTGTTGCATTTGTTACAACAAAATCCCACAGCAGAGTGATTCAGTGCATTCTTATAAAGTCTCTCCTGGGCGAACTCAAGCACTCCTTGTGACTGCGAGCATCTCTGGTTCGGTTGACCACATGATGACATCGAACCCCATCACCATGCATCCTGCAGTTGGGCTAGTTCAGTTGACTGGGCTGCCATTCACCATTGTCCACATGGGCTCACCAACAGTCCAACTGCTCCCCAGAATGGGAGAGCTCCTGAAGTGAGCCTTCAATCAATGCAGCCTCCTATAAAACAAACTCATTGGACCCTCCCCTCTGGGTTGCACCCTGGCGGCAGCCTGTGACCTTCCTCAGGCATTCTCAATTGATGCCCACCACCTGGGAGCGATGAACATCTCGGAACCATGGAAACTCCATACTCAGTCATTTTTACTTCCTTTAAACAGCCATTTGCAGTTTTGTGTACTGCATGAGCAGCCACTGTTCCGTATCCAGAAAACCTGTCAAAATGCTTCTGTTCCTGCTTGCAACCAGCTTTTTAAAAACACTTATCTTACCACTGGAAATCTGAGAAACTCACTTGGGCTTCCTCAAACAAGTTAATGTGCTCTGAACAATTAACAAACTTAACTACCACCAGCAATAAAATGTAGCCTTAAGCACAAAATTTTACCAATAAATAAGTTGTTAAATTAACTCCAAATCACTACTGCAATAAACTTGACAACTGGCTAACTATATAAGCAAACATTTTTTTTGCTCAGAATAATCATATGTTTAAAATTGCCAAAACTGATGATGCTTCTCAGAGGAAATTCTCTTTGAAGCAAAATTGTGAGCTCCCAGGCCCTGTGCTCCTCCTTAAGTACCCCTGTTGCTCACCCTCTCTCTCTTTCCCTAACTGGCCAATACCATTCTCCCATATCACCACTGCTCTGGTCTCATAGCTCCTCCCTTCTGACCTCACCCTCCTACTCCTCTCTCCCCACCCCTTCTAGCCTTTCCTTCCAATGAAACCCTTGAGGCCCCCCACATACCTTGGTCTGGGCCTGTGGACAATGGGGTCTGCCCCTTTAATTGGGCAACCCTCTTTTTTGCCCTTCTAAAGGAAATTCATGGTTTCTCTCCAAAAACTGTTATGGGGTCATTGGTCAAAATGGGACAATATTTGTGTACAATTTGCCTTATCTTGCCAGATATCAGATTATGTTCAATGTTCAGTGTTATCAGTTCTTGCTCCTTGTTTAGGTTTCTTTCATCATTATAAATATTTTCTGCCTCTCTGCCTAGCTTTCTCTCTTGCTGCCTCTACCAATTTAAGACTATACCCTCTCCTAGAAAACGTTCCATCATTTCTTCAGATTTTAAGTCAAAATCATCTATAGTTCTACAATTCCTCCTCAAGAGGAGCCTTTGGCTGAATGGAATATATTTCTTTAAGTTTTTCAGATGAGCACCTTTGTAATGAAGAAAAAATTACATGCTGTCTCCTTTCTAAAGTTCTTAGTGAAACACACTGGCCTTCTTTGCCCTCCATTGCACATCCAGGAATGGTATAGTTATTTTCCTACGGTGTGACACCCTGAGTTCCAACCTACTGTATAACCAATCAATAAATTCTGGTATTTTTCTGCATCACCTGCTCATACACAAATGACATCATCAATGAAGCAATGCCACATGATGACCTCATCTGTATATTGGAAGCCCTCTGAGAACACACTCTCAAGATCCCAAAGTCCGAATGTAAGGTTGGCACAGGATGGGGCCATGCATGTCCCCCATCGCTGTGCCTAAAATCTAGTAGTAATATTCCTTGTTGAATTCAAAGTTATGCATCAGAATAAACTTGATGCTTTCTATCAAAACTTCATTGGATTGGGTATGGGGCTTTTCTCCAAAAATATTTGCATGCAGTTATGCCATCCTGATGCTGAGCGGATGAATACAGTTGTTCTATATCAGTTAATATCCAAATAAATTCTTCCTGACAAAGAACATTTTGTAGCCTTGCAAACAGGTCTCCAGTGTCCCTGAGGTATGAACTAAGTTTGACACCTCCTTTTTTAGGGAAAAAGTCAATAAAAATGATAAATTATCAGTTAAGGATCCACTCCAGAGACAATCTGGTGACCTGGAGGAAAACACAATAACTGTGTATTTTTGGTAGGAATACATTACAGGGATGGTGGTACTGTTGGGCATAAGCTAATCAAATTCAGAATGTGTTATATCTCCTGATGTTAAAGCCTCATTTAACAGCTCTGATAATTCTGCTCTAATTTTATTGAAAGATTTCCTTTCAATTTTTTGTACCTAGAGGTGTCTTGGAGTATATAATTTACCATTTTAACATACTTTCAGTATCCAGCAACACAATATTGCTGCCTTTGTCAGCCAGCTTGACAATTTCATCTTGCCAGCTCTGAATCTGTTTTAATGAAGCTCTGTGTTGGCAGCTTAAGTTATCACAATGTTTGTTTTCTTTTTCATGATTTATAAGTTCCTTGACCTCCATAGATACATTCTTTTCATACACAATGATATTTATATTCATAGTTCCTGGACAAAATTTAGACTTTTGTTTAAATAGTCTTTTCGTTCACCCCAGATATAATTCTGGTTAGTAATAGCAGTCTCAAAATATTCTGGTGCATCTTTTAATGATTTATCATTTTTATTAATTCCATCAATTTCAATGGTTTCTGATGTTTCCTGCAATAGCTCTTCTAACAGGTCATCATTACCTGCCTCTAAAATAAATCATTCAGTGCATCAAGTGTTATACTTTCCTGTGTTAAAGATGTCTCCATCACATCAAAGTCTCATGATTCAGTGATCCTGATGTCGGTTTCCAGGTCCAATCCAGGTGAACTTGAACTGTGGCTGTAGTAAACCTGTAGTCTGATCTCTATAAAAACTTAAATAGATCAACATTAATGTCAATGAATTCACACAAGGTTTAAGAACAAATGAAAGGTTAATTTCCAATACTTGCATCTGCAGACCTGATAGAGCCTTTATGACAAATTCACATTTAATTTCTGCCACTATTTGCATCCAGAGCATCTTGGACCTGTCTTGTTTCCTCTTGCCCTCATGCTCCTCCTCCTCTTCCTCTTGCATTTCGATTGTTTGAGCTTGGGAACCCCTGCTTGTTGTTTGTCTAAATAAACTCTTTGGTCAGTACATGATTGGTTTTCAGGCTCAACACCAGTGCCTCCTTGCTTGGCTCCATCAGCATTTAATTGAAATGAAACAGAGTGGGGTGTTTAACTTCTACTATTTTGTCTGTTAAAATACATTTTACATGACCTGGATCTACCTCTACTTTTACTTCTATCAGATTCCTCCTTTGGCCAATTAAAGAAGTTATATTTGGCTTTGTCACCCTCATCATGATTTAGTTTTCTTTGCTTCCATGCTACTAATTTCTTTTCATAAGTTTCCAATCTCAATTTAAGATCATTATCACATTCCTTAAATAGGGGTTCTTCTACATGGTCACTTAAAGTATTTTAATAGCTTCAATCTCATCATTAATTGACTTGCGTTTGTTCATGTTGGCTTTTATAATCAATTCAATAAATATTTTAGTGCATTCCTATGCAGCAATTTCCCACTTTTTATATTCAAAATTGTCTATACCACTGGATGGCACTACTAAAACTCTGAGACCTCTGGGGTATAATTTCCATTCTAAATATGTTCCAAATATGTTTCCAAAGTAGAAAAATTACATGCTGTGTTTATTTCTTTAAATAGGGTTTCCAGTTTCTTGTATGTATGTTTAACATCATAATTTGAATTAGCCTCTGAGCCACCTTTTGAAACATCACTGCAACCCCACTAGCTAGCTTCTGTTTACGTTTTCTGAGTGACTCAAGAGTATTTAGTTCAAATTGTCCCTTGTTACCAGCAATATTAGCTTCACTTGCACTTGCTATTGCTTGATTCATTTTAGAGGTACTGTCTCAATACTGAATATCAGGACTAAAATGATTAAAGTGACTGTTTACTTTAGGATGGCTGACTGCATCCAAATTGATCTATTTCCTTTCACTATGCATGGACTAGCCTGCCACAGGAGGTGGTGGGTGTGAGCACAATGGGGGATTTAAACATGCATGGGATAGGCATACAGGAACCCTAGTGGTTGGAAAGAGAGGCTAAAGCAGATGGCCAAATAGGGTCAGTGGCCTCTAAGAAAGGTAGGAAAACAGGGCAGGCTGGATGGGCCTAGCAGTCTTTATCTGCCATCAGTTTCTATCTTTTATATAATCCACCTGAGGTCTGAAAGTGCTTTCTTGGTCAATACAGACCCCAAGATACTTTTACTTACATAGAAACATAGAATAAGATTGTAGATAAGGATTTCTTGGCCCACCTAGTCTGCCCAATTTCCACCTATTGTAATCTCCAGCTTTGCCATCCCTTTCCTTACCACTAAGGTTCCCTTATGCCTGTCCTATGCATTCATGAAGTCTGTTACAGTTTTGCCCACCACCTCTGCTGGGAGGCTATTCAGGCATCCACCACTTTTTCTGTGAAAACATACTTTCTCACATCTCCCTGAATTCACCACATAGATTTGTGAGCCAGATGGGGTGGCTAGGGAAGTAAGTGCTATCTATCTGTTCCAAGATGTTTTGAGCCAAAAGAAGAGCCTTGGTCTTTTTCATTCATAACAAGCTTATTATCAAAGAACCATTTTCTAGAGTACAGAAGTCAATGGCAAGCTGGGCATTGATCATATTAATATTAGTGGAGCATCAATACAGAATCACATCATCTCATAAAGCTGGAGGTCCCTCTCACATTTTTAGTCATGCCGTTGATAAATATAGAGAATAGTATGGGATGCAGGATAGACCCCTGAGGGACATCATCTGTAATTGGCTTCTGGCATCAGTGGATGAACTTCCTTTTAACCTCCTGAGACCTGTTTCCTCAGACAGTGAGTGCACCAGTGGTGTGAGAGGCAATCATGGCCCAGATGTTGTAACTTACCAATGAGCAGAGCATGAAAATCTTTCCTGTATCTTTGTCAGTGGACAATGGAGCAAGATAGATCTGTAACTTTCCAGTGGTTCTCTGTGGCCTTCTTTGTGAAATGGTATGAATACTGCTACTTTCCATTTTTCAGGTATTTTTCCTCCAAGGAAGGACCTGTTGAGGAGTTTGGTGGGAGGAAGAGCAATCACTGGGACTGCTGTTTTGAGGAGCCTAGGTTCCAATTTATCAAACACAGCAGAGACACCTGATTTAATTCACTTTAACAAGGTTAGCACTTCCTGTTTTGAGCTAGATAGAAATGAAAACAGGGTTGATGATCCTTTGTTTTATCCTGGCCCTGGGTGGAGGCCCAGGAGGAGGCCCAGGAGGGTGGTGGGGCCCAGGAGGGGTAGGGTTGGACCTGGTTAGATTCATAAAGAAACAGTTGATGGCTTTGACAACGTACTTGAGTTCATTAATTCTCTGACCATTAGATACAAATATCTCCTTCTGCAGAACTATTACACTGTTTCAACATGGAGTTAATCTGTTCCCAGAAATGCTTGGGGTCTGTCAGGTATTTACCTTGTAGCCTCAGATATAATCTCTTTTGTAGTTTTGCACCATTTTCCCACTGATTTCTCAGCTCTCTGTATTTGCCCAGTCAGCTTTAAGGACTGTACTTTTAAAGAGCACCAGGCTTTGTCTATCAGAATTATTTGTTTTTTCAGCTAAGGGACCAACAATTTATAGCATATACCTTTACCCCTGAGCTTCAGAAAGAGGCCTGTCTATTTGAAGCCCGAGAATGTTGTGAAATAAGTCTAGGTTATCATCTATGGTAGGGAGCTCTTGGATTTGGTTCCAGTCAGATTCTGATAGGTTAGCCTGAAAAGACCGCTATCAAATCTGGAGCAATCTCTGCTAGAAAGGTTCTAGGCTGTGCTTTAGGAGTATTAGTCTTTTAAATACATAAAATGGGAAGTGATCACTAAGGGAATCTGAGGAGATGCCTTCTGCTTGAATTTTCTCCGGATTAGGAACAACTGCCCAGTTGAGCAGGAAAGGTTTCTAGATTTATTGTTAAGTCTACTTGGCTCACTGATTATTTGCTTAAGGTGAGCATCAGGCAATGGGGCTTTCAGCCCAGTTTCTGAATCTGGAGCTCAGTTAGGGCTGAAGTCTCCTAGGATGATTAGTTCATCAGGGATTGATCTGCTAGTGTCTTCATTGTTGCATCAAGAGCCAAGGAGGCCAGCTGGGCAGGGGTGGAAACACAGCTCTCACAGAGTGACTTAGTGTCACCAAATAATATTTTGATAAATAGAGCCTCACATTCAGAGGTCTCAAAGTTCGGACATCAGCCTAGAAGACATTTATGGAGGAATTGACACAGATTAGTACACCACCCCTTCTTTTCAATTCTGCATCTCCTAAAATTTTGTCATTTTAAGTGCCACTTGATGGGATATGACATGAGGTTTTAGCCAGGTTTTGGAGACTGCTATAATATCAGGTCTATAGATATCCTCCCAGCCTTCCAGTTCCTGAAATTTAGGTCTTAAGCTATTTACATTGAGCTGGACTAGTTTTAGGCAGGACCCCATGTTCACTGCAGCAAACTGGACCTATGTTCTGCAGCAGGACCTCATGCTTGCTGCAGTCAGGCTATGAGCAATTCTCATGCAATTCTGTGATGGGCTTTACTGTACATTCTCTGGCAACTCAAATATGCCCCAAAATAAAATCTAGTTACCCACAAAGAATGCTCAGGAAAAGGCAGCCTGGGGCAGTTTGGCAATGCAAAGCAATTCTGGCATCATGATTTGGATTTGATGTATGTCATGGGGAATTGAAGAGTTATTTATTTTTTACTGTGGTCTGTCTTGTTGTCCCATGACTCCCTCCCACATGCCCAGTGCTGGTTTACCACAGCTATGCTTCTGATAATTTCTCCCTGCCTGCCTAGTTGCTTGAAGACCAGTATTGCCTGATTGCAAAACAGTGCTGCTCAGTGCTCCCTCCCACCCACTTTTTGAAGCCTGGTGGTGATGGTTTGTACTGTAACATTGCTTTAGTTGCTTCCTGCTGCTCATACTGTTCAACACTGGTGGTGCCATTGTATCAATGCCACTTGGCTTCTATATCTTTTCTCTCCCACTCTGTAAGGATTTACTGTGAGACTAGAGAGCAGCTGGAACATGTTGCATTAGACAAAGGTCCAGAAAGCTGCCATTTATTTTTGTCTGTAATAATTACTAATACTTTTCATTCCACAGTTCTGCAATTGGCAAATAGAACAGCATTCTTTCACATGAAATAGACTTCCTGCTGTTCTCTCAGTGTTTATAGAAGGCCATGATGATCATAAGCTTCACAGCTGAGTGCCAGTGGATTGGAAAGTGGTGGCCCCACTGACCACTGCAACCCGTGGGGTGGATGTATAATGGAGCTGCCAACAACTCACACTAATGCCATTTCATGTTTGCTCACAATCATTTTAGCCATTTAATTGGTGTTTCAGTGCTGACAGCAATTTGTACTGCACCAGAAAAATGCTGTTTGTGTGCCAGAGGCTTGTTTCTGTGGCAGAACCATATCTCTGCAGCAGTGTCTGCAACTGCAGAATCACAGAAAACATGGGGCTTTGGCTTTAGGCCTCTGGTGTAGCCAATCTGGATCAGTAAGGAGCAGATCCTCTACTTAGTGGGGACAGGGACAGGATTAGATATAATATCCCCATATAAGATAATTTTGATAGCTGGTAGAAGCCTGGAGAGTTAATGTAGATATAACCAGAGACATGGCCCCTGACACACTTTGAAGAAGAAAACAGTTTGTAACATTTTTCTTCTGTACAAACCACAGAATATCATAAAAAGGGTTGCACTCATCCAAAGTTGGAGACAGGAGTGAGGGAGGGGTATTATATTTTGCTCTTCATTTAAGTTAGTGACACCAATATCCCATAGCAACTGATCCATACATAGCATAAGCAGGATGTAGGACATAGCAGCAGTCGAGCCTTTCAATGCCATGGTTAACAATGGAACCAACACAGTCCAGACACCAGGGACCAGAGCAAGCTGGAATATGCCAGTGCCCCATTAAGTACAAGATAACCAACATATGGTTTAACCGGATCCAGGAGTAGAATATCTCACTGACATAGGTGGAGGGATAGGCCCAGGTGTACAAGTAGACAGGGGTCTGCAATACTTAAAATCCACCTGCCCTAGATAGGATGTCACCAGGGAGCACAAAGTATATTAGTTAATTAGGTTCCGGTAGTGAGGCAATTTAACAATAGCTGCATAAAGTCCCTACAGAAAACCACTAGTCAGAGCAGCAGAGTTAGCAAGAAAACCACAGAATATCCAATTTGTTTCACTTTTCTGAAGGCATAACATAAATGGAATATACTCGCTCTTTACTGGAAATATTGTTGATATTTTTGTTTTCATGTCCTTCTCCAATTAACTAAACTGCAATTTGCTTTTCAAATACCTCCCACATCCCAAACAAGGGAAACAGGTACAATGTTGTTGAACGCAATATTTCCATTTCTGTTTTCTCCACTCTGTCAGTGCTGCCTCGCCATGACAGTGTGCACCCCAGATTCTCATATTCCCACTTTATGTTGCCAGGCAAAGTGATCTAGGCCACGCTGCATTTCTCATGCAGCCACCCAATGACACTTCCTTTTCTTCCTTGCATTTAGTCAGTGCACATGAAAACTGCCTTCATCATATTACCCAGAGCTACATCTTGCTCTGCTGCTGTTTCCATTTTATGTTTGCTTGCATGCATGTGCAAGAAACATAGTGCCATCATCGGAGATTTCGGGTGTGTCACCTCCTCCTCCAATTCAGGCAGTGTGCTGGCAGGCGCGGCCCTGTAAGCCAATGCATTTTGGAGCTGTCTATGACACGCTTCAAAATGCAGTGGCATCTGATTGAAAGGGAGCTACACTTGAGTGAGCAGCGATAAGAAGCTGCTCACGTGCAGCTCCCCCAGCCGCGAGGCGGCGCGCCCAAGACGCAGTGTATAGCCGACGGGTGCCCAATCCCAGTCGGCTGAGCTGCATCGTCTCCTCCCAGTAGTTGGTGCCACGCTGAGAGCCCCACCCCAGCGTGGCAATCAGTCATTTGCCGACAGGGTGCCCAATCCCCCATTGGCTGAGCGCCCCCCAGATCCTTGTGCCCGCTGGGAGCCCACCCAACGTGGGCAAACGGTCCCTACGAGGTCTTTTTATTTGTTTTCCTCCTTTTGCTGACGGGGTGCCTAACTCGTCGGCTGAATGCCCCTCAAAGCCTTGTGCCACGCTGGGAGCCCACCCCAGCGTGGCAAACGGTCCCATGACGTCTTTTTATTTTT
Organism: Neoceratodus forsteri; assembly: GCA_016271365.2. NCBI lineage: Eukaryota > Metazoa > Chordata > Ceratodontiformes > Ceratodontidae > Neoceratodus > Neoceratodus forsteri. The sequence continues at coordinate 1,550,823,006 of CM057453.1, read as the reverse complement.
GTTCCTGTAAGACAAAAACGTCCAGCGGTCTCTCCGACCCCCTCCACAACCCGCACCCACCACTGCGCACCCAGCCTCCCACACCCCCACCCCATGCTTACTCCCGGACTCCGACCGCGACGATCTTCGTGACCGGAACACGTCTGCACTCTTCAAAGCCGGCGCGACCTGAGGAAATGCCGGTAAGCTGTATAATGGGCTAGATAGGAGGGTTCAACTTATTGTATATCTCAGGCATTTTTGGGATTTTAGCATATTTCAACATGGGGTTTTGGGACCCCTTCTCGTGAATGATGTCACTGTCACGTGTACTGGCCCGGCGGGTGATTTCGTGCAGTGACTGCACAGTGACTGTGAAATCACCCTTCGGCCTGAATTCCACCATGACAGTGACATCATTCATGAGAAGGGGGCCCAAACCCATGTTGAAATTTGATGCAGAAATTCCAAAATGACTGTTTAACGATGCATTGCGAGTTCCTACAAAGGCTCAGAAGTTCGCGAAATTTCATTATTTTCACTCCAGATTTACAATATTGCCATTTCACCACACCTTCTTATGAGTAGTACAGCTGTCATTTTTCATATCTCACCCAAAATGTGTTTCCGCCCATGAAGCGCAGAATGGCACAGTCAGTGTAAATCAATGTACGGACAAATTAAGAAAATCACAGTGACACTGTTCATGAGCAGAGGTCTTGAAATGGCTATGTTGAAAATTTGGTGAAAATTCTAAAAATGATGTTTTGATGAGATGCTATAAGTTCCTACAAGCGCCATAGGTTTGCGAATTTTCAATATTTCACTCCAGATTTTCAACATTGCCATTTTCCACACCTTCTTATGAGTAGTACAGCTGTCATTTTCACATCTCACCCAAAGCGTGTTTCCACCCATGTAGCGCACAATGGCGCAGTCATTGTGCTAACTCAGTGTATGGGACACATTAAGAAAATCACAATGTCACTATTCATGAGCAGAGATCTTAAAATGGCAATGTTGAAAATTTGGTGAAAAATTCTAAAAATGACTGTTTTCACGAGTGTCGTTGCACAGTTCCCACACACTCTGTAGGTTTCGAATTTTCAATATTTCCTCCAGATTTTCAACATTGCCATTTTCCACACCTCCTTATGAGCAGTACAGCTGTCATTTTCACATCCTGCCCAAAACGTGTTTCCGCCTAAGGTAGCGCACAATGGCGGATCGGTGTGCAAACTCAATGTATGGGACACATTAACAAAACCACAGTGACACTGTTCATGAGTAGAAGTCTTAAAATGGCTATGTTGAAAATTTGGTGAAAAAATTCCTAAAAATGACTTTTATGAGCGTCGTTGCACAGTTCCTATGCATGCTTCGTAAGTTTGTAAATTTAATATTTTCACTCTAGATTTTCAACATGTCCATTTTATTAAACTTCCTTATGAATAGTACAGCTGCAATTTTCATATGTCACCCAAAATGTGTTATCGCACATGTAGCACACAATGGTGCTGTTGGTGTGAAAGCAATGTTTAGGACAGATTAAGAAAATCACAGTTACACTGTTCATGAGCAGAGGTCTTAAAATGGCTATGTTGAAAATTTGGTGACAAAGTCCATGAAATGACTGTGTTACGAGTGAGCATTACGCAGTTTCCATGCACCCTCATTAGTTCATGACTTTGTAATATTTTCAGTCCAGATTTTCACCAGTGGCATTTTTCCACACTTCCTTATGAACAGTACAGCTGCCATTTTCACAACATGGTCAAGTGTTTTTCACACTTTCAGTGCAGAGATGCGTGGTCGCTGTGGGAAATCATTGTTCGGCACAGATAAAGAAAATCACAGTGACACTGTTCATGATCGGAGGCACCAAAATGCCTGAGTTGACAATCTGCTATAAAAATCCCAACCTAATTATATTACCGGTGTGCGCTGCACAGTTTCTATGTACGCCATGACTTCACCATATTTTTTAAATATTTTACTACACATTGCAACATAGCCATTTTTACACCTCCCTCATGAAAGAGTACAGCTGTCATTTTTTACATCCTGTTCGAATATTTTGCACCTGTGGTGCTAAATGCCGTAGTCACTGTGCATAAGCAGCTCGCTACCAAACTGATATTCCCCTGTTCATGAGGTGGAGTCACAAAACAAACATGTTGAAAATTTGGAGGAAAATACCAACGATGCCTGAGGTATTAGGCTTTTCAACTAAATCGCCCAACCCTCTAGAGAATGACAGGAATCAGGGGTGTGACTTGGGATTCTTGCCTGTGATGCTCATACCATTCCACACCCTGCAGTCACTGAGAGGCATCGAGGTATGCCTTGGACTCTTCGACCCCAAACTTCACCCCATTCTCCTATATCGCACCCATCTCACCATATTTCCTAATGAAATGCGTCGATAAGGTCCAAAGACCCCAGGAACACGTGGACACTTGTCAGTCTCTGCAGAGTGGGGTGTGGTGAAATGGCATGGCCGTTATGCCTGACGCACTCAAACGCACACCCCAATGCCTGTCACTTCTGCAGGGTGGTGGTGGGTTGGCTCAGTTCAATACTTCACTGCCATTCCTATTACGCAGCTCTGTAACTTACACTACCACTGCCAATGCCAGCAAGCAAACATTCGGCATTGACAAATGCTTGTTTGGTTTCATTTTGTGTCATTCAGCTGTGTGCCATTTAAGTTAGAATGTCATCTCTGTTTCCAGGCAAAGAAGCTAAGTGCCTGGTGCTCCTCAATGCAGCCACCTCCTGACACTCCCATGTCCCTTAGCATGCAATTTCATGGCAGCATACTGTAGGTGCCTTTGGCACCTGAGGAAAAACATCAGCACTTCCCGGACAGTTGATGGCACTCAGCTTGCCCTATACCTCACAGCCCACCTGGTATGTGTGATAATTCAGCACTACCGCACACCCTGCCAGGTGTTATTGCGTACTTACAATTCATAATGTGATCCTATTGGAATCATATACTGCACTTCCCAGGTGGTTGAAGGCATTTGACTGTGCCTCATGCCTCATAACCCACCTTAGACATGCAGTAATTTAGTTTGCCACACGCCCTGTCATATGCTGTTCATTGCTTACAATTTACAGTGTGATCCGAAGGAATTTTCCACACTTCCCAGGTGGTGTGCAAGTGTGCATGTGAATCCATGGCTGCAGAAGCACTGGACCATGATGATGGATGTCTCTTATGTCATTTGGAAAGAGTTGTATGTTGTTTGTCTTACCTGATGATGGATGTCTGCGGCTGCTTGTGTTGCCTTTCCCCTTTGGCTGCTTGGCTGGGGGATGCGGAGTTAGTGTTGAAAATCCTAACACTGCATTTCCATACTACTGCCACTTTAATAGCAACTCATACTGTTGCATTAACAGGTTTTTGCAAAGAATATATAAAGGGATATGCTGCCATAAACTAAGAAATATTGTTGATAGTTTTTGTTGGTGCCAATTGACTAGAAAACATCACAGTGGCTAAGCCACAAGTGATGTCATCAGGTCAGTTGCATGAGAAACAAAAGTATCAACAATATTTCTGGTAGGGATGTTGCATAATCCATTTATGCCATACCTCAGAAATGAATACATCTGCACAGCTGGCACTCTCTCATCTTTGACATCATCAAGGAAGCCATTTTAAAATTCTGTGAGTAGGAAATTTGAATCAGAAGAGGCTGTGTTTACAATTTTCAAATGCTATGAAACTGCAATTATCCTACTTTAATAAATGCAGTTCAGTATAAATGAAACAGCAGTCTCTCTTTTAGAAGCCTACTGAGTAAAAGATGGTTTAGATATCCTTAAGGATGCCCCCCAAAATTCTTCATGTTGTGGGTGTCTTGGGGAATGCCAGAGGCAGATTCTTTTTATGGCTGTTCTGTGGGGTGCTCTAAGTACAGCGTGGAATGTGTTGGTTTGTTTTGTTTATTTAAAATCTGGAAAAGTCCATGGGCCAAGGCCCATTTACATGGCAACCAGAACAAATAAAATATACAATAACAGAATTACACAAGATATAATAATCAGTTCAACAAAGATATACAACAACAATGTTAAAAGACTAGTCAATGAAACATTTACATCTGTTACTGGAAAAAGATGCCTGTTTTGGGCTTTTTCTGAATGTATATAGAGAGTTGCATACACAAGTTATCATCGATGGTAAGGATTAAAAGTTACAAGCAAACTATATAAGAATAATCTCTGACCAGTAGAAGTTTCATCATAGGAACAGTAAACCAATTACATTGGGAAGATCTGGTTTGAGCTGTAGTAACATGTTTTTGAAAATTACATGAAAAGAGCTTGGAACCATGTCCAGGATTACTTTCCTGGCAAAGAGTGCCAAGTTGGAATTGGTACCTCTGATCAAGCTGCAATCAACCCAGTTGCTCATATAAATTACAATGGTGAGTAGTACTTATATGTGGTAGTTGAGAAGCAAATCTGGCAATCTGATTCAGTAAGGTCTTAACCTTATTTAGTAACCCCATGCCCACTGATTGATAGAGCAACAACTCATAGTCCATCAGAGGCAGTAGGAAGCTCTAAGACTGCAACAACCTAGTGGCAGGGACAAGTAATGAGTTAAGTCTATAGAGAGAAGCTAGTCTTTGATGTGTTAGTTTAATCATGGTATTAATGGGCTGTTCATAAGTTGAAGATTCATTCAATAGAAGTCCTAAATATTTAAAGGTCATGACTTGTTCTATGTCATCACCCTTAGCGTGTGTAATAAAGAACAGGCTCATCAGACAACTTTATCTTTGATTATAAAAAGTCATGTATTTTTTCTTTTCTTCATTTTATACCAATTTATAAAAGCAAAACCATTTTTGAACTGCAACAAAATTGCAGGCCAGGTCATTTGTACATCCAAAAGACTGAGGACACTTGTGAGGTGGGTGAAGTGGAAGAAAATGATTCTAAGTTTGTGCAGGAGGAAGTTTCAGCTGAAGTGGTCTAACAGGACATTTAATTTCAGCATATGTGTTGTTGCCATCATCAGAGCCTTATGTGGCTCAGAGAGGAGTGTGCAGTCAGGACCCTGGATCAGTGTCAGTATCAATGTAATCTTGGCCCTGGCCATGATAAATAAAAGCCACCACCATGTCTGTTTCCCCATGCTCCATGGAGTGGCCTGTTTTATTTTTCTGAAATTAAATCCATTGTTGCACTTGAATCATTGTATACAATGATCCTACTGAATCTACCTCAATGTACCAATGTACTGCTTAACAGGTTTTGCCCCTATAGCTGAAGCAGCCCTAAAGAGACAACCAACATCCTCCAGGACCATTGCTAAACCAGGTAACTGAGCAAATCTTGTGACTGTGGTTACTGGCTCTGAGTGTTTCCTACATACAGATTAGCTATATTAATCCATTTGCACAAAGTATAAAACTGGACCAGGCAGAAACAACAACAGTCCCTCACAGCCTTACCTATTACACAGAATAACCAAAAGCATAGGGCAACACAATATGTATGGATTAGCACTATTTATCCATTAGCACAAAGTACAACCACACCTGACGTAACAGCAGCAATCATAGAAACATAGAATTTGACAGCAGATAAGGACCACAAGGGCCATCAGTCTGCCCATTTTTCTACTTTGTAAGATGTGCCATGACCTTTACTCTGTCAATGGCCTATCTGTTCATACTCATCTGTATTGCTCCCTATGCCTATCCCATGCCTATTTGAAGCCCTGCAAGGTATTCATATCCACCACTTCCTGAGGCAGGCAGTTCCATGCATCCATCACCTTTTCTGTGAAAAGAACTCCTCACATTACCCCTTAATCGGCCTACCTCAAATCTCATGCTGTGTCCTCTTGTCCTGCTATTTTTCTTACACTGAAGCATGTTAGACTCTTTCACCTTGTTAATGCCCTTAAGATATTTGAATGTTTCAATCATATCACCTCTCTCCTCCTTTGCTCTAGGGTATATATATTGAGCTCCATTAATCTGTCCTCATATGTTTTCTGATGCAGTCCCTGCACAATTTTGTTGCCCTTCTCTGGACTGCCTCCATTTTGTTAATGTCCTTGTGCAGGTGTGGCCTCCAGTACTGCATGTAGTACTCCAGATGGGGCCTAACCAGTGTCTTGTAAAGAGGATTATTACCTCCCCTACGACTTGCGATACCTTTTCTAATATACCCCAGCACCCTAACACATCCTAACCTACTACATACTCTAGCCAACTTGGAGGTGAAAAAGTTCAAGTGAGGTACCTGCAGTACAAGCAGAGTAAGTTCACAGTCCTGTTATGCAAAAAATGGACAAAGCTTAGGCCACTGGCTGCCTCCTTGGCTGACTCTGGGCAGCCTCTTTTAATGTCCTTTGCAAGACACTAAGCAGACTCCTTTGATGCCCTTTGCATCACTGTTCTTAGATACAAAAGGACTTCAGTTAAGAAGGACCATGGAGGCTATCTGTAAGTGGGTGAGGAAGTTTTTTTTTTAATTTAATACACTTTTGGTGCCAGACCTCCACAAGCTCAGCCCCCACTGGCCTCCACCCCTGCACCAGGACTTACTATGGACAATGATCCACCCAGGCTTACTCCTCTGGGTGGACTGCCAAGCAGGTGCAGTCCCAAGGAAGCCAAGGTACCTAAAGAGCCAAGCCCAGTTTGACCAGTCGGATGACACGAGTTGTGGTTAGACAGCTGACTGAAGAGCTGAAGAGCTGGTAATGGGGACCTCTGGCTCCAAGGCCCAGGAGTGATAAAACCAGCAGAGGGACTCTGGTGGCAGCTTGAGGATCATGGTGGGACTCTGATGGTAGCATCAGGATTGGTGATGTAGTGCAGCAGGAGTTTTTCATTGAATTTTCAGCTGTCCCTCATGGGCCCCTATGGTACTCCCTTGATGGTGATGTAGATCAGCTGCAAAACAGTTTCAAGGTGGCATCCTTTAAAATCATGCTGCTTTTGATATGCAGAGGGACCTGAAGAGCCAGGCCTAGCCTAGTCAGTTGAGCAACAGGAAGAGCAGCTAAACAGCTGAATGGAGGGCTGTGGATCTCATAGTGAGGACCCCTAACTCCAAGACCCACAGCATGGAAATCAGTAGGGGCTTCAGTGTCAGATTTGGGGATCACAGCAGGGACTATGGCAGCAGCATGAGAATCCATGGTGCAGTGCAAGGGGAGGGTCTTTAGTGAATTTACAGCTCTCTGTCACAGCCCCTATGAAGCTCCCTTGGCAGCTATGAAGATCAGTAGCAAAAACAATTTCCGGGGTAGTGTCCTTTTAAATGCAAGCAACTTTGGAGATGCAGAGGGACCTGAAGAGTAAAGCCCAGATTGTTCAGTTAGGTGACAGGAGGTATGTCTAGTCAGTCAATTGGAGGACTGCAGAGCTGGTAGTAATGACCTCTAGCTCCAAGACTCTGGAGTGTAGACTTCAGCAGTGGGACTCTAGTCAAGGCTTTATGGATCACAGCAGGACTTTGGTGGCAGTATCAGGATCCACAATGCAGTGCATGGGGAGTTTTTTCAGTGAATTTGGAGCTCTTCCTTATGGTCCTTGAAGCACCCTAGGTGGCAATGATGATAAAACCTCAGAATCAGCCTCTTACCACCTAGAGATGCTCTTGCTCATGGACAAGTGCAACCAACTCTCAGAAACACAATCCCAAACTACTCTATCAAGATCGCATGCAAAATATAACATCTTAGTGGACTGACCAGATAAACTTCTGGACTACAAATTACAAACAGATAAGGCAAATAACATCATTCTGGAGATACAGAATGATAAGTGTATATTTCAAACCAACCCAAGACAAAATATGAACACCTTTTAGAAATGTTATCAGAATTTATACACTCTTGAAACTCAGTTTATGCAACATACCAATAGTAAAGGCTTTTTGAGTACAACAGCACTATTGGAATTGGTTCCACCATGTTGGTTCGACACCCAAATGGGCAACCTACAGTACAGCGACATGAAAATGCAGCGACAACCATTCCACATGGAAATTGTACCTCCCTATCGCCGTCACTCTCAAGCATCAGGGCACATCCTGGCTCTTGAGAGGGGCTTTCCCACCAGCACCCCCACCGGCGGGTCTTTCCCTGCACCCCTGAAAATAATATAATCACCTCCAGGTCAGAGGTGTAGGGAAAGAGACACAACACCCTGGGGCAGCAATGATGGTGGGTGCCGCAAAAATCCTGATCATCAGAATTACCATACACAGGTTGCAGTGCCCACATTACTGTCACTGTAATGGTTTCGCTGTCTGATGACACACCCTGGAAATTACATAGAATGATCAATAAACTTTAAATAAAACTATCACAATGTAAGAAGTTATAGATACAATAAAATCTGTTCAAACAGGTAAATCAGCAGGTTCAGATGGGCTAACTATGGAATTTTATACAATTTTTGCTGTCTCCCTGGACTTGATTTTCAGAGCAAAACTTTGGCTCAAGGTGCCTGTGCCATTGGCCTTTGACACAAGTAGCACCCTGCATCAAAGTTTGTGGTAATCCCGATTTGCAAACAAAGGTGCATAGATGGGATGCTGTGCAGCAAAGCTGCCTTGCCAGCCAATTCTTGTAGCAGAAAGCACCTTTAAAGGTCGCATGGGGCTTGTGTCATGGCAGAGCTGCACCAGCACTTTTTTGGGAATTTTGGCTGGTCTAAAGGCCCTGCACCACTGCTGAGCAATGAAGTGACTTGGGGGGCCTGCAAGGAGGAAACAAGGGGCAGAGGGGCCATGGGGTGCTATGGGGTGATGAGGGCATGATGGCAGTGTCAGGGTACTGAGGTGGCACCTGCACAGGTGCCATGCACAGTTGAAGAAAGCTGACTTACCCAGACAGAGGGGGTTGGCACAAATGGACTGTGACCAGGACCCCAGGTGGAACAGCCCTGGCACATGTGCCAGGGTGCCACAGTTCCTGACAATGCTGTAGAGCAATAGCCTGCCTCCACGCAAGGGATTGAATATCATGAGACTGTCAAGGTGCCTCAGGAATGTTCATCTACACCACCAGCACCTTGCAACCTGCAGCAACTGCCACCGCCACATGTGGGGACTGTAGCACCTATGGGGCAGGTGCTAGGGCTGTTTCCACCTGGGGTCCTGGTCACAGTCTGTCTCTGCCAACCCCCTCTGCCTAGGTCAATCATATGTCTTCAACTGCACATGACACCCCATGCCACCACAGCACCCTAATACTGCTGCCATACCCCATTGCCCTCTATGGCACCACCAGTTCTCCTCTACATCTGGCCCCATCTTGCTGGCATATTCACCCCCAAATTTGAGACCCTGTAGGTTGCACTGGGTCAGGATGGGGCTTGATGGGACCCTCTGTCAAACTCTGCAGGTGTGCCATGTGTCTGGCACAACCCTGCAACTGCAGCAACTCTTGAACCTTTGTCACAGGGACCACCAGTTTTATGAAATTGGGTGCGGGGCCTGACACATCCACAGTTTGCCATAGCCATAGATTGGCTCAGTTTATGTCAATATAAGGGCGGATTGAAAAATAGAGCCCTCTGGCTCCTTATCTCACAACACTATTTACCAAGTTCCATGTCCAAAATACACTCTCTCTCTTTCCTTCTATCAAGCCTTTATCTGATTTTTCTTAAATCAGATAAACCATCAACAAATTGTGGGTTGTATATGCCAATTACCCTTCTTCATAATGACTACACAATTTTTGAGAAAATATAAACCAGACTACTGGAAACAACTGTACCAAAAGTTATTCTCCTGGATCAGACAGGCTTCATTTGTGGAAGTAAGTAAGCCCATAATATTAGAGTTACACTGAACATTGTGAAACAAACTATAGACCCTCAAGTAGCTCTCATGGCACTGGACATGGAAAAGGCCATTGACTGGATCTCATTGACTTCTGTATTTGAGACATGTATAAGTTTAGCATCAAAAACATTTCTGGACTGGATTAATCTAATTTACCACACACACACTAAGAGGACAAATTAGAACAAACTTATTCTCTTCGTGATCTTTCCATCTATTAAGAGGCACATGCCAGGGCTGCCCTCTACCCTCCTTACTTTTTGCAGTATACATTGAACTACTTGCTGAGTCCATTAGATTGCATCCAGTGATAGAAGGAATGAAAATACAGCACCATCCATAAAACTGCTTTGTATGTAGATGATATTCTCATGTACATAGGAAATATTTAAAATGTGGTTGCATTACTTTTCAACTTAGTTTCCAATTTCACAGATGAATCTGGCTATAAAATCAGCTGGGTAAAATCAAGATTAAATGTCTCTAAGTTGACAAAATCAAGCTAACCCAATAGTAATGGAAACAATAAGCTCTAACTATAGTAGCTTAAAATACCTTGTTGTGAAATTCTGAAATAGGATATCAGACTTATGCAATCTTTTTGCAGTTAGATTTTTATTTTGTTATAGAGACAAGGCATATATCACAGTGCATATATAAGTGTTACATTTCAGTCAGATTTTACATACTGTATCATAGTACAGTATTCACAGTGCATTTACAATACATTAGAAGGGAGCGGACTAAATCACGGTCCTGACCTGGGACTGGATTATTGCCACAAGGTAGGTGCAGGGAGGCGCTCATTCACCATGCCAGTTATCACCAGCAGGGCGGGAAGAAGTAAGACTGGGATCACTCAAGGTGGCTTTAACATATCTTTACCCAAGGGGTTTGTGAGATGTTAGACATTCTGAAGGTACTGCATAAATGGGTCCCATGTATCCAAGAAGCCATGCAGGGTTGTTGCAGCCAAGTGGGTCAGCCTGGAGAAACTGGCCAAATTAACCATGGCTACTAACCAAGCTGTGAGAGTGGGTACATCTCTAGTCCTCCATCTATAAAGAAGCAACAGTTTAGCTTCCACTGAGGCTTGTATAAGCCATGTCAAGTGGGGGCTAGATGATCTGAATTCAGTGGACAGGAGCCCCAAGATCCAAAAACAAGGGAGGTAGGAACCTTTTGTCCCAATACATTGGAACAACATGTAAGTATTTCCGACCAGAAAGGATGGATGGGGTCACATTTCCATAATATATGGAGTAAGTCTGCTCCAGTCGCATTACATCTCCAGCACCTATTGTTTGTAAGTAAATTCATTTCTTTAGTACTACTGGAGTACGGTACCAGAGTGTCTTTTCTTATTTTGGATAAAGAAGCCTCTGGGGTCCCCAAGCTTTTTTGTTATTAACCAGCACCTTTGCCAGGCATCTTCATTGAAGGAAGGTTTAACATATGCCACCTAGTTTTGGGAGGTAGGGATGGGTCTGTTAAGGTACCCCTCATATACCTATAAATACGCCTGCCAGGCCTTTCTGTGATTTTAGCCAGCCGTCTAAAGGCAGTTTGTTTTGTTTGGCTTTGCCATTGCCTTGGCACATCGTGCATGGGCAACCTCTTCTCAACCAGGTTGAATAAACATCTCTCATTTGAAGATAGCTCCAAAAATCACTAGTACCCAAATTAAACTTCTCTTTCAGACAGGTAAAACTATCTATGGTATGGCCATCCTCCATTAGTATATCTTGTAGAGTGTTGATCTGCTTCCCTTCCAGCACTCCAGTAAAGGGTTTATGATCAATGGTCCAACCTGAGTTGTTCCATAGGTGGAGGTGTTTCCCCAGATTCAAACAGGATTTACTTATGGCCCTGCTTGATACCAAGCCTTGTGAGCTGCTTTTATTGTGAGCTAAAATGAAAATCAGAGGGAGGGGCTTACCAAAACATCCAGCCAGATGGGTCCCTTGCATGCCCATCCTATCTATTGCTTCCCATGCTGGTAAGTCAGAGCTATTTCTCCGAAGCAGTCTGCATGTGGCTGTGCTGAAAACACATATGCTTAGTGTTGAAAGTGCGGAGGCCCACCCATCCTTTCTCCATGGAGTACGGAGTTTGGCTCTACTATACCACGGGTTTTTGTTTTCCCACATGAAAGCCCATATTATACTATCCAGTAATTGAAACCATTCCTTGGGGATCTCAATTGGAAGGTAGGATAGTATGTAAACACCCTCAGTGCAGTCATCATTTTAATTGCCGCTACTTTCCCGGGAACAGAGATTTAACTGTTTCCACCTTTGAGTTTCTGCCTATCAATTAGTGGAGAAAGGTTAGTCTCCAGAAGGGAAGATACATTGGCATTTACCTTAATACCTAGATACTTAATACCCGCCTTTGGCCCTAACCAACCCCACATTGCTGAGATATCTTCAGATTAAAGCTGCTTATTCAGGGGAGGACTTCTGTTTTATCCTAATTAATCCTAAGGCCTGAGATGCTAGCAAATGATTGCAGTAGCTCCACAATATGTTCGGCACTGAAATGAAAATCATTAGTTAGAATGAGACTATCATCAGCATATAACAGCACCTAATACGACTCAGAGCCTACCCTTATACCGTTAATATTCGGATGTTCCCTCAGAGCACTAGCCAGGGCTTCTATGACCAGCACAAACAACATCGGGGAGAGGGGACATCCTGCCTGGTGCCCTATGTAATTCAATGGATCAGAGAGTGTGTTATTAGTTAGCAGTCTAGCATAGGTGACGTATACAGTGTTTTGACCCAGCCCCTAAACATATCCCCAAAGTTGTAGTACTGCAGCATCCTGTGGAGAAAAACACTCTACTGAATCATATATTATCCCTCTGTACAGGCAGCTGGTGAGACCCTATCTGGAGTACTGTGTGCAGTTCTGGAGACCCAGTCTCCGCAAAGACATAGACAGGATGGAAGCTGTCCAGAGGAGGGCTACTAAAATGGTGCAGGGTCTGCACCGGAAGACATATGAAGAGAGATGAAAGGAGCTAATATGTATAGCCTCGAGGGAAGGAGGGAGAGGGGGACATAGATAGAAACGCTTCAAGTATCTCAAGGGAATCAAAAAGTCCAAGAGGGTGATCTTTCAAAAAGAGGTGTGCAAAACAAGAGGGCACAATTTGAAGATAGAGGGGGAGGCTCAGAGGTAATTTAAGGAAGTATTTTTCACAGAGAGGGTTGTGGATGCATGGAACTGCCTTCCGGAGGAGGTTGTGGAGTCAAAATCAGTGGTGGAATTCAAGCATGCATGGGACAGTCATAAGGCATTTCTAGGGGTGGGGTAGGAAGAAGTAGGCTGCTGGTTAACTAGGATCTGCAGCTTTTCTAGTAGGTAGGGAAATGGGCAGACTGGGTGGGCCAAGTGGTCCTTATCTGCCGTCCAAATTCTATGTTTCTATGTTTCTCAAAATCTACTGAAATAGCGGCTGATGGAGTGGAGCCATCCCTGCCTTCTGTACAAGGGAGATTAAGGATCTAATGTGATCTGAACTGGCACAGCCCTTCACAAAGCCCACTAGGGAAGTGTGAATCAAACAGGAAGGATTTTCTCCACTCTAGCTGCTAGTACCTTAGCTAGAATTTTGGTGTCCACGTTAATCAATGAAATGGGCCTATAGCTTGTAGGTAGGGTGTGGTCTTTACCTTCTTTAGGAAGGACTGTGATAATCGCCTCCTGAGGGTGGTGGGAAGAATCTCCTGATCCCAAACTTCTTGTAACATATCCCTCAGGGGATGAGATACTATCTCTGTTATTACCTTATAAAATCAATAGAGAACCCATCTCCCCAGGAGCTTTTTTGGGGCTATCTTATTATTTGCCTCCCTTATTTCTTGTATCTAAATGGGCCTCTAGATGGTCTCTCTGGGCATCTGTGAGTCTAGGAAGTTGTGTACCTGCCATGAACTCCTCAAATGTGGACTCATTCCAGGTAGTATGGGAGCTGTACAAGGTTTTGTAGAAAGATATCATGATTTGGTTAATGACCTCTGGTTTACTATGCTTTACCCCTTATTGTCCCTAAGTTGGGCTATGTGCCTCTCAGCTTGTTATTTTTTAGCGGAAGACTTGGAGTTTCCCAGCTTTTTCTCCCCTGCCCAGTATTTGTGTTTTAATCTTAGAATTTGTAATTCCGCTTTTCTAGACACAAGCGTATTCAATTTCATTAGTAGGCCCAGGGGTCGTGCAACAGATCAGGGTTCTGTAGTTTAGTAGGGTCCTTCTTGTACAATGCTTCTTTCTCCCAATATCCTCTCTAGTTCCTAGCCTCATTTTCTCTGCTTCCTACGGTAGAGCATGGCTGATAATGTGACATCTAATTGTGGCTTTAAAGCCTCCCAGATAGCTGCAGTTGCAGACCCACGAGAACTGTCAGAAAAGAAGGTTTTAACCTCCACTTTAAGCCACTCTTTGAAGTCTGTCTCCTGCAACAATAAAGGGTCTAACCTCCAGCTGATTGACCTAGTAAAAGAGCAAAAGGACCCAAGGCTAAACTTAAAGGCATGGTCTGAAATGTATAGAGGGGCAATTGTAACATTAAGTACCTCATTTATAATGTTCAGAAAGATAAACCAATAGTCTAATCTACTAGCAACTTGTTTAGCCTCAGAAAAGTAGGTATAGTCCCTCTCGACCTGGAGGGCTACTCTCCATATGTCTTGCAGCTTGTGCAGGATATCAAATCTTTAAAGCCCTAATAGATCGGGGTGCATCTGGCTTGAGTTGATCTATCCAGGAGGGAATCCATAGTTAAATTAAAATTCCCCAGGAGAATGTCATCCTCCCTGCCGACAACTCCAGTAGATCTTGTGAAAGTTTATGAAAGAAATCGGGTGTCCTCATTAGCGAATGTTAACTAAAACTATATTCCTGTGGGGTGCCAACTTGGCTAATACCCATCTCCCTCCTTTGTCAGCCCTTTGTTCTTGCATAGACCATTTTAAGTTTTATGACACAGTATGGTTACCCCCTTTAGTTTTGTTAGCCACACTATGAACCTCCCATCCCACACATTCCCACCTTAGTTTTTGCACTTCCATATGATTTAGCTAGTTTCCTGTAAGAAGGCTATCTGAGTACTCAGGATTTAAGTCTGGCAAGTAGTTTCTTACATTTAATGGGTGAGTTCAGGCCCTCACATTCCATGAGGTAGCCGTTACTATATCTTTACCTGCCATGAGTTATAACAGTCAGAAAAGCCTGAGAACCCACCCAATTACCTGGAAACCAAGAAGTCTGTATGTAGGAAGCTTGTCCTTCGAATCAACCCCTAATTCCTTCCCATGTCTGCCCTCTGTATTTCCAAGACTCCCCACATACACTGTGAATTAGTTCGCAATACCCTACTAGTCCCTATAACAGCTTTTGTTTTTACCTTTCCATACTACTTTCCCTGTACCGAACCTTCTCCTAAAAGGCTTTCCTTGTAAGATCTGACCATAGCATGTGGATGTGGTCCATGATCCAGAGAACCCCTCCTGAACACGGGACTGGTAATTTACCAGAAACTGCTAATTTTGCAGTCATCCTATAGTGTGACCACCTCTGCTACTTGACCCCAAATAGGGCCCTGTGAACTCTCTCTAAACTCACTGCATGGAGTACCAGGATATAAAGCTGCAAACCATGGAACATAATATTGACACACTTATACCATGCTTGAACAACAATAAAATCCAGATCAGTTCCCTTATAACCACTAGAGGGGGGAAGCACTTTTCTAATTGAGTGAACCTAGTACATGCTGTGCAAAACAAAAGAAATAATAAAAGCTTTGCACTAACTCTCTCCTGCAATTAGAAAACACCTAACTTGGTTCACCAAATCATCTTGACCCATATTAGGCCTTAGGCCATCCAGCATAGGAAGCAGGGCGAGCCCCAAATACTGCCTTCACACCATAACCGGCCAAACAGAAAAACCCTACTCGGGTGCCAGACAAACATGAGGACCCATCCCTATATGTTAACTGGTGAGAGGGAAGAATGAGGAGAATAACTCAACCCCTCCATAGCCTCTTCAAAGCCCAGCAAGCTGGGCAGGAAAACAAGGTTGGAACCCTCAGTCATCTTGGCAGCTGTTGCTCGGTCAGCAGTTCCCCTCACATTCAGCCCAATCAATGCAATGTGGGGCCCAGTCCTTGAGCAGACTCTGGTCTGTGAGATCTTCTGGGTACAGACAGTCTGAATTCTTTGTTAAGTTCAGGACATGTGGTACAAGATCCCCAGAGGTTCATATCTGTTGTACAACTTAATAGGTGTAGTAGCTGGGGATATTGTGCTGTCATCTGAGAGGATTTGCAAACTCTGTCAGCTCCTAGATCTTTTCTTCCATGCTGATGACTTTTACTTGGTGTATCCCTCCCAGGCTTCCTTGATTGACCCTTGGGCTCTCTGCCAGGCCCCTGCTCAGTATCCTTCGGCTCGAACTGGTTGCTATCTCCATGAGATTTGGGGAGTTCTCCTGTGCAGTCTGCTTGTGCTGCTCGGAGGTTGCGGGATTTAGTCATGCCCCTGCTCGGTACTTGTATGGTTTGCAAAAAGTGTTCCACATCTCTAGGGTTGCTAAATGTATGAAAGACCCCATTGTATTGGATTCTTAGCTGCACTAGATATCCGAGAGAAGTGTGGAATACCCATCTTGTAAAGTTGCTGTTTCACCTCTGTGTATGCCCTTCTCCGCCTTGCGAGTTCCTGGGAGAAATCTTGGTAAAGCTGGATGGTGCAACCTTGCCACGTTAGGGACTTTAGTTCTCTTGCTAGGTGGAGATATCTCTCCTTCACTGGGTATCGTAGAAATTTGCACAATATTGGACAAGGGTGCTCCCAAGTTTGGGTTTAGGAGCAAGAGTGCTGTGAGCTTGCTCAGTCTCTGGTGGGGCCTTGAGCTCCAGCCCTAGCATCACTGGCAACGCATCTTCCAAAAGGATATCATGTCCCTGCCTCCATTCCTTCAGGAATTCCCACTGTTCTAATGTTCCATCTCCGAGCTCTATTTTCCAAGTCATCCACTTTGGAGAGTAAGTACTGAATCTGGCTATAATGTTCCCTCAGGTGTCCATCGAGTTGTAAAATTTGTTCAGATTGCTGCTTTATAACTTTTTGGAGCCCTCCATCCAAAGAGCTAACACTCACAGCTCTTCATTTATTTGTGTAGATGCTTGTTTTAGCTCTGTAGTATCTTGTAAAACTTTGTTTAACATCACCGGCATATTTGCAATGCCTGGCCAAGCTTTGAAGTGGTGGAGGAGGCCATTTCTCACCCTGCAGACTCAGGTTGTTGCCTGTTCACCATGTGTTGAACTGGAAGGGCCAAAACTTGGGTGGCACTTGAATCTTGGCCTATAAGTCGTTAGACACAGCCAGGCCCAGGTTGTTAATCGCGCTTACAAATGACAGTCTGCCTCCGATTCCAACAAGAAATGTCTTAATCGAAAGATCTGATGATCCAACAATGAGAGATTGCTCTTAGAAGCATTGATCTCCTGATTGGATGTCATGGATGGGCTGCTAGGGTTCACAGGGTAACTCCAGCAAGAATTAGAGTTCCACCATGTTGACTGTCAGACTCCTCATGACTTATGAAATCTTAACCTTACATCCTTAATACAGTTGATAGTTCAAGATCTAAAAGATGGAGGACTCTTCCAGTATCCCTCATTCATTAGGTAGGGTCAGTGTTATAAGAATGAATGTGTTGCCACACATTTTCTCCTGTTTCAGACCCTACCTATAAAATTAAACCACAATTTTTTAGAAATGGGTCAATGTTATTTCTAAATTCCCTTGAAGGAAGCACTCCATGAATAAAACTGGAGACACTATATGCTCCTGAAGATAGAGCTGATCTGAATTTACTGATTATTTATTGGCACTAATTCAGAAGAAAGTAAACAGTGCTCAACTCCTGTGAGAAGGAGCTAATGCAGGTGATAATGCACTTTCAAACTTTTTCAGTGTCTTACTGGATTATTTTATTTGTACAAATCGTGCAATAACAGCATACAAAAGAGAAACATGTTGGGTGGTAGCTGGAAATGTGGACAAGCCACCCTGACCTGAAATTTCTCCTTGCTGATGGGCGTCACCTTGATCAGAAGTTACCGTGAATACTGTATGATCTTAGAGTCTCTTATAATCCAACTATAACATCATAAATGACATGAATTAGAAGCAACAGGAAGTACCACATAGTAAATAAACAAAGTGCTGGTTTGTATAACCTCCAAAATATGTAAAATGCTACAATATTAAAAACATGACAACTAGCCGTGTAATATTAGAATCCAAATCAGTCTAATAAATATCCTCCCATTACATGCATTCTCTCTAAAGATTATTATATTAATTAATCTTGTCCCATAATGATTCTAATTTATGTCAGTGAATCAGATGGTTGCATATGAGTGAGCTCTGGTGCACCTCTGTTTAAACTGCCTTTTGTTTTTGTATAGAAGGTAGAATAGAAAAAGAAACAGGATAGGGAATCTATCAGGCTGAAAGGTTGGCTAAGACTGAAAGCAAACTTGAAGATCTTGAATGCAGGAGTCAAAGGAATAACTTTGAAATTTGGACTAAGGGAAGGAATAGAAAGAAGTGATGCCGTTAAGTTTGTGAATGAAATGCTTCTGCAAATTACAGGTCCCACGAACAGTCCTAAATACATAACTGAGAGAACACACAGATTGCTCAAACCAAAACCAGGTCCTGATGAGAGACCTTGATCTCTGGTATTCAAATTGCATAATTTCCAACACAAAACATATACACAGAGAATGCTCTGAAAGACAGAACAGAGAGTATGAAGGATGTTAGGAAAAAGATCTTTAATGATCTCCTCCCTAAGGTCATAAAAGAGATCGCTTTATAACCCTGAACAGAAAGCTGAAAGAGGCCAGTCTAGTACAGTCTACATATTATTTCCAATAATGTTAGACTATGGACATCTGAGGGGCCCAAAGGCTATAATGGCTTTGAAGTGACAAAATCTGGACTTTGGAAAGATCCACACACCTTTTCAGAATCTTCAATTTCAATCCTCAGTCTTGCAAATGATATAAATACCCTAATACATTTTAGCAGAACATGTTAGCTTTGATTACCTGAGTTGAGTGTTGGGGTGGAGGAGTATAAGTTTGGTGTGGCTCCGTGCTCCCTTCTCTGCAATCTGGACCCAATTTAAATGCAGCTAAACATTACTTAATTTAGAAAGGGCTATCTTTCACATATTGGACAAAGTTGGTTCACAAAGCATAGCACATATTCCTTGAATATTAGCACTAATATGCCACCACACTTTCTGGTACTGGGAGGAGCTTAGTGACAATTTTCTCTTCCCACGTGTTGAGGGAAGGAGGCTGTTTGGCAACAGAGACAGACAGGATCAGTAAATGGATAGTCTTCAGCCAAAAATTATTAAATGCAGAGCTGATTTCTGAGCCAGAAAGGAGAATGTGATAAATGTTGATGCACCTGTGGAATAATACATGATTTGTAGGGAGAAAGAGTATATCTTTAAATATATCAGTGCTAAGTTAAAGAGAATACTTGAGTCTTTACTGCTGTGGGAGGGAGCAGGGTTATAGCGAGATTGGGTGTGCTTACACACGAGACTGTTGTATCTCTGAACTTTAACACTAAATTGAAAGGTTTATTGTATAATGTGGATTATTGTTTTAAATGTTGTTTGTACTTCAATTTTTCAATGTATTTGCTCTGCTGATTCACTTTATTTAATACTTTATAAGTTTTGAAATAGCATTGCAGCAGGCATGGACTACAACAACTCGACATCTATCTGCACCAAACATTCATTATTCACCATTTGGAAACCAGGAGCACTTTTGAAAGTCATGTCAGTTGAATGGTTTCAAATGAGTCACACACAGGATCACAACGCAGAGTGTCATGAGTGCTATCTCTAGGTATCTAAGCATAGCAGTGACTTGCTAAGTTCACATGACAATGCTCATCGACAAAAAAAAACTGAAGCATACCTTTGGCTACTGCTAATTTGAATACATATGATAACAACTTTGGTAATCTGATTTCCAATTACCCATATCTGTTCCTAGTTAAAATACCACTGTTATGAACATTGAAGGCACATGTTCCCATGGCAACTGTGCTGAAGCACATATGGAGCTAGGTTGTTTATGCAGGTACTGTCCTCTTAAGTCAGAGACACAAAAACCCAAAGACTGATACTTCGATAGCGTTTTGGGATCTGAAGTAGATCTTGGAAGCACACCAATTTTAAACACATCTAAGGCAGCATCACATGGCGTGATCTTGGAATACATAAAGAAAATAGATTGGGAAGTCATCTTAGGGAAATGACTGGATTTAAATATGAACATTACTATCAATGTAACAACTTAAAGTTCTTATTATAAGGGAATAACTTAAAAGGTGATGGTACAGTCTGATCTTACAAATGTTTTTTTCTCAGTACTGCAGTAGATTTTGAAGTTCTTTTCTTTATCTCTTACAAGTTACCAGTTTAAACAGAATGAACATAAAGCTTAATTTTCTTTACAAATATAATGGCTAACACAAAGATATGGTTAAATGTACTATAATCTCTATGTTAGAACAGTTATGTATTACAAGTTTAGATGATTGGAGGGTTCTAGTTTTGAAAGCCATTATGTAACATGCAGCTTGGGTCTTATGAGTTCATACTTGCTGGGTGGATAATAACTCAATACAATAGATAGTTTTTTAAATGGGTTTCTATTTGGGGTAGGCAGTATAAGTACTATTAAAATTCATAGGAATTTAAACTACTCTGTTTTCTACTCTTCCTCTTTTCTTTTTCTGGTTATTGCCATTAAGATCTTTATCTGTTGTAATTTTTCCTTCTCTGGTGTGGCCCCGATTCCTTATTTATAAAACCAGTAGTTCCACATATCCTTAGAGAGAGAGAATATAATATTCGTGGGAAAGCAATTAATCATAAAGTATTTGATAATGAACACTGACGGAGAATGTAATTTGATTACTCGGAATGTTAGGGGACTTAAAAATAAACTCAAAAAATATACAGTATTACAACATCTCAGAAAGTTCAATCAAGCCACTGTTTTCTTCAAGAACACATCTAAACAATGAAAATATGAAGCTAATGCAAAGGGAATGGGCTAGACAAATATTTGGAACAGGGCAAAGCTCCTAAAATCTGGGGTAATAATACAAAGCATTTGTTAATGCGAAATGTTCGCTACATTGCTGTTGTACCAAGTCCTGGTTGGGTATACTTATGTTTTCCCTAGACTGGGTTGCCCGACAAGCAGTACCCGGTCAGCTCTGCCCTGTCAAACACGGTAACCTGACACTACTACACCCGATGCAATAGCTCCCGATGGGGTAAGGTAGCAGATGTGATGGAATGCTACTCTACCACTTCTGATGCTGAGGAATGGACATTTGGATTGGGTCGCTGGCGAGCTGCCCCAGTGGTGTGGAGGAATACCACTGGTAGCTCAGTCGGTGTACTGTGCATGACCCAGGTTCTGGTTCAGGTCATGTCCTTTTACACACTGCATCCCCATAACTAATTTTAACTTACTCCAGGGTCTGCTGCCCCTCGGAGTTAGATATTTAGTTATGGGGAGGTGGTTGATGGAGCCCCCAACATGGGGGTGCATGCATGTAACACTTAATCCTGTAACATGCCTGAAATTTGTTTCTTGGGCATGAGAGTGATTTGGGACTGTAGCTGTCAGGACAATTGACGGTATGCCAAGCATCAGCATGCCAAGTTTAGGGATAACCCAAGATAAGGCAGATTATATGATGACTCACTGAGTTATTGCTATGTAAAACTAACTAACATACCATAAGCGTTAGGAAACTGTGAATGAGCTTGGCACATGTGCAGACATCCGGCAGACCTAGGTTTAATTTCCATAACCTCCACTTGCATACCATGTGACTCTTTGCAAGTCACTCAACCTCACCAATGCTCCTGGCTCACCACTGAAAAAGGCACATGTGCCTAGTGGTCCTCCTAGTTACCACAGAATGAAATAAGAATGAATGGTATTATCTAACTGGCAGAGTCTGAAGTGCATATCTCTTTGTGTTTGACTGTAGTATCAGTAGTCGGCACACATGTCTGTGATTATATGATATCACACCCAGTTATTGCTGTGTAAAACCGATTAATGTACTGTTAGCTTTAAAAACTGTGCATGAGCTTGGTACATGCAGCAGACATACAGCGACCTAGTTTTAATCCCGCAACCTCCACTTACATATTGAGTAAGTCACTTATCCTCCCAGTGCTCCTAGCTCATCCATGAAAAAGGGCACTTGTGTCTACTGGGCCTTAACTGGTTATAGTAGAATGAAAGAAAAATGAAGGGTATTATCTAATTGGTAGAGTCTGAAATGTATTTCTGTTTTGTGTTTGACCGCAGCATAGGTACCCAACATACATGTCTGCGATGACAATATCTGTGCCATTGTGTCTGGCTATGTTCTACTTTGCACCCTCTGTGCCATACAGAAAGAGTCACAAGTATTTCTCTGTGCTAGTGCAGTTTAGTGTGAGGAAGCCCTAGCTAATGAGGGCACCGAGCACGCATGCAAGCAATTTGCCATGCATAGCATCTCTGCAGCATCCTAACCCTTGGGTTGCAAGGCACAGTAATCCCAAGGGCAGAAGACCAAGGGTCACTGCCTTGCAAGCTGAAACATTTGCTCCAGCAGAGGAAGAGTTAGGTCAAACACAGTGGCCCAGATATTCAAAAGAGTTGAGCCATGTGCAATAGGGTTGCGCCTGCATAAGTCTGAAATTGTGCCATTCTGCGATATTCAGCAGGAGGCAGTTGCCCCTAAATCACGCTGAGCAACAGCACAATGATAATGAAGGCATGTGCAACTGAAGGGGAGGAACCATGCATAAATGGTGCGTACGATATTCAACAACTTGCGCCATGCCCAATAGGGAGCAAGCGAAGTTACGCCATAGCGGAAATGAGCCAAAATAAAAGGAGCAAGGGAGGCGGAAGAACGCTACAGGAAGGCACATGAGGCTGAACTCTAGCCACACAAACAGGGTAGGAGGGACACACAGGGCAGGCCAGGAAAGGGCACCCTGAACACAGAGGCACAGGAGGTGTGGGGAGCCACAGCTAGTGCAGAAGGAAGTGCCACACAGCACAGAGGCCACCACAGGCAGGTATTCCCGGTGCAGGGAGTAGCAGTGAGGACAGCAGGGGAATACAGTAACAGCTGCCGGGGGTGAACACAAGCTAGGGACATGGCCAGTGCCACCTTCCAGATGGAGGCCGTTATGAGGGGTGAGAAGGCGGGCGGCAGGCGGCGTGGCCGTGGAAGGCCATGGCGGTATGCCCCCAACAGGCAGTACCGAGCCCACACCAGCTTGAGCTGTACAGTGATACTGAGATTTGGGCTGTACCGCCTGAATAGGGAAATTTGAGGCGGCTCTGTGAGCTGTGCAGTGATGTGATGCAGGCACCCACCACGAAGAGTCATGCCCTGTCAGTGGAGACTAAAGTGACAGCTTGCATGTGCTTGCTCACCACGGTACCTTCAGAGACCAACTGGGGACACCACAGGCATAACCCAATTGGCCACGTCATGCCACCTCACTCAGTTCCTCAGAGCACTGCTGCCATATGCTGTGGAGTACATCCATTTCCCAAGCACACCGGTGGAGTGCACAGCAAACATAGAGGAGTTCCACAGGGTAGCATGTATACCTGGCATGCTAGGGGCAATAGACTGCACCATGTGGCGATCGCACACCACCTGGCCCTGAGGGCCATATACATAAACTGCAAGGGCTATGCCAGCATCAACTGCCAGGTGGTGTGCGATGCGGGGCACATAATCAATGTCTGTGCCACGCACCCTGGGAGCACCACGATGCCTTCATCTGGCACCAGTCAGCACTGTGCCACAGATTCAAGAGTGGGGAGATCCCCACTGGACACCTAGTGGGTGAGTATGCAAACCACATGGACAATCATAGGGCCTGGGGGCATGGCCAGAGGTGACATGGGTAGTGGCCTACATGGCCGGGGCAGGCGATGCTGATCACCAAACTAACCTCCACCCTCTACACACAGGTGACAGTGGATACCCACTCCATCCCTGGCTGCTCACACCTAACGGCGGCCCGCAACCCCATCGCAGCAACGCTACAATGAGGCACACCCACCACCGTAATGTCATCAAGCGGGTGTTTGGGATGCTGAAGGCGTTTCCGTTGCCTGGACATCTCGGCGGTGCCCTACAGTACAGCCCTCAAAGGCCTGCAGGCTATTCCTGGCCTGTTGCATCCTGCACAACATGGCCAATGAATGTGGGATAGCCATACAGGTCAAAGAGGGGACAGCAATGGGACGATGAGGATGCCAGTGATGATGGTGATGGGCAGCCCCACTTGGCTGTGGGACCCCGACTGCTCCGGCTGGCACAGCTGCACCAGGAC
This sequence comes from Neoceratodus forsteri, assembly GCA_016271365.2. Classification (NCBI taxonomy): domain Eukaryota; kingdom Metazoa; phylum Chordata; order Ceratodontiformes; family Ceratodontidae; genus Neoceratodus; species Neoceratodus forsteri. The sequence goes on along the minus strand of CM057453.1, from coordinate 1,550,798,685 downwards.
ACCATCACGGAGGAGCACTTCAGCCAACCCAGGTAAGTCATGGGGCCATGTGCAGCCAACAGTGGCTAAGGCACAACCCACAAACATGCATGGACACACACCAGGGGTGCATGCCGTCAATGGAAGTGGCAGGGCATGGAACCACACACACAACCAGGATGGGTGAGGACTAACATGCCATGTGGATGGACACACACACACACACAATGCACAAACTTGCACAAAGGGCAGGAAGCACACTGACCCAGAACACCACTCCTAGCCACACACATGTCCAAAGACCACCACGCCCGCTGCCTGTCCATGTGCTGTGTCAGATGCTGAGCACCATTGCACATTGGTGATACACCACAATGCAGGCATCATCATGCACATGCAACTGAGGACAGCAGCCGGAAGGGTGTGCAGATGGACTGTGTGTGTCTGCATGCAGGGCCGGGTACCCACCCATGCACTGCCCACTGAAAGACACAATGCACACAGGGTAGCACCAGACAGTAGCCACATTGGGAGACAGGTCAGTCACGTGACACAGTGCCCCGGCTGCCCACGGATGCGTGGGCAGCCCGCTGAGACCGACAGCACTGACAGGCTGACCACTGGCCTCATGGGGTGGCACCGATGGTCCCCAGGGGTTCCACTGCGTGAACAGCGACTGTGCTCGCACGGGTCTGCAGCACACAAACATGCCTGTGCCAGGCGTGCTCAGGATGCCTACAGCTGAACCCGGTGTCGACAGGGAGGGTGTCGCATGGCGCGGGAATGGGGGTGGACAGTGCACTGCGTAGTGTCCGTGATGCATGGGCACATGACTGTGTGCCCATTGTGGCCATGATGGCACTGAATGACTGTGCATGCCTGTCAACAGCAGTGGTCACATCCTCCACAACCGGTCCATCCCTGCCAGGATCAGGTGAGTGTCCCTGCTGCGATGCTCCTCTGCCCGCTCCAGAGCCACACGCAGTGCATCCACCACGTCACAAGCCACATCTGCTGCTGGAATGATGCTTGCAGTAGGTGGGTGTGCTCATCAAGAGGTCATCTGCCTCCTCAGCATCCTGTCCCTCAGAGTGTGAGTGGCCCGATGCTCAGCTGCTCAGCACCACTTGAAGGTGGGCGCTGCACACCAGGACCAGGTCTGGGCATGTCCACAGGCAGTGCACAGATGCCTGCTGAACCCTGTACCCCAAGCCCATTGGCCAACGCTGATGCTGCCCTCCAGCTGCCACTCCCCAGGGCTCAGTGGTGTGCTGCAGTGGCCGCAACAGTCCCACTGTCCTGAACAAACACCAGTGCTGCCCCACTGGTGCTGACATGCACAGGCTGGGACTGTGCTGACACTGCAGGCCTCCACAGCAGCAACACCCACAGCCATGGCTGTGATGTGTCCTGCTGTGTGGCCATCCCGTGGCACACATGTGTCACTGCCCCTGATGTTAGCGACATCATCATCGGTGATGGACTCGGCACCGGCCCAGGCACAGCATGCTGGCATCCATGGGCGCCGGCATGCTGGGACACAGGCAGGACTTCCTCCGCACCTGTTACAACAACATCAGTGTGGACAGGCAGGCCCCACTGTCGCACTGAGCCACGTATACCTGTGGAGGTGGATGGGCCTCCTCCAGCTCCAGCTGACTGTCCTCAGTGGACAGGCCCACCACCGCTGACCCATGCAGATGCTCAGGATCTGTAAGGAAAGCAAAGTGCGTTACTTCATGTGACCTAGCCTGCCCCCCATAGACAGACCATGACTTACCATGCAGTGATGGGTCACCACCCGAACACCCTCAATGGCACTACGCTGCATGCTTCCAGCAATCCTCTCCTCCTGTGGGGTCAGGTGTACCACCTCCGCCGTCCCCCACCTGTTGCAGCTCATGCTGCCTGATGGCAGCCACCTTCTCCTTTATCCTCCTCCTGTCCGTGCCCATCTTTCTCTTGCACTCCTGCATGGAGTGCTGGTGGCTGCCATGCAGGTTCACAGCACTGCACACCTCCTCCCATGCAGCAGCATGGGCTTGAGGTGCCCTGCCGTCCGCTGATAAGCAGCTCCTGATCCAGGTAGGCCTCAAACAGGGCTTCATAGAAACATAGACTTGACGGCAGATAAGGACCGCTTGGCACATCTAGTCTGCCCATTTCCTCACTTACAGGATAGGCTGCAGATCCTAGTTAACCAACAGCCTATTTCTTCCTACCCCCACAAGAATTGCCTTATGTCTGTCCCATGCATTTTGAATTCTCCCACAGTTTTAGACCCCAAACCTCCTCAGGAAGGCTATTTCATGCATCCACTACCCTCTCTGTGAAATAATACTTCCTCACATTGCCCCGGAACCGCCCCATCTTTAAATTGTGTCCCCTTGTTCTTGCATGTCTCTTTTCTGAAAGATGCTACCCTCTTAGACTTTGTTGATTCCACTGAGGTACTTAAAAGTTTCTATCATGTCCCCCTCTCCCTTCTTTCCTCAAGGGTATACATATTAAGCTCCTTTAGTCTCTCCTCATACAGCTTCTCTTGCAGACCCTGCACCATTTTAGCTGCCCTCCTCTGGACTGCCTCTATCCTGTCTATGTCCTTGCGGAGATGGGGTCTCCAGAACTGGACGCAGTACTCAGATGGGGTCTCACCAACTGTCTGTACAGAGGGATAACAACTTCCTGTTTTCTGCTGGTGATGCCTCTCCTTGCATCCCAGTATACCCCAGCCCTCCCTACTGCCTTCTCACATTGCTTGCTAACCTTAAGGTCATCTGATATGATTACCCCAGTCCCTTTCCTTTTTGTTGTTGTTACCACCTCCCTCCCATTGTGTATTCTTCCCTGGTTCTTGTTTCCCAGGTGCATTACTTTGCACTTCTTTGCATTGAATCCAAGCTGCCATACTTCTGACCATTCCTCCAACCTTGCCAAGTCCCTTCTCATCCTTTCCATGCCTCCTTGTGTATCAACCCTGTTGCAGATCTTTGTGTCATCTGCAAAGAGGCATACTTTTCCTTCCAGTCCTTCTGCAATGTCACTTATGAAGACATTAAAAAGGACTGGACCCAGTACTGAACCCTGCAGTACCCCACTAGTAACCCCTCTTTCTTCAGAGTGGACCCATTTACAATTACCTTCTGTGTCCTGTTGTCCAGCCAATGTTTTCCTAGGCTACCACCCATGGGACCGACTCCCAGGCTGGTTAATATGACTATTAATCTTTGTGTGGGACTGTGTCAAATGCCTTGCTAAAGTCTAGGTAGGCCATGTCCCAGCCCCTCCCTGGTCTACTACTTTGGTCACCCAGTCAAAGAAATCTATTAGATTCATCTGACATGACCTTCCCGCAGAACCCATGCTGCCTTGGGTCCTGTGCCCCACTGGCCTCTAGGTACTCAACAATTCTTTCCTTCAGAAGTGACTCCATCACTTTCCCTACCACAGAGGTCAAACTGACAGGTCTGTAGTTTCCTGCCTCTGTCTTGGTCCCACTTGTGAAGGGAATCACATCCACCTTCCTCCAGTCCTCGGTACCACACCATCCTCCCATGATTTATTAAAAGAGTAGCCAGTGGTTTCACTAGTTCCCCTTAATTCTTTTAGAATTCTGGGGTGAATTCCATCAGGACCCATTGCTTTGTCCACCTTCAGTTTTAGGAGTTCTTCAGAACCCTTTCTTCTGTGAAAGGACTGGGATCGACCCCCTATCAAGAGTGCTTCTGTTAATTGGATTAGGCACTTCCTCCTCTTTGTGAATACTGAGCAGAAATATTTGTTCAGTATCCCTGCTTTTTCACTGTCCTCTGCCCACCCATCATTCATTCTATTCAGCCTCACTATCCTCCCTTTGTCTTTTCACGCTCACTGATGTACCTATAAAAGGTTTTATCCCCTCTAACTGAGTTGGCTATCTTTTCCTCAGTTTGGGCCTTTGCTATTCTGACTTCCCTCCTGCTTCCTTCTGCCTTAACTGGTACAGCTCTCTGTCCTGCTCCTTCTGTGTTTCCTTATACTTCCGAATGCTATCTTTTTTTCCTGACTTTCACAGCCACCTCTTTTGAGAACCATAGTGGCTTTTCTTCATTTTGATTTGTTTATTTGCTTCACAAAAGGCTTGTTGCCTCTGTGATGGCAGTTTTGATGATTCCCCATTGTTGCTCCACACCTCCTTCTAGCCTGTTTGCTAGTGCTTTTCTGAGGCACTCTCCCATCTTGCCAAAGTCAGCCCTCTGAAGTCCAGTACCTCTTTTGTATGGCTTGACTTGTAGCTGAGTTTAACGTGAACCACACTGTTTGATGGTCACTTGTCCCAGATGGCAACCCACTTCTAGATCTGAGATCCTCTCACTGCCCCCATTTGAGAGCATGAGGTCTAAGATTGCTCCCTCATGAGAGGGTTCCAAAACTAGCTGTCTGAGGCCTGTCACCTGTATGGCATCAAGAATGGCCCTGCTCTTGGATGTGCTGCAGCAAATGTGCTCCAGTTAACATCTGGCATATCAGGTCTCCATCAACAGTATCTCTCCTTTCTCTGCCATCCTAAGAATGCCTTCTATCATATCCTTGTCCATTCTCTCCCCTGACATGGGGGTCTGTACACAACCCTGTGCGGATTGTGGTGCCCTTTCCAGTCTCCAAGGTGACCCACAGTGCCTCCTCTCCTCCCTGTTTACTCTTTTGTTCAGTTGCTTTTATCCCTTCTTTACATGAGAGCTACTCCTCCCTCTTCTCCCTGCCTGTCTCTCCTATAGGTTATGTACCCTGGTATGTTAACATCCCAGTCATGGTTCTCTGTGTACCATGTTTCTGTGACTGTTACAATATCCAGGCATCCCTCTTCCATCAAGGCCACCAGCTCAGGGAGCTTGTTGCACAGACTACAGGCATTGGTACTCATTACCCTCCATTTCTTGATGGCCTTACCCCTTTTGCCCCATCCCTGTCCTTATTGCTTTTGTCACTTTCTCCATTTACCCCGCGCTTCTCTAATGACATCTCTATGTTGGTGTTTACCACAACTTACTACCGTGATTTTTTGGGGCTAGGATTTCCTGCTCCTTTCCAGTGCCTCCTTTGGCTAGTTTAAATGCTTGCCAATGAAGCATTTAAACCTATCACCTAGGATCCTGGTTCCTCCTGGACAGATGCAGCCCATCATGCCAGTATAGGCTTGCATCACCCAGGTAGACCCCCAGTCCCCAGTGAAGCCAACCCTGAGCTCCACATCAGTTTTTCAACCACCGATTGAATCCCATGGTGCAGAACACCCCAGCCTCTCCTACACCATAGATGGGCAGCACCTCCGAGAAGGTTACCGTGCGCAGTTACTTGTCTAAGGCCCTCCCCAATTCCACAAACTCTTCCTGCACTTCTCTAATCCCTTTCTTAGCCAGGTCATTTGTCCCTCAGGTGGACAATGACATCCAGCTCCTCCTGTGCAGCTGCTCCAGCGATCCTGAGGATTTGTCCCTGTCCCTCCAAGCCATGTCTCGAACCTGGTAAAATTAGGCCTCGTCCTCCTCCCACCACTGTGTTCCTCCTCTCCCACAACTGCTTCGGTCATTATTTAGCCTGTAAGAATGGCAGTTGTTACCTGTGACTGTGCAGTCCCATGCATGTCCCTAAATCCACAGTCCACACACCCAAACAGCATGCAACTCACAGCAGACTGCAGTAACTGACTATGTCCACTGCAGCCCAATGTCGCACTTTATAGCGCAACCCATGCAAATGAGGTGAGGCACAACTTTAAGTGGATGCAAATGCAGTGCTGCACCATTGAATGGCTGATTAGATGATTTGCATATGACAGCTGAATATCGCGCTTTGCGCTTTGCACAATTGTGTTGAATGTGCGGAGCCAATGGCGCAGTTCCCATGACATGTGTAGTTCACACCTCACTGCGATGCCTGTTGGCTGACGCAGGCATCTGCAGCATTGCTGACGTGTTGTGCACGGTAAGCAATGCAGGCATCGGCCACCATTGTGCCAGTGGCACTATAGTGATGGTCACCTACATGGTGCTGTGCACTGGGCCATCATAGGCACACTGGGGCACCGCGCGGTAGGCTGCTACTGGCGTGTAGCACACAGGCAGCCAATCTGTACACACATTGGGTTCCAATGGCGCTGTGTGTGTCTGTGCGCCAGAGACCCTTGACCCTGTGCCTGACTTTGTCCCAGGTGCCATGCATCAGGCATGGGTGCATCCCCAGCGACTGTTCGGTGACAGCATGATAGGAATGGCAGTGCTGTACTGTGCAGCATCTGCAATGGGGAGCCGCACTGCAGAGTGCCTTATTTGCAGATCAAGCAGATAGCATGGCACGAGAGGGCTGCTCAGTGGTCACAAATAGAGCTGGCCAACCTAGTGGCCATTGTGAAGCCACACCATGGGCCACTGTTTGGGGAGGTACCCTGGACAGGTCTAGGAGCCAGGTGTGGAGGAGGTGGCCACTGCACTGGAGGAGGCCACAGGATGGGGAGAAGCACAGTGCGCGCCACAGGTATGGGGACCTGTGGCGGAGGGAGCTGGAGCTGCTAGCCCACCTGCGGGGATGTGCCAGGAGGGGCATGGTGCCACAGCCAGGTAGGTGTTACGCCAACACACTTTATCTTCCATATGGGTATCACAGTTGTATGTGTCCAGCACATGGGTGAGGGACGTCGGGTTGACTGTGGTGGTGTTATCAGGTGTGAGGTGGGTGGGTCTGGCTGGGTGGGAGGGCACACACCTGGGGGCAGGGGGCTTTGCTATGGGATTGTACTGATGTTCCTCTCCATGTTTGCACCACAGGCCCAGAGGAATGTCGCCTTGCCCCGATCTGGCGGCAAGAAGAACAGAGGAAAGCCAGGGGGAGGGCCCACACAGCCCAATGGACCGCCCGGATGATGGTGAGTGCCATAACTCCATGATTACTATTGCATGCTGTGTAACAGGGTGGGCAGGGGCATGGCCACCATCCATCGACATCACTGCCATGCACGCAACTTGTTACAGTCAACACTGTCCAGTGGCAATGCATGTCTGGAGTGCGTCGATGGTGGTCCATGCGTGCACCGGGTCATGGCTGTGTCACTGCCTTTGCACCACATAGCCATGTCACTAAACGGCCATGGTGGTGCTGTGCTGTGACTTGGCGGTGGGTGTGTGCAGTGTTCCACATGGCTGTATGTGCCTGGGTGGGCAGGTCATGTGGTGATCACTGTGGGTGGTCACACACCATCACAGAGGTATGTCCCATGGCCGTATGTCATGCACAGTGGGCAGGCTGTATGGGGCTGTGCATTCACACCTATTGACTGTGCTCCTTCTCCTAGGTACATGCCATCTCCAAGAGATCAGGGAGATACTTCAGGAGATCCTGCAGGTAGCAAGGGTGTCACTGGACATCCTCCGCAGGGATCGATGACACCGGTCCTCTACGGAGACACCCGACAGAGACGGAGCCAGAGTGGGAGCGGCGCCCTGCTAGAAGCCCTCTGCCCCTGAAATCCCTACCCCCAGGACCCACCCTCACACCCTCCTTTCCTGTCCCATTTGTCCACCCCTGCCCCTTACCTACCCCCCACCTTGTTTGTGGCCCTCACCCCCACCTTGTATATATTTTGTAAATAGTTTTGTAAATAGTTAACTTTTATATGTTTTTCAATACAGTTATTTTGATATGAATACTGTGGTAGTCTCTGATTTGCAGCGGGCTATAGGTGCTCAGCTGCAGTGGTGTGCATGGCATCAGGGTGGTGTGGTCATGGGTATGTGTGTGTCCGTGTGGAGGTGACTATGGTGTGGGGTAGCTATCAGTCAGTGTCGTGGTGTGTGTGTTGTTCCCTGTGCACTGGATGACTGTGTGCAGTGGTCCATGGTGCGTGCTCTGTGTCCATGGTGCCCCTATCAGCCCATCCATGGCCTGTGCAGCTGACACACATGCATGTCTGTGACCTGCAGGTCCGCTGGCATGTCAGTGGTGACAGTCCACAGGGCAGCCACTGTACCCGTCACACTGCTGGGTTGCATCCTGTCACTGGTGTGGTGCATGTGTGCCTTGGTGACACTGTGGCCTCCACAGATGTTGTCCCACCTCCATGCTGTGCCTTGTGTGTGTTGCAGGGATGTGCACCACTGTCTATGACATGTGATCTGAGAAATGCTGGTGGCGTACAGGTCCACAGTGCCTGCGGGGTGGCTGGCACTCCAGTGCCATGGAGGACTGTGGGTTGTGTGTACACAGTTTACATGGGGCCATGCTGGGGCTTGGTTGCCCACCACTGCGTCCCTGTGTTGTTGTGTCCTTGGGTATGGGTGGGTGTCTGTCCATGCACTGTGTGGCATCAGTGTGGTGCATGTTTCCACACACCACTGTGGGTGTCTGTGCTGGCTGTTGTGACACAGTGCTGGGTCAGGTGTGTCATTGGGATACTGCGCAGGGTGATGTACCACTGGTGGTGGTGTCTGGGGCAAGCCCTGTCCCATGTGGGAGCCACCTCATGTGCCCGGCGCATGGTTAGTCTCGCCAGTACCTCAGGGGACTGTGCATGGTGGCACTGTGTATGCCGTTGTTGCATCGCTGTGTGCTGCCACCCACTGATGGGTGCTCAAGGTGGGGCTGCCTTGCATGGTTCTGTGGTGCACAGGGTTGCAGTGTCACAGTGGGGTGGTGGCATGCATGGGGTTTCCTGCAGTGGTGGTCGCTGCTTCTGGGCAGGGTGTCTAGGGGTCACGGTGCAGGGTGTGCTCTGCATTGGGGGATGGTGTGTGCAGGGGTGGTCAGCCCTCCTTGTGTGCCAGTCACAGCTTGCCGGGGTGTGATGGGGCACCATGGGCTAGGCTGTGGGTTGTTTGCTTGTCTCCATGGGCCAGTGGTTATTCCAGCCTCCCCAGTTGTGCAGTGCATGGGGTGTGGGGGACGATGTCTGTTCTGCTGTGTGTTACTGTGCCCATCTGTGGCATGGGTGGTGGGCCCCTACCTCCTGGTTGTGCAGCTGCATTGCTCTGCTGCTGGGGGCATCCCTGGTTGTGCTATGGCGCCTCTGGACTGCTCAGCTGCACATCCCTTGTTGCGCTATGGCGCATCAGATCTGCTCAGCTTCCTCCCTAGTTGAGCTATGGTGCAGGTGGTGCGATATTCAGTCATCAGCTGTAGGCGCAGTTGGCCGGCTCGCTTTTTGAGTATCACGCCTCTTGGCATGGGCGCAATGGACTTGCGCTTGCTCCTGCTATTGCGCACTTTTGGGCGCAGTTTGAATATCTGGGCCTGTGCCTCCAAAACATTTAGGGACAGGGACAAGGCTTGGAAGGAAGGATACATAGGATGCCAGGGAGTGAATCTGGACTAGAGATGCAGCAAAGTAAAATTCTGCCTGCGAAGTGGTGGGTGAAGTGGTCACTTCCGTTAGTATTCTGCTACGTGGGTGCCCATTTTAAACCCTCACTTCACCACTTTGCATTGTAATTATGACTTCACATTGTGCACTCTGTCTTATTCTGCTTTAAGGAGGTGTGAGAATGCACAGGTAGCGCACACACATCACATGGCTTACACAGTGTAGGTGACATGCTTCAGGTAGGCAGGCAGGAAGTCATGGGCAAAAACACTCTTCAACGTCAGCTGACTTACACGTTTTGCATGGGATATGACAAAGGCTTGGCTCTGAGAATGGCGGGGTGGGGTGTGGACATGTGATGAAGAGGGTGCACAGGTGACAAGTCCACAAATGAAGTTATTTTCCCGTTTTACATATGGGGTTGATGGACAGTACCACTTGCACTAGACGTACTGCATAGACCACCACCACTACCACTGCTACTCTGACCACCACTTGATAAGATTTCTAAATCATAATCCTCCCCTCATCATGCCTGTAGTAATCCTCTGGTGTTATTTCCTCGCTACTGCAGACATTGCTACTTGGTCTTACACTCATAGAAGGGGATAACATGCTCAGTAAGGTTGATGATGAGGGTGAATGCCCCACCTGGTACCGGTCCACAGTGCCATGTGCCTGTTTTTAAGATGTGTATGCTGGCCCCCCATGCCCAGATGACTCCCTTTTTACCTCGACTACATGCATGGCAAAGTTGGCAGATTGCTACGGATTCATCATTTGCATCTTGGACAAAAATCTCAAACAAGGGATTGTGATCCCTACTCAACATGTCCCTGATACTGCTTATTGGACTCCATTTTTTAACCCCTGAAATGGGGGTGTGCTACATGATTTTTCAGGCTGGACACACTTGGACTCCAACTGACCACCACTACTACCTATGATTATTACTAGGTCATCATCATTATCATCAACAGGAACCGCTAAATCATAACTATTTTTTTGGGGTGGGTTAATGCCAACAGACCTAGACACAGCCACCTCAACTTTCTTTTCTCCAGTTTCCAACAGGGGTCACTGACATCATCATATTAATCAACATCATCTGCATCCACATTTTCAGCTTGGATACTGTCATGTGGAAAACATGTTCCAACCACAGCATCATCATCATCACCTGATATTTTTGCCCCACTTTGAATCATTGGATGGCAAAGGCATGACCTCAACAGTGGTGGAAGAAATGTGACATTGTGAGTTATCACTGCCATGATCAGAATCATGTTCAACTACCATGGGGATGTTAATGGGAAGTATGACATCACCTGTACTGTCAGTCACAGTATTAGACTCAACTATATTTTTGAAATGGTTAACTGGTCAAAAGTGGAACTTGAGGCAGCAGTACTCATGCCAGCAGAAACTACACTAACACCACCAGCTGGGACGACATCATCTCCTCCAACTACGAGAGAAGCTACAGATTGCGCTGTGAAAAACTTTGATGGAGAAATACCTTTACTGACATCAGCTATGCACTTCTCATTACTACACGCCATGAACAATCTTGTCACTGGCAGCAGTGCCATGGCCAGCAACAGCTTTGCTTGCACTCTCTTTGCAGGCATTTTGGGGATCACCAAGAAAATTCTAAACAAATTTAGATTTCTGAACTTTCAGTCTGGGCGGTGAATGTGAAGCCAAAAAAAAATGTGGCTTGCAGCGGAGATTGGGCACTAAACAGATGCAAAAGAACACAGACAGATTAAGATTACACTGTGCAATCAAGAAGAGATTCAGATGCAAAGTCACAACACCTTAACCAGTGCTCACAAGTCACAATCCAACCTAGAAAAGAATACCTTTTGTCAGTTGGTGGGGAAGTGCAGCCCAAAACTAAGATACCACAAAGCAGTACAAAACTACACAGGTGCAGTGGATAGCAGGTTTACAAACTTCACACTGCTGCAATTACTCTGTGGCACAATAAAATGTGTCAGGTTTGATGACATGCATCGGCGCACACACTCACACACACTACAAATAATGCGTAGCAAATTGAAAACTTCAGTAATATAACCAAATCTTTTAAACAAACTGAAATTATGCCCTTTGCCACAATAATCAGCAAAATAATTTCAAGAATTACTGAAAATATTACTGTGTACATTAACACAGTTATACAAAAAAAATGTAACCAAAACAGAAAGACTGCCTTTTTCTCCCAGTTTTAACCTACCTCCACCACAGATATGCCCTCCCCAAAGCACACTTTAAGTGTCTGTCAGTACACAGACTGAATGTTCTAAATTAACATTCAAAATCCACACACAAACAATAAACACTCAATGATATGAGCACAGGAGGGTTTCCTACAATCAACGTGCTAAATTTTGAGCAAACAAAATGGCTCAAAAGGCTTTTTAACAGCTTTCAGAGGATTTGAATCATAGAAGCTCTCAGAGGAAACTGTCTCCATCTACTATTACACACACATTACACAAACTGAGGCTGTGCAGAACAATCTAGAGCCCATGTGACCTGCAATCCCATGAATCACTGCAAAATTCACCTTGAAGCTCAATAACAAGGCGAAGTAATGAGAAGTACATTGACTTGTAAGTACTTTGCATTAAAATTGGTAGAAGTGGTTGGGGAAGGAGGAGGAGTAATGCAAAGTTATTGTTATCAATGGACTTCCGTTCTCATTATATGACACAAAGTACTCCACTTTGTGTTGCGGATTCAGCAGTGATCCGCATTACTCTGTGGATTGCTTTGTAGAGTGAATTTTGGCCTCTTCACCCACCTCTAATCTGGACTGTGGTGGTGCACCACCAAGGAAAACTGGTAAGGACAAATTCAGGAGTTCAGGGGTAGGGAAGGTAACATTGGCAATGGCTCCTCTTCACATGACCCTACTTCCTAGCTTTAGCTGGATTTTGACAAAATGCAGCACTTGATCTAGTCTAACCAACTGTCCTTCAATTCCATAAAATATTTTCTATAACTTTTGAAATCTGACAAGGGCTTACCAGACTCCTTCCCACCCTTTATTCCACACCATGATGGTGAAATGACTAAGGATGTTTCCTCCATTAAGAATCTTGGGGTATGGCTGGATCCGACATCTGGATCTCACGGTTCATATTGATGCCACACACCATGAGCTCCAGCGCAAGCTTGGTGCGCTGTACAGAAAGAAAGCAAATATTCTGCTTCCTGCCCGCTGCGAGATTGTTTTAAAGATAATTCTCTTTATATTTGACTATGGTGACATAGTTTACAGTGGAACTCCAAAATCTGTTGTTGCCAGACTGGACCTCTCTTTCACGCTTTTTGTTGTTTTACCTTAGACTATCCACCTCGTGCCCATCGCTACTCTCTTTACTCTGCCCTTTCACTCCCTTCTCTTGGTGCCAGATGCCTTTACCATTGTGTCTCCTTTATATACAAATTCTGGTTTGGTTCCCTTACCTCCATTCAGTCATCTCCCTCCTACTGCATTCCTCTCTGCAGCATTGTTTCCCATTCACTTTCTATTCCATCTACAGTAGGAACTGGTCAATCTATGCTCTCTTATCACTTTCCTAAACTCTGGTCCAGTGTTCCTGTGTCAATCCACTCTTTCTCTTCTGCTTTCTTCCTTAAGTCACTTCTTCATGACTTTTCCATTACAATCTTCAACTTTTGAAGACCCTCCACCTCTTGACTTCATGCCACCTCACTCCATATGCCCTGGTCATTTTGCTCCCTCCTCCTCCCTATACCTGTATGAGTAATTTTCCCCGCTTACAAAGCTTAGTTTTTATCCAGTACATTTATCTGTTTATTGGTTTGCACTGAAATGTTTTTGATTATGTTTCTTTGATATTCTATATCAGGGTGTAGCCAGCCAATAAAGAATGTGTACACAGAGGCAAAAGTATGTTGCCCCATCTGTCACAATAAACACACCTTCTGTAGAACATGACACGATTGTTGCCTCACTCATGCACTGATTGCAGTTGTGCTTCAATGCAAAAAGTGCAAGATTATGCACCTAGGGAGGGAATCCTAGGGTCGACATGAACTAGATGGGGTAACACTGGAGGCCACCACAGAGGAAAGGAATCTAGGGGTGGTTATATAGTAGAATAAAGCCTCGAAGTGGCTAAACAGTGCGACAAAGCAGTTGGAAATGCTAACAGAATACTAGGGTGCATAGGGAGGGGTATAACAAGTAGAAAGAGAGTGGTGGTTCCATTGTACAACTCCCTAGTAAGGCTTCATCTGAGTACTGTGTTCAGTTCTGAGGCCTCATCTCCAAAAGACATAAACAGGATGGAGACGGTACAGAGAAGGGCAACAAAATTGTGTCTGGGATGCAGCATAAGTCATATGAGGAGAGACTCAGAGCTCTCGACACGCACTCCCTGGAGGAAAGGAAAGAGAGAGGGACATGATAGAGACCTTGAAGTATCTAAAGGAGATCAATAGGGTACCAGAGGGAGCATCTTTCACATGAAGGAAATAGCAGAACAAGGGGCACAGCATGAGACTAAAAGGGGAAAACTTAGGAAAACTTGAGAAAATTCTACTTCACTGAATGGGTAGTGGAGAGATGGAATAATCTCCCCAGGAAGTGGTGGGGCAGCCATGGTTCCGGGATTCAAGAATGGTTGGGATAGGCACATGGGAATTATCAAGCTAGGACAAAGGGAGGAACTTATATCAGCTAGGTACCTTAAAGAGGACAGGAAATCATTTCTAACTGGCATCTGTTTATAAAGTACTTATTCTCAGAAAATATATGCATTCACCTAAATTATCCATATTTAACTGTATCTGAATAAAAGTGATACCAAAAACTGTATTTTGCATTGTTTTGTTTTTATTGGCAGCATTCTGTTACAGTTCTCTTCATGGAACCAATAATTAGAGTTTAACTATGCTATGGTTTGTGCAAAGAACTCGAAACAGGGTTCTGATAGGTCAGCAGCTCATAATTAGCATTCTGTACACAAATGATGACATAGTAAAACTCCACATAAGTGATTCCATGAAGTGAACTATAACAGAATGCTGCCCATAAAACACAACAATGCAAACTACAGTTTTGCCTATCACTTTTTATTTGGGTACAGTTAAATATGGATACTTTAGGTGAATGCACATCATTTCTGAGAATAAGAACTTTATAAATAGCTGCCAGTTAGCACAGATTTCCTGTCCCTTTAAGCATTAGAAAGTGTGATCGGGCAGACTGGATGGGCCACGAGGCCCTTATCTGCTGACAACATCTATGTATCTATGTATCTGGTAAATAAAGTTGCCATGCATTGCTTTCTCAGACACCCACATATCACCCAGAGCCTGAAATGTTATTTGGCACATGGGATACAAAGACATATAGTGGACAACCCTTCTATTTTTGGGTCCCATGAATGAAATTAAAGAAGGGACCAGATAGTTCTGTGTTGTTTCATGAAACAATGGCAGCAATGCACAGCCTTGTTGCCCCCTAAAAATGTACACCATTTAATATGTTTTCCTACACCTATGTACTGTATTGCTACAATGTATTCTATTTTATATTGCTGGTAGTACTATTTATTGTTCACTCCACTTGAACTATCTTCCTTACCCCTCACCCCAGGAGGCATCTGAAAATGAGTTGTTATCTGCTCAGTATGTCTTTCCAGGTGAAACTTTTTAAATAAATAAATACATTACTAACCAACCAATTACATTACAATATGCATAATTCAATGAAACCTATAGAAGAAAGACTTTGAAGTTGCTTTGGGATGTTGCTGCTCCTGCCTGATTAACAGTAGGCTCTGAGGTGGACATTGATTATCTTAAGATATACATGCTCTGGCTTCCCCAGTTACCGAGCAGGCTGGAGAAAGTCAGCATCTCTGTATCAGTCTTTCTCCTCTCAGAATCTCTGTATCAGTCTTTCTCCTCTCAGAATCTCTGTATGTCTTTCTCCCTCTCAGAATCTCTGTATGTCTTTCTCCCTCTCAGCATCTCTGTATGTCTTTCTCCTCTCAGCATCTCTGTATCAGTCTTTCTCCCTCTCAGCATCTCTGTATGTCTTTCTCCCTCTCAGCATCTCTGTAGCAGTCTTTCTCCCTCTCAGCATCTCTGTATCAGTCTTTCTCCTCTCAACATCTCTGTATGTCTTTCTCCTCTCAGCATCTCTGTATCTGTCTTTCTTCCTCTCACAATCTCTGTATCAGTCTTTCTCCCTCTCAGAATCTCAGTCTCTCTCTCTCTCTCTCTCTCTCCCTCCCTCCAGTGAATTGAACTGTGTTGCTCCTTTCCATTGCTGCTTTCCACTCCCTCTCTGTTTACTCAACACCAAGCACTTCCAGTGCTTCTGCTCTGCCTCAGCCATAATCACAACCACTCCTCTTTTACTGATTCCTGGCAGATTTCTTTTAAAAATAAAAATAGTTTGCTAAAAATTTATCCGGGATTGTAAATCTGAGCTGAGCTCCTGATCCCTTCTCCTTCCTGGTCCCTCTAGTCCAATATTGTGATATAGGAGTTTATAGAGTGTAGGGTTGCACTCCATTGATAACAATAGGAGTGTTGTTACAAACATCTATTTTTATATTTCAGGGTTCACTGAATTCAATCAGCGCTTACAGCTCAACTGACAAGAGCCTTGTTAGTTGAGCTGTGGCTTGATTTGCCCTCATTGGACCTCTAAAATATAAAAATAGATGTTTTTAATGACACTTCCATTGCTATCAATGGAGAGAACTCATGTGCTCTACAAACTTTTACATCACAAAATGTAGGAGCACAAAGGCACAGAGGGTGGCACTGGACTAAATTAGGACTAGGAAGGGAAGAGATTGGGTGGCAGCTCAATTTTATGATCTCTTCCATTCACAGAATATCAAATGAAAAAATTCAGATAAGAATTAAACTCTGGTGCAGACTAACTACTGGTGGGAGGCTTATAGAAAGCATCGAAACTGGTGCTCTTTAATATAAAGTACAGTAAAGAGAATTACATAACCACAGTACAGCTGTCTGGGGATCACAACAGTCCCACCCATAATGACACAGTGATCAAGAGCTTTAATGAGGACGCAGACCCCTCCCCCATATTGGATTGCTTTTAGGCACCTGCAGACTGTAAACATTAGCTGAGGTGCACTTCAGAAATGGTGGGAAAACTTCTTTGTGGGTGCTGGTGAATTACTGACCTATGGCCTGACACAGCAGCAAATGTTTGAGGTTATATGGCAAGTGGCTGTGCTTTCATGAAGCCTATGCTCTAGCAGTGCACCCAGAGCATGCAACCTCCAAAACCAAAATAAAGAGTGGAGCAACAAAATTCCCAATTTCTACTGCCTTACTACATAAGCAATAAAACACGATGGGGTGTGTGTTGAACAGATATTACCACATGCCTAGGGCGTAGTGAGGCACGAAGCCACAGGCTGAGTGCCTTCAGCCCTAGAAGTGCAGTAAAATCAGTTCCAACGACATCTCGGAGTGTCTTATTGCACTTATAAAATGGCAACTTTTTTTAATTTTGCTGATACAAAATAGCAAATTTATAAACAGACAAAAGCTTTTATTATCAGAGTTTCTGATATAATAGTCCTTCCACCAGCAACAAAATGATGTCATGGTTTTGGCAGTAAGGAACACCTCCCCACTACCACCACCACTTTTGGGTTTGGGGAAAACTGGTATATATTATTTGTGAGTGCAAAGCAGTTTTCCTTTATTTAAATGATGCAGAACTGAGCAGCGTCTCTCCTGAACATTGTTGCTGAGTGAGCCAGAAGTGCTTGTTTTTTGACTGAGTCGTTCCGATTCATGGTGAGCTCGTGGTGTTAAATTAAAAAACAAACACATAAACAGATTTTAGGGATGACATGGTGGAGTATAAAACTGTTGTTTTCTCTATTTCTGTTGTTTTAAGTCATACAGGACCGCAGGACTATGCGGCCCCTTCTTCATGATATAGCAAGTGCTGTTGCGAACGAACAGAAGTTTGTCTTTCTTCTTGCTGACAATACAAAAAAAATCACACATTGGGAAGCAGATTTTATTTCAAAAACTGCAGGAGCGTGATTGGTAAGGATCCAGGTATGGGACACAGCGGAGCAGGCATGCTGTTGGATCAGTCCAGCAACAGCGGAGTTGACAGAATGGGAGCATTTATCCTCAGGTGACACATCTGGAACAGTTACTAATTTTATTTGAATGAAACTATGTGTGTCACGTCTGTCTGTCACTGCTAGAGTGCATCAGTGACTGCTTCTAGTTTACAAGTTGAATGGTGTTGGTGCTAGTACACTGATTATTTCACTTGTTATCAAAGTAAGAAAACATCGCTGCAATGAAAATTCAATGTTCCAATGCACAATGATTTTTTAAGTAGTGGTTTCAGATCTTGTTTTTACCTGTGCATTGAATGGATTTGATGCACAGGTAAAACCAATCAGATTGCAGGATTTCCTTTGCCCATTTTATAATAACACAGTCTATGAAAACAGAGTAATCCTACCAATTTGGAGCCTGTATCATTCTCTACATGTAGTATTCTGTTCTAATATATGCTATGTATCTCCTTTAGTGTTTCTAAAAGTTGTCCTCAACCTTAGAATGTTGAGAACAACTTTTTAGAACTATTATCAAAAATAATCATTAACACAGCTGTCAGCATTAGTCAGAGACAGCTCGGCTCATACTTCATCTAAGCATTAATCAGATACAGCTTGTGCTCATATCCCATCTAAGCATTAATCAGATACAGATATGAGCATCATTCTTGTAGTTTTTGATATCATGTATCTACTCAGTGTGAGAACCAGCTTATTCTTCACACTCAGGGGTTATTTATTGTCTGCATGCCATGAACTGTGTCCAGTTTTTATAGGTGCATGTCAGAATGAGCGCCCTGTTTTTGGGCCTCAGACACAGATGCAAGATGGTATTAGTGGAGATCTAGAGACTCACATACAGTAGTTATGCTACTTGCAGGAGTCGATCTTAACATTCATTTACTAGCCCAGGTACTAGTGCAGATTGCCAATGGCTAGTGCGGATCTCTGTCACTTGCCCAGTTGGGCTAGTGCAGTTCCTCTGGTGGAAAGCTGCAGTTCCATTCTCTGCCTGTTGTACTGTGTGGTGCTCGTGCAGTCACAAAGATAAAAAAAACACCAGCATGAAGCATGGTTGGAGAGTGAGACTGCAAAGTAAAGCAAAAAAAAAAAAAACGAGATCGGACAACTGACTGAGACCACAAAGGAACCCCGCCCCAGTCAAACTGAACAACACCCCAGCAGCAGCATTCAGGACACAGCCTGGTCTGAAAAGTGAGACCACAAACTGTACATAATTAAAGACAAGCAGCTTAGTATTTAAGTCAAGACTAGTGGTAGGGCAGCATTTGCACCATAACGTTGGGTCAGAAGTAAATCAAGACAGACTGCTGAAGCTGAAATAAAGTTACCTTAGCTAGTAATGCACTCCAACCTCATATCTGCTGTTCCATTTGTTTTAGCCTTGTCCCTGTCACCCTGTGCTTTGGTCACCATCTGAGAAGCTGTGAAGCAGCAGTGGCAGCAGATAATATGTGTGGAGTGAGAAAATGGTCTCCTCCCAAGGAAAACATGACTGAGCACCCCCACAAACAAACTGAACAGTCAACACCCCTACATCATTCAGGATTCAGGACACTACGTGGTCAGAACAATAAGATGCCGTGTCCCAACCCTGTCACCCTGTGGTCACCATCATCTGAAAAGCTGCTTCCAAAACTCTGAAGCAGCAGCTGTAGAAAATATGTGCCAGTGAGAAAACAGGCCCTCCATCCTAACTGTCAACAGCTGGTCTCTATCTCCATAGTCAGTAATGGTACAAAGACTGTCCCCAAGTAAAACAGCATCACTAAATTTGCCAGCATTCACACCAGGGTGCGGTTGGAACAGTGAGAGACCATGACACTAATCAAACAAGAGACTAACAGTCTACAGCTCAGGAACACAGGAGGTTAAACCAGCATTTTGACCTCCGCTGTTCTTTCAGCCTTGTCCCTGTGGTCTGTCTGAGCTGAGAGTGATTGTGATAGTGATACAAGTGTGCTTGAGAGTGAGCCACACTGCCCTGACACCACACAATCCAGCAACATTTAAGGATCATTTGACTTTTATATTAAGAACTTTAAGACAATGACATTAAGCCACCTACTTCACTGAGTGTTATTTATATAAGTATTTTATTTCACAAACAAAGTTCATTTGTAATTTAGGTTTCAAATAAATTCAGACACGTGCTTGATACATTTCAATTTTATTTGCCTTTTGTTTAACAAATCACTGTGAATCATACTGACTGCAGGCTATGCAAACTTCAGCAGGCTAGTGTAATCTCTGGTTCACTAGCCCAGCTGGCTAGTGCAAAAAAGGTTAAGGTAGACCCTGTACTTGGGGTTAATTAGTATAACCATGTAGGAATTTTAATCCATTTATTTGAATTTGGGGCTTAGTCCCCATACCCCAGTGTTAAATTTAAAAAACAGGGGTGGGGGTGAAGCCCACCAAATCAAATATATTTATAAAGAAAAACTACAGGGCCATACCACTTAACTCTCTCTAGTGTAGCTAGCATAGCATACATCTGTGCTACACTACACTAGTTTCACCATGGTCCATAACAGGTATAAGTGGGTGCATTGATCTCACTAAAATGCACAATTCAACCTCCTCTGTGCTGTCTACAAGTATTTTAACACTACACACATCACATCTACCATTCCATCAGGCCAACCAATTATTGCTCCTTACACCAAATACAGAAAAATATTTTTTGGAAGGCTATGCCTGTACTTTAACTGGGTGAGCAACCAGCCACACCCCTTCAAAAGCTATATAAGCAGTTCCTCCCAGACTCCTTCAGAAGTATTTTTCTTTAAGGCCTGAGGCTCTGCCTGACTTCTCCCTGAGCTCTCTCTCCTCCCCTTCTGCTGCATGTGTCTCCTACCTTCCCTCATGCTTGGTTCCTGTTGGCTTGTGCTGGACTCTCTGCCTGGTTTGTGCTTCTCCTGCTCTAGGTCAGTATTTGCCTCTGGCTGCATTCTGTCTGTGCTTCCCTCTCAGTTGTTTTTTCTGCTCCCTCTAGCTCCTGTGCTGTGTATGCTTTTGTATGTTTCTTTTGGTCTTTTCAGTTTTTCTAGTGTCTCATTTAATTTTCACACCTAGCAATCCCTCAGTTTGCCTGCAATTGTTATCTGTATGCTTCTGCTCAACCTACTGTTTTTCCCAGCCTTGGCTGTCTCCTTGCTTTTCCACCTTAATTGTTTGCACCTGGTCCAGGCTTGGTATGCCAACTGAACAGCAACATTTTTATATCGAATGACTTCCAGTGACAATTTGATGTTGCCTCTGTAATGTATCTGCAGGACCCTGGCACGCTCTCTCAGGGTCTTGCACCCCCAGATCAACTACAACTTGGAGTTAATAATCTTTAATTACAAAGGGTATGGGGACAGAGCCCCTCATATAAGGGGTTCGCAACAAAAGCCCCCTGGAAGAAAAACAAACTTGCACAGGACGGCTTTATGCCAACTGCAATTGCGGTCAACATAAAACCATCACTGTAACGCTGGTTTACTAACGCTTTGTCGAACCAGCATCATAGAACCTCAGGCTTCATCCTGATCCCAGCTAGCTTCCTCCCTGTTGTGCTATGTTTGTTGCTCAGCACTCCCTGCTGTGCTAGGGTTGTTGCTCAGCAGCTCTGCTCAATTCATTCAGTGATGGTTTTCAGTGTGCTCTACTCAATTCATTTAGTGTTTGCTTGGTCAGACAGCTTCTACTCCCAACTTTCAATATTTATGCTGTTCTAGTATTTTCATGTTGCTGTATTACTTTACTGACACGGCTTACAGGTGCAGGCATTTTAGCATTACATTTCTGAATGTAATTATTCTAAACCTTTGGTCATTATTTTGCTTCAACTTTTTCCCATTACTCTAGCAGCTTGCTTATACTATGGCTCTGCCCTTAACTAGGACATTGCCAGTAAAACTGCATATGTTTTAGGGTCCTACCTACCAACATTACAGTTGCTGTTTGGTCTCATGGTGCTCAGCTTGTGGCTTTCCTGTTATTCCCATGGTGAGGAACTGTGATGTCACAGTGGGGAATCATGACTCAAGTAGCAGGAGCATGCTTTTTGTAAGCCATATGATTTTGCACTGCTCCTTTGCCTACATGACTTTTTAGTTATCCATGCATAAATACATTTACCTCACAGCCTACATGGCTTTCAAGATATTCATTGAATTTCATTACTGCATTGCAAATACTTACTGCCTCACAAATGTTCCTTACTAGAATAACTAACCCTGCCTTAATGGCATTTAAGGTATTCATGCCAATCATATCAATTCATTATTCATGCTGAAACCATAGTAATCTTCTGCTAAACCTCATCAATTCATTTTGCTAAAACTCATTGATTCAATCACTGGCATCACAGCCTCTCACTAACTAAACACGTACCTTCTATGTCACCATTAATTTGGCCTCCTAATGGAATTAATTGGCTTGCTTTCCACTGGCTGATACTACTACTGCCAAATAGCTCACACTGCAGCCTCCTGCAGTACCTCTTCTAAGCAGCTGACTTTGCCAGCCTCCTCATCACTAACCTGTTACCTAATCTACAGCTGCTGGCTTCGCCTGACCTCCTGCTATCAGTACATCTTAGCTGATTTATGCTCTCATTCATAAAGTGGAGCATGCCAACCATGACCATTACCTTTGATGGCTCAGGACTTGCACTGCATCTGACAGTCTCTATCTACTCCCATTAAGTCCACATCTTGAGCATGTGAAACTTGAGGTGGAGTCCTTCTCATCTGGCCCATAGTGGAATGTCCTTGCTCCAGGTGGAGCTCAGTCATCTAACTCATTGGCAACACCTCCTGATGTAGAATTTAAGACTTCAGCTGTGAGGGGTGGGGCCTCATCAGTCTGGGCCCCTTTAGCTAACTGATCGGGTTTGGAGGAACCTTCTAAGCTATTCTCCCTATGACTGCCTCTGGTTCACCCTGTTTGTTCTTAGATCAGTAGGCCAGCTGACTGCCTCAGTGGTTGTCACTCTCCTCCTCCTGCCTTGAAGGTGGTACTCGTCATGTATCCCATGTTGCAGAGGTGTCCCAAACCCTTCAAGGTGTTCCTGTTAGAGGGATAGAGTGGAGTTGTCCCCAAATCGGAATCTTTTCACTTCCCAGGTTGGCCTTCTAAATTGTAGCAGCAGAACTGTCACTAACCAGGATATCCTAAAGTGTAAAGGGAAGGCAACTTAGGCCTGGATCTCCAGATGTTTTCTTCTTAAAAGGTTTTCCTCTCCCTCCATGCAAAAGGCCATAATATATAGCTAGTCATGAATAGTATATTCCCTAGTTTCCTTTGTTAGGTTCCACTGTTGGATAGAGATGGATGGTGGCCTTACTTGTTGTTCCCTGTCTCTAGAAGCCCTTATGTCATCAGTGCAATCCATTTTAATCAGTGCAATCCTGACAACTTGCACATCTTATTTGTGTTTCTTCAGCTGTCTTGTTTCTGTCAATCTGCTTCTCAACCTCATAGTCAATGTTGACTGTTTAATACTCTTTTAGGGATCCTTCCTAAGGTACTTTAGCCAATGGAATCTTTCCCGCAGCACACCTCTGAGGTGGGACCCTCTTGAAGGTTCCTTGCCTGTGGTCCACTACAAGGTGATAATTCCCATGGAATAGAGAGTATGAATGGCCAAACAGTTATCAGAGTTGCACAAGCATAACACTACTCGGTTGTGTAGGCCCATTGAAGTGCAGATTTAATTTACTTGTGTGTTTTCTCTTAATAAATCCAAGTGACAGATAAGATTAGATGATTGAGTTCCTGACAAACACTGAAAGCCGAAACCTCTGCAGTAGAGATACTTGTGGTAGCAAAAGGTTCCATGTCAAAACAGCAACTGCAGAATGGCGACACGTGACAAGGGCGCTGAACCTGCAATGCAAACATGTTGAGAAAAGCTTTTTTGCAGGGATTTACACCTGCACCATCCTTGTAGGTGGCATTGCCCCCACAACCCCTTATTATTTGTTCCAACTCTGGGGGGCATCACTGGGGATGGGGCAACCATGGGTCACCCAAAAGTGTTGGCGCTTGTCATTCCATTGCAGTTGTCATGGGTCACCATTCCAAAGTCACTGTTATGATGGGCTACCTAGCAGAAATACCCCACAGTATTAGCCCTACAGGAGAGAAGGCATTGAGCATGTGGAGTGCTTGGAACAGCAGAGATATAAGTAGAAATAGCAGCAGTTTCAAGGTTATGTATTAGTAACAGCCATAAGCTTTTGAAAAGTCACCAGAAAGCACTCTCACACACACAGACTGTTGTTAGGCTTAGACCACCCACCACCACCACTAACCAATCACTCACTCACTCATATAAAGCACAAATTCATAACTTCAATTAATTTTCATACCTTGATTTTAGAGATGATCAAGGACAAACTTAAAGGGCAAAAAGAAATATTGGTCAAATTCTGAATCGTTCACCATGCCTGTAACAGCGCTATGACTGGCATGAATTGAAAACACAAAACAGCATCAGCTTCCTGACTCTAACCAAGAGATCAAGGTGATGCTTCTCAAGCTATCCTTCCATGTCTCTGCCCTATCCTAGAAAAGGATTGGTGGACAGTGGCACAGTCACAGCAAGGCTCCCATATGTGATGTCAGATACACGTAAATGCCTGTAGAAATAAAGAATGAAAGCATCCACTGTAGGTAACATAAAATGAATAAAATACTTACTTGTGTCCTGTAGATAATGTTTGTTGTGCAGCAGCATCTCCTCATCTTTTCTGTCTTTTTTTCTCTGTTCTATCCACCCAAGGTATGGCAACCTGCAGGTGAAATTTCATGTCTTATTTTGACTTTTACTCCTTCATTTCTATTGTCCCTCCTGCTTTCTTTTCCTAGCACAGGTTCAGATAAGTACAGGCCTATACAGTGGGTTAGGATTTATTATGTAATTTATTTGCAGGCAGTCCAGTGATCATCACAATCAAATATACTGGCTCCTTACCTAAAGCATCTGTGCCCATAACTCAATAACAGCAGAAATGAAAATACTGTATGGTACCAGGCACATGGAACACTAGCACAAAAACTTTATTATTTTGCAAATTAACATGCCAAAGTGCACACAGTATATAAAATATACTAAAATATGTACCCAAACAGAGAATCAACAGCACACTCAAGTGACCCTCTATCGATTTCACCACTAGAGTCATCATTTGCTTCTCTGGGCACATATTTTATATATGCACTTTAGCATATTATTGCACAATAATAAAGCTTTTTGTGCTAGTACTTTATGCACCTGACACTGTATTTTCATTTCTGCAGTCCTCTGCTTATAGTTACCCTCCTGTTTTACATATCAGGAATATAAGCCTCCATGCTGTTATGGCATTTGTTCTTGCTGTATGGTTGCTTAGTACAGTAGCTGTATCTGTACTGGCTCTCTCCTTGTGACTTCCACAGTGTTATAAATGGCTAGTAAGGGACTGCCTCCCATTCTGCTCTTCAAAGATTTGGTAATGGAATACCACACAGATGTGCTTGCACTCTGACCCTATCAGCCATTACTTATCTGTGGAGTGGCAGGAGGGAGAGAAAGAGCATGTCAGAGTTTATGTGCAGCTCCGCTGCTGGGGCTGACAGAAGACTAAAATATTTTGCTGTGTTTTCCCTTCCAATCACTGATGCTGACTGTAGCAAGTAAGACAGGCAGGATGGATTGCATAGCTTGCTCCATATATAGGAGTTAAAACAACAAAAAAAACACTTGTGTTTTTACTACCCCTACTCCACTGACATACTGTTGCAGGAGAGGTGGCACCAGCAGGTGAACAGTAGGAGGGATTAAGAAGCTCCACTACCAGAAAGTAGTATCAGTTTCACTTTCTTTCTCCCAGTTTCACCAAGAGTTTGCAGCCAGGTGGCATGGGAGAAAGCTGGATACAGCATCATTCTTCATAAGAATGAACACTGCTCAGCATGTTAATAATGTGTGTAATAAGACTGTACTGCCAGGCTTTTGCAGCTCTTTGATTTTATTTGTGCAGCTGGCATATTCTCCATTTGGCACTCATTTAGTAAGTCTACCACTGTATAATCAACCCAAAAGGCTACCTTCTTCAAATCACTAATGTGAACAAATGTCACACACAAAACAATGCTACAAAAGACATTGTAGTGGTGCCCTTGAAATCCCGTGGATCCACCCTCACCTTTTGCCCCTTAGCCAATCATCCAAGTCATTTCTCATGGGCATTCTTGTCATGCCCTTCTTCAGTCCTGTCACCCTCATCTTGTTCACCAAAGGAAACAACAGATTAGCATGTGGCAAGCATGACAACAGGACTGAATGTGTTTATAGACTGGAGAAGGAGAAAATAAAGGCAGTGGCTCTGTGCTTAGAGTTATACCCCCACCCAGCTCAGAAATTTTCTGTGCATTAACATACACTCTCTCACTAATAGCAGGACTTAGTGGCAGTGGTGCCCTTTATTTGTCACCCACTCCACAGATGGTGGCTGTTTCTCAGCCAATAGCACAAAGGGGAACAGTTGCCTCTTCCCCCATTATCTCTGCTTCTGTGGTAATTGATGTGTTTGATGCCACTCAGCTGGTTGGTGGACATCATCTGCAGATGAAGGAAGGTAATCACTCTCTGATAGGAGCAGCTGCTTTTTTCAACTACATGCAGCTTCCACCCATCAACAGCAGAGCAGCATAATAATCAGCTGAGCTAATCATTGGGCTGTAACAGTCAAACCCATTGCAGCTTCATCTGCATTGGATCTGTGAGTGAGACACCTCTGAAATGAAGTATCACAGCAATAAGTTCACCCTTGCACAAGTTCAGCCGTGGACATAAAAAGAAGTTTAAACATCCATGTTTACACTACAGAAACAGATAATTTAGGTTAGTATATTATAGTAAACAGGAAGCTAGATGAAGAATACATAACTCTTGTAAATATATATGGTCCCATAAATCCTCGCTTCATGGTATTTTGCAAATGTATGATAAAATATATAAATACTTGGACAGCAAAATCATTATTACAGTTGATATAAACAGTGCTTTAGATTCCTCGCTTGACAGATCTATATTTAGACCTACAAAACCAGATTAGATAATGATTTGCAAAAGCTAATAAATAATCTGGATCTAGTAGATGGATGGATGGTACTGCAACCCAGTACTAAAGAATTCTCATTTTGGTCTCAATGTCATCAAACAGGTTCTAGGTTAGATCAGGATTTACATCCCAAAAGAAGTGGTACAGACTAGTGATTACAGAAATCAATGAACAGGTAACATCCAATTATTTTCTGGTTGTCTTGACTTTTAAAGAAAAGGCAAAACAGGCTGCATGCACAGATGGAAAATAAATAATTCTATGATGGATGACCCTGAAATGACTAATAAGAATAAAAAATACAATAGCTGACTTCCTTTCTGATAATAAGCTGAAATACATCCTGGGCTACAAATTGGTAATGCCTTAAAGAGCAACTGACACCACTTCTGCTACATTGCAGAATTAGAATAAGCATAACCGAGAAATCTCATACCAAAATGAGATTTCTATGTTACTCATTTAAATGTTATGAGCTATGTTTTAACCTTGATTTCACTACCTGTTAAAATGCCTGTGTCAGTGAAGAACTGCTGATGATGATGTCATCTCAGGAACTCACAGTCTATTACTCCATGTCATCAAGCTTATATGGCATGTTTCTCTAAAGTTCTAAAGGTCATGTGCAATGGTTTTCACAAGTAGAACAGGCAACACCAATCAATAAACATTGCTTTAAAACTATGGGTCCTATGCACTAATGGGTGGAGTGGCTACATGCCATGCAGCTGCGTGCATAACCTCCACACCATTGTGCCCCCATGTGGGATGCACAAAGTGGGCAAGCAGCACCTATGTGCCTGATCTCTGGCCACGTGGAGAACAAAGCACTGGGGTGGGAAAGGGTCAGGCCAGCACTACATGCCATGCACTAAGGCACATAGTGCAGACTGTGGGGTGTGGAGCAGGGCACAACCTACTGCAGGAGAGCTGTGCCATAACAAACTATGTGCCTCATGGAACATGCACCTCCTGTCACCGAGACCCAGGAAATGGACACTAGAGCTGCCCTAGCCCACTAGGATGATGGCAAGGGCTGGGACCATTGGTTGTCTGGCTGTGACACCATCTATGTGAGAATGTGGTGGGGTTTTTGGTGCCGTGGTGGTTGCCATTGTCTACCAATGTGGGGGTTCACTGAACCAGGGGTTTGGTGTGTGGGTCTGGGCCATGATGGGGGTACTTGCTGCACAGGGCTGTGGTTGCCCCAGTGTGTTGGCCAGGTGGTAGAGCAGTGTGGTGGGGTGGTGCCCCAGCACAGAGGCTCCAGCAATGTGGATGTTTCCAGACAGGGCATGGGCTTATGGGTCTGAGCTACCACCGGTGCTATTCATGCACTCAGACCCATGCCCTCCCCATACAAAGGATCCACTTGTGACCCAGTCAGGGCATCCAATAGGATGCCCAGCTGGTTTATGATCCCAGCCACCTGCAGAGTCCTGCATGCTGGGTGGGGCTGCAGGCAGGTGGTGGCTGGTAATGAATACCAACCAGTGTACACCTGTCCATGGTTGTGCAGCTACACAGGTGGGGTATGAGCTGATTCCATGTACCTCTGCCCCAATAGTGCAAAGGGCCATTGTGTGTTTTAGGTTTTATAACAAATCTGACAATTTTTGTGTGGTGCCTTTTGTTACAGACCTTTTTCCAGGGTTGCTGGATGCTGAGTCATAGCATACTTTTGTGAGGTTTGCAAACTGAACAAGTTTCTGATGTGGTGAAAGGCTGAGATTATTCACACCTATCATTCAATTGAGGTGATTTTGTAAGTATGGCACTTTACAACAATAATTTCATCTCCTTGTCAATGGGGTGGAAGAAGAAAAGCTATTTGAAACCTTACTAGGGGTTTCTAATTTAGCCAACCAATGTATTCTCCCTGTCAGGCTGTTTTTTTTTTGTTTGTTTGTTTTTGACATACATTCAGGTTCATCTATATTCCTCTTAATTAAACTGATCATTTTATCTGAGCTAACATGTCCACCCCTAGTAGGAAGTAACACATCTAAGGTCCCTATTAAAACTTATTGTAAAGCAGACACTGACAAACAGCATTAAAGTTGCCAACATTACAATACTAGCAGCAATACAACATCCTAACAGTCACAGTAGAGTTGCACTCCAAATGGCATCAACAGCCAGGAAGCATGCTAGTATTCAGCAACCCTGGAGCCACTGAATGTAGTCAAAACATCCTGACAGGGAGACGCATTGGGCTGGCTAAATTAGAAACCCCTAGTATGGTCTCAAAACAGCACTGAAGGAGATGAAATAATTGTTGTAAAGTGCCATCCTTAGAAATTGCCTCAATTAAATGATAGATGTAAATGATATCAGCCTTTCACCACATCAGAAACTTACTCAGTCTGCAAACCTTACAACAGTGCGCTAGGCCCAGCATCCAGCAACCCAGGAAAAAGGTCTATAACAAAAAGCCCTCACAAAACATTGACAGCTTTGTTACAAAACCTGAAAAACACATAGGGCAGGATTCACAAAGCAGATGCACTGGGCACAAATAGAGATGCACTGGAGCAACCTGAAAATGCACCATGGTACCATTCTCGAACAGCGCAGTTGCCCGGTGCAAGCCAGATGCGCAGTGTCAAACAGGATGCCGGAGAGGCAATGAAATGATATGTGCACAAATTGAGGAGGTGTACACCTGCATACACAGCACAGAGCCATTCACAGTGCAAAATGAATATGCCAAGTGTGGAGCATCCAAGCTGCAAGGCTGAAATGCACATGGGAGATAAGTATAAAGAAGGAGACCTAAGTGCAAGCCCCCACCAGGCCAACAGCAGCATAGCAGCAGCAAGCAGGAGGAGAGAGGCAGCTGAAAGGCAAAATGGATGGTGCACCATTGCTGATGGTAGGCATGATAATGAGATGAGGAGGCGGGCGGACCAGCAATGTGGTGGTGGAAGGCACCGTAGGGTGAAACAACCCCATGGTGGTATTGTGCCAGACTGACATTTGAACAGCTCACCGACACAGAAACAGTACACTGATACTGCTCTGAACAAGGCC
The DNA here is from genome assembly GCA_016271365.2 of Neoceratodus forsteri. Lineage (NCBI taxonomy): Eukaryota > Metazoa > Chordata > Ceratodontiformes > Ceratodontidae > Neoceratodus > Neoceratodus forsteri. The sequence continues at coordinate 1,550,769,097 of CM057453.1, read as the reverse complement.
ATTCTGAGAACAGCTCTGTGAGCTGTGCCATGATGAAATGCAGGCACCCAATGGGCGTGGTCATGCTATAGCTCTGGAGACCAAGGTGAGCAACAGTAATGTGCTTGTTGCCACAGAAACCTTCCAGAGGCCAGCTGGGGACACTACAGGCATCTCACGGGCATCCACCTCCTGTCTCCTCACACAGTTCCTCACCACACTGCTACCACATGCTTGGGTCATCCACTTCCCAAGCACACAGGCAGAGTGGATAGAAGCCATGTGGCAGTTCCACAGGTTGGCCACATGCCAGGCATCATAGGGGCCATTGACTGGACCCATGTGGCAATCCACACACCACCTGGTGAGAGATGTGGTAACCCACATCAACCACAAGGGGTACCATTCAGTAAACTGCCAGGTGGTTGCAATGCCACAGGGCACATCAGCAATGTCTGTACCACACACCTGGGGGCACACATGATGCCTTCATTTGGCACCAGTCTGACATCTGCTGCAGATTTGAGGCAGGGACATACCAAGCAGACATTTAGTAGGTGTGTGGACATGCTGACCTGCAGAACAACAGGACACCATGGCACAGGAAGTATGTGGATCAGGTGTGCAGGTAGCATGATAAACAATACGCAGATGGGGCAGAGGAACTAGGACAGTGGAGGAGGACAGTGCTGCAGGTGCACACAGTGGAACAGTGTGGCACAAGTACAATGCATGGAAGGAGGGTGCAGTGCCACAGAGGGCACATGTGGCAGGGCCTAGCACACCACATACAGACAGGCTGGTGCATCTGCTGGGCACACTAGGGTGGACAATGGGAGCCAGGGCATGTGTGGAAAACAAGGCATATGTGCAGCAAGGGGCAGAGAGCAGCAGGGCCAGACCCCATCAGGTGGGAGGGGAGGTAGGAAGGCAGGGAAGGCCATAACACAGTCAGTGGATGTGCACACCACACACAGCAGAGTGCCATGGTGCAGTGGGGAGGTTATGTTGCACATGTGATTGTGGACTAACAGCCACACTTGCTCCCCACAGGTGATGCAGCATACCCACTCTGACCCTGGCTACTCACCCTTCAGATGTCCCAGAACAGAGGCAGAGGCGATACAACAAGGCACACACCGCCATGTGCACCATCATACAGCGCATCATTGGCATGCTGAAGATATCCAGAGAGGCAGGAGCACTCACAATGTAATTTTTCTGCATATAGTGACACAGAGCAAGAAATATGACACCCAAGCAAGTCCTGGTTTCCAGCAAGAAGATGATAGGAGGCAGCAAAGCTGATGGGCCAGATAATGGAGTTGGTGGCCATGGCCAAGCAGACAGAGGTGGAGGAAGAAGCACTGAGGAATCGGAAGGAGCAGGAGGAGCACCGGGTGGGGAGGTGGCTGGGAAGAGACCCAGGTGGGTGGACCAGACCCAGCACTGATGCCAGTGCCGCTTGCACCAGAACCAGACAGAGAAAGCCAGGCTGGGAATAAGGATGGAGTAGATATTTCTGATGAGGCGAACTGAAGGAATATTTGTAAGTATTGTTGGGCAATAATGAAGATGCAGAATAGAAAAGATGGAGACGGGCCATACAGGCCATAAAAAGAAAGGGGCTGGAGAAGAGAAGGGCAGGGCTGGGGCCAAGACAGGGGAGGCAAGAAGCTTTGTAGAGGACCCCGGGTTTGTCGTTGGGAGACCATGTTCCAGTCTCGCTCAAAGAAAAGATTTGGTAGGGAGTCGTGGACATTTTCAGTCTAGTGGATGAGGACACGGCCACAAAGTACTAGCAGAAGGAGTCAGTGGGGAAGTTGGAGATGGCAGTGGCACTGGCAGTGGTGGGGCACAAAGCGAGGAGGCCAAGTACAAGAGGAGGACTATTGAAATTGGCAGGGGACTTTATCATCTACTGCGCTTTGATACTGGAGAAACAACCAGCTCTAGCCATTCCCTGTTGATGTACATGTCCATCGTAGGGACACATACAAGGCTAAGTTGGACTATGGGTGGCTAAAATACAATGAGGCTTTTCTATAAAAGAATGGCAGCAAAAGGTGACTTGAGGTAGGATTGCACCCACTCAAAACTGTGGGTGAGGCCCTGTCAGGTGAGGGCAGGACCAGGGGAGCAAGGAAAGAAGAACCCTCACCCTGCAGGTTAAGACCTGCAGGGGCTTCAACAAAGCCTCTTTCACCTGGAATAATTGTAAATTCAGACACATCTGTTCCAAATGCGGGATCACACCGCGTCCAGCTGCAGAAAAGAAGGGGATAAAGGGGCAGAGTGAGGGGCAGTGCCATGAACAGTCCTTTCGGGGGATCAGGAGGAGGGAAGACAGGGTTGGGGACACAACAGTGGAAGTTACAATTCCAACTATGGGTGGAATTAGAGGTGTGAAGCAGGTGGGCAATGGGGTTATGCGCTGGCACGCACACCATCCCCTTAGAAGTGGTAGAGGCATGGACTAGGGATTACCCAAATGGCAAAGGAGTGGCACTAATTAGGAGGGTTTCTGAAAGAGTTTCCACTGGGTTTTCAAGGGGTTGGCAGAGATGAGGGCCAAGAACCTCAGGTCAGTGAGAGGGAAGAAGGAGGTAGTGAGGGCCAAGATACAAAAGAAAGTCAAGGCAGGTCGGGTGGAAGGGCCTTTGGAGCCCTTGCAACAACTCAGGTGTCCCCATTGGGAGTAGTGCCAAAGAAACAGAAGGAGAAGTTCTGCTTGATCCACCATCCGTCATACCCGAGGGTCTGTTGGTGAACGAGGGCATACCAGAAAACCTCAGGGCAGTGTCCTATGCCTCACTGGAACAGGCAATAATGCTGATCAGAGCAGTCAAAGGGTATGGCAAGTAAGACAGACACAGAGTCAGCATTCTGGTCAGTCTGGCAGATTGGGACCTGCTGGGTTTTCAATCTGAGGCAGGCTCTACTTTGACAAGGCCATGCCAATGGGCTGCTCTGTGGCCTGCTCCACGTTAGAGGCATTCGAGCTCCTGGGTGCAGTGGGTATTCAGGCCAGGTATGGGTACAAGAGGATGCAGCACTATATGGACAACTTCCTTCTCATTAGGCGAGACCAGACGGGAGCGAGAAAATGTTGCAGGACTTCAAAGGGATGTGCCAACACATAGAATACCGCTGGCGCAGGGCAAAGCGGAGGCCCAGCCTGGAAATTAGATTTCTGGGGATAGAGGTGGACATAGATCAGGATGCTTCCACCTTTCTGGGGCCAAGGTGGCCCAGCTCAAGGGCTATTGGTGCAGGGAACGGAAGGAGGAGGGTGCAGCTGGTACAGGTACAGCAACTGCTGGGGCACCTTAATTCACATGCAAAGCCATTAGCCCAGGCTGTGCTTTCACCAGGAGGCTGGGTAGGACTACATGGATAGCTAAGCAGCCACACCACTGGGTGGATGTGCCAAAAGGGTGCAGGAAGATTTTAAGGTGTGGGAGGAGTTTTGATGGCTACAATGGGGTAACATTCTGGCAAGATGACTGGGAGCAAAACTCGATTGAATTGTACACTGATGCCTCAGGCACCCTGGGAATGGGGGCATATTTTAAGGGTAATTGGATGTCAGAAGCATAGCCGAACACTGGAGGGCAAGTGGTGTATTGAAAGACATATTCCTAGAGATATTTCCAATATTGACTACAGACCATTCAGCCTCAGCTAGCAGTGGGGAAGATCATGGAAGCACTACTGAAGGAGAGATTGGTGGAACATCTGGTTGTCAATGGACTGCAGGACCCAAGGCAGCATGGTTTCACCAGGGAGGTCATGTCAGACCAACCTCATTGAATTTTTGACTGGGTGACTAGGGAGGTGGATAAGGGAGGGCAGTGGACATGGTGTATCTGGACTTCAGCAAGGCCTTTGACACTGTGCCCATAGAAGACTATTGCACAAACTAGGGAATATGGTGTGGGCAGGACAGTAGTGTGGTGGGTAGGTAACTGGCTGGGCAGCAGGACACAGAGGGTGGTGAGTAAATGGCTGTCACTCCACAGAGGAAGAGTGACTAGTGGGGTACCACAGGGATCAGTGTTGGGACGGTCCTATTCAACATCTTCATCAGTGACATTGTGCAGGACCTAGAAGGCAGAATTTCACTGTTCGCTGATGACACAAAACTCTGTAACAGAGTAGACACACCAGAGGGTGTAGACAGAATGAGAAGGGACCTGTAGAAACTTGAAGAATGGTCAGGGGTTTGGAAGTTGAAATTCAATGCAAAAAGTGCAAGATAACGCATATGGGGCACAAAACCCTGGCACAATATATCAGTTGGGGGTGAGGATATAGCATGCACCAAGCAGGAAAGGGATCTTGGGGTTATCATCTCTGATGACCTCAAGGTAGAAACAATGTGACAAGGCAGCAGGTAAAGCAAATATGATGCTGGGATGCATAGGCAGGGACATGACCAGCAGGAAAAGGAGGTTATAATTCCACTATACAAGACATTAGTGAGGCCCCACCTGGAGTACAGTGAACAGTTCTGGAGACCTCACCTATGTAAGGACATAGACAGGGTAGAGAAGGTTCAGAGGAGGGCAACAAAGATGGTACATGGATTGCATCACAAGTCCTATGAGGACAGGTTGAAGGAATTGAATATGTACTCCTGGAGGAAGAAGGAGAGAGGGATATGATAGAGACATACAAGTATCTTACAGGGAGGAACACAGTGCAGGAATACACTATTTTTAAGTGAAAAAGATGTTCCAGGACTAGAGGCATGGGATGAAGTTGGAGGAGGATGATTCAGAGGAAATGTGAGGAAGAATTTCTTCACAGAGACGAGTGGTGGACAAGTGGAACACCCTGCCAGAGGAAGTGGTGGGGGCTGAAACAATCACAGGATTTAAAGAATGCATAGTATAGGCCTAGAGAATTCTGGAGAGTCAGGGTAAGGGGCAACAGAGTGCCAGGGAAAACATAAACTGAAATTACAAAACTCAAATGGGCAGACTAGGTGGGCCATAGGCCCCTATCTGCCGACACTGTCTATGCATCTATGTATTACATGGTGTATTACATACATGTATTGGTGGCCTTGGAGCAAGGGGACCAGGATGAGGAAAGTGCATCCTCTTCAGGTGTGATAATAAAGGGTGGTGGAGGTCATTAATAGGTAGGGTGGGAAGACAGAGACATGGGCAAGATACTGCAGTGCATGGTATTGCTGGGGCAGCAACTGAATTTGTCTTTCAAAGCATATGGCATGTAGAAGGAGCTTAGAATATAGTGGCTGACAGTCTCTCCTGTTTACAGCTTGGAAGGTTGGGAGCTGGTGCCACAGGTAGTAACTCTGAGACCAGGGTCCTGGACCAGTTGTGGGAGAATGGAGGGATACAGCCAGGGCATTGTACTGTGGATCCTGATTGACTAACACCCTGAGGGCCTATGAAGGTGGGTGGGTGAGATTCCAGGAGTTTAAGGGAAACACGGATGGGCCAAGATGAACCAGTCCTGGACAAGCAGGCAAGCTGGTTCATAGTGGAGAAGTAGGAAGAGGGATGGCCCACGCCACAGTGGTGGTGCAACTGGCTGGCATCAACTGGGTCCTGCCAGAACAGGGGGTGGCAGGGTGCCATGGCCAGTAAGACAGTAAAAGGATGGTTGCAGGTTGGCAGAGGGGACAAGGTAGTAGAAAGAATGGAGATGCCCATTAAGGGGCAGCTGCTGGTTAGCGTACTGGGGGTGACACAGCAGGTGTGCTCTTCTGCCCAGGAGGCATGGCTTTCAGGGTAGTTTTTGTGGTCATGGCGGCGAGGGTTTTTCAGGTGGGAAAGTGGTGGCCCCATGCAAGTCAGCAGCTGGCCTGGCATTACAGCATGAGTTTATTATGGGGAAGGACAGTTTGGTCATCACGTTGGCCAGGTCAAAAACAGACCAGGGAGAAGGGACCACTGTGATGCTGGTGACAGCAGCCACAGACCACCAACTGTGCATTGTCCACCTTGGAGGCATGGTCATACAGGGGGGTAGTTGGTGGGGCTTTGTTCCGCCACGGGGATAACTCCTAGTCACGGTTTCCAGGTTGGGCAGTGCTCATGAAGGCCCTAACTTTCAAAGGAAGAACAAGGGATTTTGCTCCCCACTCATTTTGGATTGGAGCAGCCTCAGAGGCAGCCAAAAAGGGGGTTCAGTGGAAGAGGTAAAAAGAGTGGGGTGCTGGAGGTCCAACTGCTACAGGAGGTATGTCAGGTGTTGATATCAGCAACTCACGCTGTTTCTCTTGTTTCTGTGGCAGGTTTCAAGAGGAAGGTCTGGATAGTGGGGCATTCCCTTGGCTACTGGGCAAGAGGTTTGTGGCTACCACAGACAGAGGGACACAATTACACAGCAACATGGAGCACATCAAGGTGCAATGGAAGGGCATCAGGGGCAGGAGGTGGACCCAGCTGCCCTGCTGGATGAATTAAGGGTACAATGGGGAAGGCCAAATTGCATTATCATCCACTTAGCGGGCAATGATTTTGGGGGGTTTACCATGTGGAGGCTGGGGCAGAACATAAAGGGGACTTAGAGAGGATAAAGGGTGGTGGCTGGGGTGACCATTGGCTGGTCTGAGATCACCTTCCGGAGGGTCTGGAGGGCCAGCAATGTCAGGTTGATCGAGAAGGTAAGGAAGCACCTTAACAGGAGGTAGCGAGGAAGTAATCAAAATGGGAGGGTGCACATCAGCACAGGGACATTTCCTTAAATCAAGCTACAGTATATAGGTCCAATGGTGTGCATCTGTCAGAATTTGATATGTGCCTATTCCTAAGGCTGTTGGGAGACCTAGTTGGGGAATAGCCAAAAAGGATTTAGTTTCTAGCCCTGAGGGATCCCCTCTGCCCTTCACAAGCTGTAGGCGGGCAGTGGAAGAAGGAAAATGGGGATCGAGGGGCAGAGCTACAGGAGTCCTGATCTGGGGTCCTGAAGGGTTATATTAGGGCTGGAAACCCTCAGCCAGCCCTCTTTTTTGAGAAATTCCCCACCACCCTTTTAAGTAAGGCTCTGGGAGCAAGGTTGACACAGAGATGACAAGGACAAGGCAGAAGGTGGTGTCTGGTGTGCCCTGGGCATGGGGCCAGTTGTATGGTGCTGTGGGTAGGCAGCTATGGGCCTGGGAGTTGGTCACAGCCTGCAGGCTAAGCAGTGCCCAGAAAAAGCAAAGTTGGAGATATGAGAAGAAGGAAAATGGGGAGTGGGGGGAGGGGTAGGAAGGGGAGGCGTAGGCTACATGGGCTGGGGAAAGTAGCCAGGCATAGTGCTAATGTGGGGAGAGGGATGGGTCCAGGCATCAGATTCATAGTGTCCTGGCCTGGGGGCTGAGGCCGAGTTAGTGTGGAACCGGCCTGGTTCTGGTGATGAGGAGGGGCCATATTCACAGTGTCTGGACCCTGAAACATGGAAAGGACAAACAGCCAGAAGAAAGCGAGGCCAGCCTATACTGGCAGGATGGTCTGCATCTGTCTAGGAAGAGAACAAGTCTTTTGAGCAATCGGTTTAAATGCTTCATTGGCAAGCTTTTAAACTAGTCAAAGGGAGGCACTGATAAGCAACAGGAAAATCCCAGCCTCTCCTACAAAACAGGGTTACTAAATGAGAAAAGACCGAGGTAGAAAGGTCAGTGGGGTATGCTGCAACAGAAGGTAAAGCCATCAAAAATGGAGAGCAATGAGTACCAATGCCCATAGTCTGGGTAACAAGCTTCCTGAATTAGTGGCCTTGATGGAGGAGGAACATCTGGATATAGTGGCAGTCACAGAAACATGGTACACACAGAACCATGACTGGGACATAAACATACCAGGGATACACTATCTACAGGAGGGACAGAGAGGGTAAAAGGAGGAGGTAGCTCTTTACATGAGGAAGGAATAAAAGCAACAGAACAAAAGGGTAAACAGGAGGAGAAGAAGCACTGTGGGTAAATTTGGAGACAGGCAATGGCACCACAATCCACACAGGGTTGTATGAACCCCCTTCTCAGGGGAGGAAATGGACAATGAAATGATAGAAAGTATACTTAGAATGGCAGAAAAGGGAGATATTGCTGATGGGTGATCTGAATATGCCAGATGTTAACTGGAGTGCAGTTGCAGCAGCCACTTGAAGAGTGGGGTTATTCTAGATGCCCTATAGGGGCATGCCTTAGACAAATAGTATTGGAGCCCACTCAAGAGGGAGCAATCTTAGACCTGGTTCTCTCAAATGGAGATGGAGAGAGGATCACAGCTGTAGAGTGGGTAGCCATCTGGGAACTAGCGACCTTGAACAGTATGGTTCACAATAAACACAGCAATAGAGTCCAAGCCATACAAAGGCAAAAGTACTAGACTTTCGGAGGCTGACTTTGCCAAAATGGTGAGTGCCTAAGGAATGCACTAGCAAATGGGCAGGAAGGAGGGTGGAAGAACAATGAGAATAATAAAACTGCCATCACAGAGGTATGAGCCTTTGTGTGAAGCAAATAAACAAAACAAAATGAAGTAAGAAACCCCTATGGTTCTCAAAGGAAGTGGCAGTGAAGGTTCAAGAGAAAAAAGCATTCAGGAAGTAAAGGAATGCAGAAGGAGCAGGACAGGGAACTGTATCAGTTAAAGCAAAAGGAAGCTGGGAAGGCAGTCAGAACAGCAAAGGCCCAAACTGAGGAAAAGATAGCCAACTCAGTTAATAAGGGGATAAAACCTTTTATAGGTACATCAGGGGCGAAGAAGACCAAGGAGGATAGTGAGGCTTAATAAAGGGGAGGGAGGGTGGGCAGAGGAGACTGTGAAAAGGCAGAGATACTAAACAAATATTTTTGCCCAGTATTTACAAATGAAGAGGTACCTAAAACAAACAGTAGAAACACTCTGGATACAGAAGTTGATATCAGCCCATTTATAGAAGAAAGGGTTCTGAAAGAACTCTTAAAACTGAAGGTGGACAAAGCAATGGGGCCTGATGGGATTCATCACAGAATTCTAAAAGAACTAAGGGTAGAACTAGTGACACCACTGACTACCCTTTTCAACAAATCATGGGAGGATGGGGTGGTACCCGAGGACTGGAGGAGGGCAGATCGATTCCCCTTCACAAAAGTGGGAGCAAGGCAGAAGCAGGAAACTACAGACCTGTTAGTTTAACCTCAGTGATAGGGAAAATGATGGAATCACTTCTGAAGGAAAGAATTGTCAGTATCTAGAGGCCAGAGGGCACAGGACCCTAGGCAGCATGGATTCACAGCGGAAGGTCATGCCAGATGAATCTGATAGATTTCTTTGACTAGGTGACCAAAGTAGTAGATCATGGAGGGGCTGTGGACATGGCCTACCTAGACTTTAGCAAGGCATTTGACACAATCACACACAAAGATTAATATACAAGTTAGCCAGCCTGGGGTGGGTCCCAAGATGACAGCCTTGGTAAAGAATTGGCTGGAGAATAGGACACAGAGAGTAATAGTAAATGAGTCCTCAGAAGAAAGGAGGGTTGGTGAGTGGGGTACTGCAGGGTTCAGTATTAGAACCAGTCCTCTTCAATGTCTTTATAGCGGCGTTGCAGAGGACTGGAAGGAAAAGTATGTCTCTTTGCAGATGACACAAAGATCTGCAACAGAGTTGATACACAGGGTGGGGTGGAAAGGATGAGTAGGGAATTGGCAAGGTTAGAGGAATGGTCAAATGTATGGCAGCTTAGATTCAATGCTAAAGTGCAAGGTGATGCACCTGGGAAACAAAACCCAGGGAAGAGTACACAATGGGGGTGAGATACTAACAACAACAAAAATGTAAAGGGACCTGGGGTAGTCATATCAGATGACCTCAAGGTGGGCAAGCAATGTGAGAGGGCAGCAAGGAGGGCTGGGGGATACTGGGATGCATAGGAGGCATCACCAGTAGAAAACAGGAAGTTATTATCCTCTGTACAGACAGCTGGTGAGACCCCATCTGGAGTACTGTGTGCAGTTCTGGAGACCCAATCTCCATAAAGACATAGACAGGAGGAGGGCACTAAAATGGTGCAGGGTCTGCACGGAAGACATATGAAGAGAGATGAAAGGAGGATTAATAGTATAGCCTTGAGGAAGAAGGAGGAGAGGGGACATGATAGAAATGTTCAAGTACCTCAAGGGAATCAACAAAGTCAAGAGGTGAGCATCTTTCAAAAAGGGTGTGCAAGAACAAGGGCACAATTTGAAGATGGAAGCGGCTCAGAGGTAATTTGGAAGTATTTTTCACAGAGAGGGTTGTGGATGCATGGAGCGGCCTTCGGAGGAGGTTGTGGAGTCAAAATCAGTAGTGGAATTCAAGCATGCATGGGACAGTCATAAGGCCATTCTAGGGGTGGGGTAGGAAGAAGTAGGCTGCTGGTTAACTGGGATCTGCAGCTTATCCAGTAGGTAGGAAATGGGCAGACTGGGTGGGCCAAAGCGGTCCTTATCTGCCATCAGATTCTATGTTCTATGTTTCTATGTTTCTATGGAGTGAAGAAATTGTTGTGACAGAGTTTGTGTATTGTGATTGAACTGTGACAATGAGGAATGTAAATAGTATCTTTGTGCCAAAATAAATATTGCCAGTGTCAGGAGGTCTAAACCTCACTCTCAGGTTCTTGCAATGTTGAGATGCAAGGAATCACAGACACATTGCATAAGAGTAATAAACTTGTTTATTACTGCCCAAGAGATAATTACAGTGCCCTAAGCAGTTCTTACCATCTGAACGGGGAGCCAATGCTAAGCATTCCTATACCTCGAGTTCTCTGTGTCTCTTAGGGTGTCCAAGGCAGAAGGCGTAATGTATCATATTAATTACCTATGATAATTACTATGGTTACTGTAAGATAGAAACATTTCTAGTTACAGAGATGAGCCCTATTGGCTAAATTAGAGGTGGCTCCATGGTCCAAGATGGCGTTATACAATTTTGTAGTAGTCATCACTTTGTGAAACAAGAGTACAGTTCTTACATAAATCAGTGTAGTAGTACAAATCACCAAAAAGGTGGCAAAGCCGACTATATATCATAATCATTACTGGGACACAGGTGTCCTTACATCTTATAAGCAAGACATACATATAAATATATATATTAGAAAGCAAAGTGTATAACAATAATATGTACATATCTGACATCTACTCTTATACGGTAGATGCCCTTAGCCCTGTATGTTAGTATAACATATGCCTAAGTGCTAGCTGTCTACAGTGTAACTACTGGGGTACCAATAAGGGTGCAGGGACCTCTAGTAACATTCCCCTTGTTGCCTCTCAGGGCAACACAGCAAAAAAGGGAAATGGACAGAGAATGGGGTCATTTACAGATCCAACGGACAAGCCTTGTAAAGGAACTCCAGCTGCTCACGGTGTTGACACAGTGCTGGCGCATAGGCAGCAAACCATAATGATCAAAGAAAAGATCAAAATGCTTGTATAATAACAAAACAGCACAAGGTAATCTCTAACCAAGTGTTAGTCATCATTCATATCACCATCATTAATAAGTGCAAAATAGCTCTCATTATCTTTAGTAATATTATTGCTGTGATGTTGATGAGGTGGCTGTATTTTCTCTAAAGTTATTTTAATGTAAGTGTAAGTGGATCAATGTGTACATTAAAATATGGTAAATACTCAGAAAGGGTAAGCAGATAATCAGGGTTACCATCAATGATATCAAGCGTCCATAAGGGGACAGGAGTAATAATGGTATGTCCAATGACAGACTTCTGATGGGGGATGAAACAGAAATTCGGGATATCAATAACACATGTTTGGGTTCCGTAAGTGTAACTTTTATAGTTCGTCACTATGCAGTACTCACCATCAAATTATATTGTATTTTAACAGAAGGTAATCTCCACTTTTGCAACTGTACCGGGCAGGTGTAGCTGATCTTGGAAATCGGTGTTGACAGGCTATGAACCTCCTCTTGATATGACTGGAAAAGTTTGTCGGGAGCCAATGTTGAGTCAAAGAGTCTGTGCCATTCGTGTTGATTCGCCGTCCATGGAAAAGGACCAATCAGTACTGTCTGGAGAATAACCACATACAGGTTTAATAACATCAAATACATCACATCGACACAGGTAAATGTACCCCTTCTTAGTGCAGCAGTCTGTGTGGGGCAACCCAGGCATCCAGGAAAGGATGGAAAACCAGTAGAGGAGGCAAGTCCAGGTGTTCCCTGTAGATGACATCATCAAGGCGCCCGATTGAGTGTTCAGAAGCTAGCTTGTCGAACAAAGCTGTAGTGGGATCAAAACATGGTAAAGAGACAGTAAAAGGAACAAACATTTTATCTTTAATAGAACATTTCTTTGAGGTGAAACATGGACCAGTACTAGGGTGTCTGGTCACAAAACCCACATTCCTAGCTGTAGAAAGAGGAATAGTTAAAGATTGTTGCATACACATAGCAGTACAGCCAGGGGTTTTACATAAGTGGACAATACCATTTAGAAATCACGGCTGTCATGTATTTATCAGGGATCCTTCAGAATCTAGATCATGGAAGAGATTGTTGATGGTAGTGATAATATATAGCCATAGGCTGAACATAAATTTCTCTAGCAGTGGATTGTTTATCTGCTTCTTTGTTGTTTTGTACAATAAAATTGTTAATCTTATCTTTAGAGTCTATAAATGCCTTAGCAATATCGTGCATGTTGTAGACAGTGTATCTTTCTTCCTGACTAAGGCCATCCACCCATGCAATAAATTGGATAAATATTATTTACCAAACCAGTTTGGAATTTAGCTGAATGAGTTTGATAGCAGCAATGTCTGCCTTATTCCAAATAGACATAGCTGTACCAAAAGACCTGTGACAGTTCCTGTGGCACGGTGACATCAAAACTGTCAACTTCACCTGTATTACATTTATGACTTTGATCATCAAATTGGGTTTCTTCTGAAATTGCCTCTATGCTCAGTGGTATGTACCGGCAATAAGATCTTGAGTAGGAATCTGAAAAGCTGCTAAACTATCAAGGAGTAAAGTACTGTAAAAGGCTGAAGTGTTAGTAGTATGACACATATCAACTTCTTTCATATTCCAGTAAGTTAAATTAAACAAAACAGGTATATGCATAAATTGTAAGTTGTTAATAAGTGTACCAGGTAGCGCAGTGGATGTGAGACTACTACGAGGACCAGGGTGTGCTTTGAACATTCCAAAGCTGTTTCTCAGTAGAGGGTAACACAGAGATATATAGCAGCAGAGGCCATGTTGTGTACAGCACAAAATTTCCTGGCAGAGTCCTTAGACAAAGAATTACAATATGAGGGATCAATTAAGGCAGTGATATTGTATAAACCAGAATGTCTAAGAGCAGTTTGGAGCAAAGACAGAGAACCATTGGGGATAATTTAGCATAGGGCCATCCATGAGCTCCCTTGGAAGCTTGGCCATAGGGAGAATTATCCATGTGATGTGGTTTGCCACTCAATTTGTAGGGTAGATTTGTCAGGAGGCGACAACGCGAGGCAGTGAGTGAGCATCAGAACCTACCTGGACAGTAATCAAATTGTCAGGTATATTGATGGAAACTCCCTCTGGGGTAGATGATGGAGGATCAAGGTGAGGAAGGAGGTGCTTTACCGTGCCTTGGATGCAGGGATAACTCCTGAGATGAGGAGAAAGTGGAACAAGATAGCCATCTTGTCAGTGTATCTGTAAAGGAAGATCAAACATTAGTAGGTTAGTACTATTCTGCCCAATGGGGTGAGGAAAAGTAATTATGCTCCTTTATACAGTTTCAACTGGTTTGTATGTAACCATTTGTCAGTCAATTTATTGTGCAAGAGTCTAACTTGGTAGACTGCGGACTGAGCTTGTTGACAAAGGGGAGGGGCCTTTCAACTTACTGGAGAAGGAGTGGGTGGGATTTGCAAATCTGAGGACCATTACCTGATCTCCAACTTGCAATCCACTTCTTGTGCATGTTTGTCAAACTGTATTTTGGACTGTTGCTGGGCCTTGCCCATGCAGTGCAACATAGTGTGTGTGTATGAGGTCTTGTCTGAGTTTTTCCACATATTGGTCTACAGACACATGGGGCTGGATATTCAAACTACGCTATATTGTGGCAAAGCCTTGCTAACAAAATAGTTGCGCAGGGGTGTGGCGGTGATATTCAAAGGTTGCGCTATTGAGCGCTCGCTGAATATCACTAACCCAACCACTGTGCATGGCAGTGGAACTTGCAGCCACCTGAAGTGGTCAGAGTGGAGCATTCAACTGGCGGTGGCACTGCATTGTGCGCCATGCTGCGCAAATTTCCGATATTCAAAGGTGACATGCAAATGGGGCCATAATTCATGCAAGGCACAGGGGCCATTTTCATCTAATTAGGCCCCATTTGATTGCCATTAGCATGCAGGTGAGCCAATCCCGAGGACTTGCGCCTGGCGCCTGCCAGGCAGCAGTCATCGAGGACTGATGCCCCGCGCTCGATCGTGGGCAAAGTGTAAAAATCCCCCACCCCGACTTGGCCTGATCGCGGGCAAAAGTGTAAAAATCCCCCTCCCCGACTGGCCCGATCGCGGGCAAAGCCTAAATAAACCCCCACCAGCCCGATCCATGGGCAGCAAAGTATTCCCCAGAACATATCCTTGGTGGTCCAGTGGACGCTAAGTCTGATCACGGGCTGCAAAGGTTTAAACCCACACCCCATAAAACATATCCCTGGTGGTCCAGTGGACCACTAAGCCTAATCGCGGGCTGCATAATGTGGCGACCCCCAAGACCATATCCCTGGTGAGCTAGTTCCCACCCACCCACCGTAAGCCCCACCACCCTGCTCCCCCCAGCAGCCAGAGGCGGCAGCATCCGCCTGCTGCCCGCCGCCCTGACTGACTGCCCAGTGAGGGCTCACGCCCATTGGTGCAGAGGAAGAGCCAATGGGCGTGCAGCCCTACCGTATAAGGCAGTCAGATATGTGAATGAGCCATTGGCTCTTGCTCTGCACCAATGGCGTGCAGCCCTACCGGGCAGTCAGTGGCGGGCGGCGGGCGGCAGGCAGGTGGGATGCTGCCGCCCACCGCCGCCGGGGAGCGGGTGGTGGGGCTCATCGGTGGGTGGGTGGGGGGACACTAGATCACCAGGGATATGGTCTTGGGGTCGCCACATTATGCAGCCCGCGATCGGGCTTAGCGTCCACTGGACCACCAGGGATATAAGGTTTTATGGGGGTGGGGGTTTAAACCTTTGCAGCCCGTGATCTGGCTTAGCGTCCACTGGACCACCAGGGATATGTTCTGGGGACATTTTGCTGCCCACCATCGGGCTGGTGGTGGTGGGGGTTTATTTAAGCTGTTCCGTGATTGGGCCAGATAGGTGGAGGGGGATTTTTATACTTTGCCTCAAGCGATCGGGCTGCGGGGGGGCATAGGAGTAGGTTGAGGGCCAGCCAGGTGGCAGCTGCTGTGTTGCACCCTGCAATGTGGCAGCTCACCCCTAGGTGGCCCTCGACTTACTCCCTTTCTTTTGGCTCAAAGTTGCAGGTGCAGGTTGGGGTTGTGCCTGCACTAACTCTGCACAGCCCACTGAATATCGGGCTGTTCAGTTTATGCATGGTTCTGCCCTCCAGTTCAGCATGCATTCATTTGCATTTCGCTGTTGCTCAGCTTGCCTTGGGGCACAACTGCCTCCTGCTGAATATGGCAGAATGGCGCAATTTTGGACTTGCGCAGGCGCAACCCTATTAGCATGGCACAACCCTTTTGAATATCCAGCCCCGGTCTGCTGTGGGATGTGCAGGTCAAACAACAGGTGTTCAGGTAATCTCACCTGTCTTCCAGTCATAACCTTGAAGGTGTCAACTGGGTAGTGGATGAGGGTGTACCCTAATTGCCATAAGGAGTAACGGCAACAGGGAATCCCAGGTCTTGGGATTGTCCTCATTGAATTTGGAAAGCATTTGCTTAATCTGTCTGTTGGCTCTTTCTACTTGACCTGAAATTGTGGATAGTAAGGTACTTGGAACTTGTTGAACTCCCAGGAGTTCAAGTGATTCTTTCATCAACTCACCTGTAAAACTGGTTCCTTTGTCAGAGTCTACCTTAAGAGGTAGGCCCACCTGGAGAAAATCTGTTCTACCAGGATTTTGGCAGTGGTTTTAGCAGTGCATGTTTTAGTGGAAAAAGCTTCAACCCACTTTGAGAAGAGGTCGGTTACCACAAGAGCATACTTTTTGTTTCTGCTAGTATTGGTCAATGGACCAATAAAATTAATCTAAAGGGCATGCCAAGGGCCAGAATGTCTCTGTGGTAGGAGTTTGGCATTTTGTTTTGGAGGATGGGATTGTTTTGTGCACAAACAAGGCAGTTTTCTATGTACTGTTTAACATCTTTGGTGACACCAGGCCACCAGGTGGTGGTCTTAAGCCTCTGGAGGGTATTTTCCACTCCCTGGTGTCCACCAGTAAGGGTGTCATCCACTTGATGCAAGAATTCAGACCTGAGGTATCTAGGGACCACCCACAACTTGGTGGTGGTGTTATCTGGTTGGTACCAGATGAGCTTGTCATCTGGAGACAAGCGTAACTTACCTTCATGCCTCCAGTAAGGGTTATGGGTAGGTAGGTTTTCTTCAGTGCTCTTGTCAAGGAATCTGAACACTTCTTTGAGTTCAGAATCAGCATGCTGAGCTGCTGAGAGGTCCAGGGGTAAAGGGTTCAGGTTTCTTTCTGATTGCTGCTATGTGTACAGTCGCTCTGGCTTCTGGATGGTCCATCATCCAGGTGTGTCCCCTCGGCCCCTTATTTGGCAAGGGGTCTGCTGTGTCATTAATGGAATGATAGGGGGCATGTATGGAGTGAGCTTTAACTTTGTGTACATAGAGTTTGTGCAAACCTTTGTGCTAGTGAGTGTACAGTATATAGATTATCAGTTCTTTGTGTTTCACTGGGCTGCCAGAAGATGAGAGGAAGGAGTTCTTCTTCCAGAAAGGGAGAAACTCTGTAAGAGAACAATAAACCCAATTAGAGTCTGTGAAGATGATGGTATCCTCAGTCCCATGCTGGATGAACTTGAGGGCACAGGCCACCACTGCCATCTCGGCATACTGTGATGATGCCACACTGCAATGCTTAGAGATTTTAACAGTGTTATCATAAGGTAAATCACCAAGATACCCATCCCTGCAATTTGTTCTCCTGATAGTAGAAAGCTGAACATCTGTGAAAATACGACACAATGAGGTGTTCTCAAGTATTTGTGGTGTGGCAGGAGGAAAGGACCTGGATCTGGAAGATCAGGTGGTTGTAGTGATTCAGTCATGGGGTTCTCCTTGGAAAAGGTGTCCATGTGCCAGTATGGATGGAATTTTGGTTGGGTGTACCTGTATGTCTCTATCCTGGAGGAGGAGTGACCAGTTTGTCAGCCTAGTGTTAGAAACTGACCCATCCTTCAGTCTGTCTGATAGCAGAAAGGTAGTTGGTGTTAATAATCAGTGGAGTATCCAGTGATATACAGAAAGTGTGACAGCCCAGTAGGTGGCAGAAGGTTCCTTTCACAAGGCTATACTTTTCCACAGGGTCAAGAAACTGTGATGCATATGTAATGGATGTCTGAGTGCCATGAATCTTCTGGACTAACACTGCTGACATAGCTATGTCAGAGGTGGCACACTCCAGATGGAATGACAATGCTGGGTTAGGTTGACCAGAGCTGGAGCCGAGGCCAGGGCCTGTTTCAATGATGTCACAGCCTGGGTGTCAATGGGACCCCAAGTCCAGGGAGTGTCCTTTTCAGTAGCTCATACAAAGGAGCGGCCTTCTGAGCAAAATCACAAATCAAATCTCTGGAATAGTTTTCCATACCTAGAAACCTCCAAGAGTGGCCACACTGGTGGGCAATGGCAAGTCTTGCAATCCTTGTATCTTCTTCCAGGTAGGGCTTCAACCTTGATCAGTTATTCTCAGCCCCAAAAAAGAGTACCTCTTTCTGACATAGTTGTGCTTTTACTGGATTACATTTGAGGCCTGCTCTCTGGATGAGAGTCAGTAGTTCATCCAAGAGATCCAAGTGTTGTTCCTGTGTGGCAGTTGCCAACAGTAGGTTGTCCACATACTGCAAGAGACACTGGGGGCAGAGAAACCCTCAAGGGCATCCATCATGTGCAGATAGAACAGGGAAGGGCTGTTATGGAATCCCTGTGGTAAGCAGGTCCACGTATATGGTCTGCCTTCAAAGGTGACGGCAAACTTATATTGACCTTAAGGGCCAATGGCAGTGACCAGAAACCATTGAGATGTCCAGGGCACTGAACCATTTTTGTCAGGAGTCAGAAGTCATAGCACACTAGGTGCTGAGGCCACAGTTGGAGCTCAACTGGGTGTTCCCTGGTTCAGTCTCCTGTAGTCAATGGCATGTCTCCAGGCACCTGTGGATTTTTCACAGGCCACACTGGGAGTCAGCAGAGACACATGTTCTGTCTACATCTTGGTTGAGGAAAGATTTAATTGTTTCCCTAAGAGAAGGCAAGGCCTCAGGTGGGAAAGGATATTGCCTGTGCCTCTCCTGTTCTGGGCCTGGCACTTGAATGACAGTGTGCATTCTGCCACAGTCTTGCTTGTTGGTAGCAAATGCTTCAAATGTCTTTGTAGAATGGGGAGGAGCTTGGGAAAAGCTCATGGTTCTTGAACAAATCTATGACATCATACTCTTTATTGTTGGCAGATATTGTTGCCACCACATGTGAATCAGTGATCAAATGGTATGATACTGGCCCTGAATCTGGATCAGTAGCATGTTGGCTAGATCTACCACACAGCCGTGTGGTGCTAGGAAATCAATTCCAATGATACTAGGAAGATTGTGCAATACCATTAGTTGGAAGGTGTGAGGCCTTCAGGTGCCCTAACTCTACAGGCAAAGGTAGAGAATGGTATGCAGGAAACCTAGTACCATCTACTCCTGACATGTTGGTCCTCCATCCGTTGGACCAAGGAGATGTATCTGGGTGATCATCATGTAATACAGACACAGCTGCACCTGTATCCAGTAATCTGTAGTAGGCAGCCCCGACCTCGGACTCCAGTGCAGGCCTTTGTATCCAAGACCAGCTTGTTTACAATCTGGACTGGGGGCCTGTATCTGTCAATCTGTACTACAGGAAACATGGAGAGGTTGGGCCTGTGAACCACTTCACCATGCTGCACTGATGCTATATAGGGAGCTGCTTCTGGGTTCAGGCCTGTTTGGGCCTGAGGGCCAATACTTTGGTATCACCATGGCCCATCTGGGCCTGGGTTCCAGGTTATATTGCCAAGGGCCAGAGTGGGAACAGCATCTGCTACAGAACGACCTGCCCAAGAGCTCTTGAACTTCCAATTCTCTTCGGCTATCTCCCTATATGAAGGGCCAGATCTTTGTTGTTGTTTACCCTTGTGATTCTTATGATGTTTCTTATTCTTATGGTAATTCTGGTTCCCACCCATTGTTGTTGTTGTTGCTGCTGCTGTTGTGGTGATTGTTGGGCCTGCTGGGGTGTTGGTTGTCCCGGGGAGGGCTATTTATGTTGGCCTGCCCTTCCACCATGTAGTGCATCGTGGCTTCTGGGTACGCCTCCACGGCAGCTACTTTCTTGGAACCCGAGCCCAGATTGGGTTGATAAACTCTTTCAGTTTTCTGAAGGATGTTGGCAAACCATTCTGTGGTGGGATAAGTGGTTGGCTCTTCCTTCTCTCTCACTGCAGGATCATGTTCCTAAGGAACGAGGTATTATACTCAATGAGATCTACATCCACAGCTTCTTGTCGAGTTGTTTTCTGCTTGGTAGGCCACCCAGAGTCTCTGGTGGTAAGTTGCTGGACTTTCCTTTGCATTCTGTTTTGCGAGGGTATGCAAGCATCACTCCTGCTACACTGGGTTGTGTGCAGAAATTAGTTCAGCTGCAACTTCATCAAAGGTGGTTGGCGGCCTGTTGGATGGCATCGGGAGTTTGGTGCATAATCCAGGATCAATGGTCTGGCGTGGGATCTGGACCTGATAGTCTGCAGTGACACTAAACATTTCACATTTGGCACATACCTTTTATAAGTGACAGCTGAGGTTGTCGGACAGGCTAATCCAACCAATGCTGTCAGCTATTTGCTGAACAGAGTAGGTCATTTGTAGAGGATTAGTGGGACAATCAGGTGGAGGTATGTTACCTTGGGCACCGTCTTAGGCTGCCTGAGCTGCAGCCTTCACTATGGAGTGGACTATGCCCTCCTGAGTGCCAGTTTTGTGAATAAGCTGTCTAATTTGGCCTTTTAAAACTCATTATTCCTCTCCTGAATGGGCACACTATTTACCACATTATCAATCATTCTCTATCTCCTGCCTGTCTTCCACATTAATAATGGCTACCGGTGGTGCTGTTGGGACTAAGACTGGGCCTGCTCCTCCTATCACTGGAGCTCCCTGTGGTGGCATTGCCCATGATGCGCGTCATGACATCGACAACGTATGACATGGTGTGGGTGTAATGGGGATCCAGCCATGTTGTGGATTGTGGGGTGGGGACTCTGGGCCATAGTAGGTGTGACTGGGCTTTGTATTGAGAGATGTCATCATCTGAGGCCTCTCTCTTCAGAAGACATAGTTAGGAGGTGCTGCCTCCCATCACCTTAACATGTCCAGCCAGAACCTCTCACTGATGGCTTAATTTCACCATCTTAGATTCACATTCTGCATGACTCACATTTGCAATCTTCACATCAACCTCCTCTTGCATTTGTTTCTGCAACACTCTCTATGCAGCCTCAATTCGTGATTGTCCTAGTAGCCACTTCTAAGTCATTACGTACCTGGTTTATCTCATCCTTTAGCTCTCCCAACTCCCACTCAACTGTTCATTTGTTCTACTTAACAAATCATTCATATTCAAAGCCAGTCCCTTATCCTGTCTCAAACTTTCATACTCCTGCTTCAACATACAAATTTCCTGTCTCCTGCCTGGGCAGAATGATGCAAAAGCGAATCTTTTTCATTTTGCAGAGTCTGGAAGTTCAGACTCCAAATTCTGCTGCAGTCTGACATATTCCATTTCCTGCAAACCCATCTCTTGCTTAAGAGATGAGATTTGCAGTTCAAGGTTAAAAACCTTGCTTTGGAGGCTTCAAAGCAGCATGAAACTGCGACCAACAGCCCTTTAGCTTGGTGCTTATTTGCTGTTTGTCTCATCTCAGTGTACTGGGTTGAGATCCCCAGTATAGGGTTTTTGGATTGACTTGCATCCCAAGTGGTCAGCCCAGCCTCCATGGAAGGTAGGAAGTTTGAGACATCAAGTCTCAGTTCTATGCAGGTATTTGATATGGTGGCCATTGTGTGGGAGGAGCGGAAAATCAAACTGTGAAAAGTATGCATGCTGTGTATTGAGCCACAGTAGGGCACTTCATACACAGGTCGGGCTACTGTAGATTTGTAAGCTTGCAATTCAAAACTGCCATGGAGTGGGTCAGAGTTGGCATCGACCACACCCAGAAAGCAGCCAGACTTTGCAAGTGATTTCAAAGTGGTCTTAAAATGGGAGAAGTGATGTGAAATGCACACCTACAGTCCCGTTGGGAAGTTAAAAGTTGTAAAGCAACAAGCGAAACTTTGCAAACTCCAAATATTGCCTGCATCGTGTCGCCAATTGTCAGGATGCTAAACCTCACTCTCAGGTTCTTGGCAATATTGGGAATGCAAGGAATCACAGACACATTGCATAGAGTAATAAACTTGTTCATTACTGCCAAAAAGGATAATTACAGTTGCCCTAAGCAGTTCTTACCAATACGAACTGGGAGCCAATGCTAAGCATTCCCTATACCTCAAGGATTCTCCGTGTCTCTTGGGTCTCCGTGGTAGATGTAATGTCTCACATTATATACCTATGATAAATATTATAGTTACTGTAAGATAGAAACTTTTTAGTTACAGAGATGAGCCCTATTAGCAATTAGAGGTGGCTCCATGGTTTAAGATAACATTATACAATTTTGTAGTAG
This sequence comes from Neoceratodus forsteri, assembly GCA_016271365.2. NCBI lineage: Eukaryota > Metazoa > Chordata > Ceratodontiformes > Ceratodontidae > Neoceratodus > Neoceratodus forsteri. The sequence goes on along the minus strand of CM057453.1, from coordinate 1,550,747,140 downwards.
TCATCACTTTGTGAAACAAAAGAATACAGTTCTTACATAAATCAATGTATAGTACAAATCAGCAAAGGTGGCAATGCTGACTCATGTATCATAATCATTACAAGGACATAGGTGTCCTTACATCTTGTAAGCAAGACATATATATATATATATATATATATACAGTATATATATAGTATGGTAGCACGTAGTGCTACCATAGTTAGGTTGAGGAGCCATTTCTATGTTAAACCCCAAAACTTTGCACCTTAATAACTTTGCAACCGTTAGATGGATTTGCCTGAAATTTTGAATTTATTATCAAAAACCATAGGCCTTGGGATCTACCAAGTTTTGTACTGGTTGGATATACGGCTCGCGGAGTTATTAAGTGTGATCTGTCACGTCGTTACGCTTTTCTGGAATTCTGTAGTTCGCACCTACAGGTCATACGGTTTTGTGTGACCGGCCAAAATCTTCAGGGAATGTGCAGCCAGGGTCCCCGATGTGCCTTTCAAAGATTTCGTGAAAAATATTAAGCGGTTCAAAAGTTATTCAAAAACAGTTTCCCATTATAAGTCAATGGGAAAAGTTAACAAAAAGTTCAACATTTTCAAATGCATTTTTACTTTAGCAAATGGGCCTGTTACTTTTGCAAATCGGCCATTTTGTTTTCAGTTGGTGATCAGAAAAATGGTTGGCATTTAAATTTGGGACCCTCTAGCAACCTAATTTTTTTGTATTCACTAGTCGGGCCCTGAGGATGCTTGCCATGTCTTTATTTGTGGTAAAACACCCAGAAATATGTTTTGCAAATTTCTGGAAAAAGTACTTGCAGAAAATTACTTTGTGCTCACGAAAAGTGGTCGCAAATCACGAGAAAGCTTTTGAATGCGACAGTAATTTTCTAGTCTGTGGGAAAATGACAGCAATTCTTTGGCACTGCACTGCAAAATAACCGTTGGGAGTTTTGGGCTGAAATTTGGAGGAGCGCAGCCAACATCTCACAGATGTGCCTTTCAGTGTTGTATTGAAAAAATATTACACAGTGGCAAGTTATGGCACTCAAATTTGACAGTTTTTCCCATAGGATAACATTAGGATGCCTGAAGCATTACAGGAATCCTTTGGCACCCTGCTGCAAAATAACGCTTTGGTCTTTTTCCCTGAAATTTGGAGGGAAGATGGCAACAGTACACAGATGTGCCTTTCAGTAGTTTGGTGAAAAATATCACATGGTGGTCAAAGTTACGGCACTCCAAAATTGACAGTTTTTCCTTATAGGATAACATTACTGCGCCCGACACTTAACAGAAATCATTTGGAGCCCTGCTGCAAAATAACAGTTTGGTCTTTTTCCTGAAATTTGGAGGAAGACAGCCAACAGCCCACAGATGTGCCTTTCAGTAGTTTGGTGAAAAACATTACAGGAGGCAAAGTTATGGTGCTCGAACTTTTATTTTTCCCATAGGATAACATTATGGCATTCGTGCCCTTTCAGGGCCCGTATCTCGGAAGCGGTGCAAGATATGGACTTTTCATTCAGAAAATTTCTTAGCCCCTCATGGGGTTAAGATCCAAATTAGCAGGACAGTTGTAAATAATATGACTTTTAAATTTTTTTTCACGTCATACGGTTCCTGAGATATAATGTATTTAGTATTCCAAGATCTCATTTTCTGCACTGATACTCATTATTTTGCATACATTATTTGTACTCACTGTCTTTCTCAATGCAGGTTTTGGGAAAACCAGCCTTGCCAATAACATTACTGTTACTGTTGCCCTTTCGCTTGGATCCGTACCGTTTCATTTACCATTGACGCTCTGCGCCACCATGTGCGTTATCCTTTCGCTTTCATTTGAAGCTGTGTTTCTGTTATTTTTGCCATTTCTGTCTACAGTACTGTTTATCTTACTGTTTCACTTTACATCACCATGCCCATTGACATTTCTGTTTGCAGGCACTATGTTACTATGTGACAACACATCACATGGCAGACCATTCCGCTCACGCCACCATGTCGTTACCCTTTCTGTTTCTCATTCATGCTTGTGTTACCATGTGTGCCACTGTTAGCATTTCTGTTTGCGTTGCTGTCCCTGTTAGTATGCCACAACACATCATTCGGGCTCCCCTCCCTTAAGCATATATGCAGGCGGGCGCAGGGTCCGAAGGGCCCGTGCTCCCCGCCGCTGCATTACATTCACATTTCTCGCTATCGATTCAAAAGAGTGATTAGTAAAACTCTATTTATGCATTGTTATTGTGTTCTATCATCGACAGTGCCTCGCTGTTGAAACCCTTGATTTTCGCCCACCCCTCAGTCGCACAGTGACAGATCGTGGGTCCTAACTCTCACCCCATTCTCCCATACTTCCTGCTGCTTTACACATGCGGGGGGTGAGAGTTAGGGCCGATTTCCTCCCAATGCGCACCCCAATGCCAGTTGGGGGTGGGGTATCCAAGAGGGTTTTCAACCCTAACAGCGAATTTCTCACTTTGTCGCTGGGAACAACCCTAACTAATGCATTAAATGGAGTTTTTGTTTCTAATATATATATATATATATATATATATATATATATATATATATATATATATACATATATATATATATATATATATATATATGCATGTATTAGAAAGCAAAGTGTATAACAATAATATGCATACATATCCTGACATCTGTACAGTAGATGCCTTAGCCCTATATGTTAGTATAACATATGCCTATGTGCTAGCTGTCCACGGTGTACTTCTGTGGGAACCAATAAGGGTGCAGGGAGCACATGTAACACCAGCGAGCAACCAAAAGTTATTATGTTGTGGCGTGTCATCCTTCCTGGGAGGAATCAGGGAACAATGCACATGCAGCTGTCTTTATTGACATTTTAATTGAAGGCTTTAATAAGACAGTTCCCTTTTGGTGAAAGAAAAAAGACAACTAAGAAAAGAAAACAAAGGACACTTGGTTTAATAAAGAGTGTAAACTGAAGAAAAGTCAGTTGTAAATTTGGATTACGTACACTAAAAACATTGAAAAGGAGTAAACATTACTCAACTTATTGCATGTAAAAGATGATATAAACTGTTTATTATCTATCAATAAGTATGTTCAAATAAGGAAGGAAGGTCTACATACAGCCATTGTTGACATCTCATGTGCTTGCAACTCACTACAATGGTCTGTTTTATGGGACAATGATTATTATAGGATACAGGAATTAATAAGGGTTTAGTATAAATTACTAGAAGACCACACTGTCCAATTTTGGGCAAGAGTAAGATATTAATACAAGTCTCACAGAGAATTTGAGACTAGTAAAGGTAAGGCAACGCTGTGTGTTGGGCCCCACCCATTGTAACATTTATATAAACTCATCTAAAATCGACAGTTTATATTGCCCTGCATTCTGTTATGCAGATGATTTTTTTATTATCACAGATCAGCTTGGGCTTTCAAACAAAATGTGCTTCAGAAAGTTTCTAAGGAGTTAAAACCTGAAGTAAATATCTCCAAAACTAAAATTTTGATATTTGAGAGGCAAAAAATTTTCTGTTGAAATTTGAAGGAAAATTCATAGAATTGGTTTAGGACTACCTTTACTTAGAGCTTAGATTACGGTCTAAGTACTTTAAATATATTAAAACCAAGTTGTCTTGAACCTTTTGAGGCCTTAATAGATTTAATTATATTGATGCAGGAAATCTTTTCCACCTGTTTTGACAGGAATAAAGACAAACATTAATTCACAAGCCTAATATGCAGTTGAGGGATTAACTTGTTTACATGGAGTAGCTAGAAAAGGTTTTAAATAAATTCTGTAGAACTATTGTTGTTTTACCACAACCTATCCTGTAGCTGCATTGAGATCCGAGCTGGGATTGTAGCTCTCATAGTAATAGCTGAAACATACATTTTGAATTAGTGGCTAAAAAGGCACTAGGTCATAATGCCGCCCCAAAAATACAGCATTGTCAAAACCAGACAGTAAAATGTTGCCAACAACAACAGCTCTCATTCAAAATTCTGACTACAAAAATAACACCAGTGGTGGTGATTGAAAAATAAAGGGAGGGCCACTACCATGGCGAGAAACAAAACCTCAACTTGTGTTTTCAGGGACTCCAGCACCGCACCCCAATATTTAAATTGTCAACTCCATGGGGGAGGGTTGTACTCTGGCACTGGGAGAAAGCTGGCGGGGGACCAGATTCAGGCATAAAAACACACTTGGGGTGGGGGAAGTGAAGTCACAAGATTTGGGAGATCTGGAAAGATTCAGGTCTCCTGAGCTGTATTCTGAAGCTGTTTCTGCCTTAGCCCTCTCCAACACTGGAGCAGCTCAGACAGCCTCCATACTTTTGCCCTACTTCACTTCCTCCCCTGCATTAACAGCTACAGGGTGGTGATAATTACAATGCTATCCTACCCTGTTGCTATCAAGGAGATGAGTTCTTGAAGTGCAGTTTTGACAGTGCTATTACTGAAGTGTTCTTTTCACCTGGTAAAGCTAAAATACTTAATCTGCAAAGGTAACATTTGCCATATGTATTCTTTTCAAAAGATTAGATTATTGTAACAAGGGTATGATTTTTTTTTCTTTTGTTTTTTTATTATCCTAAGTAAAAAGCAATGCCCTACAGTCCAGTGGTCTATTTTACCTATGGGGTCATATTTCTTAGGAATCTCCCTATGTTTGCTATATAAAATGTAACAACACAGAAATTGGATACATATGTATTCAAGGAGATATGGATAAGATTGAAATTATTAGACCTTCTATAGGCTTGCTCAAAATTTCTGGGCTCATGATTGAAGCCCTGTCTCACCCTCTTAACCCTCTTGCAGCCTCACCTGCTTTCTGTTCATGTCAATTGGTAAGGCATATCTTACAATCATCACTCCGATATTTGACACCTTCCACTAGGTCATAATGGCTTCCTCAATACTCTATTCAACCTATACCTTCTTCTTCTACTACTATCCTACTCAGAATCTGTAATATAACCTCATAATATACCACTTCACCCTTATTTTCCTCTTGTGTACCATCTCCCTACTATTCTACTCAGAATCTGAAATATAACTGCTTAAAATACTCCTCCATCCCTTATTTTCCTCTCCTGAACCATCTCCTGTGATATTTGAATACCCACCTGTGGTTCACCGTCCCTCTGGAGTCTTTGATACCTTTCACTAGGCCATATAGTCATTTTGCCTTCCTCATCACTCTATTCAACCTTTATCTTCTTCTACTACTACCGTTCTACTCGGACTTTGAAATATAACCTTTAACATCATCTTGATGTATAGCTCCTGACACCTCACACCTGTCCCTATAACATTTCTGAACTATCTCCCCTGTGGATTCAAACACCTGCTTGAGGTGCACACTCAACTCCAGAATCTGTGACACTTCCACTAGGCCATACAGTTGTCCTGTTTTCCTAATGCCATACTCAATCTTTTCCTTCATCTAACACTGTTCTTCAGAATCTGAAATATAAGCTTTCACATCATCTTGTTGTATAACTATTGACTCCTCCCACCTGTCCCCCATAAAATTTCCTCCATCTGTCCCTCTCCACACCACCTAAATTACTACACTACCCTTCTGTTCTCACCTCCTGCATCTTCTTCCTTGTGAGTTTTGATCACCCACCTGTGGTGCTCACTCTCTCCCAAGTATGTGACACCTTCCTCTAGGCCACATAGTCTTCCTGTTTTCCCTCAGTCTACAATTCAGCCTTTACCATCTTCTTCTGCCATGCATTTCTCTATCTCCATGGTTTACCATCTGCAGGTTATGCTGTTCAATCTGCAGAGGAGTTCCAGATTTAAAGTCATTTATCCTCACCCTGAAGTGCTCTTGCATCATAGAGGGCCCCAGGATACAGCCCATCGCTTCTCACCTGAAGTGTCCTTGCTTCACCACATGTCTCTAACCCTACAATGTTCCCTTTTCTCCTCATGTTGCTATCCTTCAGTTCCTATCTGCCATTCCCTTCCAACCACTCTATTTGCACTCCTTTATCAGCTAATTCCGAGACACCTGTGTCCCACCCATTTGTTTAGTCGAAAATCTTCCTTCTACCCTTCCAAGGTGCCCCTTTAGGATTCTTCTGCAGCAGCCCTTGTGGTCTTCCTGAATTATCTGTGTACTGCGGTTTGGGGCAACATTGCTTTTCTATGAGATGTACTCATCCTGCCTTGCCAGCTTCAATAATTGGATGCCTTGCTGATATCCCATATGCAGGTTTCCCCACTTTTCAAAATCGAATTATTAAGTAGGTGGATCAAGAATCTGATCTTTCTACTCTTGTTCTGTGCTGGAAACATTGAACTAAACCCTGGCCCTCCAGTAGCTGTAGCATCACCCGCTGAGTTTAGGCCACCAAAGATATGAAGTGTATGCACCTAAATGTGTAGCCTACTAAAAAGATGGACTATATCCAAGTCTGGGTATCTCACACTAACCAGATATCATTGTAGTGACTGAGACCTGGATAAAAGTTCAAGCCGGATAACCTGATAACATTTCCTCCTATAATATTTTCCATTTCGATAGGCAATGTAGGGAGAGGGCATTTTCAGATCGTCAAGGACAAGTTTGCAGCTTCTGTAATCACTGCTGTCTCTACTCTAAAGAAATTTTAATGCTTGTGTTAAATTTAGTAATCTCTCAACAGAGACCATAAATGTGATAGGCTGCTATAGAACATCCAAAGGAGTATGGAGCTCTTAAGCCATTTGCATAACTTCATGGACTCTAAGCAAAATGTAACTATCATTCTTGGTGGCCTAAATCTGGACTGGCATAATACCAACTCTAGAAGTAAACAACTGAGAGACTTTTATGATGATTCAGGCTTCACTCAATTAATACTGGAATTCACTTACACCAACCCTAGGAATAACGCAAACAGCTCATTAATTGATCTGATCCTTATTAACCAACCTTACAAATTCTCCCACAGCAGCAGTTTTCCATAATGATGTTAACAACCACTGCACAGTGGTCTATATTAGAGGTTTATCAAAACTAAGTCCACCAGCAGATTTATTTGGAAAAGGAGTTTCCACAAATTTAGCCTTGCCCATTATCTTGCTGATCTGAGAGACATAAACTGGGCATACTTCTACATGGCCTCAAATGTCAATGAAGCATCCTCCATTTTACTGACACCTAAATAGCCTCATCAATAAACATGCCCCTATGAAAAATTTAGAATCAAAAGTACTCTTGTCCATGGTTCAATCCTGACCTGAAAAGTGCCTTGAACAAAAGGGACCAATTATGGGCCACAGCAAGGCATATCAAACACTCCTCTGATTGGGTGGCCTTTAGAACTAGTCGAACAATTGCACCAAATTGGTTAGATCTGCTAAGGCTAATTACTACTTATCAGCCTTCAAAACAGCAAAGGGTAATTCCACTAAGTTCTGGGGTTAAAAATCAGTGGAGAGAAAGAAACCAACCTCCATGCTACCAGATAAGATTACCCATTAGGGTATGACATTAAGTGATAAGTCAGAAATCTTGGATAGCTTCAGGGTCCATTTCTCTATGTCAGGCCTATTGTGACACTCAAAGCTGCTACCCTAAAATCTAGACTACTAATCAACCCCCCCAACCAACAATACTTTCACATTCTCCCTGGTCCAGCATGAACAAGTTGAAGACCTGCTACTGCACCTAGACTTAAAGAAAGGTGTTGGTGCTGATGGATTCGGACCTTTTTCCTCAAATCTAGGTTTCATTATTTAACTGCCCCCATTCTGCATTTGTTCAATTTGTTAATTACCTCCTGTATTGTACCTGAGGTCTGAGAAATAGCAGATGTTCTTCCCTTATTCGAATCAGGAGACCCTATGGACTTAAATAATTACCAACCAATTTCCTACTACCCTACTCTCAAAACTTTTAGAAAAACTAGTAAATGCTCAGGTAAGAGATTACCTTAATAGGTCAAACTTAGTGAACCCATCCCAGTTGGGTTTCACGCCACCTCATAGTACACTACTGCCCTCATCATGGTCACAAATGATTGGTTCCTTGCCATGGGCAAAAACAGATCTCAGGCACTGTATTCCCGGATCTTAGTAAAGCATTTAACACTGTTGACTGTGATTTACTCTTAATCAAGCTAAATGGACATGGCATAACCAGCCAGGTGCCAAACTGGTTTACTAGCTACCTGTGAGGTAGGATGCAACAGGCAAGGCGGAAGGCTCACTCTCCCACTTCTCCCTTTCGCAAGGGGGTACTGTGAGGTCATTCTCGAACCTCTTCTGTTCGTGGATATATATAATTCCATCAGTGTTAATGTGAACAAAGCAAAATCCATTTATTCACAGATGACACTGTCCTCTATACCTCAAAATCCTCACTGAATGAGGTCTCTGCAGAACTTCAGGCCAAATGTGACCTCCTTCAGCATAATTTATTACAGGCCAAACTCCTTCTAATTGCTAAAAAACTAAGGTCATGTATTTCCACTCTAAATATCTTACCGCTTTCCTAAAAACCTCTCCTTATTGCCTCCCATCAAAACCCTAGTCAGTGACAACCTAGAAGTTGTCACCAAATTTAAGTACCTGGGTGTTTGTTGGACCACCATCTGTCCTATGCTGCTAGTATCAAATCACTCACAAAAGCTACAGCAAAGGCTTGATTTCTTCTTTAGAACAGGTCCCTTTTCCTGCAGAAGTCAGTTTGAGACTGGTTCAGACTACCTTCATCCGCTACTGGACTACACAGATGTAATATATGGTTGTTGTTCAGATAACGTGCTACAGTCACTCGACACACTCTATCACAGGGCAATACACTTCATCACAAATGCCCACCCTCGCACTCATCATTGCAATTTTATATGCTTCCTTGCGCTGGGCTTCTCTGTCAACCAGACAGCTTCTCCACTCACTCTTATGGCTTTACAAAGCCCTCCTACTAAAATTTCCTTCATACATATTGGGTCTCTTCCATTGCACTGTCTGCCTCTATCTGCTATGGGTAACTCCTATATCATGCTGGATGTCCCTAAATCTCACTTCTCCTTCAGCAAAATGGCCATCAGCCATGCTGTCCCTGATGCTTGGAACAAAGCACAACCTACCCTCAAATTACAAACCTTGGTACCTCTAAATATCTTCAGAAATTTAGTTACCAGCAAATTACATGATTCCTGCACATTTCATCCCCATCGTTGACCTCACCCTCACCCCAGCTAGTTCCACTCTGCTCTGATTATGTCTATTGGAATAAAATGGTCATTCCAGGTAGTGGTCCTCATCCTCTCACCCTTCACCTCACCCCTTCTGTGCTCTCTCCTCTGCTTCCCATCCATCCCACTCCTTCTGTACTTCACCGTTGTTACCCTTCTAATTTCTCCCTGTCTCATGTTCTCAACTGTCTGTCCTACATCCAACCCCTGTGAGTTTCTACTGCTGAAATGCTTTCACTATTCCAGAATAGGTGATTTATTTATAAATATCATGCACTTTAGCCTCAACACTTGTACCTAAATGTTATGGGATTGTATATATCATACAAATACTGTAAGTTTTGTCCTTTTGTACCTTATACACTGATGCTACTCATCCACTATATTATATGCACCATCTATGTCTCTTTTGATTGCTACAGTGTTATTAGCCATCTCTGTACTGTATTGCTCTTCCTGTTTATATTTGTACCAATGTATGCGTATACTGTACATATTTTACGTGTCTCTCAGGCCTTCCTTGTAAATGAGCTTGCTCAATGGAGTTCTCCTGCTTAATAATAATAATAATAATAATAATAACATTTATTTAATTAGCGCCTTTCAAATTTTCAAGGCACTGTACAGTTCATAAAACCAAGCAACAAATACAATAAAACAGAACAGCAGTTTCAACAAATAAAACCAATTACAATATGGGTGGAAAGGCCTTATTCCATAAAAGGACTTTAGAGCCCTTTTAAAATATCCATTGTTGTACTCTCTCGAGCGGATGGGGTACAGAATTCCAGAGGAATGAAGCCACAAAGCCAAAAGCACGGGCTCCAGAAGACTTCAAATTAACCTTGGAATCTCTAGCAACCCCGCCAGCCGAGCAAGTTGTCTCAAAGGGCTGTAAGGCACCAAAAGCTCTTTCAACTAGTCAGGACCATACCCATGTAGGGCTTTGTAGGTCAAAAGACCTACTTTAAAGGTGTGATCCACATTGCATAGGCAGCCAGTGCAGAGAGCGCAACACAGGGGTAATACGAGATCTTTGAAACCCCAGACAACAAATGTGTTGCTGCATTCTGTACTAGCTGCAAGCGGCGGATATCAACCCCAGCAAGCCCTAGGTACAGGGAGTTACAGTAGTCCAAGTGAGATGTCACAAAGGCGTGGATCAAAACCGGCAAATTGCCAGGAGAAACCAGATGCCTAATTCTGGAGATGTTTCTCAGATGGAAAAATGCAGTCCTGACAACAGAGGACCCACGATAACGAAGGTCAACTCTGTGTCAAGCTCTACACCCAGGTTACGCACCGTTCAGAAATGGGGATCTGGGCGCCCCTAGAACTATTCGGAGGGACCCACTCCAAACCCCCAACCCCTGCGGCCGGGTCCACAACCATAACCTCAGTCTTTCCCGGATTCAACTTTAAACTGCTGGAATTCATCCAGTCTTGATGTCTGCAAGGCACTTATTCAACACCGAGACAGCACTAACCTGGTCAGGTGCAAAGACAGGTAGAGCTGGGTATCATCAGCATAGCAGTGAAACCTCAGCTCATACCTCTTACAATGTCTCCAAAGGGTAGCATATATACTGTGAATAACATGGGGAAAGCACGCAACCCTGTGGAACACCCCAGGGCAGAGAGAAAGTCCTGAAGAATGTAATCCGGAGACCACTCTCTCATGCTCTCCCTTGAGGTAAGATGAAACCATCTGAGGACCATACCGAAAGTCCACAGATGGACCAAAGGTGTTGAGCAGAACCCCATGATCCACAGTATCAAAGGCTGATGACAGATCAAGGAGAACAAGAATAGAACGATGTCTCTGATCTCTCGCCATCAGGAGATCATTGAGCACCCAAACCAGAGCAGTCTCGGTGCTATGTCTTTTATGAAAACCAGACTGGAGAGGTTCGTATAGACTATGGATGGTCAAATGGTTGTCTAATTGAGTCGCCACAACTTTTCAATAACCTTCCTACAAAGGGAGGTTAGAGATCGGGATAGTTAGCTAGGTCATCCGGTCCAGGAAGTTTTCTTCAGAAGGGGAGTCACCACCCTTCCTTCAGAGAGGGATAATAAACTTGAAGTTGAACTTGAACAATTCCAGAAGACTAAGATAAGAGGGCTGTATACACGAAATTCAGATTTGAGACACTCTAGCAATGTGTTGAAGAAAAGGCTTACAAAAATGAGGAGGTATCAAGTCTATGGAATTGTAATTATAGTCACTGTGAAGTAATATGCATATTATATTTGCACTTCATATGATGTTCCAAGGTAAAGATTGCTTCTAACAATTATGGTATTTACAACTGAGATGTCTATGAACAGTGTCATAGACTATTTATTAAATAAATAGTATTCTTTGCAGGAGGTGTTCAGCTATTTACATCGGAGAAACTGGTAGGCGTCTTGCTGACCGTTTCAGGGAACATTACAGAGCAGTCAGGAATGGTGAAACTGCTAAACCCATTGTATCCACTTTATCTCCAGGGACCACAATGTCAATGACCTTTCTGTTTGTGTCCTTCAGCAGGGCTTCCGGGATCCTGACCATAGAAAAAACATGGAAGCCAAGCTGATCATCCGCCTTGGCTCCCAACAGCCCTCTGGTTTAAATGATAGACTTATTTTCCACTAACATCTTTCAGCCATCCCTTTTCCCTAAAGTCAATTTATTTTTGTACTCATTTATTTTTCATTTCACCATATGTCTCCATTTCTGTCTCCTTCTCACACATTTGTCACCTTTCAGCCTTCTTACAAGGCCCTGTTAATCAGTCTCTACCTGGGAACTTCCCAAGCTCTTTCTCTCCCATTATGTTTTATCTTTCCCATCATCACCTTTTGTTTCACAGATTCTCTCTTAGTCTTACCATTCATCACTTCTTCTCCCTTAGCCTCCCCTTCTTCTTTCTTCACATATATATCTCTCTCATTTTACCTCTCCTCTATACTAACTTGTTTTTCTCTTTTAGATATTTCATGAAGAAGACCTAAGGTCAAAACGTAGATTTTTAACTCTATTTTCTATTTTCAGTGTGCATTTAATATAACCATTTGTTTTGCTTTTAGACCACATGCTGGCGAGCCTTGTCTTTGTTTTTACTATTTATTAAATAACTGTTTTGATAATGAATTGTTGGATATACCAAATGTTCTGGATTCTGTACTATGAATAAGAAGGAAGAATAATTAGCACTCAAATGTGCAAGATTGTGATGTACATGTTTAATTTCTTTCATTGTCTTTGTGGGGAGGTATATTTTTTTGAGAGGGGAGAGAAGGAAGCAGCCTTTTATGCTCAAAACTTTTTTATACATAGTTTTACATAGATTAGTGATTAGAAGGAAGAAGCAGAATGGCGATTGGGCGCATGTAAGTAATAAGATCCCCAAATATTCCTAGTTTCTATGCAATGGTTAAAACTACATTAGCTAAGGACCTTCCTTTTCTCATGCCAAATGAAATAAATTTTGCTAAGAAACTTCCTCTTCTCATTCCAAACTAAAGTAATTTATCTTTTGGTTATGTTTGTAAGCATGCATTTAAACATGCCAGGTTGAAGAATATGTTCATTTAAATGAATAGTGTTTTAGTGAATGTTTGCCCATATAATCCTTGGCTGCTGCATTGTTTTCAATTATTATGATTCTAAAAGTTTTAACGCTTGTAATGACCTTTGGTCGAACAATAAACATATTACTACTAAGTGAAGGAGACTACGTGAGAATAATGAATAGACAAGTGTGTGTTATGGATTTGTTTTACACACCTGGGAGGGCTGTTCACAAAGGGATGCACCCAGTGCATCTTGAACTTGCCCCAATTGAGATTCTGAAGGAGCAGTGAAGCACCAGCACAGCAGATGCACCACCCACCACCTATAATGGTATGCAGTGCATCCGGTGGGACATGCCCATATATATGGGGTGCAGCCCTATTCACAACCCACCTTGGAGGTCCATCTCCAGAGCAAGTCCAAAGATGCACCTCAAATGTTAAGTCTACAAACAGTAGACTTAAGTGGGTGTCTGTCCACAGGCAGGCTGCCGTACTGCAGACAGCAGCATGGCAAACTGCCTACCCTAGCAGTCCACAGTGGTCTTCCCCCACATCCCTATAATGTATTAAACAGTGCCAACATTCCTGGTAGTCTAGTAGACCCCCCATCCTGCCCCAACCTAATCACACTGACATATAGAATCTAAAGCATCCTGGCGGTCCAGTGGACACCTCCCCACTCAGGTACCACCTCCCACCCCACTCCCCAGTCCCAGCAAGTCCTGTCATTCACAAAGTTGTGAATGAAAGCTTACAATGCCTGCAAGCCCATTGGTAAACAGGGTCTACCAATGGTCTTTCAGGTGTACTGTATGCTGTCATTCACTGACAGCACAGTCGGCAGGCAGCCATGGTGGTTTGCAGGTGGGTTGTGCTGCCCGCTGACCTTCAGCACTTGCTGGGACGGGAAGCATGGTAGGGAGGGGGTGCTGGAGTGGGTGGGGTTTCACTGGACCAAAAGGGTACTTTGGATTTCTGTATGTGGAGTGCGATCAGGTCGGGGCAGGGTGGGGGTTACACTAGACTACCTGGGATGTTTGGCACTGTTTAATACATTTATGGGGATATGGGTGGGGAGGGATCATTGGACTGCCAGGGCTTCTTGTGGTAATTTTCTTTATCTATGGGGTTACCTTGTGGGGGTGCTAGGCTTTCAGCAGTTCATGTTTGGGTCTACTGCACACAGCCCTTGCAGGATCCTGGTGTATTCTGCTGGGAGCATACCTGCAGGCTTCATGCAAATGGGACCATAATGACATTCAAATGGACCCGTTGTGCCTTACATGCTAATGGTCCCATTTGCACATCTGGGACTGTGAATATCAACCTTGGGCACAGTGCATCTGGAGATGTACTGTCCTATCAGTTTCTCAGCCTAACCAGGGGATGTGCCAGTACATCTCAGCTTGGGTGCAACTGTGGTATTCGAGAGGGGTTGCACTGGGATCATTTCGGTGCATCTTTGCTTGAATACTACAGTTTAGAACTCAGTGCATCTATTTGCACCGTCAGCAACTGAGATGCGCTGAGCTATTTCTTTGTGAATCCTCCCCCAGGTTCATGAGGTCATCACACACCAAGGTGTGTAAAACCCTTAAACACACACTTGGCTAAAGAAGTTCTGTTGATACTGCCACAAACAAAAACACAAACACAAGAAGGACATTTCCTTTTCTTTCTATTTTTTCCTTTAAAAAAATGCTGCTATTGACTGGGCAGAAAACTCTAGTCAGAGTCACACTGAAAATCGCACTGGGTCAGACTGAAGCCCTGACTGAAGTGCAACAAAACAGGATCAACCAGATAGATTTTTTTTACAAATGCTAGGACCAACCAGGTAGTCAAAAATAACAACTTACATGTGAGGAGGGTGAGAGGCAAACAATTACTTCAGGTGAGTAGCGTTGGTTCTCGGTAACTGAAAATTGTAGCTACCATATTTCGAGATGTGTCTGGCCTGCCCACACACAGACTAAGGGCCAATAAGGTGATGTGCTACAAATGATTGACAACTGGAGGACACTGGTACTGACAGAAAGTTTTGAGAAATGCGGTAATAATCCATTTTGGGTTATTACTGCATTTGAAAGACACCTGTAAACCATTTGATAAAGGGGGTCACAGTAATTGTATTAAGTTAAACAAGTTTCATTAGTGAATTTGTTGTGCTTTATTAGTGACAGGGTAAATTAATTTAAAGAACTGTGGCTCAAAATGTCCTGAGAGTCCTGATCATTTTATTTACTTTTTCACAATATATCTACTAAGGAAAGCCCAGCAAAGTTGCAGCTGGGTCCTACTTTTATGAATTTTGCAATGGATTTACCAAGGATAGTGCAGCCTGTATGTAACATCCTATTTTCAGTAACTTGCTCAGGGTTACAACAGTATTTGGCTGTAGCAGTGTTTTTACCTGTAATCTGTTAGTTCTCAATGTTGCTCCAACCACTAAACCTTACTGCCTGTGGGAAAGCACTGGGAAAAGCCAGCCATGTTTTGTTTTTGTTGCAGTTTATTTATCAAGAATGCCCCAGCTGTGATACATCTCCTTTCTAGTGGAATCTGCTTTTGCTGATTTTTACAATATATTTACCCAGGATAGTGCAGCTGAGCTGCAACATCACATTACCTCTGGGGTCCTGCTGCTACTCAGTTTGTAGGTGGTTGGACTGGAGCATTGGGAGGTAAGTGATTTGCTTAGGATTACTCAGTGAATACTTCTTGCTAGCGGAATTCATACCTACAGTTTCCTGGTTCCTAACAGTGCTGTATTAGGCAACAGTGCTTGCAGGGCGTGGGTGTCGAGTGAAGGAGGGGGTTCTTTTATTCTTACAGTATATTTACCTGGGATAGCCAAACTGGAGAACAAAATCTCATTCAGTGTGACCCTGCTTCTACCCCTTTCCATTGGTGGGTTGATTGGTGCATTGGGAGGTTAAGTGAGTAGCTCAGGGTTACACAGTGAGTATATGGCTGTAGTGGGTGTGAATTAATGACCTCCAGATCTTAACAGTGCTCTAGCCACTAAACTGCACTTCCTCCACTGGGGTGGGGACTGCAAAGAGTCAATGACACTGGCCTAATATCCATCCATCTATCTACAGTATCTATTTATCTATCTATCTATCTCTGTCTCTCATCTCTCTATCTCTCTCTCTATCTATCTGTCTTCCTGTCTGTATGTCTGTCTGTCTATCTGTCTGTCTGCCTATCTATCTATCTATCTATCTATCTATCTATCTATCTATCTATCTATCTATCTCTGTCTGCCTATCTGTCTATCTATCTATCTATCTATCTATCTATCTATCTATCTATCTATCTATCTATCTATCTGTCTGCCTATCTGGCTGTCTGTCTGTCTGTCTATCTATCTGTTTGTCTGTCTGTCTCAATCTAGCTTTAATTCTTATACCAAATAGCTGCATTATCTCATTTCCAGTGGGGCCTGCTTTTACTCATATGACAATGCATTTACCTAGGCTATTTTAACTGAGATGCAATATCTCATTTTCATTGAGGTCCTGCTTTTACCCATTTTACAAAATATTTACCCAGGACAGTGCAGTTTAGGTGCCACATTTCATTTCCAATGGGTTGCAGTTTCTACCCATTTCCATAGCTGAGTGGAAGGAACACTGGGAGGTTACATGAGCTGCTCAGGGTCACACAGTGAGTATTTAATAATAAAGGTCTAACCAATTATATCTAACAGCTGATATATAATGTCTGAACATCTTTAAATTACAGTATGTTCGTTTTAGCATGAAATGTTTATTGAGTTTCAAACTTAAATACAGTATAACACATGTTAACATTAAATGCATAGACAGAACAAAAACCTTAGCAGAGCTTGAAACTTTTCTAGCGATACAAATCCATCATGAAGATTGATATTCAATGGCAGAATTCCTATAACGACAGGTCTCGTAGGCTAGGTAAAGAACAGAAGATCTCATACAGGCAGCATAATATCTGCAATGAACTGTAAACAATATACAATGAACAGTAAGCAGTAAGGGGTGCCATCAAGTCTGGGTGATAGTAGAGTTACAGGTACAAACTTATAAGTGCAACAGCCTTCATTGTTACCAGGAAGCCTCACTGGTTTGGAGGAAAGTCAATAAGTAAGTAGGAGGTGCAGTTAAAGTCTATGCCATGTGGTCCCTAGCTTACTGAGGATAAGTAGACAGGCATGAAGTGCCCATCTGGGATCCTGCAGTATGAGGAGGTGTGATATGCTCCCATATTGCCATGTATTTGCCAGTTATGCATCAATGAGAAGTGGACCCTCTTATAACTGGCAGTTACCCACACCCATAATATGTGGTAATGGAGCCCACTCCCAGTGCACATGTCCAGCAAGTATCTGTGGGAGTTAATCTCCATTTACATATGTTCTGTGATATCTTGTGCCATTGATGTAGTACTTTAAACTGGTTCTATGTGATAATAGAGACTAAAATGTCACAGACAAAAACAGCAAGTGCTCATCAACAAAGTCAAAATGGTGAGGAGCACTATGGCATGGAGCACATACAGCGACAGCTCCTTACTGTCTTTATCCCGGAGATTGGACTCACTTTTATGATGGGAGCTGCCCCCCACCCCACCACTAAAAATAACTAATTCTGGGGAAGCCTGAGACTGTAGGACAGGGCAAAAATCAGGATGGGGGCTTAGATGGAATGGGACTTAAAAATAAAAAAATAAATAAGTAAAAACTTGTCCCCACAGGCAGCCCGAACCCAGGTCCACCAGGAACACAGGTGGTGACTCTAACCATAGCCCCAGATGGCCAGCTCAGAACTGGCTTGACAAAAAACTCCTATATACTGTACCCTGCACACACTCTGTGGGAAACAAAGTTGCTGAACTTAAACTGTGCTTTATGAGCACATAGCCAACTTACACTTGTAATTTTGACTTTGCCCAAATTGAGTCGCTGAAAATGTCTCACTATATTCAAGGGATACCCTTTAAACTGTGCAAAGAGATTTTGTGTGTCTGAATGCCTGGAGATTTTGCCCTGTCTTGGGTATAAGAGATGTGATTGCCGTCCTCATGGATGGTGGAAGTGTCCTAGTTTTGCAGGCCTCATTCAGTGCTTCCTTTAGGGGGCCATCAGCTGTTTGCTGAATGCATTGAAAAAATTCTATTGGGAGTTCATCCCTACAGGTACCCTGTTAGCAGGCATTCTCTTTAATGCCTTCCAACTCTGTGGTTGTGTAGAACTTTTCTCATTAGAGATGCTACTGGCATATCAAATTTAAAACAGAGAATTCAGTGTACATCATCCCCTTATATCCCATAGGTACAGGAGACACCAGTGCAGATTGCAACATCTAATGTAGTAAATCCCTCTGGTGCAAAACAAAGCCACTACAGGTTCTAGTGTATATGTTTTAAGGGTGTGTGTGTGTGGGGGCATGCACGCATGTGTGTGTGTGTTTGCATGTGTGCAAGTGTTTGTGTGTGTGCTTGTGTTTAGGGGCTGCATTGTCATTAAAACCTGGCAGTGCCCAGTACCACTGGTACTTTTATTTTCCACTGTCCTGATGGTCTCTCCTCTCCTCCTACACCTAACAAGCCTGGATCCCATTTCCACTCTCCTACAGACACCCAACCATGATCTCCAGGCTTGTAGTTGTCCCAATCATTTCTTTACCCTATGAATGGCCACAACAGTAGGCCTCAAGCACCTAAGTGCTCCTAGGCATTTGGACCATGGTGGGCTGTTTGGAGAGGAAGTGAGGTGATGCACTGGTGCTGGTGATGTGTGTTTGGGGCGGATGGGTGGCATCATGCACTATTCAGAAAGTTTTAATTTGTGTTTATCCTACCAAATCTACTCAAGTTATGGATGTCCAGATCTTGCCCTTGACCTGGGAGTGGGCATTATGTAGACACAGGGAGGCACATAAGCTACATTGGATTTCTCAGCCCTCCTTCTGGAGCCCATGATTTTTACCTCTGCAGCACCTGCAGGGTTTTACTAGTGAGGAAGGTGGGACCAGTTTGTGCTGCAAAACCTGGTCATCTGCACTGGAGTGCAACAGGCTCCAGGTGCCACTGAGTGGAGCTTTGAGCATAATAACTTGCATTTGTTAGTGTACTAGTTCTATGTTAATTCCATGCTAATTATTGTTTTCATTTAAAACTATTTTTTTAACAGGGTTCTGGATCAACAAGTTGTTAGGGAGATGATGCAAACTGGCTCCAGAGTGCCAAGATGCAATTGTGTGCACATGCACAACATGGAGTTCCTGCTCTAAGCATCAAACAAGAGCAGACACAAAAGGTGGATAATCCCAGAGCATGCAGTATGATGATGGCATTCATGGGCCATGTCAAGCCAAATTAAGGAAGGACTGTTGTTTTCTCTGACATCAGATTGATGAGACTGACCGCATGGGGGATGCCTAAACCTTCAAAGGCTCCAACATGGGGAGCAAATGGGAAGTGGAGGCAGGTAATAGTGAAATGACAGACAGGGTTGGGAGGCAGCCTGGAAAAAGGAAAGGCAGTAACACAGACAGGCTCAGAGAGTAAACAAACAAAATAAAAAACAATGGAATCACTATGAAGAACTGAAATCTTTTATTCTGTACCATCTACTGAATGAATAAAAGCAAAAAGTCTATACTATGACAAATTGGTTCTGCAGTACATTTAGTCTGCCTGTGCACCATGGAAAAATAACTTAAGGTTGCATTGATATCATAGACTTATACAATAATGGAGTTTGATTCTAAACCAAAACACCACTAAACATTTGATTTATTATCCAATCAAAGGATGTTAAGGGTTGTGGAGTTCAAAACATTTAATGATAATTTTTAAATTCTGGGAACCCACTAGTTTTCCAGTATAGTTTTGAATCTCACATCCTCCCATGACTACTCCTCCACCGAGCAAGTCTGGGTTCATTCAGGTGTGGAGCATTCAGATTTCGTTCAGATCTAGCAAGCTTGCTGATCCTAAATTCAGAGAGGTAGTGTTGGCCCTCCTTCATATTTTGTTTCTTTCATGCTTTTGAAAACTTTATCAGTATCACACTCCCTTATGACTGTATTGCCTCTGGCCATGGCACAGCTGGGCTTTAAGGATGGAGCCTAGAGGCGACTTGCATGGACTCAGGTAGGAGTCATTTGATGCTCCTCAAACTCCCCTAACCATCCCTGAGGTGTGTAGATGCCTAGCATTAGTTCAGCATTCTTATGGTCTGTTTCACTAAGAAGTCACCAAGAGAAACTGATGTTTTCCTTGAGGGCGACACCATCAGTAACTTGATACAGTATTATGTTTCCTGATGACCTACCGCAATATCAAGAGTGTCTATAATAGATGGCTTGCTTAAGGCAATGTAACAAAGAAAATGTAAAAATGCATATTCCAACAACAAAGCTACACATTGTCATTCTTATGACTGGAATAATAAATTACATTGTGTGTTGAAGAATAAACTAAAATTTGTTTAAGCCATTATTGTACAGTATTTACTTAAAGATACAATAGAAAAGAAACTTTTTATTAAAACAGAGATACCATATCTGTTGTCCATGAACAACAGAGCTACTGCCTCTAGGCTAAAAGCAGCATAACCAATGACAGTAGATGTAAAAGTGAAACATTGCCAGATTCATGATCAAAACTGAGTCTCTGAAGCATCACTTTAGCTCCTTCCCTTTATCATCTGGGAGACAATATAGCTTAGTGCTTAGAATGCAGAACTGTAAAGTTGAAGGTCAGGTTGGAATCCCACAACCTGAACTTTATCTGCCTGCTTTTCCTCCTTATTCCCTTTCTGTCTGTGTGTTTGTTCTTCCTGAATTTTCCTCAACGTCAATGACCTCTACTGGAAGATTGCCACAGCTGTTCATGACTTGTAAAGTGCTTTGGCGTGCAGTTTGTATAAAGTACATTACATAAAACCAAATTCCTATGGTTTTGTAACGCTCCGTTAGGCATACCTGAAAGGCTCCTTGTTTGGGAGCACACTTCAGCCAGTCTGTTTGCTTCTGACTGAACAATGACAGCAACTTTTCTGCTTCTGATTACAATAAATCACAAAACTGGCCAGACAGCAGAGCAGCAGGGAGGCAGCAATTGCTTCTTTGATCCCTTAGGCACACAGCATAAGGGCAGATGCTAAGATGCTGCATAGGGACCAGAAATACCCTTCTTCCTACAATAAGGGACAGAAGTTTAAAATAAGGCTATAAAATGTGTTTATTTTAAATGGAAGAACCAATAATATTTTAAACCATTAGCAAAAATAGGTTTTTGATATTTTATAGTACTCCACATTATATGTCAAAAGCTGTAAGATTTGAACTATTAGATTTACAAGGATTTTTTAAAATAAATGCTTAACGTCTGATCAGTATGACTATATAATATTAATACAGTTCTTTATGTGTTGATATATGTCAATACAGATCTATACCTGTCAATATAATATGTTGTTTTAAATCTCAGGGCCAGATATTCAAAGATTGGCAAAGCAGAGCACAAGGTTTGTAAAGCATTTGCCAATTGACAACGACCAGAGGATGCTATATTCACTCAGACAGCACACCAGCACTATCCAACTGAATATAGGGTAATGTCAGCGCAGTGCTAGGTTAAGTAGGACTGCCCCAACATGAATACTGCCAGTGCAGGCAACAGTGCCACCACACCTGATAGCACTGGTAGCTCAGAGTGATATTCAGACAGCACCTTGCAAATGAGCCATTGACCATGCAAGACATTAAGGGTTCATTTGCATGCCCATTATGGACACATTTGCATGGGAAGCAGCAGGAGGTTTGCTCTTCTGTGACCAGCTCCACCCCACCCAATTGCCGCACCCATAAACAGTATTCCTGGTTGGCAGCCCTGTGGTACTGAGGGTTGGGGTGCAGGATGCCACCTCATACCATGCCAGTGACCGGGTTCGAGAACAAGCCTGGGATGTTGGAGGTTAGTGGGGGTGAGAGATGTATGAGCAGCCATAGTCTGCTGTCCTCACCCAAGTAGGGACTCAGTTGTGCCCTCTGCATGACTGCCCCAGGGTGGAGGCCTGAGGGTGAGTGCAGATGGCAGCAGCCAACATCGGGAGGTGCCACAGATTGCTGCATGCACATGCCTCCACAAGTGCATGGGCAGCCGCAGCAAGGAGGGCAGAAAGGTGGAAAATTGAGCTGGCAAGCTCCATGATGGCTCACTGAACCCATGCTGGCCCCACCCCAGGTCTGGATGCTGGCATCCAGGTGAGAGGATGTTGATGCCCTATGCCCTCAGCCCTGTCAGGGGGAACCTGTGGGAATTGCCAGGTGGTTCAGGCGCAGGAGATTTGGGGACGGAGTGAGCCCTCTAGGGAGGGTCCAGAGCCACCTACCAGCTCTGTGGGGAGCATAAAATGTATATAGAAAAAAATATATATACATCCTGGTGTCCAGTGGCAACCCCACCCTCCAATCACCAGCCTGGATACTTGTAACAGACTCAATGGTGTCTAATGGTCCCCCACCCTCCAGTTGCTGGACCTTAGAACTGTCAATCTTTTCTTTGTGTTTAGTGGTCCTCCCTGCCCTCTGATCGCTGGCATGGCAAATGTAAACACTTTCTTTTGTGGCTAGTGGTTCTCCCTGCTCACTGATCACTGGTCCAGTAAATGTAAACACATTCTTTGCTGGCTGGTGGTCCCCCACACTCACCAATTACCATCCCTGTGAAAGAAAACATTGGCTCAGGTGTCTAGTGGTCCCTCCACCTACAATCACCAGCCACAGTATAAAATAATAAATCCCTAGTGTCTAGTGGAATCCTCACCAGCTGATTGCCATACACTATTACATAATCCCTGGCATCTATGGGCCTCCCATACTGCAAGCATTTGATCCTCTGCCAACCCCCTTTTCTGAAAGGTGGTGCCATGGGAGCCCATATAGTGATGGGCACAACCTCCTCTCACCACCTTGACTGGCTGCCGTATGCAAGCCAGAAAGCTCACGTCCCTGTGCTGTAAGGGAGCATGCACACTGTCATCACATATGGCAGCTGGCTGAGGTGGTGAGAAGAGGGCTGTGCCAATGCCATATGAGATCCACGGTACTGATACTTCAGGTAAGGAAGATTGGTAGGGTGGGTAGTTGGTGCCCATGGCACATGGAGCCCCAGATGCCAGAGACTATGTGATAGTGTACAAGGATGAAGATCAGTGGGGGAGTCCACTAGACACCAGGGAGGTATTATTTTATATTGAACTGGAAATCGGAGGTGGAGGGACCACCAGTGACAGTGTTTTCCTCTTTCATAGGAAGACAATCAGTGTGTGTGTGTGGGAAGGATTAGCCAAGGGAAAGTGTTTATATAGAAACATATGAAGAATGCTAGCAGATACAGGCCTGATGGTCTATCTAGTCTGCTCAAGTGTGCAGCTAGCAGTCTGTTACACTACAGCTGCTTCCCCACCCACATATCCAATTTCATTCCCATGCTAGCTGTTACCCTCCCCAAGTACCTCATTGACAGCCTTCCCCTGACATTTTACCATCTCCTCTTAAAACTACCCACTGTCTTCAATGATACCACCTCCTCAAGCAGTGTGTTCTACCCTGTCACCACTATCTCCGTGAAATAGTGCTTTCTCATTTCCCTTTTGAATCTATCACCCTCCAACTTTAATTTTTGCCCCTAGTGTCCCTCCCTCTCCTTAATCTTGAAATTCCCTCTGTAGCATCTTTATTTATGCCTTTCATATATATGAAGGTTTCTATCATATCACCTTTATCCCTGTGTTCCTCCAGGGTACATGTATGCTCCCTCAGTCCTCCTTGTAGGGTTTGTCTTCCATACCAAGGATCATCCTGGTTGTAGTGTTGGATCCCCCTACAGCAATTTAACATCTTTCTTTAAATAGGGTGACAGAACTGCATGCAGTACTCAGGTGCAGCCTCCCCAATGACCTGTGCACTGGCAGGATGACCTCCCATCTCCTGCACATGATTCCTTTGGCAATACACCCCAACATATTGTTAGCCTTGGCTGCTGCTTTTCTGCACTGCACTGAATGGTTCATTTGCCATGTTATTATCACCCTAGATCTTTTCCTCCTCTGTGGGGATAACATCCCCCAGTCGATAATGACTCCTTGGGTTTCTTGCTTCCAAGTGCATGACTTTCCACTTCTTTGTATTGAACCCCACTGCCATATTTCTGACCAGTGCTTGAGTCCAGCCAGATCATCCTGTAGCCCCTGTCTGCCCTCTGTGGTGTCTACCACTGCACCTAACTTTGTGTCATCTTCAAAAGGCTGATCATATTCTTAATTCCATGTGAGATGTCAGCAATAAAATGCCAAATAAAACTGTATCCAATACCAAACCCTGTGGTACATGTACCAAGCCAGAAATTGGTGGGTGGAGGGACCACTGGCCACCAGTAAAAGACTTTACATTTACCAGTCCAGTGACTGGTGGGTGGGAGACCACTAGCCATGAGGAAAGTGTTTACATTTAGTGGGACAGCAATCAGAGGGTAGGAGAACACTAGCCACCAGGAAAGTGTTTACATTTACCAGGCCAACAGTCAGAAGGTGGGGGGACATCTACACAAGGAAAATGTTTACATTCTGGGGATGGCACTCAGAGGACAGGTGCTACTACTAGGTACCAGAGAGCAGGTGTGCTCCCCCAACCAAACATGGTTGTTGGCTGCAGTGCCTCCACCATCCAGTAAGATTACCCAGAGTAAGTCAAGCATTTTCTCGATGGTATTTGTGCTATACAAAGTGGCCTTCACTAATCCATTTACACAGTTCAAATGCACTTAATATAGTACTGCAATAGTATTCCTGTTCCTGCTCCTCCTTTGCCCACCACTTTTTTTGCATGTGCTATCCCTGTTAGCATGTGTAAAAGCCCTCTTTGAATATTGACATGATGGCAAATCCCTGGCAAAGAGGGAATAATAACTTTGTCCACTGGGAAAGTTTTGAATATCTTGCCCCAGGATTTAAAAATGTTGAACCATTTTGTGTTTTGTATATCACAATATGGAAGATGTAGCAACATCATATATAAGGGATGTGTGATAACTTTTACAGCTGCAGTGGGCTGAGCCTGCAGATGTTTTGCATGTACAAAGGGCTGATGTCATGTTTTCTGTCCATGGAACTGTCTGAAGGTGTAAATAGTCTCCTCCACCTTACTCTCCTCCAAGAAATGCTTTCCGCCCTCAAATAAATACACTTTCATGTTGCCAATGGTTGCAGGACACTATTTTCTTTCTTTCTTAAATGTGAGGTAGAAGAACTGGAACCTGAGTAGTGGGAGGTAGCATTATTTTTGGGGTAAGATCCACCCCACCTCTACCTGAGCAGCCCCTAAAGATCCAGCCCCACCTTTTTTTGGTTCATGTGGAGGGTATGAGGTGGATCTACCATGTTGGAACAACTGACTATCAGAGCTGCCTGTGGCATCAGAGCTTAAGGTTCAGAAAGAAAGAAAAAGTAATTAAGGAGTGCCTGAAACTGTATCCTTATACAGTACTTGTGAAACTGCATCCTGAAATTACAGCACTTGAGGAAAGCAAGCACTTACAACACAAGAATGACAATTAAGGTATAAGCCCACAAAGGAGTAAAATATGTCACCCAAGAAGACTATTCCATATTGGATACTCGAATGTCTGTTTCTTAAAACTTTTATCCCCCGTCCCCATACACACAGCTCAAGCACCCACCCAAATAGCTTGGGGAAGCGCTACATTTTATCTCTCTGGGAACTGAAGTTTAGCTGTAATGTGTGAAGAGAATAAAGTCTTGTGTTTTGTGCATTTGAATAGGTTTAGTGCTTTGAAGTTAAAATATATAAATATATATACATAGTGTCATGGGCACCTGAAAAGGAAGGATATACTACTGAAATAAATGTTATTCTGATGATTTATTTATTTAAGTGTAAGATTTTAAGTGTAGTTCTGCCTAGATCACAGACACATAAGCTATAAAAAGTACATTTAAGGATGGATGTATTAGTCAAGGCTTGTAGTAGCAAAATAAAACAAGAAAAATAATACATTGTGTTTTTCTTTCAATTGTTATACCAGGAATGGCACACTAAACTGAAAACTTGATTACAGGGCAACCTGAGGCACATGGAAGTTAAGTGACTTGCTCAGGATCACCCGTTATGCAAGTTGGGGATGTGGGATACAACCCCAGATCTCCAGATTTACAGCTCAAAGCCTAAAACCACTGTACTATTCTGCCTCCCTAGTTATGGCAGTCATCTGTTTTATGGCTCATGATGTTGGTTTAGTAAGCAGCAGTACATTGCATAGCAGGTGTAAAATGTCAATAAGTATGTCATGCAATAAATATGCTGAGCAGTTACTGAAACAAGAAATGGATTTAGGATAGCAAAATATTCCTGTTAGAAAACTGATAAATGTGTGACATTTGCATCTCGATTTCAAGAAGGTCCTTATGGGGTGTCAATGTACAATATAAAGTAGTTATAGTTTTCAAGTTTTCTGGGTAATTGCTTTGTACTTCCACTGTTACTAAATTTGCATTTTCTATGAAGAAAATTTAGTTTATGTAACTGTCTGTAAATGTATTAAAACATTTACTTGTCCTTATAATGTAATGCATTAAATGCTGTTGGTAGGTTAAAGTCACATAACAATGCCCAGGGCATTAGGGTTTCTGACCATAACACCCTGCCCTGTAGGGACTTACAGGCATCAGGGGTGTGACTTGGGATTGTCAACAGTAATAATCATGCCATTCCACCCCATCCCACCCTGCAGCCAGTGACAGGTATCGCGGTGTGCCTTTGACTCTCCAGCCCCAAAGTTCACTCCATTCTCTTATACAGTACTGTACCCATTTCTGCATATTTCCTTATGAAATGGGATGAGTGTAAACTTGAACACCCCAAAGGCGCACCTTGGCACTTGTCTGTGTCTGTAGGGTAGGGTGAGGTGAAATGGCATGGCGATATAGGGTAATGATCAAGGCACACCCCAATGCCTGTCCATCTCTGAATAGTGAGGGTGGGGTTGGCGTCACTTCAGTACTTCACTGCCATTCCTACTCAGCCTGTCTGACTGTCTGTCTTTCTCTATCTATATGTCTATGTAATTATCTATCTATCAATTGCATGTATCGTTATTTTTACCTTTTCTAAAACAAACCTGCATATCACATTTGCCTGCACTCAGACACATACTTATGAAACTATGCATATTTGTACTCCACTTCTGCATAGACCTCATACTTTCTTAATATTCCCATTATCATAAGCATAACTACTTACCCTTATCAAAAGTGACCCCCTCTGAAAGCTACTATCACATTTTCTCTGCTAGCAGTCCATCATTATACCTGACTTCCTGACATCAACACATTGCTTCAATATAACTTACATCACCTCACAGACAAAAACCCTGTTTCTCTAAAAAATCCAAAGAACTGTGTAAATAACCCCAAGGCTGAACATATGCCAGCCATTACTTTGTCAGGTACTTCCACCTTCTGTACCATCATGGGGATTTGCATATGTTTCCCCTAATGCTTTGCATTATTAGGGGTATGTGCAATTGTGTTTTCTTTAAAATTTGGCTGTCCAGCCAATATCATTAGAGATAATACATATCTCAGTAGCATTTGCTCTGGGGTTCTTTTGTAAACCTATATTGCTTCCTATTCCTTCCATTAAAATGTACACCTCCATATATTTGTCCAATAATGTTATGCCTTCCTTAGAACAGAAACTAAAACAAATCTTACTACTTGCAAATCATTGTGTTGTTTCTCCATACCTCTTTAATTCTGCATGACTTCACTAACTTCATTATGCAGCTGTGGTGGATCTGACCAGATTTTTTATAATCCATGTAAGAGCTGTTTGCTTGGGTAATGTCATAAGTGGCGTAAGGCATGAGTGAGTGCCAAGGTTAAACAGCTCAAGTGTGCATAAAAAGTCATCATATTGTTCCCACCATATATTTGATTTATGCAATAGGAAGGCAGTTTGGGTTATAGTTTGTATATAGGTTTTAATTTAGTTTAATATGGAAAGGTAAAATTGTGAGAGATTTTTTTTGTTCTGCTTAGTGGTGTTCTACATATCTGTGTTGATTGTTAAGGACACTGTGCATGTTGCTAGGCATGCCACACTCTATGTTTACAGCACACTTTTTATTGGTCAGAATTGCATGTGGGAGTGGCTGTGTAGGCTGTAGAAGAAGAAAAAAACTGCAACTCCATTTCTTTCTTCTGAAGAGTACTACTGATTATTTGTGTCTTTTCTTTCTTTCTTTTTTATTTTTATGGGTTTTTAAGTTTTTAATGTATCTGGTTGATCCTACATTTGTTTTTGTTTTCTGGTGCAGGTGTCAGGACAGGAATGGCAACTCACCAGGATTACATTACAGAGAGACTGGGGATTGGGAAAACCTAATTAGAAGTTTGTGTCCCTCATTTTTTTCAAAGTGTAGTGATTGTGGAGAGGCAAGCATGAAATTAAGTCTTCTAGCAGTGAGAAAGTTGGGAATCAGACACATCATAGTTCAGTAGTACAGCAAAACAGTGCATAGTGAACAGCATTTACAGAGGGCAGCGTGTGTGTTTGTGTGTGGCGACAGGCTGTTCTGGAAGCAAAAGTGCTGTTTAATTGCGGCTTTTCCTGTTTTTGTTATTGAATGTTTTAGGTGTGAAGCAGTCACTGGGAGGTAAGTAGTCCATAAGAAGAACATTGTAGGCTCAACAGCATTTACAGAGGCTGGTGTGTTAGTGGCAGACATGCTGTTAAGTATTGAGCTTTGTCTGAAAAAAAAGATTTACAAGATGCACTGAGAGGGATGGGAGTCTGTGGCGGAAAAAATTGTTAAAGAAATAATATGGTTGTATGTTAGGAAGGAGAAGCTGATATAGGAAGGAGTGTATGGTTCGTGTAAGGCCTACAGGAAAATTGAAACCACAGTCTGTGTTAGTAGTGCCAGCGGTTGGGGGATGATTGACAAGTAACATTTATCACATCTGTGTGATAAATTTCAGGTTCTAAATTTTTATGACACATGTGGAAAGAACATTTGTATTTTTGTCACAGATTTTGTATTCATGCCTATTGTATAAATTGATGTATCAACTAAGCTGACTCCAAGCTTTTATTTCAAAAGAAAGTTTTTAGACCTAATGGTAACACAGTTATCCAATTTTAAACCTAACATAAATCCTGTTGCTTTCATTTGTTAATATATGTAACTGTAAACTTGAGCATGTGATAATTTTTTAATAACTCTAGCACATTGATTTGTTGGTTGAGTTTGAAATAGTCCTCTTCTTTCTTAGTTAGTGTCCCATGTTACTGCTGCTTTTTCCCCACCCCAAAATCTGTCTTTCAATCAGTGCCGGAATTACACTTTATGAGGTTTGGGAACCAGGGGACC
This sequence comes from Neoceratodus forsteri, assembly GCA_016271365.2. Lineage (NCBI taxonomy): Eukaryota > Metazoa > Chordata > Ceratodontiformes > Ceratodontidae > Neoceratodus > Neoceratodus forsteri. The sequence continues at coordinate 1,550,717,916 of CM057453.1, read as the reverse complement.
CATAAGGGTCAATCTTTAAATTGAGCCCCCACCACCACCACCATTATAAGTCAATGGCAGTGATGTGTGAGCTACAGGGCTCACTTCAGAGCTACCAGGGCCAAGCCTGGCAAGCCCTCTACTAATTCCCAAACTGCTTTCAATTATTTATGAGATATAGTATAATAACAAATCATGCTACCCTTAAAGTATCCAACCCGGTAGGATAATATGACAGAAGGAGTATCAAATCATGCTACATCAAAGTATCCTACCTGGTAGCATAACTAGATAGATTAGTTTAATGGTTATAAAAGACATACACAAATCTTCTAGGGCTGTATTTTAAACAGCCAATGTTTAAAAAGTAGCACTCACTAATTGACAGTTTAACTAGTACATCATTTTCTTTCAGTTCATATGCCAAATTTATGCAGAGAGCTAAATCTCATTATTAAAAATGATCAAGTTGGGATTGCATTTTTAAGCAGAAAAGGTACACTAAGTTGTAAAGCTTGTTTCAGGTAGTGGTGTGCAAAATTGGAATTTTACTTTGCTAATTTACTGTGAATTCACCACAATTTGTGAAGTTAATCAGCCTTGTAAAGTGCCAATTTGCAGTATAGGAATAACTTTGCCAGTTGTGAATATGGTAACTTCACTAGTGAAGTGGGGTCCACAGGCAAAGTTCAGTATATACTATGGAATTAGAGGTCACGTGGTACTGAAATGAGCTGTATGCCATGCAGAGGCTGTGTTCAGCGTAGTCTTCTGAAGAAAGAGTTGGACAATAGACTGTCACTGATTGCTTGAAAAAACCTTTAAAATCAATGCAAAATGGAGTTTTTAAGAGCAATCACTCATAAAAGATCTAAAGCCCTGTGCAGCTAGATTAGTGTTATTTCTTTCCAGTTTTGCTCATTTGTTTTCTTTAAAGTACTGGTTATGTTTTCTTTAGTAAAGCACTGCTGTTGCAGGGAGGAGGTATTTCAGCTAGCAAGACAGCTGTGAAAATCAATGATTTCGGGCTTTTTCACCGTGAGCACTAGTCTGTGTGCAGCAGATACCTCATATTTGTTTTCCTTAGTCTTTCTTGTTAATTCTTTTGGTCCGTCATCTGTTATTTTGCATTTTATTTCTGTAGTACAGTTTGGTGTGATTACAGCAAGTGAAGTATTGTACCAAGTCAAGAATTGCATCAGTCTCTTTCTACATTCATTGTAGCCTTTTGTTAAGTTCTTAACGTGTTGAAGTTATTAAAGTAACTTTTAATTACCTCTGTAATGTGTCTTGTTAATATTAGTCATGTTAAAAAATTAAAAAAAATTTTTTTGGGTGCTTTTACTGCTGACTACTATTAGCTCAGTAAACTGTTCAGAATCAGATCACACTGCTAATTCCTCAGGGAGGTGTTGTCTGCTGCTGCTGTTTAGTTTTATTCTAGGGTTCCTTTAAAAAAATCCTCACAATATTATAAATCTAAATATATCAAATATATAAAATGACTGGGAAGAGACATTCAACTAAAGAGAAAGATGATGGGAAGCAGCAAATAAGTGTGTATGTTCTGTAGGGTAAAAGCGGTGATGTAGCTGAAAATTGACATCTACATCAGCTTCATCTATGGGCTTCAGGGATGGTAGTAGTAATAAAGGACTAGTTGGTGTCAGTATGAGGTGGCTATAGTGGGGCCAAATCTTTCTCTGCCACATCTGTGGCATCTTTCCTAATGAGCATTGAGGGAGGTGATGACAAGAGGGGAGTCCATGAGATAGCAAAATGTCTTGCTCAGCACAGTGGTTGTGAAGGAAGTTGCTTGGGGTCCTGTGACTTGTAGTGGTGGCACTGATCCTGATCCTGATGGTAGTTTCCCATTCCCAAATGAGAGTTGGAGCTTGACCATGAGTGAGTGCCTGAGGAGGAGATGTGACTGTTGCCAGTCAGAAAAGATTACATTTAAAATGTGTCTCCGACTAAAGATGATGAGAGAGAGAGGAGTCTGGAAAAGTGATGGTGATGATGATGAGGAGGAGGAGGAGAGGATGTCAGAGATGGTGGGATTATGAATCCCTGTGGAATCAGAAAAGAAAAGAAGAGGCTGATGCTGCTGAACACGTGCAGCTTTGCACACAAATATGTCTTGGAACTACCAAAGTCCCCCAACATGTAAGCAATAATATTCGACAGGGTGGGTGGTATTGGGCTATACTAGACTGCCCAGGAGTGTAATGAGGCCCAGCATGACAGGCAAAGGATCTTATAGACCATGGAATTTCCACTATAGCTGCTACTGTCCAACCTGGTGGGTATTATTGTGCTAATAAAATTGTATTTAGGCTGCATATTGGAAAAAGTAAAAACAGGTAATATTGAGCTTAGAAAATGGTATTTAGGCTGCATATTAGAAAAAAGTTAAAAACTGTAAATACTTATTTTAATAATTTTTGTTTATGTTAAGTAGTCCCTCTGCTCCTGTCATTGGCACTAGATGTTGAGGGTTGTGTCCTCCCCTACCTCCACACATTAGTCTCTCTCTGCCAATGCTCACCTCTAACTATTGGTTTGGAAATGCAATTTTATTTGATAGTTTTGCCACAAAGTAGAAAGTATAAATCAGTTAATTGTTTGCTTTGAACAATCCCCTATTGGCATTTTCTCTGTTTTGTTGTAACTCTCCTCAGACACACATGCATACCATGCATACGTACACACACACACACACACATACGCACAAGGCAGTAGCCTTGCATTTTCAAAGAGATAGTAGCCTTGTGTTCTTTTCTTTTTCTTTTCTTAGATAGCTGTTATTGTAAATGTTCAGTATAGACAGTGAGTGCCGTGCTGTCAGTGTCTGACTCAGAAGCGTGGTTGTGGTCAGTGACTCAGGATATGACTGAGTGGCTGGAATGTTCATGGTCAGAAAGACCAGATGTGAACAAATAAGAGATAGACAGCTGCAGTGCATAGATCACTTTTAATGTGTTTTCATTGAAATAACTTTTATTGCTTCATTTGGGGTGACAGCCGGGCTCGTGGGGGGTAGTTAATGTAAGCAGTAAGGATGACAGAAATACCATGCATTGCCTGAAGAGCTCACATTTAGAAATAGATGGCTGATGTTCCACACTGCCTCTGCTCTTGAGCTCACAATAAAAATGAAAGCAAAAGTGGTTTATGCTTTTGGGGCATACTTTATGAGCACAAAGTCACAATTTGCTTGTATCACTTTAATTTTCAGTTTGGCAGTGGCACTGGGTATCGGGATGATGGCAGAGTGGCAGTGGATCAGATGGCTCAGGCATGAGGTGAAGAGTGACAGCACTAATGTTAACTTTGATTTGTACATTGTGAACTATGAGGTTTGGAAAGCTGTGCAGACTAGTTTAAGTTAAAAAGGGTACAGTTTGGGTGACATATGCATTGTTACAGAAGAGATGAGTTGGTTGGCATTTTGCTCAATCTCAGTAACTGAGAAAAAACATGTCTGCTATTCATTTTTGGGCACTGATATACATGCTACATCACTTGGCACACATACTTGCTTTTCCCAGTCTCTGTTGCCATAAGTGCTCACCTTGGCAAGATGCTCAGTCAATCAGAGACTGGGAAATTGCTGGCCCATTTTGTAATAAAACTGTTTTCCTCTTACCAGTGTTGATCCCATTACACAACAAGTTCCACCTAGTGCTGAAGTGCATACTGTGATGCTTGTACAGCTGGTTCTGATTACTCTATGTTTTTGTAATAAAAAAATGTGTTATTGAGTGTCTCTCATGAGACATGCTGAGACAGCCTATGGGATACCCCCAGGTACCAGTTCAAAAGACAGGATATATGTTTAGCAGCAGATCTCTGTATGCAATTAACTTCTCAGTTTGCTTTGAAAGCTAGGAAGTGGAATATCCATTTTATGACATCCTCAGGAAAACCCAGTTAATTGACTGGTGTCACAAAGCATATGACACCTTAGTGAGATCTTGCAGAGAGTCATAAAAAGTAATTTGATGTCCTTAAGACAGGAAGACACTCTAGATTAAAAGGACATGGGAAACAAGTTTTGCTGAAGTCACCTTCTGAAGGATGAGACATCCTATTTTGCATAATTTTTTTATTCTGACAGGGAGGAGCTAGGTGACCTCATGCAAAGAGGTTGGCAAAACCAGTTTTAAACTGTAGTCTGTATTCCATTTAGAAACACACATGTTTGGACTCTGAAGCTACAACATTTTTCAGCACTGTAAGATTAGAAGAACACATTAGGTAGACAGGCCTAAGTGTATTATTGGTAGAATTGCACTTTAACCTTATTCTTTTAAAAGATTGTATGGTTTTGTGATATATTGTTCTGTATTTACATTTTACATTTTAATCTATTTTAAGTACACATCTCATTTTAGAGACTACTTGGTGTGCCTTTGAAATTCTTTCTTTGACAAGTGAAGCATATACGGTTACAGTGACACTGTGCATAGTTTAATGGTAATATCAAACTGGGAAAGATAAAAGTTTATTCTGGGTCTTTAATAGAGGTTTTAAGGGTTCATTTTATACACCTGGTTGGTGCTCCATGTCTTTGCAGTAGCTGTATTTCCTGCATTCTGCAGCCTGTCGATTTTAGGATTGCCACCATGCTGGACTCACAATATTAACAGAGCCATTGATCAATACCTGATGGTGGGCATGATCAGATCCAACGTCAAACTTTAATCGATTAGCTAAGACATGTACATGGGCACAGAGGTTAAAGTCAAGTTATTTAAGTCACAACATGAAAGTGAGCAGAGATCACATCTTACTACCAACTTACATGGTAAATGGGCTGATAAAATATGCAAGGCAACAGGAAGAATAACCACAAATCCACTTTGGGATGCCCGTGCCTTGTTTGGAATTGAAGTCTTGAAGGAAAGGAAGAAGAGAGGCAGATGAGGCAGCAGGATTGTGTGCAGCACAACACATGGTGGCTGCATATTTAGTGGTACCAGGCACCTTACCATTATAGAATAGCCATTGCTGTACTAGAGTAGCAAGGTCCCTGATTGGTCAGCACTGACCTCTGTAGTAGTCAAATACCTGAACTATCTACCCTCAGTGTCAGTGTGAGAGGATATTCAGTTTGCCAGGGCCATTGTATGGGACAGGTGTACAGATGTGTCCCCTAGAAATGTTGTCATGCTAACATTTATTAAAATAATACAAGGCACTTTCCATGCAGCATGATAATGTTTGTGTTTCAACTACATGAAGATGGCTGAGATAATGAAGATGAATCTGAAGAACCTGATGCTATAAGCATTGGCAAATTGCCTTTTACTGAAGTAGATAAAGCATGGATGGAAAAATAATTCACATGTGGGACAGCTCCAGTCTGGAAGACTGTGAGGGCTGCTTCCTTGATGAGGGTGATTGAAGCATAAAAGAAATGTGTTATGTCCATCCTTTCCTCCTCATCAGTTGAATTATTTTCTTTATGATTTAGTTTTGGTTCCCTGTCATTATATTTTTCCAAAAGTTGTGCTGCTGTTCCATGTATCCATTGGATTACCATACTCCACCCTCTCCTTTGTGATGCCTACAGACAAACTAGAAAATCAGTGAACAGTGCATCATTTAATGCAATGTTTGCCAACATAACATTTGCCAGCACCACCTCCACTGAACACATCCAGACTGAAAAACTTGGACTCTTAAATCAGCATAAATGCCATTGCCTGCAATGCAGACCATGCATTTTCAGAAAACAAGACATCACTTCCTTTTGCTACCCTGGCCTGCTTGTGTCCTCCACGACCATCAACAACATGGGTCATTGCCCTCTCCATCACATGCATCCAAACTGAGAAACACCAACCCTTAAGCTAGTGTAAATGCCATTGTCAGTCATGTAGACCATGCATCCTCTAGCAGTGAAGACACGCCTCCTCCTCCTCCTCCTCCTTTAGAATGATTTTGTCCTCCACACCCACCAGCATTGGCCACAGCAGCCATACAGACTGAGAAGCATGAACTCACAAGCTAGCATACATTTTATTGCCAGGGAGACTTCCAGCCAGCCAGACAGCCATCAGTCCAAATCTCCAGCCAGCCAGCTAATCAAGGCAGCAAGACTTGAGGTACAGCAAGGTCCACATTTGTTTGCTGTGATGATAAATTACTTTCCTATTGTTCACACTTCTAATCATTACTGTTGGTGGTGAGTCCATCCTCACTCAGGAGGGGCTTCCACCTTAGTTTTTCCTTATCTTCCTGGTACTAAACACTGCTAAATTAAATAACCCGATCTGGGCGGAATCATGCAGCAACAAGTTTCATCACCCTAGTGATACTGTAAATACCTGAAAAGAGAGAAACAGGAACAAAAGATGGTTAGGAATACACTGTTCTTGACCAAACTGTCAGTGCAGTGGTAGGGCTACCATTCCTGACACCAGTGACCTGGGTTCAGGCACAGTCCTAGGTCATCAGGGGCTGGCCAGTGTGAGGAGGATTGAGCATCCCACTGAGATGATGCCCATAGCAGCTATATAGGTTGTGGGAGTTATTTAAGTCCTCCCAGTATGTTATGGATTTATGCATCCAGAGGACTTCCTCCTCCTTTCAGGAGGGAGGGAAAGGGCTGGTATGATGTTTGAATAAGCACTTCCACCAGTAGAAGCATGAGTGGTGGTCTCAGACTCACAGAATTAGGAGGAGGATGCCATTACGTGCTTGGCTGCAGTGTGTGTCAGCTCATTGCTAGCCTGGACTTACATCCTTTCTGTCTGGGTCAGGACTCAGGGAGGGAGGAATCTTGCATAAAAAATCCTCAGCATTGGATACATGATGCCAGGATCCTGGTACACCATGACCCAGCCATGAGTGCTGGGGATCTTGGTACACAGGACCCAGCAGGGAATTCAGGGGTATATTCCCAAAGCCACTGTCCAGGAAAGTAAGAAAAAAAAGAAATTCACTTTTTCTACCCACAGCCAAAAGCAAAAATTAAAAACAATTCTTACCTTTTCTGGTAGGACACACTGATACTCAAAACTCATATCTAGATATGTGCCTCAAAGAGGCATTATAATTTCATGAGAAATGTCCTGAGTTTCTTGTCACTAAATTTCATCAGGACAGGTGCCATGGTGGGAGACTTGCACAGCACAGAAGCAGCATATTAATTGAGAGAGCACATCTCATTTTGTTTCCTCATGTAAAATGTCCAGACAGGATGATTCATTAGACTGAGAATTTCTGGGCACTAAAGTACATCCTAAAGTGCATTACAAGATCAGGGTTGGTGGGACTGACACACAGTATAGCACCACGTAGCAACATGCAGCAGACTGCGTTTTTCTTGCTGTTGAGAAAAATTCTTGGAAAACAGATTTTCAGTATATTGTGCTTTTGCACCATTTCCCAAGTGTGTTACAAGAAATGTGATGGGGGACTGATATACAGCACAGTACCTTATAGCGGCATGCAGCAACCTGATGTATTTGTTCTGGTAGTTGAGAAAATTCCTGGGAGTACACAATTTATGCACATCAGTCTTTTCACACCATTTCCCTATATAACATTAAAAGAACTGCATTGGTGGGACTGACTCACAGTACAGCACCATGTAACAGCATGCAGCAACCTAGCATATTTATTCTGGTAGTTAAGAAAAATCCTAAGAGTACACAATATATGTATAATGTGCCTTTCATACCATTTCCCTTATAGTGTATTACAAGAACTGTGTTGGTGGGATTGACACACAGCATAGCACCTTTAGCAGAATGCTGCATCCAGAGTATTTATTCTGGTAATTGAGAAAAATTCTGGAAACACAGATTTTATATATATTGCACTTTTCTGCTATTTGCCATAAAGTGCATTATAGGAAATGTGGCAGAGGTGGGGGTGACTGTCATACAGTGCACTTATGGCAGCAGGCAGTGGCTAATGTATTTATTTTGGTATTTGGGAAAAATTCTGTGAGTACAGAATTTATGTATATTACACTTTCATGCTATTTCCTTAAAGTGCATTATCAGATATGTGGCGGGGGACTGATACATAATATAGCACCTTGTAGCAGCATGCAGCAGCCTAAAGTATTTATTTTAGTAGTTGAGAAAAATTCTGGGAGCACACAATTTATGTATGTTGTGCTTTTCACCTTTCCTCTAAAGGTCATTACAAGAAATGTGACTGGGGGTCTGACACACAAAGCAGTGCCATGTAGCAGTAGCAGTTATAGTATCTTACCACCATTTAATAATCTCTTGTTTGGGAGAAAATCCCAGAAGAAAGAAATGTATTTATTGTGCCTAAGCACTTGTATCACCTAATGTGGTTGATGAATACTGTCCAAGAGGGCAACTTGAACAGAACAGCAGTAGGTACCACTGTTTATTTATTTATTTATTAATTAATTTATTTATTGAGAAATCAGAATTACACCCTTTGAGTCAAAGACTCTTTTGCAAAACTCTTCGTTAGTGGAACAGGTACAGAAACATCAAGCAGTACAAAAATACATTGTAAGGTAAAGAACTGAGAAACATACCATAGCAGAGGCCTAGACAGCCCAGAGTTGTGTGCAAAACAGCAGACAGTACAACAATACAAGACCGGTGCGGACTTCAAACAGTCCATATCTTACATTAGTAGGCACAGTAAATGAGCAGAGTAACATTCTTTAGCAGAAGGCAGAAACAACCGGCGTCATGTATAACAACAGCAGCAGAAATTCTGGAAGCAGGTTACAGATTGTAGAGACAGTAAAGGGGAGTGGTAGGGCTGGTTGGAATAGCCCTACTAGGGGCAGTCGCACATAGAGTTGTTAGCAAGAAATACCTTAAGTGAGGTTTTAAAAGTGCCAATTTTGTATTAGCAGTCAGAGCAACAGGTAGGTCATTTAGCCAGCTTGGGGCCCTGTGATAAAGGCTCTCTGACCCATAGATATCCTGCAGTAGGGAACCAGTAAGGGGACCTTGGAGATACTTCTGGTGAATCTTTGTGGGAGGGAGTGTTGGATGAGGCCCTGTAGGGTAGGTGGGGTGAGATTTAACTGTATTTTCTTGCTAGGAGGCATGTGGTACTTAAGGAGACATTCAAAATTTATCCAGTTAGAGCAGCTGTAGAGGTCACATGTCTATGTAGATCTATCGCAGCCTGTCACCAGGTGACAGGCTTTGTTTAGTGCTGTCTTGATGCAATAGAGAGCAGTGCTATCAGCTGAGCCATAGAACATAATTCCATAGTCAAGCACAGAGGACCAAAGGCGACACAGCAAGGCGCAGCCCTCATTAGGCAGACAGTGTTTGATCCGATATAGGATGCCAATTATGGAGTTAATGGTGTTACAGAAGGTGTGGGATGTGTATGATAGGTAAGGAGGAGTCAAGGGTGATGCCCAGGTATTTGAAAGTGTTTACCTGCTCAAGTGGGAGTCTTGGACAATGTTGACAAGTAGAGTGAAGTCATGGTAGGGGTTCTGATGGTGTGCAAAGAGCATGATCTTGGTTTTCTTATAGTTTATTACTAGCCTGTGTTCTGTGAACCAGGTCTCGGCTTCAGTGAAGGTCTTTTGTAGGGCATCCTGCAGTGGTCGAGGCTGGGGGTTGCTGCAGTAAATGACTGCATCGTTGGCATAAAAAGTAACTGACCAGTGCAGGCTCTGGGTAGTGAGTTTAGAAAAGGCTAAATAAAAGGGCCTAGAATGGAGCCCTGAGGGACCCCAGAGTGAACAGGAAGGTGGAAGGAGAGGGTTGTGCCAATTTTGACCTGCTGTGACCTGTTTTGATAGGTAGTTTTCAAACCAGGCCTGGTATCGGGTATCAGACCCATGTTAGACGGGATCTAAGGAGAAGGGCATGATGGACAGTGTCACAATGTTTTAGTTAGGTCGATGAACTGACCCAACTAGTGCCCCAGATCCATGGCCTTGTGGATGTAGGGAGGTATATTCGAGAATAGCAGTGATGGTGCTGTGACCCTGCAAACCCATGCTGCTTGGGGCATAGTAGGTTAAATTTAGTTAGCTGTTCGGAGAGCTGATTGGCTACTATTTTTCCAGTGCCTTAGAGAGAGGAGGAAGAATAAAGATTGGCCGATAATTAGCAGGAGGTACGCCACCACCTTTCAAAGTGGGGTGATGACAGCCCTATTCTAGGAGGTGGGAACTCTCCCATACAGAGGAGCAGTTTAGGATTTTAGTGAGGGGACTAGGACAACATCGAGGGATAGGTGAAGGAGTTTTAAGTCCAGGGAGTCAGCACTGTGGCGGCTCTTGCCCAGGACATTTGAGATGTAAGACTTAGCGTCTTTTACTGTTATAACTTGAAACCTGAAAGGTGGGGCAGTAGAGGGGATGTCTGCCGATGAGAGAGGCTGAAGGGGGGCAAAAGTTAGGGAGCACACTGTTGAGGTCAGAAAAAGAAGAGTTTAAGGCATTAGCAATTTGTACGGGTCATGAGATATGATCCCATTAACTGTGAGTTGGGAGGGTGGGGGGATAGGGTTTTACCATTTAGTTCTTTGATAGTATCCCAGAATTTGTGCCCGATCTCCTAGAGGTAGTGAGGATATCCCTATAATAAGTAGCTTTGGCCTGACGTAAGATGTGCAGGTACATTTGTTCCTAGCTTCATATACCGTTGCTTGTCCTGAGGCAGGTTAGGCGTGAGGACTTTATGCCAGAGATTGTCCCAGTGGTTCATGAGGTCAAGTAGTGTTTGAGATAGCCTAGGGGTGTCACGGTTTTTACCATCTGCTTTGTAACTGGGGCAAAACGGTCACATGCAGCATTGAAGGAGGTAAGAAGTAGCTGAGTGGATCGTCAGTGCTGCTTGCTACATTTATGGGAGACCAGTCATAGTTTGAGAGATGTTTTTTAACCTGGTTAATGAACCTCATTTTAAATGCCTACAGTATAAGGTTTTGGGGGAGGTTTGGGGATTTACAGGACCACCAGCAGAGTACAGGCAAGTGATCACTGATGGCATCCGGGAGCACTGAGACCTTAGAAGATTCTGTCTAGGTGGTTAGTGAAGATTAGGTCCAGCAAAGTGGTGGTCCCTGTCCTCTGGTTATGTCTTGTGGGGGATTGGACCACTAGATTCAGGCCCATGACTAAGGAGGCATCTTTATAGTGGGCAGCTGGTGGTGCTAGCCAATTTGTGTTAAAGTCACCCAACACAATGATCTCACTTGTGGAGGGAGGATGAGATGCAGCTGGTGACTGCTGCTAAGGCTGTCTTTGGTTATGCAGTGGGATATATACCACTAAGACATAAAGGTTTTACCTGGGTTGCCCAGAGTAAGTTTATGGTGAGTACTTGGGCCCCATCTGTGAGGTGGGGAGGGCCAGCCAATGCTTAAAAGGAGTTTCAGATGTAGAGCTGCAGCCATCACCTCACTTGCTTTGGTGATCTGAGTGAAAATGGAGTAGCCATTTAGGGCCCATGTGAGTCCACAGTGGTTTGGAGAGCCAGGTCTCAGTTAAAGCCAGGATGTCTGGCTTGTGCTGCATAATCCATCCTTGAAGAAAGTCAAATTTTTCAATAGGCTACAGATATTTAGAGATGCTGCAATAAGGCCTTTCCTTTTTATCACCAGTGGGCGTGGTGTGGGTAATTGGCCCTGGGTTGGGTGAACATCCCCAGATAAAAGAAGGAGGAGGAGGAGGAGGAGGATGTGTCAGGTTATGGCAAACTTAATGCGTTTGTGTTTAATCATTTCTTGTTTTGGGACAACATTTGGGAACTAACAACAGTGAAAAACTGTCTGTGTGGCGGGAGGGAATCAGTGTGACAGGACAACTGGGTGACTGACAGAGGCAGTATCAACTGTTGGACTAAAATAAACTGTTAGGAAACAGACAATTTTAATATGGTACTTCTAAAACGCATTACATATGTACACAACAGTGCTTTTCAACAAAAGCAGTAGTGAGAGAGAAGAGATGGATTTGGATCGTAAACAGTGCCCTTAAGAAATACATCACAGAATTAGAATCAGCATATCTCAACCAACCTCATACCAAAATTAGATGTCTAAGTTACTTTGTTTAAAAGTTACATACCATTTTGTAATACTGATTCACTCCTGTTCAAAAAAGCCAGTTTCAGTGAGAGCTACTGATGAGAGCTACCTTTCTTTTCTGTGTAACTGGCAAATTATTATTATGATAACCTGCATGTCACCCCCATGTACCCTTCCCCCCTGTACCCTTTCCCCAGGTTGCACGGAGGCGAGCATGGTTTTGTTCAGTGTGCCTTTCCTGGTGAATCAATTCAATAAATAAATGAATAAATGATGTCATAACCAGAACTAGTGGCCTATTCTTCACTGTTAGCAACTTTATAGAACTTATTTATCAAATTTTAAGAAACTGCAGTTGCAGTATTCATATTAACAAAAAAGTAACACAGGGTTGGGTACAATGCATGCATTTCTAGCATGTTCAGATGCATGATACTGTACTTTAGAATATGGCAGGAGTTAGTTTTGGAATCCAGAACTGGATATTTATTTATTCATTAATTTATTTATTTAGTTTATTTTTTTACCGAGTAGGGCACACTAGGCAAGTAAATGCCTATTTCCAGGTACATGGATTCACTGGAGAGATCTTTGTACAAGAGTGCCAACTAGACCTATACCTGATAAGGTGAGGAAGGAAGTGAGATAATTTATATCATGACCACACGAGATCATTTAAGTGCATACATTCTCAAAAAAAAAAGAATTGGAGTGGGTTATTACACTTATAAAATGTTTTTTATGGAAAAGGTTTTATTTACCTTTAGTTAGGCTGTTAGCAGGAGGAATAGACAGGTTTGGTGACAAAGGCTATGTGCCTTTGAATGAACTCGGAATGTGCATTTATTTTGAAGAAACCTATGCTCTGTTGTTGGGTTTTGTGTTTAAAAAGTGGAAAACTGAAATTTTAAAGGGAAAGGTTTTATTTTCATTTAGTTAGGTTGTTTTTAGGTAGATTAGGAAGGTTAGTTATGAACTGTGCAGTTTCTAAGTAGATAAGCAACTGTCAGATGCTGTGTTTTAACCAATGAAGTTATTCAATTTTGTCAGTTTTTATAGCCCATTTTATAAAAGTTTACACTGCATAATATAAAAGAAATTGCAAAAAAAGAAATGTGGGCTCGCTATGAACGGTGGCAATGCATTTTATTTCTGTGATCACCAATTACAGCTGTATATTTTATGTACAAAATTAGGGAGAGAAGATTGTCCTTATCTGCTAAGAAGTTTATTATTCCTCTCCCATGTTCCCACAGGTGTGGCAGCACTGAAAGCAAACAGCTGGACTGATTGCACCCTGGAGCCACATCTGTAACTGTACCTATTGACACCTCTCTCATAACCTTCACTGCTAAAGGGTTTATCTTCTGTCAATACAATTTACTACCTGCTCAATGAGCTTCTGTTCAGAGCAGTCCTGGTGAAAGCAAATGTGGATTGTTTGCTGCTGATCAGTTAAGCCTTTGTGTACTTTTTAAATTAAAAGGTTTCCAGAGGGTATTTAACAGTATTAGTATAATCCTGAGTAATGAGGGAATAACAACAGTTGCTTGGAAGAAGGAAAATAGAGGTATGATAAGAAACAATGTGAAAAACAAAATGTAAAGCCTGATTTAGATAAGCTTCAATTGGAAGGAAAACCAAGAGTTATAGAATTGTAACTGACTCAAATTAAGATAAGTGTTTAAACAAACTTTAGAAAGCAGTATTGCTAATATGTAATATCTAATATATCTGATACAAGGTGCATGCACAGGAAACAGACATGAGGTGAATTTTTAATTTTAAACCTACTGAAATAAAACAACTTTAAACCTAAATCCTAAACCTGAATCCCACGTAGATTTGGAGCCTGTGGCTTACAAGGGACCTATTGTTTTTGTCCATAGAGGGCTGAGGAGGGTTGTAGTTAGGTGTAGAAGTTCCATTGGGAAAGACTGTACCAGCTAGAAGAGGCTGGCAGAATGACATACAGTATTTTTAATTTTGTTTTGTACACAGGATGACCAGGATGGTGTGAGGGTCATGGCAATAGTACTAGCCAACTGGGAAGGGAAGCCTATTAAAGCCTTTTTAAATAAATTGTTAGCCCAAATAAGGGATTAAACAATAAGTCACTCTAGGAGCATGTGTTATGTCAGGATAACATTAAACCTTGTTTGTATTGCAAGGCATAAGACACATCTGAGTGACTGCAACCATGCAAAATGCAATGTTTACCAGAATGGCACACAACCTGGAATATATCACTGTGATTATAAAATGAATCTTGTAGAATAAAAGAAAGTTTTTTTTTCGGTAGGTTTTTCTAGCTCAGCTTCAGACTGTGATGCTGCACAGAGAAACATCATACCTGGAACCACCTCTAGACCAATCAGTTTGCAGGTCTTTTTCTATACATTTTATAATACCAAATAATAAATGCCTAGATATTTGGGCCCTCAAACACAAATACTAGCTGAATATTCACCAGAAGACATTCAGTTATGTTGGTGTGCTATACACCTATTGTGCATCTCAGAAGTACAGCACAAAATGAACATATTGTAGTAGAGCCAGCCCTGTGGTTCAGCAGCAGTATTTTGCACTACTACTTAGGAGATTGGGGTTCATGTGTGAGCTAATACCCCATTGTTGTCATGTAAAGTCATGCACATCACAGAGGAGAGGTATTCAGCTTCCACAGAGGAAGGAGGAAGAGGAATGGGACCTCCAGCATTCATGTAACACCTGCTGGTTGACCAAGGAATGGTATTGGTGCTGGCTATGAGGGTAGTTACTTGCCTGTTGCCACAGTCAGAGGAGAGGTACGCCATGGTGACATGATCATCTGGTCAGAGACAGGTGTGGAAAGCACAAAATGCATGAGAGAAAAAAGCAACTAAAACAAAAGAGGATAGCAAGAGCAGCGACCCAGTTCAGGAAGCAATGTATGCCGTATGTTTCACATCAAATATGTTCTGGCAAGATGTTAAAAAAAAAAAAACAGTGGTTTGGCACTGTATGGGTGAGAGAACCTGGCAATTAACAAATTCAGTTTGGACCCCTGACTTTGGTTTGACTTAGATACTTTGCCTGAAACACTTCAGGTACTTGTGATGGAGGTCTGTCTGGCAACAAGTGAGTGTATTAATATGTGACACCCTTCACCGCTTCTCCCCAATTCCAGTCACTTCCCACACTTTCTCATGTTACCTTAGAATGTTTTTTGCAAAAAAAAAAAAAAAAGGTATTGTCCCATGGGTTGGCCTTCTCTCTCTCTCTCTCTCTCTCTCTCTCTCTCACTATATATATATATATATGTATATACACATAAGTTCCATGTCATCTCAGTGCAAGAAATTGCATACGGTAATTTCAAACTTAGCTTCATTCACTGCATGTAATAAATGCACTCAGTATTAAAAGCATAAGGCATCTCATCAAATGGAGTAAATAGTACTGTGTACCTAGGAGCTGTCAGGCGCTACACATGTGTATCCACCACTGTAACCCGCTCACAAAATCCCGGCTTACCATTTATTTATTTAATACCAGCTTGTGTGTCACTGTGTCCCAGAGTGAGCCATGAGCATGGTGACAGTGGCAGAGCATGTGAAGTTGCGAATGGGGAACCTGATCTATTCTTTGACCCCAGTGGCATTCCCTGACTCCGCCACTATGTTCTGCCTGAATGAGAGTCAGTCCCCTTCCTAGCACCTCTGGTACTGTTCTGAACCCTCTGCTCCCTCAGCTCACCAAGATCTCACCTGGCAGGCCAGAAGCATGGTTTACTTTTTGGCACAGTTGTACAGGTGAGCAAGTCAGTTTCTTTTTTTTTTTCTCTGTTTAATCTTTATTGAAAATTTCAGTACAGAGAACAAATCATAACATAAATGTCTTGGTACAAACATAGAAATAATGATATACAAATGATTTGTTCTCACCCCACCCAAACTCCCTCCCTCCACCCCCAAACCCCTCCCACCCCCAAACCCTCCCGAAACTCCCGACACAGCATCCTTCTAACCCCGTCTACACCTCATGGCATGGAATCCTCAAAGCCTATACATTTAGAGTACAGGGTTTGTATGGGCCCCATACCTTATTAAATTTCTTTACTTTATTGTGGAGACTTGCTATAATCCTCTCTGTTCTAAGGTTAGCGAGAAATTCCTGGAGCCATTCAACATATGTTAGCTCTTCAGAATCTTTCCAATGCCTAAGGACTACTTTTTAACAGATAATGATATTAATGCCATGTGATATTTTCTGCTCACCACTGAGATACTGGAAAATCCCTAGGAGACATATTTCAGGTATGAACAGATCAGCCAGACCTAAAGAGGTCTGCCTTTTGTTTAATAGCAGTCCAAGAGGAACAACTTTAGAACAGCTCCAGAAGATATGGAGGAGGTCCCCATGAAACAATTGGCATCTTGTACAAAGATAGGAGGACACAGTACCTAGCCTGGCAGTTTTGGGGAATAATAAATGTTGTGTAGGATCTTGAATTGTATTAACCTCAGTCTATCCTGTAACAAGAATCTGTGGCAATTTTGCCATAAAGGACCAATCAAATCCTTATCAGGAAAAGAGAGACCAAAGGAGACCGGGGCAAGATTATCAGGATAGGCCCAATTAAATAGAGCTTGATATATCTTGGATACCGCATGAGATGAACCAGCCATATCTGTTAAGGTGGTTTGAAAAGAAATATGGGCAACGGTGGAGGAACCGATCCCATAACCTTCAGTAAAGGTGACGGAGATGGAAGATTTTAAAAATGTCAGTGTGAGGTATTGAGAACTTGTGCATAATCTCCGCTGCAGTACCACTGCCTAGCAACTGAGATAAAATCCTCAAGCTGGCGATTTCATAATTAGAGCCAACTGGATGATAGAGGCTTGCCCTCTAGTTAAGTTAGGATACCTTTATAGGTTGGGCTAGATCTTTGATGTTGTCGTATTTTAAAAATGCACACAATTGAGAGTGGGCCTTGACTGAGACTGCTATAGGGGAATTACGAAGAAATTCAGGAAGGATCCTTGTTTAGAGTATAACATAGCATTTGGGGAATAACCATATCTTTTAATACTAGCTAACTCACTTTTAACCAAATCAGTGTATGGAGTCTGGTCCAAATTTTGTTAGGGGACCAGCCACCTGAGATATTTATTAGCCTGACTGGCCCAGTAATACAACCCGATATGCAGAAGCCTCAAACCACCTTTACCTTAGGGGCAGCTAGTTTGTGGAAGGCCATTCTAGATTTTTATTCCCCAAATGAAGGTGGAAATCAACCATGCACTTTTAAACCAGGACAGAGGGATCCCAACGTTCAACATATTGAGGGATAAAAAGTTGGAGAAAAATATTCATTTTAACTAAATTGATCCTACCCCAGAGGAGAGGGAAGCAGGGACCACCGGCGAAGATCTTGATCTATATTATAAACCAGGAGTCTAAGTTTAATTGCTTAATCACGGTAACACTCGTGTTAGGACGAGTCCTAGGTATGTGATGGAATCAGGTTTCAAGCGAGCCCAAAACTGGAAATATCCTGTTTATGGACTCTATAATTGAGGGAAAACCACTGTTTTACTTATGTTGAGTTTATAATTAGAAACCTTACTAAAACCATCTATTATCTTAAGAATAGAGGGATAGATAAAGCCGGATGCATAATTTGCAGCAGGAGGTCATCTGCATACGCTGCCACTTTAACAACCTGTCCATTCAAAGAAATACGAAAATATCCTGAGCTCTAATTAACCTCCTGATAAGGGGTTCTAAATATATATTAAAGAGCAAGGGAAAGAGGACATCCTTGTCTAGTTCTCACATGTAATTTGAAGGAGTTTGAAATTACTCCATTACAGGAGATTTTAGCTGAAGGAGATATATATAGTGAACTAATCCAATTCTGAAATTTTAAGGAAACCAAATGCCTCCAATGCTGCAAATAAATAACTCCAGTGAACCCTATCAAAAAGTCCTCTCGGCATCCAGGAGACCAACACCATAGGGTGGATAGCCTCCCGGAGGCCTCAAGACATCACGCCAAGGTCCATAGGTGGTCCACTGAGGATCTTCCTTTCATGAAGCCTACCTGCTCCGGCCCAATTAAGGAAGGAAGGACAATGCTCATGCGGTTGAGCTAATAATTTAGCCAAGATTTTAATATAGTGGTTAGGAGAGATTGGTCTATAGCTAGAGACCAAATCATGTGGCTTATCAGGCTTGGCAACAAAACAATCAGGGCCTCAAAAGAGATGGGTCAGAGTTCTGCCCAGTAAGAAGAAATTGAAAAGTGATTAAAGTGTAGGAGTCAATTGCCTGGAAAAGGTTTTGTAAAATTTGAAGAAAACCCGTCAGAGCCAGGAGTTTTATCAGATGGGAGGGACTTAATTACATCTTCTATCTCCACCGTCAGAGATGGGCGTATGTAAGTGTAGCCTGTTGGGATTTGGTGAGGAGGGTAATTGCAAATCTCTCAGATACTCCTGCAAATAATCCTCCGAAGAGGATTTACCATGGGACCATATAATTCCAGAAAATAATTGGTAAATTCCTCGCAATCTCTGATGGTGAAGTTCTGAGGAATTGTCAATGGGAGAGCGAACTGCTGCAATGAACCTGGCAGATTCCTGCTGTTTAACACACATCGCCAACATCGACCCTTTTCCCTTGATCAGTGTACGCAGCCTTTGTTTTAAAATTGCCAGTTCCATTGTTCCCCTAACAGGCTGAGATAAGCATCTCTGTGCCTAGCAAGATCTTGTCTAAAATTATCCGAGGAGGTTGGAGAGATGGATTCCATACCCTGAATTTGTGTTAGAGAGAGAAGATCCGGTTTTCTCTTTCCTTTTTTTTTTTGACTTTAGGCCAATAATAACACCCTCAAATATGCCTTAAGTGCCCCTCATTCCACGTGGCCGCCCAGTAGAGTTATTATTTATAGCCATAAACTGCTCTATTTGAGATGCTATATATTGACCATTTTCTCGTCCTTCAATATTTGGTTATTCAGCTTCCATCTACCTCCTTTTTGGTAAGGATGACACTGTTAATAAACAAGTGACGCCGAATGATCCGAAGGTGGTCCGCCACTATGCTAGAGTCCAAGACCCTGGTAACAAAGTTTGGGAGATTAAAATGTAATCAATTCATGAGGAGGTTCCGGGCACCTGAGAAATAAAGGTGAATTCCCTCACATTGGGGTGAAGCACCGCCATACATCACAGAGGCCTCTGGAATCAAGAAAATCTCTAAAAGCCCTTTGGGCGGGAAAAGGCCTTTATGGGACTGACCCGACCTATCCACTGAGTGGTCAAAACAAGATTAAGGTCACCCCCTATGACTATAGGGATACCTAAAAATGGGATTAGGGCTTCCAATACCTGCTAAAAACCCAGGCGCGTCTATATTGGGACCATAAACACTGCCCAGGATGATATCAAAGTATGCAGCCTACCGTGCACTAATAAAAACCTGCCGAGGGTCATAGAACAACCTGGAGAGATTTAAAGGAACGATCTATGTAAAAGGATCATGACTCCTCTACTCAAATGAAGAGCCTTCCACAGTGAAGATTTGTCCCACTTGTTGGCGCTTCATTTTGTCAGCCTCATCATTGAGCACATCGTTTCTGCAAGAACATGATTTCTGCTTTCAAATGACTTAGGTACTTCAATATCTTATATTGCTTAGTCTTGTGCCTTGCCCTTTCACATGCCAAGTAACAAGTCGAATAGTTCTAGCCATCGCCTTCATCAACAATCAAAACTTGTTATTTTAATTTTACCCCTTTTTTCTTCTTGTATTTTAATTAGATGCCATCTGTACTTTTATATATCGATACCATACCCTCTGCAGAATGTGCTGTGTCCTTTTACCCTCCCCATCCCTACCACCATCCCTTTTAACCCATTAATATCCCATAAAATCCCCTTACTAACCTCCCTTGCCTTAACCACCTCCTCCAGCCCCACCCCTACTAGTATGGTACATGATGACCAGCAAATCCGAATAATCTTCCTCTACTCGGCCCCTGTCCCCCTAAATGGAACAGCCAGTTCACCGTCAATCCTTTACTTATTAAACATTTAACTTCTCTTAACAAACAACATTATACATCCACTTAAATCTTTTCTGGAAACTTAATATACATTATGCTTCCTTAATGCCTCAGAGAAGATACCCAAAATAAACACTGTTATTAAATTAAATACCTGTTGTCCAGTGCCAGTAAAGGGATGGCAAAAGCCTGTTAGTACTAACATTATACTAGAAAGAAAAACTTCTGGTGCTCTCTAGCGGCGCTACTGAAACCTGCAAACTCCATGAGTGGGTGAAAGGTTTAAACAATTACCCCACTTCAATGAATTAAAGCATTATTAGGCCCCTCCATACTAGTAACAGACATATGCCAATGCTATGTTAGAAAGCACTTACTAGCTGGGATGAAGGGGAAAGAAAGGAGGAAAACCCTTGCAGAGACTGCATAGTGATCGTGTTCTGTGGCCATATTATGGCAAGTGAAGCTACTCCTTGCCTGGTTCGTCTGAGAAAAAGCAAATCATTGCATAATAAGGTTAACTTCACGAGCCTTAGAAAATGTATGAAAACAGCATAAGCTGCCGTTTACTATCCCAGCATCAAACTTTAACACTCCCAGTCACCCCCACTCAATCAACAAAGGACCCAGAAATTAGGGACAGGTAAATGACCCCCATACAAGCAATGAATAGGAGCTACAAAGAAATTCGAACCCCAGCAATTAGTGAAAGACTTCTAATTTCCAAACTTTAAATGACACATCTTAGAAGTGGCTCTTACCCTTATAATGTGCACTTCAAAATTTAACATCGTGTACAACTTTGAAGTTGACCATTTGCCCACCCCATGCCATGGAAGAACAACGGGCTCATTAATTAACTGGGAGACTTGTAGCTTAAAACATAAAACAAGAGCCAAAACCAGAAGAGGCGGCACACACAAAAATTAGTCTGACCATCCATATGAAGAAAGGTAATGTCCTTTTGAGGCTCCAAATGCTGTCAACGAGTGCCAAACAACTTACAGTTCGCACCAGTCCATAGGGAAGAATACGGGATCTGCTACCACAAACTAAAATAAAATGTCCACTGGGATAGCCAGTTCGGTATATTAAACAGTACAGACCGGTTTTCATGTGGTTTTAAATAATTCAGGGGCGCCTCCTTAAGCCCAGCTGCTGCCACCTCCGCATCTTCGTAGCTCATCCAGGTGCCACCGAGAAGCACTTGAAGTCTGGCAGGAAAGCCCATTCTAAATTTAATGCCTCGGCAATCAGCTTGGTTACTAACTTATGAAGCGTGGCTCATTTCTGGTGCAAAAGCAGCAAATCTTCGCCACCAGGAGTTTTCTACCTTCCACTCCAATTCTTGAGCATCTCTGGCTTTGTACAGGAAATGCTGACGTTCCTGAAAGTTCAAAACCTAAATATAAAGGGCTGAGGAGCAGCTCCTTTGGGCAGGAGGGTTGCAGGCATGGTGGGCTCTCAATAGTATACCCTGCCCCGTAGGGAGAGGGGTCTGCCACCTTCTCAATGAACTTTTGGGCAAACATGACCAGATCGGGCCCTCCTCTCTTTCCGGTAAACCTATTATCAGCATTATTACGCTGACTGTGCCCTCAAGGTCCTCAACCTTACTTTCCAGCCTGGCCAGATGTTGCTTGACCACCACCTGCTCCAGCTCCACTTTTACTCTGCTTCTTTTCCATGGAGTGTAAGTGCACTTTGTTGTCAGCTGTCCTCTGAGAAAGATCTTCTAATGCACTTAAAATATTCTTGATCTCCCTGCCATGTTCTGCATATCAGCCTTAAAGGCTGAAATTCCTCAAGAAATCTGTAGAGAGTTAGGGGTCCAAATCTGTGTTGGCACCATTTGTGATCTGCGATTGCTGCAAGGAGGAGGCTCTGGCTTTTAGAGGCCTTTTCTGGTGTTGTCGAGGGTGTGCTTAGCCAGAGCTTTTTCATCTCTACATCCATCCATGCTTTTAATAACAAAACACCCTCTGCCAGGGGATTCCGTTAGTAATTCGATGGTGAACCACACACAAAAATGGAGTTTTAACCATGATTTGGAGGGCTGGAGGTGAAGCACTTTGAGAAACAACTCACCGGAGCACTGCATCATGTGACTCAGAGCAAGTCAGTTTTCTGACAGAGACCACCACCCTCAACTGCATCAAACTTTGCCTTAGATAAGGGAGCTGTGTGGACATTTACAGGAAGCTGCAGGGACACAAACAGCACAGGAATTTGTTTTCCAGCTCGCTCGTACATGCAGCACATACCTACCCTCCCTGTCTTGGAATATCAGATTGTGAGTTAGACAGACCTTGTGCTATCTTTGTTATGCAATGGAATTGCTATTTAGTGGATATTGTAAGGCGCTGTAATGACCATGCTGAAATGCTTTGCGGTATTGCTTGCACTGACATGGCGTGATACCATATATATATATATATATATATATATAGATATATCTTCTAAGCGGTGCAGTTGCACCACTATGAGTTATGATTAAGCAGGCACTTTAATGTTAAACCTCAAATTTTCACTTTAATAACTTTGCAACCATTAAATGGATTTGCACCAAATTTGGTATGTGGTGTCCCATAGGAACGGTCTCTTGACATGCCAAGTTTTATTCTGGTCAGATGTGTAAATTCTGAAATCCAGATAGTGCAAAAACCTTAAAATTCTCCATTTGCAATTTTATTTCTCATCGCCCTGTGCACTGACAGTGTTGAATTTTGGTCTGAAATTATTAAGGCAGAAAGAATGTGGGTCCAGAACTGCCCTGTGATTATTTAGAAAACATATTAATCCATTCCAAAGTTACTGCATTTTAAGGTCCCATTATTTTCAATGGGACTTTTACTTTCCAGAATAGATTATTGGGACAAAAAGGATTTTGCTCTGATGAACAATGATTCTTTTTCTTGAGGGGCCAACTTTTTGCCAGAAAAATATCCTTTTGTGAGCTGCCATCTCATTCTTTATTTTGGGCCAAAACAAATTTCCATAACTGTACCCTGGGATGTCTCTTATAGACATTGAACTATGTATCTTGCTCATTGGGAGTTGATGAGCTGGGAGAAGATACAGAGCAAGATCAGCCTTTGTAGATTATTCTAAGGTGTGTGTGGTGGTAGACAGTGAGGAGGGTAGGGGAACTGCAGGAGAGTTTTGTCAGGTTGAAGAGGTGGGCACACATTTGGCATTTGGGGTTTAATGCTTAGAAGTGCAGCATGCTACATCTGGGATTCAGAAACCCTGAGTATAACTACAATCTGGGAGGTTGCAGCTGTTGATATCTAGAGGGGAAAAGGACCTGGGGTGGTCATTGATGCCAGGATGGTTCATTCTGACCAGTGCTGCAGAGTGGCTGCTGAGGCTAATAAAATACTGGGGTGTATCTCTGGGGTATAACATCTAGGAGAAGGGAGGTCATTCTTACTCTGTACAGCTCCTGGTGAGGCTTCATTTGGAATATTACTTACAATTTTGAAGACCTTACTTAAAGAGGGTTTTTCCTTTTGGGAGAGTACAGAGACAAGCCACAAGGATGATCCATGGACTGGGGGCTTGCCCCATGAAGAACGACTGCTGGAGTTGAACATATTCTCCCTGAAGGTCAGACAGGACAGAGGGGGATATGATAGAGGTCTTCAAGTATATGAAGGGATAAATAGGGTAGACATGGAGGGTCTCTTTATGTTGAAGGAGGGGAGATATGAGGGCATAGCCTTAAGTTAGTTGGAGGGAGGGAGGTGAGGAAACAGTATTTTACAGAGAGGGTGGTGGCACCCTGGAATGCACTACCAGAGGAATTCTTGGTAAAGGAAATAGTGGAAGATTTCAAGGTGGGATGGGATAGATACATGGGCGAAGCGCATGTGGGAGGGAGGATAACATGGGGTGCAGGGGGTGCCAGGTAGGGAGAGCAGATGAAGGGAGAGGGGACAGCTGCTGTAATCTAATCAGGAGCTGCATCTCAGGCAGGCGTGATAGACCATTGGGCCTAATCTGCTGGCAACTTTGTATATATGTATATGAGCTGTTCTGTGTGGTTTCAAAGTTTGTATGCCTCTAGAACTTCTTTTTAACAATGTTATTCCTTTTTCACCACTTACTTCCTTTATCATCAGTCCACCTGATGAAAAGGATCATTTATTGTTTTTATTGTTTTTATGTGATTCCCCACCCTGGAAAAATCCCTGGTGTCTAGTGGCACCCCCACCCTGTAAATCAATATTTACTTTTTCGTGTATTTATTTTATTTTTATATATATATATTATATATAATATATTTTCATAACTCTCTGCACACTCTTTTTGGGGGCTTCAGAAGACTCTCAGCTTTATCCCTGGTGTCTAGTGGTACCCCCACCCTCCAGTGCCACTTTTTTATCATTGGTGGTTAGTGGTATCCCCCACTGTCCCTTTTAGGTTTCTTTTTGCCTGAAAATAAGAAACCTTCCTCGATGTCTTTTATTATTATTTTTTAAACCTGTAAAAATAAAAGTCCATTGCCAATGATGCACGCACCCCCCATCTGACCTCCCACTGTGCACCCACCTCCTCACACCCCAAGACACCCCCACAGACCCTCACTCATCTGAAGAGGTCCCAGGTTCAAGATCGGCTCTGTGATCAAACACACATCTTGCTGCTGGAACTGCAATATGAGAAACTAAGGTAAATGTGCTTCAATATATTTCAATGGGGTTTTAACTTTGGTACATAATTCAGCCGTTTTGGTGATTTTGACCCCAAATTTTCAACAAGGCCTTTTGGGACCTCACCTCATGAACAATGTGACTGTCATTAAGCAACTTCTGTTAGAAAGGTGATTTGTAATGGCAGTCGGTAGCACACCACCACAATGACAATGTTACAGCGATGACCATCACAGTGACAGATCTTGCCAGGTCGCTGTGATGGTCCTGCTGATCTACCAGCACTCTGTATCCCAGTGTTACACCCCTACCCCAAATCAACTCTGACTTGAAGTTGGTTATTTAAAGATGAGGGGATGTGGGGGGCTTGAGAGGCACAGCCCCCATGAAACACACTTCATTACTGACAGGAACAATGCCGAAAGTTGGCATTGTTCCCATCGCTGTGGGGATGTCATCAACATTGTTGTCAATATCAAGAGGTGGAACCATGACAGTCATATTGTTAATGAGGTGGGATAATAAGAAGGCTATGTTGAAAATCTGGGGTCAAAATTATTAAAAACAGTAAAGTTATGACCATTTGTTGCAATTTCGCTATGCATGTTCATAACTTTGCACATTTTCAATACTTTCATCCCATATTTTCAACATAGCCTTCTTATTACCCCACATCATGTACATCTGTCCTTTTCAAATTCAGAATACAATGTGTTTTACACCTGTGGCACAGAATGGCATTGCACGTGTGCAGAATTATGTTTTGACAAGGATTTGAAAATGTTCTGTACCAGGTATATGTGGTGAGATCATAGAAGTCTATGTTGAAAATTTGGAGTTAAATATTAAAAATGGCACAGTTATGAATATTTATTGCAACTTTGCTACATACTCGTAACTTTGGGAATTTTAAATATTTTGATCCCAAATGTTTAACATAGCCTTCTTGTTACACCACCTCATGTATGTCACAGCTGTCATTTTCAAATCCTGGGCAAATGTGTCTTCACATCTGTGGAGCAGAATGGCATTGTGCTTGGCGGAATTATGTTTTGGTGGGATTCAAAATGTTCTGCACTTGGTACATGAGGTGGGGGTAATAATATGGCTATGGTGACAATTTGGTCACTGTTGTCCTATAACTGGAAGCGCAGGGGCTGGAGGGCTTGTGCTTCCACAGCTACATACATATGCATGTTCAGGGGCATTCCTCTTGTCTGGGATGTGTTTGATCTGGTTGGGGTGGAGGAGGTGGTTGAGATAGTCCTGGGGCAAAGGCCTACCTATTGTGATCTAGATCCAGGTCCAACCCGGCTTCTGTTTGAATGTTTGGACCTGTTTGGTTCTGTGGTTGCTGGGATCATCCAGTGTTCTCTGAGGAATGTTTTCTCAGTCACCTTAAAAGAGGCCCTGGTGAGACACCTATTGAAAAAACCTTCAATGGACCCATATTGTCTCATCAACTGCAGATTGATCTCGAACCTCCCATTCTTAGGGAAGGTTCTGGAGAAAGTGGTAACTGTTCGGCTCAAGGCCTGTTTGCATCCTCATACACTTTTAAGTGCTACCAGTCTGGGTTTAGAGCTGGGCTTTGCGAGACTGCCTAGTGAAGGTGTTAACAATCTTCTTATAGCAAGGGATCATGGGGAACATGCCATCCTTGTTCTCCTTGGTCTCTTGGTGGCGTTTGACACCATAGACCATGAGGTGTTACTGGACCGACTGCAGATGTCATAAGCTGGTTTAGATCCTATCTCATGGGTAGAGTGCAGAGGGTGATGATGTGTTATCCTCATCTACCCTGATGCTTCTATACTGTGGAGTTCCACAGGGCTTGGTCTTATCATCTCTACTGTTCACGGTGTACATGCTGCACTAGGAGACATTATCAGGTGATATGGGCTGGGTTTCTCTGCTATGCAGATGATACTCAGCTATACCTGTCCTGTGTACCTAGAAACCAAATGGCAAACTCTGTATTGAACACTTGCCTAGCCAAGATCCAGAACTGGATGACTCACAACTGCCTCCAACTTAATCCAGACATGACGGAGGTACTGGTGGTGGATCTTGGTCATTCTTGAGATAGAGGAGGGTTATTGAAAGATCCTGGCCTAGTGCTGGGGTGAGTCCCTCTGACCCCATCCATTCAGGTTAGGGATCTGGGCATGGTCCTTAACGATGGCTTGATGCTTGATGCACAGGTGTCAGCTGTCATCCAGAGTAGTTGTTACCATCTGATGAACATTACCGGATCCATGCTCTGCTACCATCTGAGGACCTGTCTACCCTAGTGCATGCCATTGTTACATCTAGCCTAGACTACTGCAATGCTCTCTACATTACTGTTTGCTACTATTTTCTTTTATTTATTTGCTGAAAGTGTTTTCTGTTTGGTCTCAAAGGTGATGCAGTCTCCTCTCATACTGAACGAGCTAATTGCTTTCCTCCCACAACTCTTACAGGGGATTAGGAGTGTAAATGGGGTTGTGGAGCTGACAAAGTCTTAGTAACTTCAAAAGAAGGAAGAGTTAAAGGTCAGGTTAGTTGGTGTTTTGAGGTGAAAGACTAGGTTTGCTGGCAAGGCACCTAGCATCACCTGAGCTAGCTTTCTTCTAGGTTTGCTTGTAAGGACAAAGCAAAGAACAACATTATCAGAACAAGGAAAAGATTAAGGCTTCTTTTGGCTTGGCAGATTTACTATGTGTTACTATTTTCTTTTGTGCTCACAGGGTTCATTACTGCTTTTTGCTTACATTTTACTGCTGTAATCTTCTCTGATTCAAATTGCTGTTGCAGGGTATACTTTCTACTGCATTATTACAGGGTGGGCCTACAGGTTTGTTACTGTTTTGTGTTTGCAGATTACTGCTGTAATCTTCTCTGATTCAAATTGTTTTGCAAGGTATATCTTCTGTTACTGCTTTATTTGATCTGTAGCAAAGAGTTTTGCAGGGTATATCTTCTGTGAAATTGTTACAGGTGGTACTTACAGATTTTATCCATCATTAGGCTAAGCTTTCGGGCTACTGCATTTGTTGTTAGTTGTTTCTGCTCTTATCTCCTTGTTTCTTTTGTATATGGTTCTTCTTTTTGGCAGGGAAGGCCCAGCCACCCACCCACCATTCCCAACCATCTCACGCTATACTCATTTTATAGAGTAGCACAGTCATGACATTTCCTGTAGCAAAGCAGGAAGGAAGGATCAGAAGGTATCCACACAGTGACCTCACTTAGAGGGCACAAGTAATTAAACTTGTTAAAACAAGTTATACAATAACAAACAAAAAAATCAAACTTTTGATTTCATTTTCCTCCTTCTAGTTACTCAGAGCAGGTTATAAACTGGGCAACTCAACTGGAAAGGATATTATTAACTGCAGGTACTGCAAGACACTTTTCAAAAGGGCAGTTATACAGGATTTAGGATGCTGTCCTACATACTGGACCATTGGAGATCTCAGGGCTTAGCTCCAGGCAGCATGGGCAGAGATTGCAGGCCTCAAATTGCATAGTCAGGAGGAAATATATTATAAGAGCCACCCACCATTTCCCCAACATCCAACTAAAGCACCTTGACTACAGAGGGTAGTTGGTTCAGGAGGTTGTCAGGTGGTTAGGAGGGTCAAATCGGTGCCCCATCACTAAATGCTTTCCAACATATCACCTCCACAAACCATATAAAACTACAAACAGGTATCGGCCTCTATCTCCAAAATCAAACAAAGGGGCAGAGGATACTGCAGAGCAAGACACTACAGCACAGGAGCTAGCACTGCAAAACTTGCCCAAAATAGGGACCAAAACAAAAAGCAAAGGAAATCCAAAACACTACTGCTGATAGGAGACTTCATGGATTCTGGGGTTAATACCTACCTTCAGCCAGGGGTAATGGTCAGATGTCTCCCAGGTACATCAGCCTGGAAAGACACTGACTGAATTGCTAAAATCATGCAGGAAGCAGGAGAAAACATCGATGTCCTGGTACACATAGGGACTAACGATCTCGCCTGCTGGTCAGTTGTGGAGTCCAAGGAACACCTGACCAGGCTGGGAGACAGACTGTCATCCATTTTGTCTGGCATCTCCTTCTCTGAGATCCTGCCTGTCTGGGAAAGGGGCAGATAGACAGAAGGTCAGAGAAGGGGAGATGGGGAGCTAAACGTGGCTCAAGGGCTGGTGCCAGGAAAAGGGCACAAATTTGTAGTTAACTGGCAACAGTTTTGGGGCAAAGCTTCTTTAAATTCAGTGGAATGCATCTGACTAAGGAGGAGTCAGAGAATTGGGGCAGAAGTTTGACATATTTGCAGAATATTTAAACTAGCAAATGGGATGAGGGTGCAGCACCAGATAACATCGAACTGGAAGACACCCACCCTCAGCTAGTGATCAAACAAGAGTTCAGCATGTTTATAATTCATTTGCATCACCATGCAAGGTAAAAGGTCCAGCTCCCCATACAACGAGCAGGAAACTCCAGACCTCACCCAACAACTAATGCACTGAAATCTGGCCAATGGAAAATCATGTACACAAATGTCCTAATCTGGGAAACAAGATCCCAGACCTTCAGGCAACAATGACAGAAGCTAAACTGGACATAGTAGCCATTAACGAGACATGGTTCACCAGGAATCACACTTGGGAGACTTTAGTACATGGCTATGTACTGTTCAGAAGAGACTGAGGTGCAGAAAGTGTGGGGAGTGGCCTTTATGTCAATAAAAATATCAAAGCTACAAAAATTCAGAATACACATAAGGAGCCAGAAGAACTATGGGTCACCCTGGAAACAGGAAATGGGACAGCCATACGAACTGGGTTGTCTACAGGCCTCCAGATGAGGGGAGGACATAGACACATTACTGTCAGAAGATATACAAAACATAACTGCTAAAGAGGAGGTTCTGATAATAGGAGACTTCAACATGCCAGATACAGATTGGTCAATACCAGCAGGAACATCCACCAGAACTAGACACATAGTGGATTCCCTGCAGGGAATGGACTCAAACAACTGGTACAACAACTCACAAGAGACAGGGTTATCCTAGATCTAGTAATGACTAATGGGAAAAGATCACAGATCTGCAGGTAGAAGGTCACCTGGGGCCGTGACCATCATGTGTTATGGTTCAATTTGACCACTAGAACTAAATCATCCCATTCCAAGGCAAAAATAGAGGACTTCAGAGGAGCTGACTTTGATAAGATGGCCAACAGAGTTAAGCTATTCCTGGCAAGAAGAAATACAGGTGACAGGGCATAGGCAACATGGGCAAGCATTAAGGATGCAAAACTTGAAGCAATGTCCCATTGAGTTAGGAGAAAAGCAAGAACAAAGAAGGAGAAAATCACTTTGGTTCACAAAAACAATAACAGAAAGGTCAGAACCATAAGGTTGACCTTCAAGAAATATAAGGAATGCAGTGGGTTGAAGATAGGAGGCATACCAAACTTCCCTAAGGGAAGCAGGGAAGGCAGAAAGGCAGGCAAAGGCCCAAACCAAGGAAACACTAGCATGAACATTAAAAGAAGGACACAAGGCTTTCTATAGATACATTAGTGAAAGGACAATGTCCAGAGGGTGTTTTGCTAAGATCAAAGGGATAAGGGAGTGGGTGGTGGAGGACCAAGGAAAAGCATCCATCTTAAACAGATACTTCTGCTCAGTATTTACTGAGGAAAAGTTAGGCAGGGCCCACAGCTCAGCAGCATGGACATGGGGAGGGATGTGTGCACAGTTCCTTCACAAAAGAAAGGGTCCTACAAGAGCTCACTAAGCTCAGGGTGGACAAGGCAATAGAACGATCTGATGGCATATATCCCAGAATACTAAAGGAGCTGAGGTGGAACTAGCAGAGCCATTATCAGAACTTTTAGTGGTGAGTATCTGAGCACAGGAGAGGTCCAGATGACTGAGAAGGGTTCAGTGATCCCGCTCCACAAGAGTGGTAGCAGGAGGAGGCAGGAACTACAGACCAGTCAGTCTTACACTCAGTAGTGGGCAAGATTATGGAGGCACTCCTTAAGGAAAGGATAGTGCAACACCTGGAACCCATAGGAGCACATGATCCAAGACAGCATGGGTTTACAACAGGAAGGACCTGTCAAACTAATTTCATAGATTTCTTTGACTGGTTAACCAGATTGGTGGACCAAGGGTGCAGTTGATGTTGCCTACCTGACTTCAGCAAACCTTCGATACTGTTCCATATAGAAGATTGATTAATAAGCTGGGTGGGCTCGGGTGGGTCAGAAGTTGGCAAACACGAGGCAAACTGGTTGGCAGGTAGAAAAATGGTATACTGTCAGAAGAGATGCAAGTCACAAGTGTGGTACCTCGGGATCAGTCCTGGGACCAGTCCTCTTCAATATCTTCATCAGTGACATTGCAGATGGACTGGAGGGTAAGGTTTGTCTGTTTGCAGATGACACCAAGATCTGCAACAGAGCAGATGATCAGATGGGGTGGCCAGAGTGAGAAGAAATCTGGATAAACTAGCAAAATGGTCAGAAGAGTAGCAACTGGGGTTTAATGCAAATAAGTGCAAGATCATGCACACAGGGAAGAGAAATACTAAGCCACCAATAGGTTGGGAGGGAGTGGCTAGCAATCACAATGGAAGAAAGAGACTTCAGCATCATCATCACAGATGATCTGAAATCATCAAGCAGACCACTAAAGTTGTAGGTAAGGCTAGAGGATATTGGAGTGTATTAGTAGGGGTATCACAAGTCACAAGAGGGAGGCAATAATCTCCTGTTTACAAGACACTGGTTAAGCCCCATCTGGAGTACTGCGGGCAGTACTGGAGGCTGCACCTGCACAAGGACATTAACAAAATGGAGGCAGTCCAGAGAAGGGCAATGAAAATGGTGCAGGGACTGCATCAGAAAACATATGAGGACAGATTAATGGAGCTCAATATATATACCCCAGAGCAAAGGAAGGAGAGGTGATATGATCGAAACACTCAAACATCTTAAGGGCATTAACAAGGTGAATGAGTCTAACATGTTTCAATATAAGGAAAATAGCAGAACAAGAAGACAAAGCAAGAGATTTGAGGAGACTAATTAATATGTAATGTAAGTAAGTTCTTCTTCACACTAATGGTGGTGGATGCATGGAACACCTACCTCAGGAAGTGATGGATATGAATACAGTGCAGGGCTTCAAACAGGCATGGGGTAGGCATAAGTGAGCAACACGGATGAGTATGAATTGATAGGCCATTGACAGAGTAAAGGTCTACTGCACATTCATAAGGTAGAAAAAATGGAGACTGGATGGGCCTTGCAGTCCTTATCTGCGGTCAGCTTCTATGTTTCTATGTTTCTTTGTCCACCTGGATCTCAGAAATGGCTTCAGGTTGTGGTCTGAAATTTTCAGGGTCGAAAACCTTTGCCTCACAGATGTGCTTTTTGAAGGTTTGGTGAAACAACATTAATCTGTTCAAAAGTTATTAAACTTTATAGTTTCCATTATAGTCCATGGGGAAAAATATATATGATCTAAAAGTGAAAGCAGATAATCAGCCCCAAAAACAGTTTCTTTGACACTTCATAGCAAGAAACAGTTAGGAGTTTTTGGACTGAAATTTGCAGGATGGCAAGCCTTGCCCCACAGATGTGCCCTTTGCTGGTTTGGTGAAGAGATGGACACTGGTTTCATAGTTACTGCACTCCACAATTTTACATTTCCCTTAGGATAACTTTGTGGTGGCTTTCTGTGGCTATATCTCGAAAATGGTTTGAGATACGGATTTTTGCTAAGCACAGCGTAGTACACCTCTGGTGTACTAAGCAAGCATGGTGGTGGCCAGGCCATAAACACAAATGCAGAGGAATTTTTCCAAAGTTCCTATGGTTCGGAGATAGTGCAACTTCTGCAGCACAATGGTTACGGTAATGGCTCTAGGCGTCGCTATGTCTCTATACTTATGTGGTACATGGAGGGCAGGGCCTGTAATTATGAGGCACAGGGCCCTACATTATGCAGTAGTGGAGCTTTCCACATGGAGATGTGATACCATTAAAATATCAGTACACTTATGTATAGATATGAAAATCAGAGACAATTACAAAATGTATGCATGATGGGGCCATATGCTCTCACAACCACATACAAGTAACATTACACTTTCTCAAAAGAGGAAGTTCACTGCAAAAACTTTGTTAATGCATCAGTTAGGGTTGTCATTACAGCAATAAAAGTTTGGAAATTCGATGTTAGGATAACAACCTCTACCCCACCCCACTCCACACCAGGGTGCTGGGGTGTGCCTTGAGGTTTTGGGCCTAACTGTCATCCCATTGTCCTATACTGTACCACTCAGCTTCCTTACAAACTGAATGAGGATGAGATTAGGGCCGACAACCTCAAGGCACACCCTGATACCTGTTAGTGTGTGGAGAGTGGAGGGGGGGTGGGGGAGGGTTGGTAACCCCAATATCGAATTTCCAAACTTTTGTTGCTGTAATGACAAATCTAAATGATTGCACCAACAAAGTTTTTGCAGTGAATATATATTGCAAAATACTTTGTTAATGCATCTGTTAGAGTTGAAGTGACAAAAGTATGGAAGTGAGTTATTAGGGTTGAGCAGCTCTCAGGGACAATGAGATTTCAACCATTGAAATGGACCCTCCCAGGACAGTGACAGGGCCTAGTATGAAGTGTGAAAACTAACTGAAGCAGTTGCATACATCTTTAACAGCTACATGAAGAGCTGTCTGTTGACATGAAACAAATAACATTTAGAAGATATGAGGTTCAGTTTTCCTTTAAGGGATTTAGTTGTCCCATAGGGTTTATTGTTCATGTTATTGGGAACCTTTCCCTCCTTCCCAGTTTAAATGTAGTTTGATTACTTAATTTATTTCTGTGCCCAGTATCCTTGTTCCAATTTTGTTCAGATGCAACCCATCATTCTTATATACTGCCTTTTTGAAATGTAAAATTATCCATGTAGCCAGTCTCTTGTAGTTTACAAAAATGTCGTAATCCAGTTGTTTAAATTAAGTATTTCCTTGTTTTTGTAATCATTTTCTCCATGTTGGTAGGATGCCTGATATAATTAGTTCACCACCCTTTTAACTATTCTGCCCACTATGTGTTTATAATTACTTTGAATGGTTTTCATATTATTTTTCCCTATGTCATTTATTCCTACATGCAGGATAGCCATCAGTGCGTTTTGTGTCCCTCCATTAAACCCTCCAGTAATCCATCGATGTCAGTCAGTTTGACCACAGGTAGTGTGCTAACCACTGTGTTTTCTTTTCTGCCATTACATATTATGGTATCTATTCCCTGGTGATGGAGTCATCTATAATGAGGATGTCTTTTAGATTGGTTACTACTCTGTTGATTATTTACAGTGTTGTTTTCTATTCTTGTGTCCTACTGACCGTCTAACTTTGTATACTCAGGTTCCTTATGTAGAAAAGCTCTTTCTAACACACAGCAGACTTTTCCCTTCAGCAGTTTCTTGACTGTGTTAACCAACCCATGCCATATCCCAGTTGGTATCACGGATATATATGGTATTTAACCCAGAAGTGTCAGGCCAGTCTAGTTATTGGATACTGCAGTTCCACAAGAGAATTTTTTACTGGGAGAAAATCTAGAGTGAGTTCATCAGTATATTAGCAACAACCACTTAATGCTAATGCAGTTTTACAGTCTGCATAATATCTACTACACTCTGGCTAAGCTGCATGGGATGTGCTTTAGGTGTGAAGAAGCCCCCAGAACACTACTTCATATACTATGGGATTGCCCCAAAGTAGCATCCCTTTGAGTGCTATCAGAGATGGAGCGGACCCACTGTTAGGCTGCAAGACCATTTTTCACCACAGGTTTGTATTCTGGCAGAGTATTCTACGTTCCTTTCAAAGAGAAAAGATACTATATGGCCATTATTTCCTGACAGTAAAACAGCTTATTCTCCGATATTGGAAAGAACAACATGCAATTTCTTACTTGAATGGATTAAGGAGTTATTATATAACTTAAGAATTGAAAAGCAATTGCTAGCTTATGGAGTAAGCTTCCTGTATAAATATAGATGGGACAAGTTTTTCATGCTTTGGTCTCTCCCATTTCCTCCTAATGAATCTAGTTGGGAACAGTGTAGTAGTGTAGGGAAGGTAAGGCTCAGTAGGCTGCCCTGCAAGAATTCAAAGATGAAACACCTAGGGTTTCACATATGTTTGGGAGAGGGCACCATAGGGGAATGTATTTGTGGCTCTGGGGGATAGGTGGGGGCAGGGGTGGTGGGGAGGTAGGAGGGGAATGTATACTATTTGACTGGAGGGCATGTAGAGGTTCTCTTTTTGTTTTTGTGCTTTATGTACAATAAGCAAGTTATTGAGTCATAACTGTATGGCTTGTATCTTCGAGTTCTCATGCCATTGTACCAATATAGGTATGTATGTAAAGATGTATGATTCATGTCAAGGGTTGTATTTGATGGTAAAAGAATTAAGTTTATTTAATTTAAAAAAAAATAAAAGCTCTTTCTGTTTCATTCTGTTTCAAGGGGATCCTGTCCAGTATAGGTTGAGCTTCTTTATCTAGTGCTCCTTGATCATCTACTTTTCAAATACCACCTCCAGTTTAAGTAAATCAAATTTATTTAGGGTCCTTAGGAAGTCCTGTAGGGGTTTATGTCCTGACTTAACTACTTTTTACATCCCTTTTGACTGATTCCCAACTTTTTGATTCCTCCTCAGTTATTGGGATTTGGGATCCTGTCTTACAAACCTTGGTGTGCTTATTTGGTTATTTTGTTCCTGTGTGGTTATACTGTTTTTTGTACCGTTGTGCCAAGAAAGTTTTCTCGTTCATCAAGTTCTTTGTGAACCTCTAATCTTCTTGTAAGCTTGTTTATTTCCTCCCTTAACATTTCTATCAGCATGCAGTTATCACAGCAAAACTCCTTGCATTTTATCCCTCAGTGTACATGTTATATTTTAGAAAATGGGCTTTTTATTTCCTGCCATCTGATTGGCTAGTACCATTGTCAGGAGGGTACATTAACCTTCAATAGATGCCCTGGAAATAAAAAGTACCATCTACAGTGCCCTTCACCCACTGAAATATCCTGGTGCCCACCCTACTTCCTAATTGGCTAAAGCTACCCAATTTGAATTTTAAATCACTGCCATTTTCTTTTCTCACTTAGCCAGAGGCACTATCCCCAACTGTCCTATTCAGTGACAGCTGTCTGACAACACAGCAAATCAACCTCTCATATGCTTATTTTTCTTAACTTTGTTTGTTAATTTACAATACACTCTAGACAATATTTACAATAGACATACTCTCACTCCTGAGCTCCACTTCCAGCTGACTGCCCACTCCCCAAGCGAAGGTGCTTGTCTTCTGTAGTGGTAGCACATATTGTGCTTATAAAGTAATGAATCCTGTAGTGTGTTCATTCCATTCAATGTATTTCTTTTACATGCCGCCATATCCTCAGAAGTGGAATGTGGACCAAACATCCATCCTCCCTGGATCATGGCAGACAGGAGGCGGCAGCAAACACCTGAGAGAGGAGACACGCATACAAGTAAGCGGTTACAGTCTCTTCTGTTTTTCCCTACCTGCTGTTAACTTTTCCTCTGCATAGCTGGAAAACACTTCACTGGAGAGGCTGTGTAATGGAAATTTGTCGAAAGCAGCGGGACTCACACTTTTACCTCAGCAATGCTGAGGAGACCACCGAGCCCTAAAGTAGCAGCTGATCTCTCTTTCTTTCTCCCCACCCCCAGCAAAATTTGCCACAGCTTTATTTTTAAAATAAAGAACATGTACCACAGCAATTTTCACACACAAGGCATTAATTTACTTTGGACACATGACCAGTCCAGATCTCCTCCTGCTCGTGACCATTCTCTCAATCGGCAAACCTTCACCGTGGTAAAACTTGTGGTAATAGCCTACTCTCTCTCAGCTGTTCCTGCCACCTCAAATGCACTGTTCCCCATTCTCACTCCTGCTGCCTCCTACTGTGATTTCTAGCACTGGAAAAAAGAAATAAACTGGCACATTAAAACATCTAACCTCCTGATGTTGTCTCTCACTCCAACCGCCTTGTCCAATCCTGATAGAAGTCCATTGTCAAACAGTGCAGTGCATGCTACTGGTCGGAATACCAGCACAGGGACTATTTACAAAAAAAAAAAAAGATTTACATTTTCTTTTGATTTTTTTTGTCTTTTTAAATTTTAAAGCTTGTGTAAAAAATGCCACATGTACCCAATTTCTAAGATAATGCCCTCCAGGGCGTCGGGCCACACATTATCCCTGGTCAGTCTGGTATTGCTCCAATATAGCCCACCCTGTTGGGCATTATGCTGCTTATACCATGCTTATGAATTTTCTTTGCTTTAGTTTTGATTGGTCATTGTTTCCTACTTTATTATAAGTTATTTTTTGTTTATGTTTTGTTTTGCTTGCAGTAGCTATCTCCACTCACAGCCCTGTACCCTCCTTTAAATCCTTCACCCAATAATAGCTTCATATAGTTGTCTAGTAGAATTTATTTAGTTTTTTTTTACCTTTACTCCGGTTTAGCTGTGGTACTATCTAGGCATATACATGTACATGAGTACATGTGCCAGGGCTAACTTTGGATTACTTACAGCGTTTCAAGCAATATCCTCCTCTTTCTCATTTTTGGCTTTCCTAATCAATATTTTACACTTCTTGGCTATTAGTAAGTACCTTTCCTAAATCTCTATTCCCTTTGTCTTTTGTTATTTTGAACAACTTCCTTTTGCCAAGTTCTCATCATATCTTTCCTGTTTAACCATAATGATATCTTACCATTCTTGTTATATTTGTTCTTTGTGGACCATAATTAATTTTCACAAAACGTGCCACTCCCTCCCTCTTTTTCCTATTCTGTCCCTCCTAAAGAGCTTATACCTCTAGTTCTTTTTCCAATCACCATCCTCGGTCCACCATGTTTCAGTTACTCCAATAATTTAAAATCCTCAAAAGTAGCTAGAATTTCTAGCTCCAAGGACAATGCCCTGCACTATACCTTATAAGCATTTACATTTTTGTGACTTAAAGCAACAGTACTAGTTAACAAAATGTAATTAATCAGTTGAAGTTAAAGCAAACAAAACCATCAAAGTATGTGTTATGGATCGCAGCATTCTGGTGGTGAGGAGAACTAGCCGCCAAACAAAGTGTGATATTCTTAAGGACCCACCTATATGAATTAATGTGGTATGAACCTCTCATACTGGGAACATGGCCCATTAAATCAAGTAAAATTTGTCAAAGCCCATAAGATTTAAACTGATTCATCCTGGAAAATTGTAGAGAAACACATTGTGATGTGGTTAAGATGTACCGAGAGGAAATTTCCTTCTGCCAGGCCACATTAAGCATAAAAACAGCAGAATGGTGCAATTTCTCACACTAAAGGCTACCAGTTCAAATAATTATGTCCATTCAGCACTGACAAACCTGGCTATGTTATGACACAAGTATTGGCCACACACAGAGTAGTCATCCAACTTACCTCCAAAACGCTTTTTATAATATTTATGTACTATCATGTAATAAGGCAATCATACCGAGACGGTAATGGTGTAGCGCCAACAATATGTGAAGGCCGCTGGTTCCAAAACTTATGTCTATTCAAACACTGGCAGAACTGAATAAGGCTTCAAGCTGTGCCAAGGATCAATGTTGGACACTATGTACTTAGCGAGAAACTTAAATGTTGTAACTATTTGAAAGGATAATGAGAACATTAGTTTTTGGCACCCAGGAATGGAGGGCTAACCAATTCTACTATTTTCAAACTTGTTGGAAGGGGTACAGATGAAAGCTGGCATACTAAATCAGGTGTAAAGCTTTGGGAACATTTTTAGAAAATGTAAGAAATCTGGCCAGAACACCAAGGAAACTCCCTATACTTTTCCTGCTGGACACATTGCCTGTTTCCAGTAGCAGAGATGAAGGGTTTTGAAGAGATAGAGAGAGGAGAGTGTCATGGAGTCCCAGGTAGAGAAGCCCACTTCCCCCACCTGGAGCTGCTTAGAAGCCACTACTGTTTCTATTATTTCTCCTGGCAGTGTTACCTAGTTACAATTTTAGATACCTAATACTACCATTTTGTTTGCTTCTGAAGTGCCCTAAAGTATTATGTCCCTTGTGCCTGTGGAGAGAAAACTGCTCTGGTGGAGAGCAGGCCAAATATTCCAGTAGTAATTGCTGCTGAAAGTGGAGTTGAGATCTAGATGACCAGCTGTACTGATAAAAGTGCTGATGGTGAGTCACCCTCAGATTCTGTGAGATCACTGCAAGCATTTGAGTCCTACAATATTGGTGTCCCTAGCCAGGCTAGAAGAATCTAGCTGCCACACAAATAATCCTAACTGAGGAACATCTGCTTGATTTGAAACTTAGCTGCAAAGAACTGCCCTGTTGTGCCTTATAGCTGAGGATGAAGATGCTGTCTGGTGAAAAACTTCACATTCAGCTCAGGTTGGAGCTGGCAGGTACATACTCTAATTATTCCAGTCACACTGTCTCTAAATTTACAAGTATTACAGACTGCCCAGTGTTGTTTAATATTGGAGGTTGCTCCTGCAGTTTAGGCATTGCCCTGCTGTCAATTATTTTTATCATTTTTGCCTCGGTCCTCCCTCAGTGCCCCAGTGGGCTCGGCCCCTGACCCGTACTCTGACCCACGATGATCAGACTTACCTCCTGGGTAGGGACACCAGAAGGGCACCCCTACCAATGGTTAATGTTGAGAGCCCTGGCTACTCCCCCCAAGTGGGGCCATGGTAGTGGGACAACCCTGGCAGACACTAGTGGTACTGGGAGTGGCAGCGGAGCAGGGTGTCATGGCCAGGGACAAGAGATTTTGTGGCTGTGTTCCTCTAGGAGGTGCAGTGTGCAATGATGCCAGCATCTGTCTTGCTTCCATCACAAGCAGATGCTAGCTTTTCCAGTGATTCCTCATCCTTCACCAGAGGTCACTAATAAGCTGGACACTGACCCTCTCCCCTGGAGAAGGGAGGCCACCCTCAGGTGCTCTATCCTTCTCCACCTGGCCAACCCTCTGATTTCCGGGTCTGTTCCTGAACCCAGGATGTTGGTGTTGCAAGTGGTCTCCTTGCTGCTGTGGTGGTGGGCTACCTGCTGTCAATTCTGTGGCATGGCTGGCAGGCAGCTGACAGACAGCTGTCAGTGGCAACAGTTGATAATCAGCCACTTTGATGTGTGGCCAAGTGGAGGATGATACCAGCAGTCAGGTACCAGCGGTCATGGCAGTGGGAGAAACCTCAATTTCCACAGTGAGTGTGGATGGTGCTTTCAGATACTGAGTGAAGCAAGAGTCAAGACTGCAGTACCAGGCTATTATGTGTTTCTATTGAGAAAGGACACTATCTGTTGCCGTGAACTTTACTAAGACTGCTAACATAACTAACGATAGTGATAGCAACTTTACAAACAGCAAACCCAGCTTCAGAGAATATGACAAACTCTACCTCTGTTAATATGGGAAGTATATCTGGCAACACACCAGATGCCCCAGTGATTGAATCACCTATTATTCAGACACAACAGGAATAAAAAAGACAAGATAATGGATATTGTTTTATCCGTCCCCCATCCCTGGAGGTTCTGAAAGCTTTAATTTTACCCAGAACCTGATCCTCTTTGAATCTGTACTGGGTAAGGTACACTTCAGTTTTGAAATCCCCTTCCTCCTACAACACTGCAGGTTTCAGACACAGCATCACAGAGAGCAGAAGGATGAACATAGCCTAATCTAGGTCCCAGAACCTGCCCAGGCCACAAAACTGACTCAGGCCATAGAAAGAGCCTGGACTGCTGATTTTACTCCATAATCCACCATAGAAGGAGAGATCATTTAAGTTCTGCAGAGCTATCGAAGTGTCCACCTCATACACAAAACACAACATAAATAGTAAGGTTCAGGACCCGATGGGAATGAAGGACCTGATCAAGACCCTAATAACATCAAACTTCAGATTGAGAGAAATTACAGTAGGAGTACAGAAGATGGTTCTTCAGAGTTTCACCATCCCCAACAGAGATGTCACAGTGATTTATTTCAATAGATTACAGTGCCCACTAATTGAAGGAACATAGTCCGGATTAAGTACAGTGGTGATCTGGACAACATCTCTGAATGGGTCTACATGGCCAAAACCTTATTGAAAGATTTAATGGCATTCTGTACACAGAACATTATTCAATTCAATCCGATTCACTTTATTTACCAGGTAAGAGTACTGGGCCAAGGTCCTTTTTTAGGATTGACCCGGAGCTTCATAAAAAGAAGCTTTAGATGTCACACAAATACAAAACATTATACAAAATACATTAATGACAACAATACAGTACATAAAATTATGCTCTGATTCATTCTCAGGGGACTCTTATTTTGACTTGCATTTTAAGATGACAGAAGGCCTGGAAAAATTGTGAAAAAATATCATGAGCTGGAAAACACTCCTCTATGATCCCCATTCTATCTGATTCATTAACAAAGCACAATTTCAAGACTATGAATGTGCTGTTTAAGAATTTGAGAGTTAGTGTTGGACATTCTCTACTTGTTTTGGCAGTAATGTACACTACTGGTAGTCCAGAGCCCATCATGGACTCAGAAAATATCTGGACAGGAGGATGGCACATACAAGTTAGAATAAATCTATCAACAGTGGCTTCAACACCTGCTACACTGTTTCTTCATTGGCCATGATCATGGGGTTGTATTTTATCACAGGCAACCCAAAGCCTGCTAGAGGTGTAGTCGGGATCACACCTTATCAATGTTTGTGATGTTGTCAAATGTAGCCCTTGTTCAAAGGTCGGACATATGAATCTTCATTGCTGGAATAAGGTACATTGTAACTTGTGCAATGATCTTGAACACTCTTACCACATGTCCTTGTGCAGCACACAGCAAGGATGATGCTGTTGGTCAGGTTGAGCCAGCCTTTTATGTCAAGTCAAGCTCAGTATAGTGTACAGAGATGAAACAAAAGAACGAAGTGAGATATGAAGTGTGGAGGTGACTGCACCTAGGTTGAAGCAGCGAACAACAATGCAGAAAAAACACAGTGCTCACTCACATTCTGTGTGGCACAAAAAGTATTCTTTATTATCCCCAAAACTTGCAAATACTTCAGTGCTTTGGGGCTCACTGACTCTTCATCAGGAAGTTAGAGCCACCCTCTAGTATCACAAATAAATGCCAGAGA
Organism: Neoceratodus forsteri; assembly: GCA_016271365.2. Taxonomy (NCBI): domain Eukaryota; kingdom Metazoa; phylum Chordata; order Ceratodontiformes; family Ceratodontidae; genus Neoceratodus; species Neoceratodus forsteri. The sequence goes on along the minus strand of CM057453.1, from coordinate 1,550,675,928 downwards.
CAATTATACATTAATTTGAGACTCCAAGTGTACATTATAAAGTGCATTATTACATTGTCCTCTTTCATACATCCAATTAAAACATCAAAAGACTAAATTTGCAGCAGTTTTCATCTACCAAAAGGAACAAACAGTTGACATCAATAGAAAATAATAATTTACATTAAAGAAATCCATTGTCAACATCCTTAATGCTTAGTAAGTCCCTTAGATCAATCAAAACTGCTGCCCATTACATACTTCAAGTACTCCCTACAAGTGCTAAGACAGAATGTCTTCATTGCACTGTTTTATAACTGCAATACACCTCAATGACTATAAAAAGTTTATAATATAGTGATTGAATAGTTAAGGATGCCTGTATAATTTATACATTTTAAGGTCCAAGTATAGTGCTATTGAAATTATCTGCTTTCTAATGTAATCAAAAACAAACACCTTTTGAGCCATCCCAAATCCTATATTCTAACCCTAAATATGATGCAATTGCAAACATTCACCTATTGTCAATTAAAACCACTCCAAGCATAGTGCTTTCAAAATGCTGGTGGGTAGCATGATTCTTATTTATTGGTGGGGTTAGAAGACAGATCCCATGAACATGTTAAAGCCTCAATAACTAAATTAAGATTTAAAGACATGAACATGAGGAAGAAAAGAGGGGGCTAGAAACAGATCATGCTAGGATGCCTTTGTATATTTCCATTTGAATGAACTTGCAAATTCATAAAGATGAAGACATAAAAAGTTCTTACAAATATACACTTACATACAATTGTTCATTCAGTTCTTCAGGCTGCAGACTCCTTATTTTGTAAATCCAAAAGGAATGTCTCTGTAAAAGTGCTTTTAGCCTCCTTCCCCTCACATGTAGGGGTATACATTTCAGGACCACAAATCTCAAATCCCTTTCTTTGTTTATTATGGTGGCACTTAAAATGTTCTTCAACAAGTTGTTTTGTTTATATTTCTAATGTCGCTTAAATGTTCCAATATTATCTCCTTGACTGGACAAATTTTCCAGCCTACACATATTTTGAAACAAGAACAGATCAACATGTACACAACAGAAGAAGTAAAACACTGTACAAAATGTTTCAATGTTATTGACAGATTCCCACTTGGATGCTGTAGAATATTTCCTTTAATAACATGTTTGCACCCAGAGCATCAACCATATGGGTGAAAACCCTGTGGTTGAGGTGGAAACCATGTTTGTCTTTTCTTCTTGTGGGGGCATAAAATGTCTAGTCGTCAATTCATCCTTAAGATTTCTGGCACAGCTAAGTGTCACTCTAGGTTTTGCATCAAAACTCCCAGGAAGCTGACATTGTTTCCAAAACCTTCCAATGTTTTAAAAGGATATGCTTTATCTTATGTACAAATCTGTTGTACCCAACTCCACTGTAATGGGTGTTGCCCTTCCTTGTTACCATTCTTCTTAGTTAACAAGCTGTCCCTATCTAGACCACTAGCTCTCTCATGAGCTATTTTCAAATTTTGAAACTGATGCTTTCTCATCAATTATTTACTGGTCAGTTTCTCTGCTTCATTTCTGAAATCTTCCTTAGAAGTGCAATTTATGTTCAAACATAAGTACTGTCTGTATGGGATGCTGTTTATGAGTGTTGGTGGGTGTACACTTGAGGCATGTAAAATGGTATCACCTGCTGTCTTTTTCCAAAGCCTCTCATGCCTCACCTTCCTCTGACACAAAGAGTTCTAAATCCAGGAATTGAATAGTGTTGGTGAACAGAACATATGTAAATGATAAATTTTGCCTATTTTGATTCAAATATTCCAAAAGGATTCTTCCTTTCCTTTGTGTCATACCACACCACCAGTACATCATCAATGTGCCTATACTAGTGCAACAAGTTTTTCAAAACATATTTTCTGTCTGTTTATAAATAGAAATTAGTTTCCAGTAATGTAAAAATAGGTTAGCATATGATGATGCTACAGTTACCCCAGCACAATTCCTTTTTTTTTTTTTTTGCGAAAAGTATCAGGTGTTAAATGTAAAAAAACTACTGTGAAACAAAATAAATGCAACAGCCTGTCTTAAAATAATCTGATGATGATGCAGTGGTACAGGTATTTGTGAGATACTGGTGCTGTGGGATGTATAGCTATTTTTCTCGAAGAAGGTTCCCCACGAGTCTACAAGAATACATTTATAAGCTTGTGGGGAACCTACTTCGAAAAAAACAGCTATATGCAGAAAGATGGATTACATCTGGAGCACTATGGGTACCAAAACATTGGCCCAACTAATAAAACCAAGAGTTACCCTGATGACTTTAACTGGTGACTGAGGGAGAGGATCATTAAATACAAGAACAACTAATGAAAAGGAGGGCTAACCATAAACACCATAAGAAGCATGTGTGTAACAAAATGAAATGCTACCTTACCAAGTGCTGGAAGCCTAGCTAATAAAATCGAGGAACTGCGACTATATTAAAGCCCAATGGGGTAGCTGATATGGCTTTTATAACGAGACATGGTGGGAAGAACATGATGAGTGGGGAAAAACATTACAGGATACCAAATCTTAAGATGTGATAGGAATAGGAGGAAAGGAGGTGGAGTAGCAGGATATAGTCCAGAGATGGTTATGACTAAGAACATCTCTGAAAAAATCAAACAGGCTAATAGTACGACTGAGACTTTATGGATGAAGCTACTGAACAAATGTTGGAGAAACATCACAATGGGCATATGTTACAGGCCACCCAATGCAAGTAATGAGATCATAAAAGCTATAGGCAAAGAACTTGAGAGGGCATGTGAGATGAGGGAAGTCGTGTTTCTCGGGGACCTAAATTTTAATGACATCAACTGGACATCAAAGTCAGCTACTAAACATCAGAGTAAAAAATTTTACAATTAACTAAACAACTAGGCCTTAAACAACACATATAGTACATCTACCCACCCTGGAACAAAAACACTAGATACGTATTAAGCAGCACAGAGTTAAATATTACAGACTGTGAAGTTGATGTAACACTTGGAAGCAATGATCATAATAGTATCTATTTCTCCTTCCAGGAATGCATTCCAATAAATAAAAGATATAAGGAAGTTTACATATCTAAATCAAACTCATATTAGAGAAGCCGTAAACAAGGTATAATGGGAAAGTCAGTTCAAAAATAAATCAATGATAGAAATGTGGGACATTTTACAACTGAAATATTCAAATTACGTGATAGGCATATTAAAAAGACTAAGAAGTACAACAACAGGGTATTAAACCAAGGTGGCTCACTAATAGCTTAAAAAGTTACTAAATAAAAGAAGAAACTCTATGATGCATACTCAGAAAATACAACCAATGAAAAATAGTTAAAATGCAAATGTTTACAAAAGGAATGCAAACAAAATATAAAGAAAAAAAACAGAAACTAGAAGTAAGCTGGGCAACAAACAAAAATCAGGAAATTGGGCCTGATTCACAAAGGTTGCAGCTGGGATAAGTGCTGTGTAAAAAGCTGGCATATAGCCCACCAGCACCTGGCTGTGAAAACTCAGCCCCCAGCCATGAATGTACCCAAGTACACCCCCACATGCTGCTCTGCATGGGGTGGACTGAGGGACAGGTGCGGAGAGCGTAGTAGCACTCTGAGTCATTTACAATAGTGTGGTGCCTTATGTATGGGGGCAACGGCTACGCCTTCTGGAGGCAACTGTAATCGATATGTGCAACCACTTGGATGCCACCACAGTGATTGGTGGGATTTTAGAGGTCAATGACTCCCAATGTGTTCACCCCTGGTGTTGAGGCACATCTGGGAGGGTGTGGGTTGTGTGGTGAGGTCCCCACCTCAGTTCACTGGCAGCCTACATGCCCATTGGCAAGATGGCGGCTGACTGGTGCAAGTGATCTGCTCGAGGTCTGGTCTGGGCAGCCGATTGGCTGCATGGCCAGGTCTGCAACCCGCACGCAGATGGCCCCACGTAGCTGCACTCCGGGGCCACGTAATGGAGCCGGGTGGGGACCGCTGTTCATGAATGCAGTCCAAGCATGAATCTCTGCTGGGTGCGGAGCTGTGAGAGGGGATATATGCAATCTGATGCATATCCCCCACCATTAGTGAATAGCACCAAATATGAGGGCTTTATGCATATGTAAATTTCAAAGAAACTCAAAGAATGGCCTATGCTCTCGATCACTGAGGAAAATCAGATAAATGAACCTAAGGAAATGGCTCAAATATTTAACAGACGCTTTACATCAGTTTTTAGATAAAACCCTAGTAAATAGGATAGACATGAACAAGAGAGTATATTAGAAATAACAGAAGAGGAGATTCAAAATAAAATAAACAATTTGAAAAACACTGACTCATCTGGCCCTGATAATATATCACCCAGAATATTAAAGCTGCTGACACCTTATGTATCAAAACCATTATAAAAGATATTCACTTCATCACTACAAAATGAAATTCATCAGGCTAACGGCTACTGTCATACCTGTACACAAAAGGGTAATAAGGCAAACTGCAAAATTATAGGCACATAAGTTTGACCTTTGTACCTGGAAAGTTACTGGAGTCCATAATAAAAAGATAGTATATGGGCACACCAAAATAAATATGGGTCCCAGTACACAGGCAACATGGATTTATCAAAGTAGGTCCTGTGTAACAAGCTTATTGTGCTTCTATGAGAAAGTATCGGAATCTTTAGAGATGAGGTCCTACTGCTAGACTGTATATATCTTGATTTTCAAAGGCCTTTGACACATTGCCACAGGGCAATAGTAGAAGCTTATAAATCTAAAATAGACACTAGGATAATCCAGTGAATGCAAAGCTAGCTAAACAATAGAACCCAGAGTGTGCATATGAGGATATTGTTCTGACCTGGGGAATGGTACCAATGGGGTGCTGCAGGTGTTTCAGACATTCATTGCAGACATGGGGAAGAATGATTCAAGTTGGATTAGCAAACATACCGGATAACACAAAAATTAGCAAGGCAGATAACACTAGAGGCAGTGAAGTTAAATTACCAAGAAAGTATTTAATGGTAACTCACTTCATGTTATTTTCAGGCTATGTGAAGTGCCCATTAAAACCCACTACTTCGCGACTTCACTCTATAATAATGGTGATAATGACTTTGCATTCTCTTTCTGCCTTACTTGGCTCTAAAGGCGGAGTGAGAATTTACAGGAGCCCACACATCACATGGCTACACAATCAGGTCACCCCCGGCCCCAACTGTGCAGCAGCAGCCCCTGGATCCAACAACACCTGGGGCCCCACCACCTGTGCCTGGTCCTCCTGCACCTCATTAGTGTGGGAGTTCTTTACTACACTGCCTGGGGACAGCAGTGTGAGTGAAATGTAATCTGTGTGGTGTGTAGGTGCACTGTGGCTCCAGGGAACTCACCTTGGCACAGGTGGTCAGTGCACTCACCTGTAGAACCACCACCTGTACAGTGGCAGGCCAAGGTTGCAGAACAGGGCAGTAATGCACCTGCTGGCCCTGCTGGGGAAGAAGGGCAGCACGGCATCCACCTGCACGTGGTGGTGGTGTGAAGTGGGGAGGGCCAAGGATCAACCAGTTGCTCCACCACAACAATCTGCAGCAGGTGACAGTGGCAACCCTGTCCAACTACCTGCCACACAGGCCATTCTGTGCCTGATATGGAGTGAGTTGGAGGCTGTTAACCACCATCTTGACAATGTTGAGCAGCAGTTGGAGCAAATTGAGGGGCACCAGCTACAAATTATGTAGATGCTTCAACTGTTGCTGTCCCATCGGAACATTGATCATTAGTTTTAGTTTGTCCTTGCACCCACCACCCTCTGTGTGAAAAAATTTTCCTGATGTTGCCCCTGCTATGCCCCCATCTTAAAATGTTTTGCCCTTCGGCCATGCACATCTTTTCTGGATGATGCTACTCCTCTTGTACACTGTTGATTCCCTTTGGTACTTGATAGTTTCTATCATGCCCCACCCCTTCCTTGTGTTTATATGTAATGTTCTTGCTTCATTCTGGTGCACGTCCTTCAACATTTTAGTTGCCCTCCTTTGCAGCCTCCATCCTGAGTATATCCTTGCAGAGATACAGTAGTAGACGAATTAGTCAAAGTATTTTAAGGAATTTAAAAATCGCTACTGAGAATTGTGAAACCTTTAGTTAGGGATTTTGTTTTGTTTGTTAGTGTGTTCACTGCTATGCAGAGAGGGTTATCTCATCTGATAGTGTAGTTGAAAATCAACCAGATGGCACTTAAGTACTGTAATAGGAACTGGCCTCTTTCTGTAGGTATAACAAAATAATTTTAGAGGATTTTTTTCCTAAATGTTATGAAGGATAAATAGGGAATCTCACAAAATTGCTTGACAAATTCAGTGCTACTACTCTATGCTCTCCTCACTGTACGCTGTACCTAAGATGAGGTCTTACCAAATATATGTACATAGGGATAAGAGCATCCATTTTGGACTTCATTTTAATGTGATGGCTCCCAGTGCATCCCAGTATACCCCCAGCCCTCCTTACTGCCTTCTCACATTTCTTGCATACCTTTAGGTCATCTGACACAGGTCACTGTCCATTTTGTTGTTGTTAGTCTCTCCCTCCCATTGTGCACTGTTAGGGTATAATGTTAAGTGTGTGATCCATCTTTCTTTCCAATAACCTTGTTTATCTCCCAAAAATGCTAAGAACCATGCCCAAAACAGCTGAAATAAAATAAAGTACAAAAGTGGTGTCCTTGCCCTCATTAAATTCTTACTTAACAAAATCAGAATGCCAGCACTCAGATGGAAAAATGGCAAGAAAAATGTTCACTGCTAGTGCAAATTTATTGATGGTAAAACAAGTTACTAAATGACCCTGCACTTCCGCAGTTAGGCCTTCATTAGGGGCCCCTCTAAACTGGTTAACTGGTCAGACATGGAACTTGGGGCAGCAATACTCATACCAGCAGCAACTGCACTAACACCACCAGCAGGGACAACATCATCTTCTCCAACTATCAGTGAAGCAACAGATCGCTGTAAAAAAACATTGACGGAGAAATCCATTCACTGACATCAGCTATGCACTTCAGCGTACTACCACACCCACAGCCAATCTTGCCACTGGCAGCAGTGTCATGGCCAGAAACAGCTTTTGTTTTGCACATCTCTTTGCAGGCATTTTGGGGTTCACCAAGATAATTCTAAACAAATTTAGATTTATGAACTTTCTGTTTTGGGTGGATGGGAAGCCAAAAACAACAACTGTGGCTTGCAGATTGAGACTAGGCACTAAACAGATGCAAACACACACACAGACAGGTAAAATTGCTCTGCACACTCAAGAGATGCAGATGTAAAGGTACAACAACACCTTAACCAGTGGTCACAAATCCAAAACTGGAAAAGAATACCTTTTGCTAGTTGGGGAGGGACAGTGCACTGCAGTTACAGCCCACTACCAAGATACCACAATGCAGTACAAAATAACGTAGATGGATAACAGATTCACAGTGCTGCAATTACTTGTGGCACAATAAAATGTGTCTGACTTGATGGCACGTTACACACACACATTCACACACACACACACACTACAGGCAATGCGCAGCAAATTGAAAACGTAAGTAATATAACCACATCTTTTAAACACACTGAAATTATGCATTGCACCACAACAATGGCAAAACTGTCAAAATTACTGAAAATATTACTGTGTGGACATGAACACAATTATACAACAAAATATAACCAAAACAGTTAGAAAGACTGCCTTTCTCCCAGTGAATCTACTTCCACCACGGATATACCCTCCCAAGCACACTTCAAAAGTGTCTGTGAGTACAGACTGAATGTTCTAAATTAACATTCAAAATCCACACAAAAGCAATAAACACTCGATGATATGAGCACAGGAGGGTTCCTGCAATCGATGTACTCAATTTAAACAAAACAATTGGCTCAAAAAGGCTTTTTGAATCATTTTAGAGGGTTTGAATCTCAGAGCTCTGACAGCAAACTGTCTTCAGCTACCACTATACACACTACACAGAACTGAGGCTGCAGAAGAATCTAGAGCCCATGTGATCTGCAATCTCATGAATCACTGCAAAATTCATCTTGGAGTTCACCAACAAGGTGAAGTGATATGAAGTACATTAATTTCAATGTACTCGATTAAAATTGGTGTAGAAGTGATTGTGGAAAGGCAGAGTAATATGAAGTCGCCGCTTCAATAGACTTTGTGATCCTAATGATAAGACATAGTACACGCTGCTGTGGATTACTTTGTGGATTATGCCTTAATACATAAATTGTTTTTGTCGATTTTGGCCACTTGCCCACCTCTAGTTAACACCAATGAGGACAAAATTGAGCTGCAGAACTTTTTAAATAATATCGTAAGTGCAAAAAAACAGGGCATGAGTTTCAATCGTTGAAAGTGTTGCATTATTCACCTATGAAACCAACCACAGAAGACATAATGCATCCTAGATGGGTCTCTCTAAGGTAATTACCAGGAGAAAAGGATCTGGGTATAATTATAAATCAAAACTTGACAAGCACTTTCTCATTGTGAAGCATAGATCTCTAAAGCAAAAGTACTAATCTGGACTATTGAAAGAAAGTTCAAGAGTAGAAGTGAGAAGGTGACTATGCCACTGTACAGGACATATGTGAAGCCAGCCTTCTACTGTTGAGTCTTATTTCTGTAGGGCAATTGATAGGATCAAAAAGTACAGAGACATGCCACAAAAAATGATATATGACATGAAAACTATACCCTATACAGACAGGCTAAAAACTGAATCTAATTTCCGAGGAAACTAGAAGAATAAGGAGTGATCGATTCCTATGCTACAATATAATACATGATGATTACTTATTTAGAGAACTAAATCTGGAATTCAAAAATGATCAGAAAGGAACAAGAAGCCATCCACTGCAGCTAAGGCCAAAACACTTTGAACAAATAGAAAGAAAGCTTTATACATAGAATAATTCACCCATGGAATAACTTACCACTAGAGATCATAGCCAGTAAGAATATAAATCATTTCACAAATAAATTAGACTGCTATATATTAGATGGAAATGATCTGTCCTATTATGGGTGAATGGATAGGAACACATATAGGCCAACTGCCTCCTCAGCTCCTTATGCCTTAGTATGAACCTTAGTATCGAGGTATACAAAGAGCACGCTCTCTACAAATAGATTGGCTTCTAAGTAAAACCCTCAGTTTTGTTAATCAGATGGATAGAGTCTTGGGAGTAGGATCATAGTGCAATCACTAAGGGGTTGCAGAAAAATCTGTAAACTATGATAGGTTTTCTGTCCGTGATCCTACACCTGAGACCATTGGTCGCCTAGTGACTTTTGTTCATTTTGTGAAATTTTGAAAACTAGAAGAAGGTGGGTGTTACAAAGGTGTTTAACTTTCAAAAATCTAGTTCTTTTATGGTTATCACCTCTTGCCACATGCAATGTCTAAAATTCAAATAACTTAACCTGGTATTTTGGAGTGGGGTTTTGTTTTAAAATTACTTAGATTTCCCAATTACTGAGAAGTCTATCAGCTTCTGCCATATAGTCCTTTGTATTTAGAAGGACTACATTCCCTTTTGTCAGAATTTCTAATGATAACCTCCTTCATTTGTTTTTCAAATTATGATGCCTAGATTTCAGTTGCTATTGGTGAGTTTGTCCACTTCACTTTCTACAATCCTCTGATAGGTTACTAATGCTGAATCAGATACTGTATATGAGGGCTAAAGTGGAGACTGGTCTAAATAATCTATGTCTCATCCCGAGTCAGTCTAATAGATGGTATGCACATCACCTTCTCTCACCACAAATCTGTCTACTACCTGTGCATTCTCAATATCAAAATTAGTATCCTCTAATATACTGGAAATGCTCATTTCTGAAAAATGCCCCAATGTATAGTCAGCTAAGTTACCATTTATTTCAGCTGCTTCAATGTCACTTAATTGCCTTCAGTTGTCTTTTTACTGAATTCAGCCAACTGGATTACATTCTTCCTGAACAGAAACAATGGTAGAACTGGCTGCACAGTCATTTGCATAGGAGCTAATCCGCCATCTGTGTTATGTTGTTATATTCCTATTCACTGTTATAAGTACTGTAATAGCCAGTGTCTTCTAATGGAAACTGACACACATTCTTCCTGATAACCCATAGCCCTTTTGTAGTAAAAACATTTTAGATTTAGTCATCAGAAATGTTTAAGCACTTTCTTACAATTGTGAACACTTCGATTTGAGGGGTTGGAATAAAAATGTTAGACCTCTCCATAAATCAAACCCCTTTGCCTCCATTAGAACAACATCACTTAAATTAATTATTTATTTTGCATTGTTGTTGTCCTGGTGGACTTCCTGTTCCTATTACAGAATTGTCAGCCCTTGTTTGCCCCAGCATGGTTTCCATATTGTTTTGGTTTTATTTTTTGATTCTAGACTTCTTGGTCTTCTGTTGTTTCTTTGTCTAAAAATGTTACAGTGTTTGGAATCAGTTGTTTCCTTCTACTGACCCCTCAGAACTGCTATCTCTAGGTCAGCTTTTTTTTTGTTTTTATTTCTGTTTTATTTTTAGTTTTCAAGCCTATGCTCTGGTTTCTATTTCTTGATCTTGACAGTGATCTTCCTCTATATCTCCCTGACAGTGCTCTTTCAGGTCTTTCCCAGACAACCCTGGACTGCACAGATAGCCATTTTCATCACATCAAATTTTGTGGTTTTTGTCTGTACATTTGGATCATACTTGGCCAAAATGTTGTTCAGTTCTTACTTTTTATCAGATTCAAGGGCACCTTTGTAACCTTGTAATTCTGTCTGCAACCCTGTGATATCTTCCTGGACTTTAGTGTACTCATGTTTGTCTTTGTTAATCAGAATGTTAACTAGTCTCTCAGAAGAGTCATGTAGGGCCTACTCTCACTATCTTCTGTAATAAAAATCCTCCACTCCAGAAGGCGTCACTTATCTAACCTTAAACCACTTGATACTCTATTTATTGCAATATAATCTTTAAGGCTATTTTATACTGTGCTACAGAGTAATTTCTTATATTAGGCTTCTCTCAATTTAACAAAGAGTTCCTTTAAATTCGTCTGGTCATTGGTTTTGTTGTTAATTATTTGCTCGTTCCTTGGTGCCACCTCTTCAATGCTTTTGAAAACAGAATTCTGGAATCCCTCTCCTTCTTCTTTTGTGGTTCTGTTCTCCCAACTGCTTGTCTCTGCAGATACAGGCTGATGTTATATCTGTAGCTGCTATGGCAATACCTGCTCTGTTTAGTTCTTCTGTAGAACACTTTCACGCCATCAGATGCCAAGTTGGAGCACATAATATGTAATACAGAAAGAAAAAATTAGTTAACTTGTATAAAGGAGGACAATGTAACCATGCACTTTGTAATGTACAGCTGGAGTCTTAAATGCATGTATAATTGTCATTGGATCCCTGAAATCAGCCACACCCACACCAATAGTTGAAAGGTTCAAACCTTGAAGTTTATTGAGGTAGATTCCCAACATATGTGTATCACATTTTACATACATAATACCATCATAAATCATGTCTACATTCACAGTGCTCAGGGATTCATTCTTATTCACAATATTACAGTTCGATACTTTTTCAACATATGCTGATTTTGGCACTTCTTTCTGTGGCCGGGTGTATGGACCCAATGCCTGATCCGCTTTCCTCTTCTTTCTGGGCTCAGGAGTCTGCCCACTTGAGCCCCCAGCCCTGTTCCCCTTGAGGTGACTACCCCATAGGGAGCCCACCCTGCCTTGCCATCCATCCTCCAGCTGGGCCCCCTTTTATATATTTTCCCACTTCCTCTGATTCTTCCATTGCTCTCAACCAGCAACCCAAGGTACTCTGGCACCACTGGTGCCCTGTTGCCCTCACCCAGCAACCCTTTATCACCAATGTACCAAAGTGACTATTTCATCCTATTCTGTCTCTTTCTTTGGGTAGGTGGGTGGGTGGGGAAAGTGCTAGTAATTTAGCTGCAGTAGAGAGAATTTTCTCTGTGCAGCCCTTATCTATCCCTCAGTGGCTCCACCCTGTTGACCCTTCCTCTAATCAGGACGGCCATCAATCATCCTCCTGCTTGCCTGTCCCCCTTCCGTGATCTCATAGCCCCTCCTTCTGTGATGTCATCTTCCTCCACCTTTCTTCCTATTCCTGCTTTCCTGTCCTGTGCCCTGTCCCTCCCCTCAGCCCCTTCCTGTCTACTTACACACTGCTTCCAGAAAGACCACTGACAATCTGGGCTGCCCATTAATAGGACAACCTCTTTTGTCATTGGATCCCCTGAAATCAGCCACACCACACCAATATTTGAATGGTTCAAACTCTGAAGTTTATTGAGGTGGATTCCCAACATACGCAAATACATTTTACATACATAGTATCATCATAAATCATGTCTATATTCACAATGCTCAGGGTTTCATTCTTTATTCACAATATTTATAGTTCAATACATATGCATATTTTGGTACTTCTCTGCTGTCCAGGTGTATGGACCTGATGCCTGATCCTTCTTCTTCTTCTTTCTGGGCTTAGATGTTCCCACATGACCCTCCAGCCCTGTCCCCCTTTGAGGTGAGACTACCCCATAGGAGCCCACCCTGCCTTGTTGTCCCCCTTCGGCTGGGCCCCCTGTCATAGGGACATGTTTGCAACTCTGGGCTGACACATTTCCTTTTCAGCATTTACTATAATCTGTCTTTTGCTATCCAAGTCTGTTGCACAACAGCATTTTCCTTTCTGTGTCTCTTTTTACTCTCTTTTCCATCCTTTCTATTCTATCCTGTTCTCTGTATCATGAGTTGGCCTCTCGTGTTTTTGTGTCACCAGGGGCTCCTAATCTAGTCTCTACTGGCTGCATTCCTCCAATGCTTACGCTTCCTTTGGAGTAAGCCTGTTTGAGGCATATGGTGCCCAAATCTGTGTGGTAAAGTTAGAAACTGAGTACTGAGCTGGTTTATGCAGGGTGCAGTGCTCCGTTCTCTTGTGGAACAACAGCTTACCATGAAAATGTGCGGTGTGGCTGCACAACTGCGCAGTGCACTAAGCAAAAGAGAGAATTCCCTGCATTTGGACTTTGTGTTCCTACACACATTTATACTGCCTCTCAATTGTAGTGATCCATCTGAGCTCTGTCCTGAGCTGTAACCTCAAAAAGAAAGAGAAGGAAAAGAAAAACAAACCACTTTGAGATTGTAAATACAACAGGTGTTTGCTTAGTAACCTGCCATATTTTCTAGCTGGGCTAAGCGAGGCTCCAGGGTTAAATAGAACATTCTCTCTCTCTGTTCTGCTAAAGTGACAAAAGTGAGAGTTTGGAGTGTTCAGAGTGTTCTCCTTGTTTACATTAGAAATACTTTTTTTTTTCTCATAATATTCTTATCTGTAAATAAAGAGCATTAAACAGTTTTTTTTAATCTTACTAGTGTTTTCAAACCATCAAATAGGTTCCCATTTTAGGGAAACTTACCAAGTGTTTCTTTTGTTTGGTTCCTTGTTTGTGCTGCCCCTCCACACTGTCTGTCCAGGTCTGCTTTAGGAGCTGGCCAGCCCTGTGTTCCTTGACTTTATGCATCAGATCTTCGATGTGGGAGGAGCTACATTGGCAAGGACAGTAAAACATGACAAAACCGAACACTTTTTGCTGAGTGTTGTTAATATTGTCATGAAAAATATAAAGCTAAATTTTACTTTTGCATGTAATAAAACCTTGTTTTGAGGAAAATATGAAAACATGTTCTAGATTGTGGGAGGAGCTATCTGGCTCATGGGCTAGCTCAAGTATTTAAGCAGGGTAAGCCCATTGTCCAGTTAGTCTTTATGTGCTGGGCATGCAGTACATGTCAGGAGGAGTTCTCTAGCAATTTCTAGAGAGGAATTTTCTGTTAATGTATTTATGTTGCCTTATTGGGTTTTATTTTTGTCGTGAACAGTCTGCTTACTATTTTTGTTTTGTAAATACATTTTGGTAATTTGTCTGAACTTTTGCATTCATAATCCTGGTCCTTCATTTCCCTTCTCACACCCCTCTTATATATTATATATATATATATATATATATATATATATATATATATATACTTCACAGAAACAAATGGCCATCAGGCCCAAACTTGACTGACCCTTCCGGTCCCACGGTCTCCTACTGAGTGTCAGCAGGCTAGCCACCAAAATGGTGGAGAAACACTTTGAAATTACAAATTCCCCATTCCTGGCTCCTGGAGTGGTGCAGAGCAGCTGCCAGCCATTCTTTCAATTGTTTGGCCCCCCAGCGTTGTGGACCCATGCAGCCACCACAATCACAGCCCTACTTGCCCAGGTGCAACCACGTTGGCTCCATGCCTCCTTCGCACTGGTCCTAAGCCAGCATACAGCCTTCTTCTCATTTGGTGTGATGCCCTCTTCTGAATCCCCCAAGCCTCTTCCAGGCACCCCCAACTGAGTAAGCTCCTCCTTGAGCAGCCAAATACCACCTAGTGCCCGGTTTGCCTGGTGCCAGACTGCCACACCAGTTTCCCCAGACCTCTCATCCCAACAAAACAATTCATCCAATGCTGCCACTAGCCATGGGGACTGCCTGCAGTCACCACCTACAAAGGCAATTTCACCTCTTTCAGCCAAATTCCCCCGCCAGGTCTGGCAGCGGGCCTAATTGAGCCTTTCTCCCCATGTAGGCATGCACTCACTCAGGTCCCAGTGCTGCAGCACTCACCCAAAGCTACCCTTGAATATTCCAGCTTCTCTTTAGCAGTGCCAGCCTGCATACTCACTTACCTGTGACCCCACACATATCAGACAACTCAGCTCCTATCATAGCGTTACTGTAACAGAAATGCAGTGATTAATTCTCTTTAGCGTTTTAAAACCCATTATAAACACAAAGCGATACTTTCTTTCATTTTCTTTTTTTTTTTTTTTGTATTTCTCACAGGCTCAGTATGTCCCCAGCCAGAGCTAGCCTGTCCCAGGCCCTTTCTGTGCCATCTGCTCCCACACCTTACCTGAGTCTTTGTAGAGAAATCTACCTCAACTTCAATATCCTGTGCAAATTGCTAGTAATTTAGCAGCTGCAGAGAGAGAGGAGTTTCTCTTTCTGCAGCCCCTTATCTATCCCTTAGTAGCCCCACCCCTGTTGACCCTTCCTCCAATCAGGAGGGCTGTCAATCATCCTCCTGCTTTCCTGTCCCCCTTCTGTGACCTCATAGCCCCTCCCTTCTGTGATGTCATCTTTCCCTCCTTCTCCTTCTTCCTATTCTTGCTTGCCTGTCCTGTGCCCTGACCCCCATTCCTGTCTCCTTACACCACTTCCAGAGACCACTGACAATCTGGGCTGCCTTTTAATAGGACAACTTCTTTTGTCTCTCATATTACTTGTGACACCAGAGGACAGCTCAAATTTCCTGATGAAGAGGCCTCAAGCACCAAAGTGTTTGTATGTTTTGGGGCTAATAAAATAATTTTTGTGGCACACAGAAAGTGAGTGCTGTTTTTTTTTCTGTATTGTTGTTTACTGCAAGAACTGAGCCTGCACAATAATCTTATTCTGGCCTTTACCTCCATGGCTCCATGCATAGATCCTCAACCATCAGATCAAGAGCAGCCAAACCCACACACATCTATCCAGAAACTCACACCCAGGCTCCATCACACCAGGAAAATTAGGATAATATGACAATATCACAGAAGGGTGGTGAATACGTGGAACAGCCTACCTCAGGAAGTGGTGGATATGAATACAGTCGCAGGGCATCATACAGGCATGGGATAGGCATAAGGGAGCAATACAGATGATTATGAAAAGATAGGTCATTGACAGAGTAAAGGCCTATGGCACATTCATAAGGTAGAAAAGTGGGCAGACTGATGGGCCTTGCAGTCCTCATCTGCTGTCAGTATCTCTGTTTCTATGTTTCACTATGAAAGATCAAGCTATTGAAGTGGATCCTATTCCTTTAGAAGAGGTACTGACCCAAACAATTGCAGTATGCTTAGTATCAAGACCTATAGAGGCAATGTATCCCTTTTCCACACCTGTACTTGATGGCATGCAAATTGTTCTGAAAATTGCAGAGTACAAGGACAACCCAAGTTAAAAATCACTAAAAGGGAGCTGCTTATCGCTAGAAATTAATATAAAATTCTTCTCCACAGATCTGACTAGGGAAAGACTGAAGAAGATACAGATGGCACTTGTATTACATCATCTCAACTGGACCCATCATCTGAAACTGAAGGAGGATTCACAGATACTCAAGCTTCTAAACAGCAGAAAGAGAAGTGAAAATGTGGTCCTCAAGCAAAGGAAATTTTGTTGATTCCCTGGTTTCTAGTTTTCCTTTTCCTCATGAGAGAGCCAGACCACAATTTTAGCTCACAGACTTTAAATGTGAACAGCATTAGGTCAACTAAAAGAAGACTTGCCTCTTATCCTGTCTTACAAAACATAGGGGCAGACATTCATTTTGTCTGAGATACCAGGCTGTTCACCAAGTTAGAGATCAGTAGAGCTCAATATTCTTGGAGAAAAGGTCCATCTTTTAGCCAATAGGAGAAATTATCTGCATAAGTATAAGACTGTTGTTTTCTCGAACATACTTTCAGGCCCTTACATTACTAGATAATTGTCCAGGAAGGATTCTAATGCTGGATGCCAAGTTCCATGGTTTGCAACACTGTCTGATTAATATATGCTCCTAGTCAAAAGCAGACAGGGTTGTGGCTGTCAAACTTATACAACTATACCTTTTCACTGCCAAAAGGTCCTCCTGAAGGATGATTTTAATTGTGACCGGGCTGTCTCAGATGGTGGGGAATCACAAACATTTTCAGTGATATGATTTTTAGGTCAGCTAATTTCCTGCAGGTCTTTGTGATGCCATTTGTGAGACCGGATATGAAAAAATATAACTTTTGTAAGAGTACTCTCTCTAACATAATAGACATATCAAAGCTACAGAAATTCAGAATATACATAAGGAACCAGAAGAACTGTGGGTCACCCTGAAACAGGAAATGGGCAAACATACAAACTGGGGTTGTGTACAGGCTTCAGACCAGGGGAGGACATAGACATGTTACTGTTAGAAGATATACAAAACATGACAGCTAAAGGGAAGTTCTGATAATGGGAGACTTCAACATGCCAGATACAGATTGGTCAATACCAGCAGGGACATCTGCGAGAACTAGACACATGGTGGATTCCTGCAGAGGAGTTCCTCAAACAACTGATACAACAACCCACAAGAGACAGGGTATCCTAGATCTAGTACTGACTAACAGGGAAAGAATCACAGATCTCTGGGTAGAGGTCACCTGGTGCCAGTGACCATAACATGGTATGGTTCAATTTGGCCACTAGAACAAAATGATCCCATTCCAAGGCAAAAATATGGGGCTTCAGAGGAGCTGACGTTGATAAGATGGTCAACAGAGTTAAGCTAGCCTGGCAAAAAGAAATACAGGTGAGGGGTACAGGCAAAGTGGGCAAGCATTAAAGATGCAATACTTGAAGCAACATCACATTGTGTTAGTGAGAAAAGGAAGTACAAAGAAGAAGGAACCTCTCTGGTTTTCAAACACAGTAACAGAAAAGGTCAGAGCCAAAGGCTGGCCTTCAGGAAATGTAAGGAAAGCAGCAGGATGAAGATTGGGCTGCATACCAAACTTCCCTAAGGGAAGCAGGGAAGGCAGTAAGGCAGAAAGGCCCACACCAAGGAAACACTAGCACAAACAGCAAAAGAAGGTGACAAGACTTTCTAAAGATACATTAGAGAAAGGAGAAAGTCCAGAGGGGTATTGCTAAGATCAAAGGGGATAAGGAGGCATGTGAGGAGAAGGACCATGTAAAGCATCTATCCTAAATAGATACTATTGTTTCATATTTACTGAAGAGAAGGTAGGGCAGGGCCCACAGCCTGCACCATGGACATGGGGGGCGGAGAGGGAGGTGTGCACTAGTCCCTTCACAAAAGAAAGGGTCCTACAAGAGCTTGATAAGCTCAGGGTGGACAAGGTAATGGTACTTGATGGCATACATTCCAGGGTACTAAAGGAGCTAAGGGTGGAACTAGCAGAGCCATTATCAGAACTGTTTAGTGAGTCTCTGAGCACAGGAGAGGTCCCAGAAGACTGGTGAAGGGCTCATGGGATCCCTTTCCACAAGAGTGGTAGCAGGAAGGAGGCAGGAGCTACAGACCAGTCAGTCTACCTCTTTAGTGGGCAAGATTATGGAGACACTACTTAAGAAAAGGATAGTGCAACACCTGGAATCCATAGGAGCACAGGATCCAAGACAGCATGGGTTTACAAAGGAAGAACCTGTCAAGCTAATCTCATAGATTTCTTTGACTAGGTAACCAGAGTGGTGGACCAAGGAGGAGCAGTTGATGTTGCCTACTTTGATTTCAGCAAAGCTTTCGATACTGTTCCACATAGAAGATTGATTAATAAGCTGGGTAGGCTTGGAGTGGGTCAGAGCGCTGGTCAACTGGGTGGCAAACTGGTTGATGGGCAGAAAATAGAGAATGTGGTGGTAAATGGCATACAGTCAGAAGAGATGCAAGTCACAAGTGGGTACCTCAGGGATCAGTTCTGGGCCAGTCCTCTTCAATATCTTCATCAGTGACATTACAGATAGACTGGAGGGTAAGATTTGTCTGTTTGCAGATGATTCCAATACCTGCAACAGAGTAAATGATCCAGATGGGGTAGGCAGAATGAGAAGAGATCTAGATAAACTAGCAAATGGTCAGAAGAGTGGCAACTGGGGTTTAACGCAAAGAAGTGCAAGATCATGCACATAGGGAAGAGAAAACCTGAAACTACCTATAGGTTGGGAGGAGTTGCTGGCAGTCACAAGGGAAGAAAGAGGTTTGGACGTCATCATCACCGATGACCTGAAATCATCAAGCAGACCTCTCAAAGCAGTAGTGAGCTAGAGGATGTTGGGGTGTATAAGTAGGGGTATCATGAGTTGGAAGAGGGAGGTAATAATTCCTCTTTACAAGACACTGGTTAGGTTCTATCTGAGCACTGCATGCAGTACTGGAGGTCACACCTTCACAAAGACATTAACTAAACTGAGGCAGTCCAGAGAAGGGCAACTAAAATGGTGCAGGGACTGCATCAGAAAACATATGAGGACAGATTAACTGAATTCAGTATGTATACCCTAGAGAAAAGGAGGGAGAGAGGTGATATGATTGAAACATTCAAAACACCTTAAGGACATTAACAAGGTGAAAGAGTCTAACATGTTTCAACATAAGAAAAAATAGTAGGGCAAGAGGGCACAGCATGAGATTAGATGGAGGCCGATTAAGGGTAATGGAGGAAGTTCTTCTTCACAGAAAGGGTGGTGGATGCATGGAACAGCATACCTCAGGAAGTGGTGGATATGAATACAGTGCAGAGCTTCAAACGGGCATGGATAGGCATAAAGGAGCAATACAGATGAGTATGACTAGATAGTCCATTGACAGAGCAAAGGCCTGTGGCACATTCATATGGTAGAAAAAGATATGGACAGACTGGATGGGTCTTGTGGTCCTTATCCGCCATCAACTTCTATGTTTCTATGTTTCTATAGACTCCTGGTTCATCTCTCCTTAGCTAGACTTCCACACCTAATCCTAATTAGACCGTGGATCAGAAATTATTAAAAATGAACTTCTGTAATCAAATTTGGCCACATATCAGACCTAGTGTATGGAGATTAAATACTTCCTGTACAAGGAAAAAAGTCTTTAAACTAAGGCTTTTCATTATTGCAAAAAAACAAACAAGGAAAGGCACTGCAACAATCTAAATACTATCACTATTTGAAACTGAGACAGCAGTTAAAAATTATTTTTCCTATTAAAAAGAATAAGAGATGTCCCGCCGGTGGTGCTGAGGGTTGAGGCGCTGGATGCCACACCTCATGCCACACCGTGACCCTGGTTTGGTGATGGATTTGAGTCGCTGGGGGTCGGCTGGGGAGAAGGATTGAGCCGATGGCTTGCTCTCCTTATCTTGGGAGGGGTGGGTTGCTTGCCTGCCACTATACCCCCACTACCTGGGTGACTACATGTGATGCTGGTGTGGACAGGGAAACAGACAAGCAGGAGGGGCCAATGTTGGCTGAGGACTGGAGCAGATGCATGTCTCAGCGTTCATCCATCTCCATTGGTCCCTCCTCACGCACCGACATTGGAGGGGATGGACCAAAGAACAAGGAAAATACCCTGTACCTGTTCCAGACAACAAAACCACTACGCCTGACCACAAGAGGAACCAGGGGTAGACTCCACAGTGAGTGCTCCATGATTGAAGTTTGGGGCTGGTTGAGTCCTCCCCTGACCTGCCTGGGGGTCATCATCTGGGGGCTCTAGAGGTAAAGTGGAGTGGTGCACCTTAGGAAAGACTTCTTTGTCCTCAAGTGGCGAGTTGTGAGGTGCTTAGGAGTTCCAAGAGTGGGACTGGACATAGAGCAGAGAAGGAGCAAAAAAAAAAACAGAAAAAAACAAGAGATAACTATTTTGACCAAATTCATAAAGCTAAGGAAGGAATGGTGTAATTTCAATATGACAGAATATCTTCTTCTTTAACTGAACAAGAATACAAGATGAAAAGGAAAAAATCAGGTTTGCCCTTTCAAGAAATGTGAAGAGAGGGTGGGGAATAAACCTGCTTCACTAAAGGATGAGGAAAGTGTACTTCTGGAAAACACTGCAGAGCAGCTGGACTTCCTTAATAGGCATGTAGTCCATGCTTTTGGTGCCTCATGTGGATTGGGAAGCAGGACAGTAATATATACAAGGACAAATATCCCATGTAAAATACCACTTATGCAACAAAAGCTGGAGCTGGCTATCTCTCAGGATGATATCCGACTAGCAGTGGCATCTCTACCCATGGGTATGGCACCAGAGTCTGATGTTATTCTTGGAGAACATTTTCCAGAGCTAGAGAAGATTCTAAATGACATTTTAGACAATAACACATTGGATACGGACATAAGAAATTGGATTCTGATTCATTTGTACAAAAGGTGACATAGCATACTGTATATCAAAAATGGACTCCAGTCTGCCTACTATAAAGAGCTCTAAAAATTCTTACTAAAATCCTTAGCAGACTTTTGGATGGTGCAGCATCATGTATAATAACCACAAAACATGTTCTGTTTCTTGTAGAAGGACTCAAGACAACATCTGTATCTTAAGGGAACTGTTCAAATTTGGAGAAACAAATGAGTTTGCAGGCCTTCTCCTGACACTGGATCAAGAGAAGGCCTTCACCTGGTATCATACAATTTAATGTGGGATTTTTGAAAGTAATGGGAATGCTGACACTTTTATATTTTTGGAGTAGGCTGCTTCATGACGCTATGATACTGTTATAGTGACTCCCTTATGAGAGAGTGGCTGGGGTCCTCTTGCTCAGTAAGATGAGAAGTGAGACAGGGGTGTCCTTTGAGTCCACTTTATACATTTTCTTTATTGATGCATTAATCAGACAATAGAAGGCTCTCTAAATATAGAGCATTCAGACTTGTGTAGGTCAGTTATCCCAGAAAATATTAGCATATGTTAACAGCATCTGCCTCATTCTTTCAAATGAATCTTCAGCCCATCAGACACTGGACATCTGTGCACATTTCTCTACTGCCTCTGGTGCCAGGATTAACTAATCTAAAAGTAGAGGACATCCTTGGGGTTTGGAGACAGACAAATCTTGTCTCCAATAGCCAGGATAGAAAGAAGATGAGAACCAGTATTTATACTGGGGTTCGATTCAGCTTTAGATATTTGGCCTCTTTAAATTTGTCACAGAAATTGTGGCTGGGTGTGGGTGAAGGATAATGCAGACAACAGCAGATTGGTACAACACATTGCAGCATGACTTTATTTTCTTTCAAAGTCAGGAAAATAATTAACTCCAAAATAAATAAAACAGTATTCTTTCCAAAATTGCAAGTGGCTCACTATCCTCAGTGAGCACAGGAATAACTTAAGCAGTGGTATATCCCTTCTTCAGTACATCAGTTTGCAGCAACAGACTATGCATGTCCTTCCTTTGCACTTGGTCAGCACCTACTAATCCACTGATCTACTGATCTATCTTTCCTGTGGAAATGAACTATCCCTATTTTGGGCTTGTGTACTTGGGTGATGGGGAGCCCAAAAGATAAAAACAAAATGAGCTAAAGACAAAGAACCTCAGTGCAAAAGCACTGAAGCAAGGGTTACCCCAAAGGGCACTGGCAATAAGACAAGTTTCAAAGAAATACAAAATCAGACATATCCCCCATAATACAAATCATCATGGGATGTATATGCAAATCACCCTGATATTTTAGGCTAATTCAGCTTCAGGCAGGAATGCATGGTGCCAATCATTTATTTTAGGCATGCTGCACTTTATTTCTGACTGAACTTAATAACAAGAGTTTAAACAACAACAGTTTCTTTTTATCTAGCACTCTAACTATATCAAACCCTCCCTTGCAGGATTTGTAGGGCATTGTTTTCAAACAACTAACAACATGAAGTTTCATTTTGTAAAGCACCTTGCACTTCATTAATGCACTGCCAGCTCTTTATGTCTGAAAGTACCTTAAGCACTTTATCTTTCTTCATATAGGCCCATATGCAAGTAGGGGCAAAGTGGGTATGTGCCGCGCATCTGGGGACATAAACCACAGTGCACCCAATGTGCCCCCACATGGGAGGCATAATGGGGGTGCACAGCACATATGCACCTGATCCCCTGGCCACGTGTGGAGCAACCCAGCAGGGGGTGGGCGAGGGCGAGCCGGCACTACACACCATTCACTAAGGCATGTAGTGCTGGTGGCAGGGATTGTAGGGGTGCAGGGTATTCAGAGGTCCCTGCCATAAACCCACTATGTGCCCTGCTCACACCCTGGGACCCACCAGGCTACAGGCACATAGCTCACCCACACACTGGGGCCTCTACAGAGGTCTGCCTGTGCCTCCTACCTACCCCGCACACAGCAGTGAGTGGCGCATGAGGTGCAACCCCCAACCCACACGGGCACCCACACACAGTTATAGCCCCCAGATCCCCCACAGCCCACCAGCAGTCACCCCTCCACCTGTCCCACTGCATCAATCTGTGCCATCAGAGGGCAGACAGCATTGCCCATCCTCACCTGCCACAGCCGCCAGCCATCACGTATCCACAGGTGCCCTGCCAACCGCGTGCCCTGCTGTGCAAGGGATCCAGTATGGGACCCAGTCTGGACATCCGATTGGATGCCCAGCCAGACCCACAACCCGACCCTAGCCGCCCTGCAGAGTCCTGCATGCTGGGGGCAGGGCCTGGACAGGTGGCCAGCAGTCGTGGAATGCCACGTGTGGGCACCTGTCTACAGGTGCACAGCTACATAGGCGAGTATGCATGGATTCCATGTACCCCTCCCCATTAGTGCATAGGCACCATTAAGCACATGTAGTTCTTTATTAAATAGCCCACAAGCAAGCTTGGCATTTTACAAAGGTATACATATTTATTCAGATTCCAGCCTTCTTCCTATATACAGTCAGCTATTGTATGTGCTCAAGACATATCGGTTATATCCTTAGAAAGGAATATGGCTTCTGGTGAGGTACTGGAATGGTGAATGAGAAACAAAGAAAGGAAGAACAGAGATTTAGGGAGGATACCAAATGACTGCCGTGGGTGGCCAACCTACTGCAGTGTTCAAAAAGAACAGGACAGTTAACTTTTCAGAGGTACTGTTGCAATAGATTGTACAGAAGGAAGATAAAAAATGTCCTTAAATGCTACACCAATTTCCTGGATAAAGCACAGCTCTACACATGGCCCATGAGGAATCTAAGGTCAATGGCTGCAAGACTTGGGTGATGATGAAAAAGAAAGAATATTTATGATCAATCCTTTTTAATCCCTATTGTTTTATACTGTATTTGAGTTAGATCTTCTCGCCCACCTGGAAATGCAGGCCAGGTTACTTAGTATGTTTTTTCAGCTCACTTAGAGATCAAGGCTAAACCTGCTTAACCCTAGTACTACCATAGCCCAAGGTATGTTTCTAACTGCTTGGGCCACTCTAAGTGGCCCAAGTGAACACTGTTTATTTTTAAAGAAAATCTAAATAATTATTTAATCGTAGTTGTGACAGAAATGGGCAGGAAAGAGTTAATAGTTTGGATTCTGTAGGTGGCTTATTTTTAGCAGTTTGGAAAAATACAGTCAGGATGAAATCCTCTGTCCAGCAGAATCCAGCTTGTGAAATTCTAGCTGCTAGATAAGAGCTGGGTCATAAATCTAGTGGACATCTACAGACACACACAGACCTGCAGACATGGACACAGGGCAGTTTGAATGGATTTGGATCATTCAAATATAAACTTAAGGTGAAAAGGAATATAATTGGTCACTGATAGGTGTTCACTCTGATTGGGGCAATTAACTACATACATGTTAGTTGGTTGTGCTTTTAAAGGGAGAATAGGAATGACCTAGTCTCCACAGAGTATATAACCTTCTGAAAGGCAGAGAAGGCTCTCTTGTGCTTTGGAAGCTTGGAGGAAACATAAGCTTGAAGCCTACCTTGTAGCTATGTCCATGGGAGCTGGCAGTTAGAACAGGGTTCAGTGTCTCTTGTAAGGACAGGGAAGGTAAGTTTAGTGATAGCATATTTCAGTAATAGCCTTCTTCTTTGCCATCTGTTATTTAAAAACATTTATTTACTTTTCCTGTATGAGTGTTATTCTCTTGTGTTGTAAATATATATCCTGCAAATGCTCAGTGCATTTTCTGTTAAGTAAAAGCAATTTATTTGCTCAACAGTTGTGACTGTGATGTCATTTTCTAAGGTAATATTTGGTTTCCACTGGCTGAGGTAAGCTCTGTGTAGCATCTGCCACCCGAGAGAGATGCAATACCAGACTTTAACTTGTGCAATTGCATGTTTGATTATTCAAGTTTGTACACTTGAAAGAGGTGCGGAAGGAAAGTCTGGCTGGTGGCAGCGAATACCGAGGACACACCTCTCTAAAAGCTGTTTCAGTCCAGAGTGAGAGGTGGGTTGTCACATATTAGTTGGCAGTGGTGGGGTGATGATAGCGACTGCATAGCACACTGAGATACAGAGTTTGCCAGTGGAACAGTTACCTTAGTGTTGCAAAACAGGATATATAAGAGAATACATTTGTATAACAGTTTTATTTGTTTCTAGTTAGCACAGTAAAGTGTAGCAGTAGAGAATGAGCTCCACAGAGTATGACTCACTTACTGTACCACAGCTTTTGAAAGGTGCCAGGACAAGGGGATTAAGCCTGAAGGTCAAAAGCAGAAGAAAAAGGCAGACCTCATAGCTACTCTCTTGGCACATGATCTGGAGCAGACAGTGGCTGGGGAAGTCAGTAACTGAGCAGCAGACCCCCAAAACCAGCTTGAGACCCTGCGACTGCAGCTGGTGCTGCAAGTAAAGGCATTGGAGGTGAAAAGACTGGATGCTGAGGCAAAAGACTGGATGCTGAAGCAGAAGCAAGAAGGTTGGAAGCAGAGACAAGAAGACAGGAAGCAGAGAAGAACTTGAAGAAAAGAGACTGGCAGACAGAGAGAAATAACGCCAAGACAAAGAGAAGGAATGCGAAGACAGAGAGAAGAATGTCAGGAAAAGGAGAAAGAATGTGAAGAAATAGAAAAAGAATGACAGCACGAGAAGGAGATGATTACCCTGCAGCCAGCAAACCATGAGTAATGGTGGAGTGAGTTTACCTCATGAAGCCAAAATGAATTCTAAATTGTTCCCTCAGTTTAAAGAGGAGATGACCTGGATTTATTTTTAAGGTAATTTGAGAGAGTATCGACCAATTAAAATTGACTAAGGCTTCCTGGTCAACTTATCTCACACCCTTTGCTGATGAGCAGTATTGCATGCTTTTGCCAAAATGAGTAATGAAGACTATGCTGATTATGATAAAGTGAAAACAGTGTTGTTGAAACATTTTGAATTAACTCCTGAGGCTTATAGAAGGAAATTTAGGGAGTTAAAGAAAAGCCCAGAAGACAGTTATGCAGAACTGCAGGTTAAACTGTATACTTACCTTGATAGGTGGATGGAGAGGGCTAAAGCAACTACTGTGGAACTGATTAAAGATGTATTGGTGAGAGAACAATTCCTTAAAATTGTACCTGAGGACATGTGTATGGCTGTTAGACAGGGTTTGTGCCTCTTCCACAGAGGTGGCAGGAAGCGCTGACGAGTATCTGTCTAGCCGGCCATACACAACGTAAGTCTTGTGGTGGGGGCAGCACATGGTTATAAGGGATCCCATTGGGGGCAGCCCAATGGAAACCAGCCTGCACCTGAGCCCAAAGTAGAGCCCTCTGGTTCTAAGGGGACTCAAGAAATAGGTCCCAAGAAATGTCATATTTGCAATCAATTGGGACACTTGAGATATAACTGCCCTCAGAAACTGGTTAAGGGCAGAGATATGGGGAGGCGGTGATCAAAAGAGCACTGGTGTGTTTGTAGGGTGTGTCCAGTCTGAAGAACCATCTCATCTGATGAGAATCTGTGTCCCATTACAGTTAATGGAATAGTAACACAGGGACTGTGGGACACAGGCGCTAACATCTCCCTGGTAAGGCAGAATCTCATTCAGGCAGAGCAGATGATGCCTGGGAAATATTCCAAGGTCCAAGCATTCACAGGGCCACCAGTCCCATTACCAATGGCTAGAGTCTTCCTGAGCTGGGAAGGGGCCATGGAGAAAAGGAGGTGGAGTTGTAGAGGACCTACCTGTAAGGTATGATTGTGGGAAGGATTTGGACCCCAGTAAAAACTGGTGTGTTGTAACTCATAGTCGGGCACAAGAGCAAGCTTCTGAGGGTGAAGAGGGGTTGACTCTGGGTGGTCCAGCCACACCCTCAGCAGCTGAGAAAGTGTCTCAGCACAGGGAGGCTGGCTAGAAGTAGCAGTCCAGAACCCCAGTCACAAATAGAGGAGCCCACAGGACTTCCTTCAGAGGGGCACTGGGAAGGGTCAGACGAGGGCAGCTGAGAGCTGCACAGCGAACTGACCCTACCCTGGAAAACTGAGGGAAATAGCTCATAGGGCTGAGCATCCTCAGGGGGTAAAGAGCCCATTACTGGGACAATGGCTGTTGTACAGAGAATGTACAACAGAGAAAGGGCTAGATGGTGAGGTACTCCAGCAGCTGGTAGTCCCTAAGGTTCACCATCAGCAGCTTTTGGCCTTGCCCATGATATCCCTTTTCAGGGCACTTGGGGTGAGGCACATGAAAAAGCATCTAACCAACAACTTATGGGCTGGTATTGGCAAGGATGTGACAAATTATTGCAGGACTTGTCCACAGTGCCAGCGGTGGAGAAAATGGGGACAAGGCCAAGGCATCTTTGGTGCCCCTGCCCATTATTATTGAACCCTTCAAGAGGGTAGCGGTGGACATAGTGGGGCCACTGAGCACCCCAAGTCGCACTGGCAGTGAGTATATCCTGCTAGTTGTAGACTATGCCACCAGATACCCAGAGGCAGTGGCCCAACATCCTCTGATGCAGAACCAGTGGCAGATGCAGTTGGGAATATTTAGCCAGGTGGGCTTTCCCAGTAGATACTGTCAGACTGGGGTGCCAATTTATATCAGGGTTAATGAGTAGTTTCCAGGGAGAAGTGTGGGGTGAAGCAGCTCAAAACATCCCATACCATCCCAAGCTAATGGTATAGTGGAGCAATTTAATTCAACCCTTAAGACCATGCTAAGGACTTTTGCTGACCAGCATAAGAGGGACTGGGACAAATACAGTGTTTGCCTGATCTCCTGTTTGCATACAGGGAAGTCCCACAGGAGTCCACAGGGTTCTCACCTTTCGAGCTCCTGTTTGGTCATAGGTGCGGGGCCCCAGATTTGATTCGGGATGAATGGGAGGGTGACCGTGCTTCCCAAAGGGAGTCTGTTGTGGAGTATGTCCTGAACTCAGGACCCACCTTAGGGAGCTCATGGGGTTTGCTCAGGAGCACCTGGCCACTGCACAACACCAGCAGAAAGTCTGGTATGACAGTGGGCCGAGCCAGAGAATAAGGGTGGGACAGCGGTGATGGCACTTATCCTGTCTGACAGAATAAATTATAGGCAGCATGGGGGCCATTCTCCATTGTCCAAAAGGTTAGTGATGTCAATTACATGATAGAGCTACCGGACAGGGAGATGCAAATGAAAGGTGTATCATGTCAACATGCTGAAGCCCTACCACAACAGGGAGAAATGGTCCTTGCTGTATGCAGTTCCCAGAGGAGGAAACTGAGGTAGATCCACTGGTGGACCTACTTGGTGAGGCCAGGGTTGCATCCTCTGTGGACAACCTTACCCTCTCGGAACAGCTGACACCAGCCCAGGTGCAAGAAATTAGGTGTGCTGAGAGAATTTGAGGACATGTTTACAGGGAAACTGGGCACACCATGATGGCAGAGCACCATATGGATACTGGGACCCAGGTTCCCTGAAACAGTCCCCACAGGGTACCTGAGCATGTTAAGCAGACTGTGAAAGAGGAGCTCAAAGAGATGCTGGAACTGGGGTAATCCAGGAATCCAGTAGCCCCTGGGTCTCACCTGTGGTACTGATCCCCAAAGGGATGGCACCACATGATTCTGCATGGACTACCGGAAGCTTAATAGCTGCACAGAGTCTGATGCCCATCCCATGCCCAGAACAGATGAGACCCTGGAGCGACTGGGGAGCCAAGATTTGACCACAATAGACCTAGCAAAGGACTATTGGCAGGTAACTCTGACCCCTGCGGCCGGGAAAGATCAGCTTTTGTTACTCCATTTGGTTTATACGAATTTAAGGTAATGCCATTTGGAATGAAGAATACACCTGCAACCTTTCAATGGCTTTTAGATCGCATTCTGTCTGGGGTAGGTGAGTTTGCATTGGCTTATATGGATGATATAGCCATATACAGCCAGACCTGGGATGAGCACATCAAGAATGTAAGGGATGTGTTCCACAGGTTAAAGAAGGCAGGTCTGACAGTCAAGGCAGAGAAGTGCCAGATAGGTATGGCAAAGTATCCTACCTTGGGCACGGGTGGATAGTGGACACATCCGTCCTGAGCCTGCCAAGGTTGATGCCATCCTGGCCTGGCCTGGCCTACTCCTACCACAAAGAAACAGGTCAGGGCATTTCTATGGACAGCAGGGTACTTCGAAGGTCTGTTCCCCTATAGCGATCTGGCTAAGCCCCTGACAGACTTAACCAAGAAGGAAAGCCAGATACAGTGAAGTGGTCAGAAGGCTGTAAGGGACGCTTTTCAGGAGCTAAAAGGCCTTGAGCTGCCCAGCTGCATTGGCTAGTCCTAATTATAGTTTAAAGTTTATGGTCCACATGGATGCCTCAGATCATGGGCTGGGGCTGTGATGAGCCAAGTTACCCAGCAGGGGAAGGAGCACCCAGTTCTGTACCTCAACCGAGGCTTTGCCCAGAGAGGAGGCATACTCCACAATTTAGAAGGAATGCTTGGGGATAGTGTGGACTCTTCAGAAGCTGCAACCTTACCTACATGGGAGATAATTTACTGTGGTCACAGATCATAATCCCTGATTTGGCTTCATAGGTTCAATGGGCAAATAAAACTACTACGTTGGAGTTTGGTACTGCAGGCATACAACATGACCATCCAGCATTGCAGTGGCAAACAAAATGCAAATGCGGATGGGCTATCTAGGCAGGGCTAATGGCCTGGCTGAATACTTTGGCACTTCCCAGTAATTGCATGAACGGCTGTGTCACTTGGGTGGCCAAGGGACACGCCTTCATTATCTGGGGGAGATGTGACAGAAATGGGCAGGAAAGAGTTAATGGTTTGGATTCTGTAGGTTCCTTATTTTTTAGCAGTTTGGAAAAATACAGTCAGGTTGAAATCCTCTGTCAAGCAGCATCCAGCTTGTGGAATTCCTAGCTGCTAGATAAGAGCTGGGTCATAAATCTGAGTGGACATCTCCAGACACACACACACAGACCTGCAGACACAGACACAGGGCAGTTTGAATGGATTGGATCATTCAAATATAAACTTAAGGTGAAAAGGAATATAATTGGTCACTGATAGGTGTTCACTCTGATTGGGACAATTAAATACATACATGTTAGTTGGTTTGTGCATTTAAAGGAGAATAGGAATGACCTATTCTGCACACAGTATATAACCTTCTGCAAGGCAGGAAGGCTCTCTTGTGCTTTGGAAGCTGGAAGGAAACATAAGCTTGGAGCCTACCTTGTAGCTATGTCCGTGGGAGCTGGCAGTCAGAACAGGGTCCAGTGTCTCTTGTAAGGACAGGGAAGGGAAGTTTAGCTATAGCATATTTCAGTAATAGCCTTCTTTTTGCCATCTGTTATTTAAAATATTTGTTTACTTTTCCTGTATGAGTGTTATTCTCTTGTGTTGTAAATATATATCCTGCAAATGCTCAGTGCACTTTCTGTTAAGTAAAAGCTATTTATTTGCTCAACAGTTGTGACTGTGATGTCATTTTCTAAGGTAATATTTGGTTTCTACTGGCTGAGGTAAACTCTGTGTAGCATCCGCCACGAGAGAGACACACTACCAGACTTTAACTTGTGCAATTGCATGTTTGATTATTCAAGTTTGTACACTTGAAAGAGGTGCTGGAAGGAAAGTCCGGCTGGTGGCAGTGAATACGAGGACAGACACCTCTCTAAAAGCTGTTTCAGCCCAGAGGAGAGGTGGGTTGTCACAGTAGTACAAATTTTGAAGTATGGAATGTACTAGATACTTCAATCTTTAAAAGGTATGATTTGTTTTGATGTGGTCACAGTTTGAAAACCAGCATTAAAAATTATTTTCCTTGCTCTCAGAATGCTTCTCTCAGAGTGGCTGAAGCAGCACCTTTGTGATGAGTGGAATGGAATTCAGCTCAGAACAGGCTGAGTTCCATTCTGAGCTGAGAGAACAAGCTGATTATTTGACCAAATAGCAACATTTTTCATCAGCAAATAGCAGCATTATTGAGGCAGAGTAGACTGATTTAAATTGAGTTAAGTTAAACGTATTCTGAACTTAATTTTTAATTTAGTTTACGCTTATTTGCAGCACTTCAACAGCCTGTTATCAGATTTTGTATTCTGGGAAGCATTCCCTCTAGCTACAGTAGCAAGCACTTTTTTCCATTCTTCTACAACACAAAATTGCAACATAATAAACATCGATCTCTGCCCCAAACCAGCAGCCACTGTTGGACCCCATTGCTAGCTGGATTGGTTCTCATATAAACAATCACTGCATAACACTCTAGGTTTTTTTTTTGTTCTTTTCTTTGTATTTGGAGAGTGATTGGCACCTTTTACTTTGATGTGGAGCCAGCAATCTGTCAGGAAGGGGTTGAGAGGTCATCACTCGAGAGAAGAAGAACTATTGTGGTATGTACACAGCTTTGTACTATTATGTGATTGCTTTTGCTCATATCCCATCAACAGTACTGCAGCTTCTTTTCTGGGGTTCACATTTTGACTGGCTAGCCGCTGCAGCACCTTGTTCCCTGCATTGCCAGAGAGGGTGTTCCTATGTTACATGATCCTGGCCCATGTAAAATGCTGTGAAGTCAGTAGATAATGAGATAAACTGTCATTAGGACACATGTTTGTAAACCTCACCACACATAAGCAGACAGCATGTCCATTTTGGTGCCTTTTGTTTTAGAGGAAATTAGTTGGTTTGTTATATGTGGCTACAATGTCAGAGCCCTGCTATATCTCTTTATTGTGGCTCACACTGAGCCTGTCAGTGTCAGCTGGTAAGGGGAAACAAGAATAAAACCACGACTTTCAGACACTAACATCACCAAAAACACACCGACACATCACAGGCTCAACAACCACCACATCCCATCCCACCCGTTATACGAATCAGTCATGAAACAAACTCTGCATGAGTGAGGATGAACAGGATCTGCTGGTAGTTCTGGCCACTTGTTTGGATTCCATTATACTTGTTATATTTTATTTCATAACTATGTTGTATAGTAGTTTGATGTGGCTTCTTCCTTGTTTGCCATTCTAATCTGCTTACATTCTGTGGGAATCAGTGTGCTGTGGAAGGTACTGTGTGGTTACCATCAATGAGACCTTTTCTATTTTGCTATTTCTGCCTACTCTGACCCAATAATCTTTGTAGCTTAATTTGCTAACACCTCTATATGAAGCAGCAATGTGAACTGGTTATGTGTGAGCATCCTATATTTTAAATGTTCACTTTGTGTAATATAGGGTTTTCAAACGTGGTCAGTTGACATTGCTGCTTCACCAGCAGTCATTAGCAAATTTAGCCACATTAAAATTACAAGGTCACAGTGTGTGGAAATATCAAAATAAAATGGGTCACAGTGATGGTGACCATACCTCCCACACCGATTTCCACAGAAAATCAAGGGCATAACTATGGAGGACGGGACAGCTGCTCTTCAATATATCAACATGTGAACCCTGATAAAAGAGGAGAAATTAGAGTAAGTTCCCAACTTCAAGGCAGACATTCTGATCAGCTCTAGCCAGCTGCTGAGTTTATGGGGGACTCCTAGGATTTTTCTTTCTCCCTATGCACCAGAGAGTTTGGAGGAACTGATAAGCAGCAATCGCAGTTGGCAAGTGAAACAGAAAGATGATCATGCTCCATTTGGATAGCGTTGAGGATCGTGCAGAGTAAGGGCTAGGGTATCAATGCTTATAATCATGGCACGGTGACTAGGTAAATACAATGCTGCCCTTCACGATCACTGCAGAACCGATCCTGGATCTGGCTGTCAAGCTTTGTATGCTGGTCTTTGTTTAGAATTACAAGTTCTGCCTGCCTCTGACCACCTGATGCATGTTCTTTTGGTCCAGAGATTGGACACACGGTGCCCCCAGCCTCCACTCCCACCTCTCCTGAAACACCAAAAAGCCAGGGATTTAGAACTGTTGTAGTAAAAAATAAATACATTTTCAATCAGTAATACACTATATGACCCACTGCGGCAACATCAGTATCAGCAGTTGCATACACTGTGGTAATCAGAACCATCCCTACTTTTATTTCTTCAAGCACATGTGTTGTATGCAAGCATCCCATCTCACCTACTATCCCATTAGCCATGAACCAGACTCTGCTCAGTGCATGAACAATATCTGCTGGATGATTCTGGCCATCTGTTTGGACCTTCATACTTCTTGTATTTTATTTTATTTCATAACTATGTCTTTGTTGTAGTTTGATGAAACTTCCTCCCTCATTTGCCATTCTAATCTGCTTACATTCCACATGAATCAGTGAGCTGTGGAAGGAACTATATGCAGTCACCATCACTGTGACAAATTTTATTTTGATATTTCCCTCTCACTCTTACCTCGTTATTTTATTGTAGCTAAATTAAGCTGATTACTGCCGATGAAGCAGAGATGTGAACTTACCACATCTGGGCATCCTATATTTTAAATGTGTACTTTGCGTCATTTTAAATTACACAAACTACACATTTAAAAATATAGGGTTTTCAAACATAGTCAGTTCACATTGCTGCTTCATCAGCAGTCGTTAGCAAACTTGGTCACATTAAAATTACAAGGTCAGAGTGAGGGAAATATCAAAATAAAATTGGTCTCAGTGATGGTGACTACATACCGTCCACACCAGTGTCCTCAAAAAGCAAGGGCATAAATATAAACAGATTGGGGCAGCTACTCCTCAACATTTCAACATGTGAGCCCTAATAAAAGAGTGGAAATTAGAGTAAGTTCCTGAGCTTCGTGGCAGATACTCATGATTGGTCATATCCAGCTGTTCAGCTTACGAGGGACTCCTGTAGGATTTTGCTTTTTCTCTCCTATGCACTGGAGAGATTGGATGAACTGCCAAGTGGGCATTGCAGTTTTCGAGGAAAAGGAAAGATGATTGTGCTTTATGTGGATAGCATCAAGGAGCATATAGAGTAAGGGCTAGGACATAAGTGCTTACAATCATGGCATGGTGACTAGGTAACTGAGATGTTGGCCTTCCAAATCACTGAAGAACCCTCCAGGATTTGGCTGTCAAGCTGTGTATGCTGTTCTTTGCTTAGAATGACATGTTGTGCCTGCCTCTGACAGCTGGATGCATGTTTTAGTTTTGGTTCGGAGATCAGACAAAGCGGCACTGATATGCCCTGTGTATGGTGACACTATTACAGCCAAAGCGTTGATGGCGACAACATCAATGTTTTCGCTGTAATAGTTGGCCTGAAACCCGCACTCTGTCTGCACTCTGCACCCCCTCCTGTTCCAACTCTGACTCAGAGTTAGAATCCTACAGATTATGGGGGCGGGAGCAGAGCCCCTCCATGGGTGGTTCAGGGTGAGCCCCCGATAAAAACACAGCCGGGTCTTCAGTCAGATTTATGTCAACTGCAAGTTGCAATTGACATAAATCGATTGCTGTGATGGAGGTCGACAACTTAGTTGTTGGAGGCGTCATAGAGCCCATGGTGCCCCCCAGCCTCCACTCCTGACCTCTTCTGAAACACCAAAATATTGCGATTTAGAACTGCTTGTAGGAAAGAAAATTAAATAATTTCAATCAATGGTACACTTTTGACCCAGTGCAGCACTATCAGTATCAGCAGTAGCATACACTGTGGGTGATCAGAACCATCAGTTCTTTCAGTTTATCATGCACATGTGTTGTATGCAAGCATTCCATCCCACCCGCTTTCCCAATCAGCCATGAAACAAGCTCTACTCGGTGGATGAACAATATCTGCTGGATGGTTCTGGCCACTTCTTTGACTCCATCATACTTGTTACATTTAATTTCAAAAGTATGTTTTTATTGTAGTATGATGAGACTTCCTCCTCATTTGCCTTTCTAACCTGCCTCCATTCTGCAGAATCAGTATGCTATGGATGGTATGGCAGTATCACTGTGACCCATTTTATTTTGATATTTCTCACTCACTCTGACCTCATAATTTTACTGTGGCTAAATTTGCCAATGACTGTTGATAAAGCAGCAATGTGAACTGACCATGTTTGAGCATCCTATATCCTGTATTTTAATGTGTACTTTGCATAATTTCAAATTACACAGACTGCACATTTAAAATATAAGGTTTTCAAACATGGTCAGTTGACATCGTTGTTTCACATCAGTCATTAGCAAATTTAGTCACATTATAATTACTAGGTCAGAGTAAGTGGGAAATATCAAAGTAAAATTTGTCTCAGAGATGGAGACCACATACTGTCCACACTGATTCCCCTGAAAAGCAAGAGCATAACTATGGGGGATGGGGCAGCTACTCCTCAACATTTCAACATGTGAGCCCTAATAAAAGAGTGGAAAATTAAGCAAGGTTCCCAAACTTTGAGGCAGACACCATGATCGACCATATTCATCTACTCAACTTATGCAGGGGTCTTTGAGAATTCATTCTTTCTCCATATGCACCAGAGAGATAGAAGGAACTGCAAAGCAGGCATCACAGTTTGCAAGACTAAAGGGAAAGATGATCATGCTCTTATGTGGACAGTGTCAAGGAGCATGTAGAGTAAAGGCTAGGACATAAGTGCTTACAATCATGGCATGGTGACTAGGTAACTGAGATGCTGGCCTTCCCAATCTCTGCAGAACCCACTCTGATCTGGCTGTCAAGCTGTGTATGCTGGTCTTTGTTTGGAATGACAAGTTGTGCATGCCTCTGTCTGCTGGATGCATGTTCTTTTTGGTCCAGAGATCAGACACAGTGGCCCCCAGCCTCCACTCCTCACCCTTCCTGAAACACAAAAGAAACGGATTTAGAACTGCTGTAGTAAAAAAAATCAATTTTCAATCTCTTGTACACTTCTGACCCACTGCAGCACCATTAGTATCAGCAGTAACATACACTGTGTGCAGTTGGAGCCATCAGTACTTTTAGTTCATCATGCATGTGCATTGCATGCAATTAATAAGTGAGGTCAGTGCTGTAGTGAAGGCAATGTGTTATGTGACAGGTGCTTGCAAGCTGTGCTGATTTGTTAGTGATACTGTTAGTATAACCTGGCATGCTGACCGTGTCATTTAGTTTTGCTTGTGTACCTGATGTCAGCCTACTTGAGGGAGGGAGGGTGGCAAGTGTGGTGCATTTATGTGTGTTTGTGGGGGTATGAGGAATGGTGTGTGTGTGCGTGTGTGGCAATGTGTATGCGTGCTTATGTGTTTGATGGTGTGTGTCAGCAAGCCAAAGGCACACCCCTGATGCCTGTCAGTCTGTACAGGGTGGGACATCATCGTGGTTAGACACCCTAATGCCCTGGGCGTTTGTTGGTATTTGCAGTACAAATTTTCAGCATGGCATTTTGTGACCCCCACCTCATGAAATCATTTAGGACTCTTCTCATGAATAGTGGCACTGTGATTTTGTTAATGTGTCCCAAACTTTGAGTTCCCACAGTGACCATGTCATTCTCGCCAGATGTATGAAAACACAGATCGGGCAGGATGTGAAGAATGACAGCTGTACCATTCATTGGGAGGTATGAACAGATGGCAATGTTGAAAATCTGTAGTGAAAATATTAAAATTACTTGAACTTCCGGGCTGTCATGGAAACTGTGCAATGCATGCACGTAAAACAGTCATTTAGTGGAATCTTTTCATCAAATTTTCAACCTAGGCATTTTGTGACCTCTGCTCATGAACAGTGTTACTATGATTTTCCTAATCTGTCCCGACCATTAATTTCCCTACAACGGCTGTGCTATTCTGCACCAGATGTGTAAATGCATATTTCAGGCAGGATATGAAAATGACAGCTGTACTGTTCATAAGGAGGTGTGAAAAAAACAATGTTTAAAATCTGAGGAAAATATTACATTGGCGCTACATTTAGGTGTGGAAACTGGTGCAATGTACGCTCGTAACACAGTAATTTGATGGACTTTTGTCATTAAATTTTCAACATAGACATTTTAGCACCTCCGTCTCATGAACAGTGTCACTGTGGATTTGATTTTAATCTGTCCCAAACACTGACTTCCCACAATGACCACACTATTTCTGCACCGTAAGGCGAAACACATTTTGGCCAGGATGTGAAAATGACAGCAGTACTGTTCATAAGGAGGTGTGGAAAATGCCAATGTTGAAAATCTGAGTGAAATATTACAAATTTGTGAAGTTATGAGCATGCGTGGAAACTAACGATGCTCGTAACACAGTCATTTTATTGACTTTTGGCACTATATTTTCAACATAGACATTTTAGGAACTCTGTTCATGCACAGTGTCACTGTGATTTTCTTAATGTGTCCTGAGCACTGATTTACCACAGTGACTGTGCTATCCTATGCCAGAAGTGCAAAAACATTTCAGTCAGGATGTAAAAATGACAGCTGTACTATTCATAAGGAGGTGTGGACAAATGCCAATGTTGAAAATCTGGAGTGAAAATATTACAAATTAGCAAAGGTTATGGCGTGCATGGAAACTGCACAAGCACGCTCGTAAAAAGTCATTTTTTTGATTTTCTTCACCAAATTTGCAACATAGGTTTTAGAGCCCACCCATGAACACTGGCACTGTCATTTCTTTAATCAGTCCCAGAAGGTGATTCTGGCGAGTGACCGTAAAATCATCTTTTGGGATCGAATGATGCCATGACAGTGACTGAATTCATGAGGCGGGTCCCAATAACCCCATGTTGAAAATCTGGTACCAAAATTCCCAAAATGCCTGAGATATGCACCAAAGTTGAAAAACCCTATTTATGCCATTATACAGCTTACCGCATTTCTTCAGTTCTGGTTAGCTTTGAAGAGTGCAGAGCGTGTTCCTGAGCCACTGAAGATCATCATGCCAGGCTCCAGAGGTAAGTATGGGGTGAGATGGAGTAGGAAGTTAGGTGCCAGTGGGTGGGTGTGGGTTGGGGAGGGGACGGCAACCGGCATGGGACCATTTCCTTTGTTTCAGGGAGAAACAAAAAGAAAAGATGTTGCGAGAAGGTTTTTTTTTCCAGACTTGCTTTCAGCACACTGGGGTGGGCTCCAGTGTGCCACCTGCCTTTTTGAAGTGGGAGTACTAAGCCAACAGGGATTGGGCCCCTGTCGGCTAAGAACGACTGTTTGGGGGCATGATGCTGGTGATTGGGCACCCCTCGGCACACAATAATGGGGAGGGGTTACATCATGCCGACGGGAGTGGGCTCCCCATCAGCAAATGAACCAGGCCAGGGGCGTTGATAAGAGGATTGGCCACCCCATTTGGCTTTCATGGGGTTGAGAGGTGGCGGCAATTGTTACACTAGGCAAGGTACTGCCCGCAATGATGGGTCGCCCTCATTGTCAGCAGAATGGCTGATGCTGCAATGATGAGGCAGTCCCGCATTGCAGCGGCGAAAACATTTCAACTTGGTGGCACTTTGGAAACCAGTGTCATCAGCACACTGTGCCTCCATTGGTTCACCAGTGCCATGCCCCCAAATGCAGTGCTTCCATTGGCTGCCACAGTGCCATACCTCCACAACTCATTTCTCCTAGTTGCTGCTATAATGTTCTTGCGCATGCACGCAAGCAAACATAAAAAAAAAGCAGAGTTTGGGGAGTGGGGATTGTTGGTAGGGCATTGTGCAAAATAGTGACCCCAGTATATAGTGACAGAGCTGTCCCATCTCTGCCAGCACAGTTGCCTGATGCTAAAGTGAGATTGTTGTGGAGCGCCTCATTGATGGCACAGTGTGTGTAAGGAGTTAGCTTGTGTGGTGTGTGTGTGTGTGTGTATGCGGTGAGGGGTGGACAGAGTGTGTGTGTGGATGTGTGCGTGTGTGTGTGTGTATATGGGGTGAGTGTGTGTGTGTGTGTGTGTGTGTGTGTGTGGTGAGGTGTGGGATTGTGTGTGTGAGTCAGAAGAGTGTCTGTGTGTGTATGAGGGTGGCGGTGGGGTGGTGGGAGTGTGTGTGTCTGTGTGTGTGTGATGGGTGGTGGTGGGTGGAGTGTGTGGTGGGGTGAAATGTGGGAGTGGGTGGCATAGTGTGGTTAGGAGTGCATGTGCTGGGACTGTGTGGTGTTGTGTGTGGAGTTGTAGGTGTGGTTGTAGTGGGTGGCGATGAGATTGTATGTTTGCTGTCTGTGTTGGTGGTAGCTAGTTCGGCTTCACAAGTATGGTGAAGGAATGGATGAAATTTGAAATGGATAGATCAAAACTGTAAAACTGGACCTACTGGTCCATCTAGGGAGTTGGACTGCATAAGTTCTGTCTAGTCCTGCTGGGCCAGCCAGTCCTATTATTGTATATTGTTGGTTTTGTCAAGTTTGATATTCTGGATTTTACCTAGTCCCTATCAGAGCCAGTACGATTGTATATTTAACTTCCCTTTGTAAATTTTTAACCTAGAAAGTCTATCTAGTCACAAAGCAATATTATTTTAACTTAAGGAACCACCAGACTGTGTGGTACATGTTATAAAACACACTCTTCAACAGCTGGATAAGTGATGTCCTACACACTAACTCCTCTCTCTCACAGCCAACTCCTGAGTGACCATGTCTGTTCCTTAACCTGAGTAGTTGCTGCTGCAGGTGGTATACACAGTACATCAGGCCACCACAATAATGGGCCTTCTCAAGGGATTTTCCCGCAGTAGGATTGAGCCTTAGCCCGGAGCACCAATCAGGAATCCTAACCTGATGAATAATGGATACCACTCATGGTCCCCACCCCGTTTAAGTGTGTGAGTGGTGCCAGTATACCGGGATGTCAATATACTTGTTTGTTGGGGAACTACTGCCTTTTGTCCATGACAGCAGGATGCCTGAGTGAGGGTGTTTGTGCATGGTGACTGTAAACCAGGATGTCGGATTCAGTGGCACAAGTCACACACTCCACCAAACTAGCATCCTGTTATTGCAGTTGACTTGGACCACTCATGCCCCTCCCCTGGCAAGCATGCTGAGTCCAATGTACACTGGTACCACTCCAAAACACCAATCAGACCTCCTGACATCATGTTCGAACTTGATGTAAGGATTCCTATTTGTGTATGCTGGCAGTTTA
The DNA here is from genome assembly GCA_016271365.2 of Neoceratodus forsteri. Lineage (NCBI taxonomy): Eukaryota > Metazoa > Chordata > Ceratodontiformes > Ceratodontidae > Neoceratodus > Neoceratodus forsteri. The sequence continues at coordinate 1,550,635,806 of CM057453.1, read as the reverse complement.
CTGTGATGTCTTGATGTTTGAATGGTGAAGAGGCATAAGTGATGCCATTTGACTGTGATGTCTGGATGCCTGAGCCATGGTTTGAGTTAGTGGTGCATGTGTACCATGATGTTAGCATGCCTGATTTACCTGTTGTTCATGTATGGTGACACTGTGTACTTGGAAGACAGGATAACTGGTACCAGTCACATACACCATGAATTAGGCATCCTGACATCATGGTTGATTGACACCACTTGTGCCCTCTCCATCAAGTATACTGACATCAAACTCAATCCCAGTATACTGGCACCACTCATGCACATCTGATGGGTCAGAGGAACAAGAGTGGAGCTAGATGACCATGATGAACATGTGTCTGACTGGTGCTGTGCATGCGTAGTGACAGTGTAATGAGAAGTCAGGCTGCACAGTCATTAGTTATGCACAATGCATGATTTATGGTATTTGTGACTGATGCCAGGAAATGCACACAAAGCAGCTTTTTCAAGATGCATCCTGAGTGGTGTGCTGCATTGCCTGTTTTATTGATAGTGAATGTTGGTCATTTCATTGGAAACTACCTGTCTCTTATTACATAATAGCCACATGATCTTTTACTTCCATCTGTGCAGTGATGATAAGAGATGGGCAGAAGGATCTCTGTTTAAAGGACAAGTAATCAGCCTAAATTTAAAACCACCATCAAAAATCTGAAAGCGTGGTGCTTTAGAACAGAATCTCCCTTTCTGAATACTTAGCTTCATTTTAAAGAAATTGCAGATTTAATCTAGTTATTCAAATTGTAAACTAGATATATGGCAGCTCTAAAGATCTTGCTACTAATACTAAGTAGGGCTATAGAAGTAAACCCTGACCAAAGAGAAAATGCGTAAGAATAGCAATAAGAATTGCAAATTATACTACATAGCCACTAGAGGGCTACAACAGCTGTCTTTTCTGTTAAAGAGGAACCACATTATATTTTTACTTCCTCTTCTGCTCTAGTGGACCTGGGATACCTCTTTCTGAGGACCATCTCCGGTTTTTCTGCCTGTTTCTCAGACTGAACCATGCTCATCCACTAAGGCTGCAAGACTTGAACGCCTGTCCCTCTCCCATTCTGTACTGGTGGAGTAGGGCCCAAAACAGAAGCAGAAGCTACAGACCAATCTTGCCACACAGATTGCAGCCTTGAACCACCTCACTGGCTCAGCTGCAAAGAGTTGCTCCACAGGTACGTTCAGTGCCAAAACCGCCTCTCAGCCAACAAAAGGATTTTGAATTTATGACACCTGATCGCTGATTGGTCTAGGCTTCTAGTGACTTTTACTGCCGGCTGTTGTGGCATTTAGATCTACCATGGGAAGTTACAACTGGTTCCTTGGTCTGTCACTAGCTTTACTAATGCTCAGCTCAATTCTTCAGAACCCTCATCCCTCCCTAAAGTGGAATGACCTTGTGCTTCTCCCTGTCCTCGTCCAACAGCAACTTTCAGGTAGCCATTCTGGACTATTGGGCTTCTCAGCTGTCTCTGCTGGGGAGTGGGATATCTCCTGAGCTACCTCTTCAGATTACCCCCATCCAGACTCGAGACTTCCTACTCATGGCAAATTCCTGCCAGGACACTAGTGGCTGCAACACTAGGCCAGTATAACACCAGGAGTGGGTACAGGCCTACCCATCAACACCGCCTCCCTATCACCCAAAAATTGCGCTTACAAATTACAGTTCGCTGCCTTAAAAAGAATCCTGCTTCTTTTACTATTGTGCTCAGGCAGTGTCGAACTCAACCCAGGACCATTAGACACCCTTGCTTCTCCATCAGACCTGGCAGGTATCAAATGAATGTCTTTTATGCATCTTAATGCCTGTAATTTGCTGAAAAAGTTCACCCTTATCCAGGCTTGGGTGAGCCACACCTACCTGATGTCCTAGTGATCACTGAGACCTGGCTTAGGCCAGACACCCCAGACAATGAAATCAATATCCCAAATTATTTACTTTTCTGAATGGATAGGCAATCAAGAAGAGGTGGGGTGGCAATTTATGTAAGGACAAATACTCAGCAGCATGCATAGATGCATCATCCTCCCCAAAGAATTCGAGTGCTTGACCCTAAAGATCAAACTTTCTTTTCATTGCACTCTGTGTAATAGGCTGTTACAGGCCCCTTCTACCGGCCTCATCTCCTGTCTCACCTCAGTTTCAGTACTAGGGTTCAGTTCCTTGAAACTATTATTCTTGGCAACCTGAACTATGATTGTTTATCAAGTGCATCAGCTCCCTTGAAATCCTTTTGTGACACTCTAGGGCTGGTGCAACTCATTGGCGAGTACTAGCCCAAATAAAAGAACCTTAACAACAGCTCCCTCTTAGATGTAATTTTGGTTAGCAAGCCACATCTGTTCTGTCATGTCGGAACATTTTTTCGACATTAGTGATCATTGTAGAATCACCACCATTAGATCTGGCACAACCCACAGTTTGTGGCAAAGTTCTCTATCAAGAGGTGCAAACACAACTTCAATTTGTATGCATACATCCATGACTTGAAACATTCACCGTGATGGCAGAAATTCTTCCTAGCCAAAATGGTTAACAGGGCATATACTATTTTTATGATATTTTAAGTGAGGCTTTAAATAAGCATGCACCCTTGGTTAAGGTCGGGTCAGGAGCAGCACCTTCCATTGGTTCTCACCTGAGCTCAAAGCTTCCCTGTTAGAAAGGGATACTTTATGGAAAAAAGCCAAGAAGCAAGAACCACTCGGATTGGCGTCTTTCTAAGATAGCATGTAACAAGTGCACCAAGTTGGTCAGAGCAGCCAAGGCCACCTACTATCGTTTGAACTAGCCTCTGCCTCAAGAAATCCTTCAAAGCTCTGGAAAACATTAAAAGACATGTCTGGACACACACCTGATAATTCCATTCCAGCAAAATTAAGACCAGTGGCAGCGTTATTTCTAACTGATTGGAGATATTGGAGCCCTCAATAACCATTTTGCAACAGCAGGGCTACCATTTGATACTTCCCTGCCAATGACCTCTGCACAGCTCAGGGCCCACAACCCATGAGTCCCCCACCAAGGAGGCCTCTCCTCCTGTCTGTCTCTAAAAGAGGTGGAAGACCTACTGCTGCAACTGGACACCAGGAAGGAGCAGGATCTGACTTCATAGATCCATACTCTCTGAAATGTGCCTGCCATGTGCTTGCAGTGCCAATCACCTCTCAATGGAAAATAGCCCATGTCATCCTCTATTAAAAGCAGGTGACCCTTCGATATAAATAATTACAGATCAATCTCCTCCTCCCCATCCTGTCTAAATTACTAGAAAAAATAGTGTGTGGCCAAGGGTATACTTAGAATCCAGAAGCCTATTAAACCTGGTTCAATCTGGATTCAGAGCAAAGCACAGCACCATAACAGCCCTAGCTAAGGTGACCAATGATTGGCTTCTAGACCTTGAAAACAAGAAGCATGTCTGTGCCATTTTCTTGGATCTTAGGAGGCATTCGGCACAGCTGATCACAGCCTGCTTCCTTCCTTCCTCCCTAAGCACCTTAGGCCTGGACCATAAATCTATGTGCTGGTTTGCAGACTACCTCAGAGAATGTAAACAGCAGGTTAAAGCTGAAGGTGATCTTTCTATTAAAACCTATGCTGAGGGGTGTGCCCCAGGGTTCTATCCTTGGTCCCTCCTCTTTACAGTCTACATTAACAACATCAATGACCGCCATCAAAAAGCCAACATCCACTTATTCGAGGATGACACTGTACTGTACTTGAGTTGTCCCATGTCGGAAGCAGCCTGTGAAGACCTCCAAGCTGAATTTAACCTTCTACAATACCAGCTCATAAACAAAAAGCTTTTGCTCAATGCAAAAGACAAATGCTATGCTCTTCTCCCTCCTTGCATGCAGCAATTCCTGCTTGGGGGAGCTATCCCACAAATTACCACTGTTCTTAGAGAAACACTAGAGTATGTAGCTAAATTCAAATATCTAGGAGTTTGGCTCGACTATAAACTTTCCTTCACGACCATCTCAAGAACTACAGAAGAAACTAAGGCAAAGATTAGGACTATTCTACAGAATTAACCACCTGCTCACAAAGGAGGCCAAGATTCAACTGGTTCAAGCTACCTTCCTATCTTTAATAGATTACGAGACCTGTTCTACAGCCACTGCACTGCCTCTGCACTGGCTAAGTTGGATACCTTCTACCACAGAGCTATCAGGTTCATTACTGGCCTTCTACTTTCCACACACCACTGCTCCCTGTACTCATCGTTAGGCTGGACTTACCTTCACTATAGAAGGAATAGAACGCTGCCCTATGAGCCTTCAGAGTGGTGACCAACAAGCTCCCTCATATGTCTCAGATTTTATCTCCGGAGTGTGTTAGGCACCTACGCTCTAAGGAACTATTCCCAATTGCCTCCAAGTTCCAAGGGTCAACACTTTTCGCAAAGCTGGTCTAAGCTTCTCTTTACCCACATTGTGGAATGGTTTACAAAGGAACTTGAAGCTGAGCTGCCCTGTTAGCCTGAATATCTTCAAGGCGCTACACGATCGCTACATGAAAGCACTTTGCAAATGTTTTCCTCACCACTAGCCCACTAATTCTGTAACTCCCTTTCCATCCTGACGCCACCATATTAACTCTTCCTGCTGCACCCACCCTTCCCTGTCCACTGCAGCCTAGCTAAAGTCCCACCCCATCCATAGTAGTGTCCCAATTATCTACCCCTCCTCCGTCATTAATCATAATAAACAGTACACTACAGCCATCGTCACTTTCTGTGGTTTTAGCCTAATTTTTCCCCAGTTATTGGTACTATATCCTTCCTCTTCTTTACCTCTCTCTAACTGCACCCCATACACGGCCTCTTTCCCTTACATGTGTAGTTGCCGGCTGCCTCACTCAAGAGATCTCTGCTTATAACCCTGTATGCCTATGGTTGATTGTACATCTGCTGAATTCTTCAATTGTAAAATAATGCTATTTTTTATTTTTATTTATTGCAACCTTGTACTGTACTTATACACTGTATATATGTTTTCTTCCTTGTATATTATTGCTAGGCTGGTTATACCCTATCAGTGCTAGCAAGTTTCCAAATTCAAACTGACCCATTAAGTAAACTACTTAAAGGTTACATGGCATTTCCTGATAACTACAACAGATCTGCTAAGCTGAATTCATGTTGCAGAGATAGCTTGGATTTCATTCAAGCGTAGCAGAAGTTGAATTAAAACAAAACAAACAGAGTTACTACAGTTTGCAAGTTACGAAAAAAGGGAGGAGAGGGGAAAGAGATAGTATAGTGAATTTAAAAGTTTTATATAACTGATAACAGTGCCCTAACCCCAATCAAACTTTATTTATTTCATTTTAATGTAGAAAGTACATTGGTGATGGCAAAATAGGGACTGAAAAGCTGAACAGGGCAAACTACATGTAAATTATAAATTACCTTACTGAAGGCTAGACAAGAACAACTAGAAAAGACAGACTGTCTTCATTAGAAATTGAGACAAGATCCTGAAAGGGTAGAATGTGAAACACCAAGACAGAAATGTCCTGGATAATGGGGAAACTATTATTTTCTTGCTTTCTTCATTCCATTATCCCATCATATGAAAAATAACAAATACCTAGTTACAATACAGATGTCCATCTACAGAAAAAAGCAAATAAAGCTATTACCTTATATAGATAAATGGGACTATTAATTATTAGTAGCCATAAAGAATTTGGAGAGATTGCTCAAATCCTATTAGGAATAAGTTTGTTTACAACAATAATGACATATCCATGTCTTCATTTAGATCTTTTAGTTGCAGTGCTCCAAGTCCATCAATTCTATTTGCTTGTCTCTTTAGGATGTAGTATAGTGCAGTGAGTTAAGGCTCTGAGCTGCAGATCTGGAGACTTGGTTTGAATCCCACAGCTGCCTAGGTGCATACTGTGTGATCCTGAGCAAGTCATTTAACTTTCTTGTGCTCCCATGTCGATCTGGAACCAAGCTTTGGCTTAATGTGCTACTCCTGGTTAAACAATGTTCCATTTAACAGCATCTGAACCTACCTCCTCTCTTGGTGGGACTGGAATGTGTTCAGTCATGTTTGTTGTGTTTGAGCAAAATATGCACCCACCAAAGATTTTCATTTGCCATTTTTGTGTCCCTTAAGTGTTCCTTTATGTGTTTCTTGCTGGATGTATAATTCTTTCCACATACGTGCAGAGACATATGAAGACATACATGACAAATGAGGTTGAACAATTCAAAACTGTCTGATTTCCATTGCCAAATCAATGGTGGATGCTCAAAAGTTTTCTCAGTCTGGGAAAATCTGCAAACTGAACAATGTCCACAAGTAATGAAACCCAAAGTTCTTTACGGCAACCAGTTAAGATGTTGTTTAGGATGAATTGTAAGGTTGCTGTGTGTCACCATATCTTATAAATTTACAGACCAACCATATGTTATGCAAGGTTTCTCCTGAAGCAGGTTTCAAATTAATTTATAATGCTCCAACACTTTCCAATGTTTGAAGAGGACATTATTTATTCTTTGTACCAGCTGCATGTTTCTTAGAACAAAAGTCATCAGTTGTGCTTCTTTGACAGTTCTGTCTTTGGGTTTCAATAGTGATGATCTGTCTATAAGTTGCACTTTCTGGAAAGATTGTTCGAATGTTGTTTTGCTATACCATCTTAATTTCTGGCAGTATGACAGATCCTCTGCCTGCTTCTTGATATGTGATTCCAAAGTGCAATTTCTCGAAGACGAATGAGCTGAACACAAGGGATGCTCAAGATCAGAAATGGGGATGCACTACTAGCATGTAGGATGGTATTACCTGTAGTAAGCTTACTAAATCCCTTGGATCTAATTTTATTATTTTTAATGAATAAATCTAAATTGAAAAACTGAATTTTGGTATCATGTCCAACTGACATGAAAGATAAATTGTGACATTGGTGTTGTAACACATCTTATTTTTCTTCTATACCATCCCATATTATCAAAATTTCATCTTTGTATCCATACCATTGCACAATGGGTACCCAGTCAATATGGTGTGTGATGTTTAGCCAAGGCATAATAATGTGTCAAAAATAGCATTTCTATTAAAAGTGAGTAGCTTGTTTGCCGTCTGTCTCTTTTAGTGATTTTCATGTGTGGTGGTTTAGTGTAGTTTACCAGGTGTAGTATTTTTGGGGTGAGAAAACAGAGTGGATATTGTGGTGTTTATATCCAAATATCGGGGTGGGGAGGAAAAGAGCCCACGCACACCATAAATGAGAAATTGCTTTTTGTTGGTATGTTTTGTTGTGAAGTTTGAGTATGCTTGATCACAAGCTATGCTGGCTTCATGGCTAGTTGGTTAGGTGTGTTGTGGGCTAGGTTGTATAGGTGTTTCACTCTAGGGGCTGGTGGTTCAAGTTTCATATGGTCTGTGAGGATTAACTGGTGTTATAGGGTTTGTAGTATGGCTCTAGATCTACTTATTAATATTTGAAGGGTATAGCTTATAATTTGTCTTTGCAGGTGTGATTTATTAATTTTTTGTGGTTTGGGATGTGATGTTTCAAATTTGTTTCTGATGTAGAGAGTATGGAGATGCTTATATTTCTGTTTGTATCTGCATATATTGTTTCTTTTCTTGTTATTATTTTGCATGGTTGCGATTTATGGAGTTTTGTCTGTGATAATAAAGTTGTTTTCATGGTGTACCTTGTGTTTTTGTTTGTTCTAGTTTTTGTGCATGGTTTTGATGTGTCAGAATTTTATCAAGTAACTGTCATTGCTGGCATTATTTTTGCTAGTGTTTGTTGTCCTTGATGTGTTTGTTTTAGGTATATTGACCTGGTGCCTGCACAATGTGGTATAAAAACAGGTTGTTTTAACTCATAAAAATCTGAACTTCCAGAAACCCTCAAATAGATATGCTTATGACAGGGCCATGGTGGTCCCCATCACTGTTCCACATTTCTATAAAAATAGTGTCAGTTAAAAGTGAAAAAAAAAAAATGATGGCTTAAAATAAATTCTACCACACATAACAAACACAACAGGGCTCCAAGGATGCTGTATTCGTGCTGGAATTGTAAAAATCCATTTCATTAACTGGATCTAACACATCCCCCAGCCTTTCTTGGATGCTCTGAGGGCAGGGAAGGGTGGTTCCATTGTTGATTGGGTGGTACTTCATCTTCTGCCATGTAGATTGGGAAATACCCACTTCTACAGCCCTTAGGGCTCTTTTGCCGCCCTCGCCTGGAACACTGCAACACAGTGAATTACCTGAGAACCCGGCCAGCTGCCACACATTTTAGTACCACTGGCAAGGGATATGGTGCAGATGAGTACTTACAATAGATGCATGAAAGTCCCCACATATGTGGAGTGGTTCCACTGAGCACCACATGGCCACACAAGCATCCCTCCATGGATACAGTCTGACTAGTGGATCAGACCCTAGAGAGGAAAGAAACCATTTTTCATTCAAACTCCTTCATCCCAGAAGCTCAGTGTGAATATACAGAGACAAATGAAATATGGAAAAACTATTATTAATACTCTTAAAATAGCAGGATAGTCAATAAAGCACAGTATTGCATATGAAGATTATATGAATTTCTTCTCCTATGTAAGCAATAAGACACAATGGAGTGTGCATTAGACACTTCTAACATATGGCCAGAGACATAGTAAGACACGGACCAGAAATTAAGTGCCTTCAGCCCCTGGCCATGTGTTAGAAGTATTTAATGCACATCCTCAGAGTGTCTTATTGCACTTATAAAATGGGTCTCTGTATTTTCTTGTATCTAATAAGAAAAATAATAAGTTTAAATAATAAAAATTCCTTCTCAATTTGCTATAAAATAGTTCCTCTAACTTGTTGTAATTTTTAAGTTAGTACATTTTTCCTACTAGGGCCTTATTAGCTGCAGTTTGCAAAGAGTCCATTTTAGTAGCTTAGCTTGGGTACAACATCCCTTCCCCTTACAAACACACTGAAAGGATTTTGTTTTTATTCAGTTTTTAAAGTTGTTGCTAGAAAGAAATGAGTGCGTGGATGAGAATGTGAACCCCTCCAACCATATTCATACATAAGAGTTTTAAAAAATTATTCCTTTTTAATATCTTTTTTTTTTTTTTCTAAATATCAGAGACAGCATACCAGCAGGATAAAAAGAATGAGGGCAAGTGAGGAAGTGAGGGCAAGTGAAGGAGCGAGAAGCACCAGACTGAAAGAAAGAAGCCAGAGAAAGAGGGAAGCGAGTGGCGAGTAGATCAGCTTGTGTACTGTAACCCCACACCACATTAATACATAAAAGTTTAAGTTTGTTCCTTTTTATATCTTTTTCTTTAATTGTACTGCACAAGCCTACTAGCAGAATGAAAGGAGCAAGGGCAAGTGATGGCGTAAGTGAGCATTGGGCAGAATGGTTCATATGACACTTCAATGTATCGAGAGTGCAGCATCTGGTGGTGGGAAAGGGAAATGCATCTGATTGTGGTTCTAATTAGAACACAGAAAACTGTAATTAAGAGAGAGAACCCACCATAGAAGGTCAGTTACTGTTGCTCAGTTATAAATTATAAGCAAGCGATTGGGTGGGCGAGCATAGTGAGAAGCAGACCATAAGCATCAACATTCTAAAAGTAAAACAAGATATTACAATGCAATAAAATGGATAAGGAGGATTAACTTCACTCTGGTTTGATTATTGTGTTAGACTGTCAGTTTGTCTCTAGATGTCCAGTGTCAATTGTTTGGTGTGGGAAAAATCTCGGTAAAGGGAAAACAGTTCATCTTTGTTTATTTTTTAATTTTTAAGCAGTGGCTCAATGATTTCTTCAGTGTCCTGCATCCAGCTTGGTGGCCATTGTTTTTAGCTATGCAGTAGACACCTTCAATGCACAGGTAATGACCAATCAGGATGCTGAATTTAGTCTTACCATTTTATAAATTTAGTTTAAAATTTTATACAGTACTAATGTAAAATAGCTATAGTAGTATTAAAAGAAAAGCAACAGCATAGGCACTCCTGGAAAAGTGGTGCACTTTAGAGACAACACCTCAAAACCATGAAACACCAGCACCCACCCATTCCTAAAACAAAACTACAGAGAAATGCTTTGAAGTCTAAGGCCTCCATATTCAATGCCAGCCATGTGTGCAGCACAGACAAGAGTGCTACATAGAAATTATTGCACAGCTAGTTCAGGACCAATGGTCACACAGTTAGCATGCTCTGACTGGAGTGGGCTGTCTAAATATGGGCTGTGCTACAGTGCATAGTGACAGTGTGCTGCACTGACACAGGTACCAACTTGAAACATCCCACAGGAGCCCAACAGAGATAACACAACCCAAATAAGATAGAGGCAGAGCTCCTATGGACCATATTCAGCCCTATCATCCTAATAAGGCAGTTAGGCATGCAAGGTACTACTGGCCATTTGCATGTCCACTATGGGCCTATTCACATGCGTGCATAGCTTCACCTGAGTGACCTCCTGTCAGGCAGTTCTATGTCCTGGAAATCTAGCAGTTCCTTTAACCCCATCCCCTATCCTGACATCTATGTGGAAGACACTGGTAGTCCAGTGGACCCCTGATCACTCATTTGTAAAACTGGTTATATATATATTGATCCATTGGACTCCAACACCCCCTGATCTGCCCACTCAGGACCCTCCTCCCTGTCCCCACCCACTCAATGATGTACCATGGCAGTAGAGATGGCAACTGGCACAACCCTCTGCTCACCACATTGGACAGCCACCAACCGAATGGCATACTTTTATTACATGCTTAATGTAGTAACTGCTGTTTCTACAGTAAGCTCATTATTGTTTGTATTTCGCTATGCTCAGTATGCATGAAGAATACCTCATTTGCATGGACCCAGTTGTATATTTTCATGGTCAAACTATTGAGTCATTGTTGTGCACCAGGGAGACTTTGAATTTAGCCCCACTGGCCAGTTAGTGCCACACTAACAGTTTGACAATGGGGCCCAGATATGATCCATTTTAACTTTCATTGAAGAAGAGTCTATTGGTTTGAATCTCACTATCTGAGACCTGCATTTAGATCTATATTTATATCACATGTGCGTGAGTTCAGTAACTGTACAGTGTGATCCGATGTAAAAACTGTACAGTGTGACCTGACGAAAACTCATAAGCCATGGCATATGTTTGATTACAACAGTTTGGAAATGAGAGCAAAGGTTCAAATAAGGTTCTGAGAAGAACAATATCATATTGTAGGCACAATTACATATTTTTCAACCACCAGTTTTGCTGTTAGTCATGACATTTCTCTATAACAAGTCATGTTCAGGCCAATTCTTCTTATGTCTGTCCCTGTGACTATTTACTTGAATATAAAACGCATGTATAGTGCTGTGCGCATTAATTGCAGAGTACACTCTTCAGTGGTAGCTTCACTTCAGCTAAAATTTCTTTTAATAAAACACAGCTGCACATGAGGTGACCAGTGAATGGCAGTTCACCTGCCCTTACCAGATCTGCATTCATGTTCCAAGTAGCACGTATCAGACATATACAGACATACATACATAGACAGAGAGAACTAGAGATTATTTATATTTTGCCTTTCTGTGCTAAACCTCTTTCCATGCTGTACTGTATGCCAAACATACAAAATAAACAATATAACCGAAACAAAATACAAAATTATATGAAAGAAAGAACCATTTGGCACAAACTGAAATGTGCAGGTAATCTATTGTGTCCAGTGGATAATGTGAGTAATGACCATTTTGCCACAGAGGTCATTGATTGATGGATAATGAGAGACCTGGCTCATTTTATGCAGCCATATTAACTGGGATACTCAGATTATCTGTTCAAGATACCCATTATCTAGGATTTCCCACCAAGATGTGGATACTAGGGCTAGCCATTGATAGTGATCCAGAGTGGAGAATACACTGTCAGAGCATCTCCAGTCAGACCTGCCTTTCTCAGCCATCCTTCTCCTAGAGGTGATGTCTTTCCTCTCCTGGTGAATTTTTACTTCCAGTCTAGCATTTGTCCAGCGATTCATGCTAGGATAACATCATGCCTCAGGTGGTTGGGCACAATGCCACAGGTTGAGTTCATCCAACAACTGAGAAGTGATGTTATCCACACAAAACACACCCTGAGGGCATTATTGCTATTATACAATGGCTTGTTGTTATGTACAGAATAAAAATCATTTTAAAGATGTTTTAGTTAGGTGGAAAAATATTTTTGTTTCTTAAAAGAAGATGCAAGCAAAGAATATGCAAAGCCAAACATGATCAGTCAAAAGTTTAGTTGAGACTAGACCTGTGATGTTGTACTGGGAAAACATCATGGGTCCAGCCACAGACAGACCAGAGTCCAGTATTCTTCCTTGCCATTGTATAATTTCCAGACAACTCAGCCTTATTTCTCCAATGGTATTGCTGACTGACCAGCTACAGTAATAGCCTCACATCACACTGTAGTGTTCCTAACCAGAGCTTGCATCAATTCTTCATTGTCTCACTATCAGACTGATGGATGGGTGTGTGTGTGTGGGGGTGAGCAGCTGGTAAAGAAGAGCAAAAAGCATAACGTATTGGAGTTATCTAACCTTTCTTTTCCTGTTTCTTGAGTGTTCAGGTTTCAAAACAATAGAGAAGTACAAACAGTATTAATGCCTTGTAGATCATGACCCAGGTGTTGAGGCTAAAGCATCAGGGTAGCATGACAAAAGGCAATTTAATTACAGTGATTACAATTATAGTGACGTCAAATCGGCGAGGTCAAAATGGCTACCGGAGATTTTGGCAACCGAGTTACAGTGACAATTGCTTCCCCGAGGTGCTACAATCTCAGAGTTAGTTATATAATTAAGGGTGTGTGTGTGTGGGGGGCAAAGTCCCTCACAATCAAGGGAGTGGGGCAAAGTCTCCTGCAGAAAGCAATTGTCACCATAACTGCGGCTGCTGACATTTCTGGTCACTGTTTTCACTGCCAAATTGCCATCGCCGACATTGTAGTCACCGTAATTAAATTGCTGTTTTCACATGGAACCAAGCATCAGATGTTTTGCCAGTTCTTTTATTTATGTGACAGCCTCCTCTTGACCTCACACTTACCTGCCTTAACCATGCCTCAGGGAGGGGATAATGGGTCATATCCCAGGGCAACTCCCATATCTTGGGGTATTAGGAAGGTAACGTCTGACCAGGAGCCACCCTTGCAAACAGTTCCAGTTATGGCTGCCTCCTTTTCCCAGTCTAGCATAGTCACACTTCATTTTACAACTGTGCCCTCAAGGGAGGACCCAATGGCTTTTCCTGCCGTTACCTCCTCTCCTGTCTCTACCTCCCTTACCTGTGAGGGTGGGACATTTCCATTACATTCCTCTTCCCTTAGTGCTGAGATCTACCAGGCACAACAACTCTTTGGAGCCACCAACTGTTGGTGATACAATTGATTTGTTTTGTGCCACCCAATATATAGACCTCACAGGGCAAACTGGGTAAATGGCAAAAGTTATCTTTTGCAGCAAACTTAATTTTGAGGTATGCTTCAGATCAATTCAATGTCAGTCACCACTTTCCATATTTATAGCAGTTACATGAAACACAGTGCACTTTTCCTAAGGCATAACGTTGCTTTTAAACTCAACAATTTATTTACAACACTGTGCACAATACTAAGGTTAGCAGAGGAATTACATTATACAGACAGGCTCTAGACTGCAACCATCCCTATGGGTCCAGAAGTCATTATTACTAATTACATTTACCAAGCCTATTGGGGCAGCTTTAGTTACTATGAAACTTACCAATGCCTCTACATCGCAGTCACTATACAGTAACCCAGCTTTTCTGATAACATGGCAAAGGGTATAGCATTCCAGCTGGCTCTGTATGGCACCCAAGTATAGACACCACGCAGAATAACCTAGCACTTTGGTTCACAGCATCTTACCCCTTCCTTGGGTCTCAATGTCACAGCACCACTATCTGGCTACCCTCCTTAGAGGTGGATCACCAACAGGCTCTCGCTGTTCTAAACCTCATACCTTGGCCAAGATCTGAGCCTCTGAAATCCAACTAGAGATAGCCAGTGGCACACTCACCTGTGATTCTGCCATTGTCCAAGTCTACAGACTTTCTCTGGTCAGTCGTAGCTGAAGTATCGCACCATTATCTCCCTGCAGCACAGCTGGACTCAAACAACAGTTACCTCTGGAACAAGAACAACTCTTTATGGAGAAACAGTAGTCCCATTTATATGCCTCTGAGAGGGCTTACAGAAAAAACAGAAAACTGTTGGAACCATTGAGTACAACAGGTACTCAGAAAATTGACAGTTCCCTGTTGCTGGGGCAGAAAAGCAACACACAGGAAACAGATACTACATGTATTTATATTTTCAAACAGGAGCAAGGACATTTAATTCTCAGTACAAAATTCAGACAAAAAGTAAAACCACTTAGTAACCCCTCTTTTTATGGTGGTGTTGCATTAACATCAAGACTGAGATCTTCACTGGTTGCTATCATACTACACTAATAAAAGGCCATAGTGTTCTCCAGTAACCCTCCCAGCCTGCATCTTAGTGGTATAAACCAACTAATCTGAAGGGTGCATGAATAGTTAACTTTTCCTTCATGCTTATTTCTGCAGCATCCCCCATCCATTACTAGCTGGGTTTACTTCCTCTCATAGGCTAGAATGCACATGTGACCAGATGTTCAAAATCTGATCTGCCTAGTCCCACCTCCTGGCTACAGGATTACAGTCTGAATCTTTTGAAGCTCAAATAATCTAAAGAAGGACTGTGGCATAAGTTATGGTGTTAGAAAGTTTGACCAGTATTATGACAATGGTTGTAAGTATGCCCTAGACACTGTAGAAATTGTACCAGGCTTGTTCATTATCCTATTGTGTACAGACTAACCTATTTCTAGCCCATACGGTATGCTGGCATGATAGAAAAAGTATGAAGGAAAGAAAATTGTAAATTTGATTTGATAAAATTTATTTTTATACAGGAACAAACCTTAGAGGAAATGACCTCTATTTTCAATAATAATGCCATGTTACCCATACACATATAACAATACTAACATACAATTATACAATAAACATTAAAATAGTCACTGTTGTGCAATACAATTCAAAATCATTTACAGCAGGTACAAGTTTAGAGATGCAGTGAATTTAAATTCCACCTGCAAAGTGCCCACAAAGTGGGCACTTCATGTTGTCAATCCACTATGCTAGTGGCTAATGCAAAAGGCTCACTACTTTGTGATTATTACTTTGCATTGTCATTCCACCTTAACGCAAAGTAAGGCAAAGTCACAACAATATTGGCAGCCTTTCACACACACAGTCACCAGAATTAATGTTCCTCCCAAAATGCTCATGTCTTGTGTCCAGAAAACTCCCCAGTGCTGACGAAGTGTAATGAGAGTACAAGAAATGCAAAGTCTCCCAAAATGAATGGTGCACTCAGACGTCATGCATGCTGTAGTCACACACAGTTACCAGAATTAATGTGCATCCCGAAAATGCTACTGTCTTGTGTCCAGAAAATTCCTCAGTGCTGACAAAGTGAAATGAAAGCGTAACAAGAAATGCAAAGTCTCCCAGAATTAATGGCACACTCAGTCATGTGCTAGTGGTCACACACAGCCACCAGAATTAATCTGCATCCCCAAAATGCTACTGTCTTGTGTCCAGAAATTACCCAGTGCTGATGAAGTGAAATGAGAGCTTAACAAAAATGCAAAGTCTTGCAGAATTAATGGCACACTCTGTCATGTGTGCAGTGGTCACACACAGTCACCAGAATTAATGTGCATCCCCAAAATGCTACTGTCTTGTGTCCAGAAAATTTTCCAGTGCTGATGAAGTGACTGAGAGTGTAACAAGAAATGAAAAGTCTCATATAATTAACTGCACACTCAGTTATATGCACAGTGGTCACACACAGTCACCAGAATTAATGTGCATCCCAAAATGCTACTGTCTTATGTCCAGAAAATTCCCTACTGCTGACGTAAGTGAAATGAGAGTGTAACAAGAAATTTAAAGTCTCCCAGAATTAATTGTGTACTACAAATGCACAGACAGATTAAGATTGTGCTGCACACTCAAGTGATACAGACACAAAGGCACAACAACACCAAATCAGTGCTCACAAGTCACAATCCAAATCTGGAAAGGAATACCTTTTGCTGGTTGGGGAGGGGTAGTGTACGGCAGTAACAGTCCACTACCAGTAAAGATACCACAAAGCAGTATAAAAATTCATGCAGGTGCAGTTGATAGCAGGTTCACACTGCTGCAATTACTCTGTGGCACAATAAATGGTGTCTGATTTAATGGCACGCATCACACACACACTCACACTCACACACATGACAAATAATGTATAGCAAATTGAAAACCTTTAGTAATATAACCAAATGTTTTAAACAGACTGAAATTATACACTGCTGCACCACAACAATCAGCAAAAATCAAGAATTACTGAAAACATTACTGTGTACATTAACTCAGTTATACAATAAAATATAACCAAAACAGAAAGACTGCCTTTTTCTCCAAGTTAATCTACCTACACCACAGATACACCCTCTCCAAAGCACACTTCACAGTACACAGACTGACTGTTCTAAATTAACATTCAGAATCCACACACAAACAATAAACACTCAATGATATGAGCACAGGAGGGTTTCCTACAATTGATGTATTAAATTTTGAGCAAAATAAATAGCTCAAAAGGCTTTTTAACAGCGCTTAGAGGATTTGAATCGCAGAGCTCGAGATGAAACTGTCACTATCTTCCACTACACACACACTACACAGAACTGAAGCTGTGCAGAACAATCTAGAGCCCATGTGACCTGCAATCCCATGAAGCACTGCAAAATTCACCTTTGAGTTCAAAATAAGGCTAAGTACATTGATTTCAATGTACTTCACCTTAAAACTGGTGGAGAACTGGTTTGGGAAGGCAGAATAACACAAAGTCATTGTTTTCAATGGACTTTGCGGTCCCCATTGTAACGCAAATACTCCACTTGCATTATGGAGTACTTTGTGATTCCGTGTTACTCCATGAATCACTTCACGGAGCGAATTTCAGCCACTACCCACCGCTATACAAGATACCCTAAAGTTTTGCTTAAATCTGATTAAAATTCTTTCACAGAATTTTTAACTTTTATTTCATAGGGATTGAATTTCATGATTTGGCCACACTTGTGGCATTTCTGTATACTAACCCTCCACAGTACAAAGCTGGGAGAAGCAGTTGCTGTGCTAACTTCAGTTTGGCCTCTTAGACTATTGGAAATCCTTCTACGTGCTCCCAGTTTCTGATTTATTTTCTTTATCATCAAATTAATATGCTCTATATACAATAATTTCCTATCAACAACTACACCCAGATATTCATAGCTATCTGTATTTTCCAGTTCTTTTCCATTTAAAAATGTAATATCTAGTTTTTTTCCACTATTCCTTTACTCCTTTTTGAAAATATATACATTGGGTTTTTATATTTGTTAACAAACCAGATTCCTGAAACCATTTTTCCATTCTGTGCAAATCTTCCTGGATTCAGTGTTCGTAGCACTGGTTGTCAGTGGATGACACCTGTATAGTGTCATCTACTTACAGCCTAACCTTACTTTCTTTTATTACCCTTGACAATTTATTTATAAACACAGTAAAAGTAAAGGCCCTAAAATTGAGCCTTTAGGAACCCCCCTTTTATTTCCCTAAAGGCAGAGTTCTTGGTTCCTAGCAATACACACTGCTTTCTATTGATCATGTAGGACTTAAACCATGCTAAAGGTTCTAAGTGAACTCCCATTTCATATACAGTAATCTGTACAATAATAATCTATGGTCCACCAAGTCAAACACTTCACTGAGATCCACAAACAAGGTCCCAGTTTTGTCTTCCTTATTTTCATAGCGGTTGCTACTAAATTATTAAAATCTACTAGGGCCATGTCCATGGATCTCCCTGACCTAAATCTGTGTTGGTTATTTGTAAGCAAACATGCTGCTCTAAGTATTGGTATAACTGTCTATGGACACTGTTTCCAAAATCTTTGACATTAGGGCAACAAGGCTATTGGCCTGTAATTTGTTGGACTTATGAATCCTGACCTTTAAAGATGGTTACTATTTTTCCCAATTTTGTGACATCAAGAAATATAGTGGTACACAAGCACCCATTAAGCAGGTAGGTCACTATTGATGCCAAATTATCCACTCAAATTTCATAAATCATGGTCCAGTTTCATCTATTCCTCACGCTTTATTAATCTTTACACTATTTAGTTCATTTTTGACCTCTTTGACAGATAGTGTTCTAAATCTGAACCATTGCTTAATGTCAATTCGTGAGTCCATTGTGCTTTGTACAATTTCTTGACTTGAGACATCTATGTTACTTGTTTTAAAATCAGCTAAACACAGATCTGGTAGCTCAACAACGCACTCCATTTAGCATGTCAGTCCTTGTGTTTGATCCTTTATAATTTCTTCGCCTACAGTTAAGTTAATCAAAGTTTTAGTATCTACTGGATTTTGTAACTGCTTCAAGTGATGCCAAACATTTTAGGATCCTTTGCCTCCATAATACTAGCTTTATAATATTGAGATTTTGCAATTTTAATCATATTTTTTATTTCTCCATTTCTTAAAGACACTCCAATCTTTCTCATTCTGTGATTTCTTTACTTTTTCCATAACCTATTTTTGATCCTTAACTGTGTCTCTATATTTTCATTTATCCATGATAGGTGATTCTTATGACAGACTTTCAAAACTTCAAGCATGTTGATTGATTACTGATAACATTATTTTATTAAAATCATGAACTGCCAAGTTTAAGACTGGTATCAAAGCAATCCTTTTCCAATTTATATGATTAAGGCTGTCTCTATATGCTGACATTAAACTTTTTCCAACATGTTGACCAGTAAGTCACTTGTTCTGTCCTTTTGGTTTGTTCCAATTCAGTTTACGCTTAATTGGACAATGATCCCCAAAACTTGTAGACATCACTGTAGCATTTAGCACTGTCATATCCTGGAGAACAAATATTAAGTCCAGTATAGACCACTGGTTTGCAATTTTGTGCATCTTGATGGACCACTTATTATTTGTTTCAATCCCAGTACATCAATGCTTTCTTTAGGCATTCACCCCTTTCTGTGTCCAATCAGAGCTGAAGTCTCCCATAATTATTAAGTTCTCATTTTTGTTACTTCCAATAATCTAGCTACCAGAGTGTCAAAGTGAGCTAGTTTTGTTTGTGTTGAGGCATATATGACACCAAACATCAACTTACTTACTATTAATTCTACTGCTAAACAATCCATCCCTTCTATATTCTCAGTCATAGCCCAACTTATCTCCTGTATACAACATAATTCCCTCCCTTTTTTCTCGATCTCTTATTAATCTGAATCCTTGATCTGCACTTTTCCATCTTTAATCCCTTCATGGAGCCATGTCTCTGAAAGGCCCATTATTTCTGGCTTCTACACTCACCCAGGTTTTAAGTACATCAATTTTATTTGGCAGGCTTCTAGCGTTTTCATGAATGATCTGAATTTCTGATGATTTTTTGGACCTGAGTTCAGTTCTGTATCTCCATATCATTAACATGGTTGCTAATATCTGACCTTGGCTTTTACCCTCTGGCTAGATAGCCTAGTAACAATAGTTGTAGGTTTTTTCAAATACACTTTCCATTCGTTCATAAATCTATTTTGAAATTTTTACTTGTTCTCTATTTGAAAGCCCAGTATAAAAGACTGAATACCATCCTACTTTTTTGTCTTGATTTTTGTTATGCTATCTGTTTGATCACCCATTATTGCAACACCCATACACATATCCCAGTAAAAATATCTCACAAATCACTGTGACACTCCTCATTTTGTACACTAATTATATTGTTTCCTTTAAGATGTTTAAACCAAAACACGCTTACAAATATTTCATAGTTAACTTTTACTTTATGTGTCACTTAATACATTTTCCTTATGTTGCAATTGATTCTCTACTGTCCCAGTTCCCAAGCGTCCTCGACTGACTCTAGCAGACTCCTCTGTACTCTGCTGGAAGAATCAGTGGGACACTTACAGCCACCATGTAGTGGTGGTGGGAGTGGGCTCAATCCGGCTCTGCGAAGTGATTCGTGGAGCAAAGGTGGATTTGTGGAGTGATCCGCAACACCTAAGTGGTGTACTTCACATTATATTGGGTAACGCAAAGTCCATTGAAAACAATGACTTTGCATTACTTCCACCTTCCCAGACCACTACTCCACCAAATATTAAGGTGAAGTGCATTGAGAACAATGCACTTCACCTCACTCCTTGTTTTGAGCTCCAAAGGTGAATTTTGCATCGATTCATGGGATTTCAGGTCACATGGGCTCTATATTGATCTGCACAGCCTCAGTTCAGGGTAGTATGTGTAGGAAGGAGTAGGAGACAGTGTGATCTGAGAGCTGTCTGTGATTGAGACCTTCTAAATGTGGTTAAAAAGCATTGTTGCATTTTTGGGGGCTCAAACTTTAGTTCATCGATTGTAGGAACCCTCCTGTGCTCATATCATCGAGCATTTTTGTTTTTGTGTGGATTTTGAATGTTAATGTAGAACATTGAGTGTGTGTAGTGAAAACAGTGAACGGTGCTTTGGGGAGGGGCATATCTGTGGTGTAGGAAGATTTAAGTTGGAGAAATAGTGATTTCTTTGTTTTTGGTAATATTTTGTTATATAACTGACTGTGTTAATGTACACACAGTAATATTGTCAGCAATTGTTGAAATTGTCTTGCTGATTGTGTGATGTGTGGCTCTGTTGCAGCAGTTCATAATTTCAGTTTGTTTACATAACAATACATGCATATTACTGAACTTTTCAATTTGCTACGCATTACTCATTCAGCATTGTTGATAAACTGTTGTGTGTGTGTGTGTGTGTGTGTGTGTGTGTGTGTGGTGTTGCATGACATCAAATAATACACCTTTATTGTGCCACAGACTAGAGTAATTGCAGGCGCAGCAGTGTGAACCTGCTATCCACTGCAGCTGCCTGATTTTTGTACTGTGATTGTGGTATCTGTTCTTTGTTTTGCTGCCCTAAAATCTGAAGTCAGTACTCCCCGCCACCCCACCAGCAAAAGGAATTTTTACCAGATTGGATTGTTTTGTGACCTCATCAGCACCGCTGGTTATTGAAGTTGTTTTCATTGCATGACAGACTAGTCTCTGATCTGTTGCTGAAGCTACAGTTGTTTTTGGCTTCACATCCAGCGTCCCCCAATAAGAGAGTGAACACAATCTAAATGTGTTTATAATATTGTGGTTGATCCCCACAAAATGCCTGCAAAGAGATGTGCAAGCAAAGCTGTTTCTCACCATGGCAATGCTGGCAGTAAGATAGTCCATGGGCATGGTAGTATGCAGATGAAGAAGTGCATTGCTGATGTGAGGAAAGGTATTTCTCCTGCAATGTTTTTACAGCCCAATCAGTTGCTTTATTCATAGTTGGAGAGATGTTTTCCCAGCTGGTGGTGTTAGTGTTACTGGTGTTAGTGGTGATGGTAGTATTAGTATTGGTGCATCAAGTTTGAATTCGACCAGTGTACCATATTCAAAAATATTGAGTGTGAAGCAGTGCAAATGAGTGGCAGCGTAGATGATGTCATACTTCCCAGTCATCCCAGTAACTGAACCTGAGGATTCTGATAATCAAGTCAACGATAGCATACAATGTGATATTCCGATCCACCGTACAGTTAATGTCACGCATTTTCCATGCAGTGATTCACAGTGTGGTGAAAAAATATCAGGTGATGGTGGTGTAGATGCTGATGATGAATGTGATGATGATGATGATGATGTTGCTGTTGTTGCAACATGCAGTCCACATGCTATCATCCAAGCAGAAGATGTGGATGTATGACATTGATGAATATGATGATGATGTAATTGACCCCAGTTGGGAACCGGAGAAAAGAAATTGAAAGTGGCTGTGTCTGAGTCTGTTTGCAGGAATCCTCCCCTGTAAAACTTGTGATTTACGGTTTAAGTTGATGATGATGACCAGTAATAAATATGATAGGTAGTCGTGGTGGTCAGTTGCAGTCCAGGTGTGCAGTGCTCGAATCTTCATGTGCCCCCAACTTCAGTACTTAAAATAACTGACTTAAATAAGCCACCTCATGGACATGTTAAAAGCAGGGCATCACAATCCCTTGTTTGGGATTTTTGTTCAAGATGCAAATGAGTCAGTTGCAATCTGCAAGGTTTGCCATGTGCGTGTGAGTTGAGGTAAAAGGGAAGCAATCTGGGCACAGGAGGACAGCATACGTATCTTAAGTATAGGGAACTTGGCACCGTGGACTCAGCACAAGCTGGCAGCTAATACCACAGTGGGGCATTCACCCTTGTCACTGGCAACCATAGCAAGCAAGTCATTCCTCTTCATGACTATTAAGTCCAGTAGTAAATTAAATGTGTAGTAGTACTGAGGTAATAAGAGCAGAGGATTACTACAGGCATGATGAGGCGGAGGACCATAATGTCTTTGAAATGTTGTTCAGTGCTGGTGGGAGTAGCAGTTTTGTGTTGGTGGTGGTGGTGGTGAATGCAGTATGTCTAGTGCAAGTGTTACATCAACCCAGTTGGTGAATCTGGCAAAATAACTGCATTTCTGGGTTTGTCATCTTCACCTGTGCAACTGTCTTCATCAAATGTCCACATTCCACCCATTGCCAATGCGATTCATCACAGAGCACAACCATTTGTGATCACACCCCGTAAACGCTTAAGTCAGCCCATGTTACAGAGTGTTTTTACATAAGCTGAAGAACCCCCAAATCATACAGTGTCACGTGAACCTAATGCTGCTGTAGCGAAATGCTGGCAATTGATCTTTTGCCCTTCTTCTTTGTGGAGAATTCGGTTCTGGTGATTTGCTGCACATACCTGTCCAAAATGGAAAGTCCTATCCAGGACATACTTTACTACCCATGCTGTCCCCAAGTTGTTCCACACTGTGTCCGACTCAGTAAGACATGCCTTCAACATTCCTCCTCCTCTCCATTCATGCATTTAAGTATGGATATGTGGACAAGTGGCAAAACAGAGGGAGTTCATATTTGTATATAACTGCACACTGGTGCAGGTGCTGGGGTTGTTTGTGATGTTGGTAGTGTGAATAATCAGTGCAGTAAGGTGAATTGTCGCAGTAGCAATCTTCCAGGATTTTGGCAGCATGCAATGATTGCTATGCAATGTGACCTCTTCACATACTGGTGAGAACATGTTGGACATGGTACTGACTGAAATTAACAAATGGCTAAACCCTCTGTCCCTGAGAGCTGGGTTCATAGCAAGTGACAATGGGTCAAATGTGGTGAAATGCATCACGAATGGTGTTTTTTTCGTGTTCCATGCATGACCCACTGTTTCAATCTTGTGGTGCTGGATTTTCTGCAGCACCCGATGTAAAGGAAATGCTGACCGTTGCACAATGTATCTGCTCTTACTTTTCAAGATCTGTAAAGGCCTGTGACCAACTGTGGCAGTTGCAGATACAAAACAGCCTGCCTCAGCACCACCTGAAGCTGGAAGTTGTCACCGATGGAACTCCACTTGTACATGGCAGAGAGGTTGTATGAATAATACAAAGCCATCTCAGAATATCTTGTGATGCACACTAGTCGTGACAGTTCCGGGCCTCCATGTCTATGATGACTGAATGGTGGTGCCTCATGGACTCTGTAATAACAATTTTGTGGCCTTTTGAACATGCCACACAGGCAGTGAGTGGCGAGTCTGCCTCCATTAGCCAATCAATTCTACTGCTGTGGGTGCTGAGGCAGACATTGGTGAATGTACAGCATGGCCTTAATGTTGTTGGAGGCGGTGGTAGCAGTATGTTTCTGCAACACATGCTGACAGTATTCAACCAGAATCATCACTGTGAGCATTATGCAGTGACAACTTTGCCATAACAACAATGCTGGACCCACGATACAAACATGGAATTGCATCAGTACTGAGGGAGGGCCTGAACAGGTAAAAGTATCAGTGGTCAACTGGTGCACTTGGTCTGGTAAGCACAGAAGTCACGTGTATGTGTCAGCAAACCTCAGCAGCATAATCTGGCTGAAGGTGTACCTGTAGGATTATCAAGCATATCTTGCAAAGGGAGGGGACAGCAGTTCCAGGTGGTCTGTCATCTAAAGTGGCTGGTGTCAACTCGCTTAGGAAGGCTTTGTCCCTAGTGGGTATTTGTGAAATAAATGATTCGGAGAACAGGATGATGCATCAACAACTGGACTTAGTGCAGCTCAGAGTATGGTTGAATCACATTTGTCTGAAAACAGGCATCTGACAATAAGAGAATATCCATTTTGTACTGGAGTGGAAAGGTCAGTGAATGGCCAGAGCTGACTGCAATGGCACTGAAATACCTCACATGCCCACCCTCCAGTGTAAGTGCTGAGAGGGTATTCAGCTCAGCAGGTGCAATAGTCAGGGATGTCGGACAAACCTGTGTCCTGCAAATGTTAGTTTGCTAACATTCATTAAAATGAATGAGAGGCACATACCAGCACTGACTGCAAGTCTCGGTATTCGTACTCTGGCCTAGTCATGGTGGTTTTGGTGATGTGGAAATGGACCATCCCAGTGGCACTGGCAGTGGCTACCTGAAATGGCCCACCACTGATGTAGATGATGACACAATGGAGAAAGAATTTCCCAGTGGTCAGACTTCAGACATAGATGACTGTGAGGAAGCTTTCTGTATGAGTATGATGTGGTTAATGTTGACAGGTTTTAACTGAAGTTGTTAAAGGTGGTGTGCCGCCCAGACCACCAACACCACCACCGGACTGATGTTAGCCTCTGCCACCACTGAGCATGAGTCTGTCTGAGCCCCAGACCACCACCACTGGACTGATGTTAGCCACTGCCACCACTGAGTATGAGTCTTTCTGACCCCGGACTGCCACCACCGAGACTGGTGTTAGCCACTGCCACCGTGAGTCTGTCTGGCCCCGGACCACCACTACCGGACCGATCTTAGCCACTTCCACCACTGAGCATGAGTCTGTCTGACCCCGGACCACCACCACGGGACTGATGTTAGCCACTGCCACCACTGCTACCATGAGTCTGTCTGACTCCTGGACCACCACCACCACCAGGACTGATGTTAGCCATTGCCACCACTGAGCATGAGTCTGTCTGACCCTTCACCGCCACCACCATGACTGATGTTAGTCACTGCCACCACTGCCACCATGAGTCTGTCTGACCCCCAGACCACCACCACCGGGACTGATGTTAGCTACTGCCACCATGAGTCTGTCTGACCCCGGACCACCACCACCGGGACTGATGTTAGCCACTGCCACCACTGAGCATGAGTCTGTCTGGACCACCACATCCATCAGCCACAGACACAAAGTTTAATATTTAAACCACAAAGTGAGTATGTGTACTCATGTTTGTTATGCTGTTTCACTTCCTTTACATAGATACATAGACAGTGTCGGCAGATAAAGGCCTATGGCCCACCCAGTTCGCCCATTTAAGTTTGTAAGTTCAGTTTATGTTTTCCAGGAAGTCTGTTGCCCTTACCCCTGACCTCCAGAATTCCTTTATGTCTATCCCATGCATTCTTAAATCCGTGATTGTTTCAGCCTCCACCACTTCCTCTGGCAGGGTGTTCCACTTGTCCACCACCCGTTCTGTGAAGAAATTCTTCCTCACATTTCCTCTGAATCGTCCTCCTCCAACTTCATCCCATGACCTCTAGTCCTGAACATCTTTTTCGCTTAAAAATAGTGCATTCCTGCACCCTGTTCCTCCCTGTAAGATACTTGTATGTCTCTATCATATCCCTCTCCCTCCTCTCTCCAGGGAGTACATGTTCAGTGCCTTCAACCTGTCCTCATAGGACTTGTGATGCAATCCATGCACCATCTTTGTTGCCCTCCTCTGAACCCTTCTCTACCCTGTCTATGTCCTTACGAGGTAAGGTCTCCAGAACTGCACAGTGTACTCCAGGTGCGGCCTCACTAGTGTCTTGTATAGTGGAATTATGACCTCCCTTTTCCTGCTGGTGATGCCCTCGCCTATGCATCCCAGCATCCTATTTGATTTACCTGCTGCCTTGTCACACTGTTTCCCTGCCTTGAGGTCATCAAAGATGATTACCCAAGATCCCTTTCCTGCTTGGTGCATGCTATATCCTCACCCCCAACTGATATATTGTGCCAGGGTTTTTGTGCTCCATATGCATTATCTTGCACTTCTTTGCATTGAATTTCAACTGCCAAACCCCTGACCATATTCTTCAAGTTTCTGCAGGTCCTTCTCATTCTGTCTACACCCTCTGGTGTGTCTACTCTGTTACAGAGCTTTGTGTCATCAGCGAACAGTGAAATTCTGCCTTCTAGGTCCTGTGCAATGTCACTGATGAAGATATTGAATAGTTTAGTTTATTTAGTTTAACTTTAGTTGTATGTTTTGTTTCCTGTAGTTTTTCAGAGCCAAATGGTAAAACACATACGGTACACTTATTTAGTTTTTCTACAGGTTAACAAAAAGTCTCCATCGCTAAACTTGGTGGAAATGGTACTGCATCTCTACCATACAGAGAGGAACCTATGGAATATCTATGTGAAATCCATTCTGGTAAGTATGAAGATTTTATTTCATCCATTTCATTGTTTTGGAAAGACTGCAGCACATACTGCATACAGGTTGTGTTAGTTGACAAGATGTGGGTTTAAAATGTAACTTGACTTGAGATTGAGAACCAGGGAGGACAAATAACAGTTAAGTTGTAAGAAGTCATTCATTTCTTTTTTAAGAAAATTCCAGCTGCTTTATTGTTCTGTCAAAGTGGCCTTATCCCAAAAATTCTTCAACATCATCAGGCACCCTCCCGGATTGGGCACACCATGCAGCACGAGAAGTCATTTCATTAGATGACCATGACCATCATTAACGACTGGACTTCAGAAGGATAGGTTCATAGGTTCATAGTGATGTATTCAGATCCATGAGCCATAAAGGCCATATAAGACCTGTTACTGTCTAATCATGGTTCCATCTTTTACTACCCATATACATATCTGATCTGTGTTTAAATGTCTGTAGGGTACCTGCATCCACAACCTCTCTAGGCAGTCCATTCCAAACATTCACAACCCTCTGATTAAACCACCCTCCTCTTCTCTTAGTCTTATATCTGTCCCTTTTAGTTGTTTGTCATGAGCACATGCCCTTTTCCTTATACCCCTTCCAAGTTAAACCTGCCACTTCACATAATATTCCATCTGTCATTGCCTTGTAAACATAACACAGATCCCCCTTATACTTCTATATGTCATCAAGTACAAACCTAGATTTTCCAGTCTGGTCTCATATACCTCTTTACTTACTATACCCACTTTTTGTGAATCTTCTCTGTACTGTTCCACTCTCTTTCTCCCACTAATACTTTGTACTGAGCTGAGTGGAGCAATATTCCAAAACAGGTCTCACCAGAGATCTGTACAATGGCACAAGAATCTCTTTCCTTCAGCTTCAAAGGATGCAGATGAAATCTGTGAAGAAGTAACAAAATAACCATTACAGACAAACCTGCAAATATGATTCCCCACCCCCAAAAGAAAATACTTACCTTCATGTGCTTGAGAGTTATCCATTTCCATTTCAACGCAAAAAATCTCATTAAATACTGGAATGTGGACACCAACAGTTTCTGTGACCTGTGATACAGAACAGTACCATGAGTACATGTCCATGTCAACCCTCCTCACCTACAAAATACACAGACGATATCTGTATATATACTGTATATCTACTCACATAGAAACATAGAAACATAGACTTTGACGGCAGATAAGGACCACTTGGCCCACCTAGTCTGCCCATTTCCTCCTATTGGATAAGCTGCAGATTCTAGTTAACCAACAGCCTACTTCCTGCAACCCCCACTATAATTGCCTTATGTCTGTCCCATGCATGTTTGAATTTCTCACTGTTTTAGACCCCACAACCTCTCCAGGAAGGCAGTTCCATGCATCCACCACTCTCTCCGTGAAAATAATTTCCTCACATTACCCTGAGCTGTCCCCTCTAACTTTTAAATTGTGCCCTTGTTCTTACACATCTCTTTTCCTAAAAGATGATACCCTCCTGGACTTTGTTGATTCCCTTGAGGTACTTAAAAGTTTCTATCATGTCCCCCTGTCCCTCCTTTCATCAAGGGAATACATATTAAGCTCTCTCAGTCTCTCTTCATATGGTTTCTGATGTAGACCCTGCACCATTTTAGTTGCCCTCCTCTCGACTGCTTCCATCCTGTCTATGTCCTTGTGTAGATGAGGTCTCCAAAACTGCACGAGTACTCCAGATGGGGTCTCACCAACTGTCTGTACAGAGGGATAACCACTTCCTTTTTTCTACTTGTGATGCTCCTTCCTCATGCATCCCAGCATACCCCTGGCCTCTACTGACTTCTCACATTGCTTACCCTCCCTTAGGTCATCTGATATGACTACACCCAGATCCCTTTCCATTATTGCTGTCGTTAGTACCTCCCCTGCTATTATGTACTCTTCTCCTGGATTTTTATTTCCCAGGTGCATTACTTTGCATTTCTTTGCATTGAATCTAAGTTGCCATATGTCTGACCATTCCTCCAACCTTGCCAAGTCCCTTCTCATCCTTTCTACCCACCCTTGTGTATCAACTCTGTTACAGATCTTTGTGTCTTCTACAAAGAGGCATACCTTTCCTTTCAGACCCTCTGCAATGTCACCTATAAAAGACGTTAAGGGGACTGGACATAGTACTGAGCCCTGAGGTACTCCACTAGTAACCTCTTTCTTCAGAATGTGTTCCATTCACTGTTACCTTCTGTGTCCTGTTGTGCAGCCAGTTTGTTACTCAGGCTACCACCAGGGACCCTCTCCCAGGCTGGCTAACTTGATTATTAATCTTTTGTGGAACTGTGTCAAATGTCTTGCTAAAATCTAGGTAGGCCATATCCACAGCCCCTCCCTGGTCTGTTACTTTGGTCACCCAGTCAAAGAAATTGATTAGATTCGTCTGACATGACCTTCCTGCTGTGAATCCATGCTGCTTTGGGTCCCGTGCCCTGTTGGCCTCTAGGTACAGAACAATTCTTTTTCAGAAGTGATTCCATAATTTTCCCCACCACTGAGGTCTAACTAACAGGTCTGTAGTTTCCTGCTTCTGCCTTGCTCCCACTTTTGTGAAGGGAATCACATCTGCCCTCCTCCGGTCCTCAGGTACCACCCCATCTTCCCATGATTTGTTAAAAAGTGTGGTTAGTGGTGCCACTGGATCCTCCCTTAGCTCTTTTTAGGATTCTAGGGTGAATCCTGTCAGGCCCCATTTCTTTGTCCACCTTGAGTTTTAGGAGTTCTTTTCAGGACTCTTTCTTCTGTAAATGGACTGGCATCAACCCCACTACCCAGAGTGCTTCTACTGTTTGGTTTAGGTAACTCCTCCTCTTCTTCTTTTGTGAATACTGAGCAAAAGTATTCAGTCAGTATCTCTGCCTTTTCACTGTCTCCCTCTGCCCACCTCCCTCTCCTTTATTAATCTTCACTATCCCTCCTTAACCTTTCTATGCTCCCTAATGTACCTATAAAAGGTTTTATCCCTTCTTAACTGAGTTGGCTATCTTTCCTCGGTTTGGGCCTTTGCTTTTCTGACTGCCTTCCCACTTCTTTTTCTGCTTTAATTGATACAGTTCCTGTCATGCTCCTTCTGTGATTCCTAATACTTTCTGAATGCAGCCTTTTTCTCCTTAACCTTCCCTGACACCTCTTTTGAGAACCATAGTGTTTTTATTCCGCTTTGTTTTCTTTATTTGTTTCACACAAAGGCTTGTTGCCTCCATGATGGCAGTTTGATTTTCTCCATTGTTCTTCCACCCTCCTTTCTGGCCATTTGCTAATGCATTCTCAGGTACTCACCCATTATGACAAAGTCAGCCCTTCTAAAGTCCAGTATCCTTGTCTTTGTATGGCTTGTCTCCATGGTTGTGTTTATTGTGAAGCACACTGTGCAGTGGTCACTTGTTCCCAGATGTCTACAGACTTCTAAATTTGTGATCCCTCTCTCCATTTGAGAATACCAGGTCTAATATTACTCCCTCCCGAGTGGGTTCCACCACTAGCTGTCTAAGGCATGCCCCTGTAGGGCATCTAGAATGACCCTGCTCTTGGATGTGGCTGCAGTCCATGTCAACCAGTTAACATCTGGCATATTCAGGTCCCCATCAACAGTATCTCCCTTTTCAGCCATCTTGAGTATGTCCTCTATCATTTTCTTGTCCATTTCCTCCTCTTGAGATGGGGTCTGTATACAACCCCTGTGCAGACCATGATACCATTCCCTGTCTCTAAGATGACCCAGAGTGCCTCTTGTCCTCCCCTTTACTTTTAGTTCTGTAGCTTTGATCCCTTCCCTTATGTAGAGAGCTACTCCACCTGCTCTTTACCCTCCCTGTCCCTTCTGTAGATGTGTACTCCTGGTATGTTGACATCCCAGTCATGGTTCTCCATGTACCATGTTTCTGTGACTGCCACAATATCCAAGTGTTCCTCTTCCATCAGGGCTACTAGCTCTGGAAGCTTATTTCCAGACTACGGGCATTGGTACCATTGCCCTCCATTTAATGTTGGCTTTATCCTTTTTACCCCATCCCTGCTCTTATTGCCTTGTCCATTTTTCCATTTACCCCATCCTGCCCTCTGTCAAGCTCTGTACCTCAGTGTTTACCCTACTACAGCCAAAGGGCACCCTTCCATCCACTTGAAATGATTACATTGCATTTGCTCAATCACACCGCAGAACACATTGGACCAGCAAAAGGATGCTCAAGGTCATCATTTTATTCTGGGGACTTTGTATGTGCTGAAACAGTCTCATTGCACTGTGTTACCACTTGTCAATTTTCTGCACACAAGGAGGATGCATTTAGTGCCTGCAGAAAAATCTGAGGACTCTGTGTCACCACTGCATGCATGACTGAGTGTGCCATTCATTCTGGGGATGCATTTTGTGTGTTCTGTGATTGTTGTGAGCTCATGATGTCATACTGACATTATCAATTAAAGCAGCATTGCAAGAATGTCGTGACAATTTTGAACTGTACTTTTTATGCTACTTTACATTGCCACAGCCACTAGTTTCTCTGAGTCGTGACTTGAATGATATGCTTCTTTCACAATTTCTGTCTGCTTTACTTAGTTGACTACCTTTATACGTATAAAAAAATGAGCACTCCTTTAAATATTGTTCTGATCAGGTTTGTATTTATTTGCAGCTGCTTTTCAATAAATATTGTTCTGTGGTGTCATAAAACACTGCCTGCTGCATAACTGACACAAGAGATGACACAAAGATCTGCAACAGGGTGATACACAAGGAGGCATGGAAAGGATGAGAAGGACTTGGCAAGGTTGGAGGAATGGTCAGAGTATGGCAGCTAGGATTCAATGCAAAGAAGTGCAACATAATGCACCTGGGAAACAAGAACCCAGGGGAAGATTACACAATGGAGGGAGGTAGTAACAACAACAAAAAGGAAAGGGACCTGGGGGTAATCATATCAGATGACCTTAAGGTTAGCAAGAAATGTGAGAAGGCAGTAGGGAGGGCTGAGGGTATACTGGGATGCATAGGGAGAGCATCACCAGCAGAAAACAGGAAGTTGTTATCCTCTGTACAGACAGTTGGTGAGACCCCATCTGGAGCATAGCGTCCAGTTCTGAGACCCCATCTCTGCAAGGACATAGGCAGGATAGAGGCAGTCCAGAGTAGGGCAACTAAAATGGTGTAGGGTCTGCAAGAGAAGCCATAATGAGGAGCGATTAAAGGAGCTTAATATGTATACCCTAGAGGAAAGAAGGAGAGGAGGGATGGTAGAAACTTTTAAATACCTCAGTGGAATCAACAAAGTTCATGAGGGTAGCATCTTTCAGAAAAAGAGACGACAAGAACAAGGGGACACAATTTAAAGATGGGGGTGGTTCAGGGCAATGTGAGGAAGTATTCTTTCACAGAGAGGGTAGTGGATGCATGGAACAGCCTTCCTGAGGAGGTTATGGGGTCTAAAACTGTGGGACAATTCAGAATGCATGGGACAGACATAAGGCAATTCTTGTGGGGGTAGGAAGAAATAGGCTGTTGGTTAACTAGGATCTGCGGCCTATCTTGTAGGTAGGGAAATGGGCAGACTAGATGGGCCAAGCAGTCCTTATCTGCCATCAAAGTCTATGTTTCTATGTTTCTATGTAACTGTTAATTTACAACAGAAGTGATATATAACAACTAATTGATGTGATGGAGAAAAGCAGAAGAAAACAATGACAAAGACCTGGTCAGCACCAATTTAAAAGGAATGCTCTTTCATTATTTCACACATGAAAAAGGTAGTACAGCAGACTCAACTACTGGAAATTCTCATATCATTCCAGTCAGGATGTAAGTAAAGGAAGTTGTAACATAGCATTAAAAATATAGGCCAGAGTTCTCAACAGATTGTTCGCTGCTGCTTTACAGAGATTCACCATGTTACATAGTTATGGTGATGCACATAACTTAATATGTGAGGCCTTACTTCCAGTGGAATATTTCTTGCTCCACAGAGTGCAATATATTTCTGAGAAACCACCCATAATTTCATTACAGTGTGTCACGTGACAGAGAATTCCCATACGAAGGCCACCCCATTCTGCCCCTTTCTCAGCAGCGTTAGGCGCGATGCCAGAGAGCGGGTGCATGCTGCATTATAGTGAATGTCCAGCAGCTATCCCAATGTTTTGTTATGTTATAAGGTTCACTTTGTGGTGAAATGTGGAACGTTTCCACTAACAAGGCTCTTCATACTGAAAACATGCCCACCGTTTCACCACAAACTGACCATTATAACATAAAGAAACATTCGAAAGCTGCTCACAATCGGACATTCACTGTAATGGAGCACGCACCTGCACTCTCCCTGGCATCACGTCCCAACATTGCTGAGAAGGCGGGCAGAATGTGGGTGGCTTTTCAGAATGGGAATTCCTCCATCACGTGACACACTGTAATGAAATTACAGGCAGTTTCCACAGAAATGTATTGCACCATGTGGAGCAAGAAAGATTCCCTGGAAGGAAAATGTGTATTATTAAACAACAACAAAGAAAAACACACAAAACAGTACAACACAGTAGTGGGTGGGGCAGAAAACAATCCCTTACTGTGGCGTGGGATGCCATGGTGGTCCAGCAGCAGGTGCAGCATTGTCAGTACTTGCTGCTGCTGTTCTTGTATTGTGTTGACCTGCTGCTGCAAAGCACCGACCATCTGATTACTCTCCTCCAGGGCCGCCCACACCAGGCGATATTGGCCTCTGTTGCAGGGACTGTGGCGGGGCCCACTGCAGGTGAAATCCAGGTAGTGGTGGTGGCGGAGAGGGTGGTGCTGGTTTCTGTGGTGGTGGTGCTGGTGTTGGTGGTGCAGCTGCTGTGCTGGACCTCCTCCTGCTGCGGCATTGCATAACTTCAACTCCGGCAGCACCCTCAGCCACTGCCACAGAAGGGCCAGCAGGTGGACACCTGGCCCTTTCCATGGCAGCCTGCCACTGTACCTTGTGGTGGTTGACCATGTGGGTGCGCCTGTCCACTGGTCCCAAATGTGTCCCCCAGGTGCCATGGCACACCAGAACACTACACAGATGACACAGCATGACTGTGCTGTCTCCCCACAGAGTTAAAAACTCCCACACTGGGAGCTGCGAGGGGGACCAGACACAGTCCTCGCACCACCTATGGTTTCAGGGCACCTCCTGTGGCTGTGAAGGTGGTGGAGGGTGCTGCCAGAGCTCCTACAGCTGCTAAAGGTGGTGGTAGTGGCGGAGAAGGTGGATGCACAGCAACCACCAGTGGCACTGGTGCTACTGCTGCTGCTGTTGCTTCCACCTGGGGAAGCAACAACCAGGAGTCAGGAGCAGTCCAGCATCACACAACCATACCGTGTCCACTCCTTCCCTCTGACCGCACCCATGAGCCAGTGACTCGCCTTTTCCAGGGTTCACGTCTATCCCTCCAACACAAGTCCCCAGCAGACACACACACACTCACACACAGTCACACACACAAAACAAAATAAAACTCATAAAACAAAATTAACTACCAAAAAAATCACAAACACAGTACAAAAACTAAATAAAGATAGCTTTTAAAAAGCTGTTGTTTTAGAAAGGCAATAAAGCACTTTGTCACTGACTCTATACTGCTCTCTCACAAAGTCTTCTCCTCTACTGAATGCAAAGGAGAAAGTGAAACTGCTTCTCTGACTCACTTCCTTCCTGCCTGGCTAAGCATGTGACTTACAGTACTGTAAGCCATGTGATGTGTTAGGGGCTGCCTATTACTTGTAACTTCACCTTACTTTGCATAAGGCATAATGGCAATGCAAAGTAATAATGATACTTGATAGTGAGCACTCTCCACCAACACAAAGTGCCCACTTCACATTCACTTCCAGCGGATTAAAAATTTGCTGCATCTCTATTCCCCAGATGGAGCTCATAAACCGGTACTGGGCTTGTCAAAAGTTAAATATGGGGAAAGAAATAGCAGCAATTTAAAATACTATTGCACAATTCAAAATCACAGCAGCATACAAAAGTCACAGCTCACAGTCACAAAAATGCTGGGTAAAGTTCTATGATGTTACCAGACTTGTCGAAGGTTATATCTAATGAAGCAGTAGTTCAAAAGAAGATATTGCACAGTTCCTGAGCCAAACAGCTAACAAAAGTCATAGCTCATGGTCACTAAAATGCATCCACAATAGACTCCCATAGGTTCCATCATCCCCAGTACCTTTTGGTCCTCTCACAGAAGCACTGGAGGAGGGGCAGCAGTCTCGCTCAGCATCCAGGTTAGTGGCTGAACTGTAGTGTACACTGTCTTCTACATGATAATTATTCAGGATGGTGCAAGCTCTCCATTACAAGTGCTCAGTGGGGTCTGCTATCATCCCACCAAAGTCCTCAGATGGAGGAATCAGCTGGACACTTACAGCTGCCTTCTAGTAGGCTCTTATCCTGTTATACCTGTAGATGATTTGTCATCTGCTGTGCTATACCAGTGAGATTTTGGGGATGCTGTAAGGTGATGCTCATGAAATCACCCTTACCAGGTGAGTAAACTACCATTGCATACTGCATCACCTTAGAGCATCCACCATCCAATATCAGCTGGGTTCTAAGAAGCAGTGTTTGCCAACTTGGGCAGGGATCAGATGATGTACTATCTGGGGTCTGCAGAAATTAACTAGTACTTTTCTAGCAAAAGCTGCCTTATTGGCATTTTGACATTCAGTCTACATTGTCTGGTAAAAGTGTGTATTGATGACCATGTTGCAGCTGAGCAAATCTCCTGCACAGATGCATCATTGTGCTCTCCCACGTGGTTGCCACAGCTCTGGTTGAGTGTGCTTTGATGCCCTGTGGTGGTAATAGACCCTGCAACTTTAAGCCTCATTAATAGTTCATTTAATCCAGCTTGCCAGTGTGGGTTTTGCTGCTGCATGCCCTTTTCTAGGGCTATTTGGTATTACATATAGTTTTTCAGATACTCTAAAGTCTTTGGTTCTCTCCAAGTATATTGTAATGACCCTGCTCATATCCCAGTGTTTGAGTTCTCTTTCCTGGTCTTGAGGTGTACAGTTTTCCATGCTGGAAGTCCTATGATCTGAGCTACATGGAATGTTGTGGATACTTTTGCGGTGAAGGACAGGAGCTATACACGCAGTTATGCCATTGTTATGGATTGTCAGGAAGGGGGCTTTCAGGAGGTGCTCTGATCTCACCAATTCATCAAGCTGAGCATACTGCAACCAGGAAAGGAGTCTTAAGGGATACCCACTTGCTGTCTTTTGATTTCATTGGCTTGAATGGAGGTGCAGCTATGGCATCTAGAACCATGTTGAGGTCCCAAGGAGCTACTGTGGGTCTGTGTTTCAGGTGAATGTTAGTCACCACTTTCAGGAACCTGATTACATCTGGGTACACCCCTAGGGTGAAACTGTTTATGAGGCCTGTGCCTACTCCTACTGAGGTAGCTTGGATCCTCAGTGAAGAAACTGACAGTTTTTGTCAACCCCTACTGCAGAAATAGTAAGACATGAGAAATCATTAAGGGTTGCTCAGATACAGTATGTGGTTCTCAGATCTACCACAATGCAGTGACACCAAAGTCACCTACATCCCATACATCAACAGACACAATGCTGAGTGTTGGCATTGTGCTGTTGACTTTCCCATGTGTTTTCTTCAGGAGGTTGAACCCCATGACCTCCAAGTATTTTATTAACCAACTCTGAGTCT
Source organism: Neoceratodus forsteri (assembly GCA_016271365.2). Lineage (NCBI taxonomy): Eukaryota > Metazoa > Chordata > Ceratodontiformes > Ceratodontidae > Neoceratodus > Neoceratodus forsteri. Next base: position 1,550,599,299 of record CM057453.1, on the reverse strand, counting down.
GAGTTGTTTTGGGGAGGGGCGAAACACAGGGCGATGCAGTGCTGGTAACACAGGGACCATTACAGTGACCTGTCGATTTCTGTCACTGTAATGGTCTTTGCTGTAAGGGTTTCATTGTTTAGTTGGTACACCATGGTTCTCTGTACACCATCTCTGGAAAATTGCCCAATGTCTCTTGCAGGTGAAGGTGGTGGATAGGCATCTGGACTGCTTGTTCCGATTTCTGGGTAATAGCATTTTCCTAGCAGTCTTTGCCTCTCAGTAGTCGGGCTGTGAGATGTAGACAGTGTGGATTTGAGTGTCTGATGGGCCCTTGTGTCAATAGATCCAGTCTTGGGGAATATTCCAAGGTTTTTGATTGCCATCAACACTATTTAAGCAAAACCAGTGTCTCCTGGGCCATTATGGTGTCACCACATTATTACTGTGGATTGGGTCTGCTGAGTTTTGCTCAGAGTCTAGTGTATCAGAGAAGTGAAGAGATATAGACCAGAGGAGGGATTGTGCAGGGGGCAGGAAAAGGCAGACATCCTGAACAGATACATCCGTTCAATGTTCATAGAGAAAGGAGAGGAGGGGCCACAAAAGTAACAGGAATATTGGAGAGAGAGAGAGAGGAGAGATGGACACTAATCCATTTTCAGAAGAGAGAGTCCTGGAGGGACTTGCTAATCTGAAAGTGAACAAACAATGGGGCCAGATGAGGGCGTTCAAGGGTATTGAGGGAGCTCAGGAAGGTACTGGTTGCACCACTGACAGTCCTTTTAGTAGATCATTGGAAATAATGTTGTTCTGGAGGAGGGTAGATGTAGTCCCACTTCACAAAAGTGGTAACGAGGAAAATAGCAATTATAGGCCTGTCAGCCTGACATCGGTGGTGGGAAAGTTAATGGAAGCACTGCTGAAGGAAAAGATTGTGAAACATCTTGAATCAAATGCGTTAAAAGATGTGAGGCAGCATGGATTTATGAGATAGAGAGGTCATGTCAAACAATTCTGATATATTTCTTTGACTGGGTGACCAAGGAACTACATTAATATGGAGCAGTGGATGTGGGCTACCTAGATTTCAGTAAGACTTTCAACACCTTCCACTTAAGAAGTGGTAAGCAAGCTGGGTAGCTTAGGATTGGGTCAAAAGATGGTAAAGTGGGTAAGAAACTGGTTAGGGATATACAATAGAGGGTGGTGGTAAATGGCATTCACTCCAAGGAAGGAATGATGACCACTAGAGCCTCAGGGATCAGTGCTGAGACTGGTCCTCTTTAATATCTTTATAAGTGACATTGCAGAGCAGCTGAAAGGGAAGGTCTGCCTCTTTGTGGATTACACCAAATCTGCAAAGAGGAACACTCGGGGGTGGACAGGATGAGCTGAGAAAACTCAAGGAATGGTCAAGGGTATGGCAGCTGGGTTTCAATGTAAAAAGTACAAATTAATGCACTTAGGACACGGAAACTAGGGGTGGATTACAAAATGGGTGGAGTGGTACTGATGACCACCAAACTGGAAGGAGACCAGGGTAATCATATCTGACAACCTAAATGTGGCCTGGCAGTGTGAAAAGGCATTTAGGAGGCAAGTGGGACATAGTGGTGCATAGGGAGGGTAGCACCAGCAGAAAAAGGAGGTGATGTTGTCTTTGTATAGATTGCTGGTAAGATCCCACTTAGAGTTCTGTGTCCAATTCTGGAGACCATAGGTTTGATTCCCAAAGTGCCGTGAGCAGCACACATTCACACATTACACCAAACCCCTGCCTGCTGCAACAATGGATGCACCAAGGACCCTGTACTGGATTCTTGAACAGGAGGGTCCCTATGACAAATCTCCAGATTTGCCTGGCGGTGCTGCACCACAGAGGTGGCACACCAGAGGTTTAACTCATTGCCTCCACAGGAGCTCTCTGAAGTTACACCACTTGTCTTCTGTATACTGTTAATAGTAAATCCTAGGCCTTTCTAAGCAAAATCAAGTTATAGTCAACATGCCACAAACAAATCCTAATAGTTCAAGAACCGTAAGTGCTAGACACAAAGTATGAGTGGCAAAGTTATTCAGCACAAAATTACCTTTCCAGTGGTGGTATGCAAAGAATAATATGTAAAATTTCATTTTTCTATGCTGGTTGAAACAACAAAAACATTTTTCATTAAAACAGGCAACATAAGACATACACACCATATCATAAACAAATACGAATAACTCCTAAAGTATACATGATATTCACAGAATATCAGAGGCAAAGTTGTTCAGCACAAAATTACCTTTCCAATGGTGCTATGCAGTCAAATATGTTTTATATTCTGTTACATTACACGTTAAAATACATAGTGACTTCTCCAGATGTTGTAGGACACACAGGAAGTCAGTAGCTGACTACTGTAGGCATCCTCAGGACACCACCAGTGTATTTTACTGACATCTACAGGCGTTGGCTAGGAGACAATGAGTTAATGGAGGGTGCCATCTGCCCCACAGTGCAGACCTGGCACCAGAGCAGCAGCAAAGTGGAAGGGGCACCCTGCAACTGGTGGGGGCACTGACCAGGGACCTGTGGGAGTGCCTAAGTGGTGTCAGTGTGTGCACAAGAAGACAGTGCCAGGAGCAAATAGTGGCACTGTGCAGGTGGTCCCACAGGTGATTCACAGACATGCAAATGGGGTACTGTGTAGTCAGGCTTGCTGTGCATGTTGCACAGTAAGCCTGGTTATGCATTCACCATCTGCTGGTCAGTATGCCTGATGCGGCACACCTGCCTGGTGCCACCATTTGCCCTGGCACTGCCATCTGTGCACACAGTACCCCTTGGGCACTCCCACAGGCCCCTGGTCAGTGTCCCTCACTGGTTGGAGGCATCCCCCTGCACAGGTCTGACTTTTGCCGCAGGGCTGTTAGACCAGTACTTGGCTGGGAACTGTCACATTGTTGCTTTAGCTATTTTATTATGAACATATGAACATACGAAATTTGCCAGCAGATAAAGGCCTAGAGATCTATCAAGTCTGCTCGAATGTGCAGCTAGCACCCTTATTCTGCAGCTGCCCCTCCTTCCACCCTTCCCTTCATTGACCCTCCCTTGTCCTGTCCCATCCCCTTTTGAAGCAGTCCACTGTTCTACTGCATACCACTTCTGCAGGTGCGCATTCCACCCAGCCACCACCCTCTCTGTAAAAAGTGTCTCCTCATCTCCCTCCTGAACCTTCCTCCTCCAGTCTCATATCATGGCCCTGTTGGCCCTCTCCTCCTGCTTTGAACAGCCCTCAGTACCCATCTTGTTTATTCCTTTCATGTATTTAAAGGTTTCAATCATGTCACCCTGTCTCTCTCTCCTCCAGTGAGTACATGTTCAACTCCTTCAACCTCCTCTTGTATGATAAGTCCCCGCCTTGATCATCTTTGTCACCCTGCGCTGTACCCCCTCCAGTAACAATGTCCCTCTTCAGATCGGGCACCAGTACTGCCGCATGTACTCCAGGTGTGGTCTAACTAATGACCTATATAGTGGCAGAATCATCTCCTCCTCCTCGAGGATGTACCCTTGCAATACAACCCAGCATTTTGTTGGCCTTTGCAGCTGTCTTCCTACATTGTGCTGAGTTGTTCATTGACCCTGTAATGAGCACACCCAGATCCTTCTCCTCCCTGTCTGGGCTAGCTGCACTCCCCAGCTGGTAACTCCTCCTTGGATTCTTCATCCCAAAATGCAGCACCTTGCACTTTTGGCATTAAACCCCAGTTGCCAAGTGTCTGACCATGTTTCAAGCTTTGCCAGATCATCCTGCAACCCCTGCCATCCCCCTAGGTCATTCACCACCTCTCTACCTTGGTATCATCAGCAAACAGACTGATCATGCTCTTGATGTCCCATGATATGTCTGCAATGAATATCCCAAACAACACTGGTCCCAACACAGAGCCCTGTGGAACACCGCTCATCACTGCCCTTGGGTGTGAGCTCCCCACCACCACCACCCTCTGTTGCCTTCCTGAAGCCAGTTCCTACCCAGCTCACCAGCTTTGCACCCGCCCCTGTGCCTACTAACTTCCTTCCAGCCTTCCATGCGGCACAGGTCGGATGCCTTACTGAAGTCCAGATACAGGACATCCACTGCATGGCCCCTGTCCAGTTGCCTAGTTACAGTCATAGAACTCCACCAGGTTGGTTTGGCAGGATCTGCCATGTATGAAGCCATGCTGTCTGCTGTCCTGTAGTCTTTGGCCTCTGGGAGGCCACCAGCCTCTCCTTCAGGATAGTCTCCATTAGCTTACCCACGATGGATGTGAGGGCTCACTGGTCTGTAGTTTCCCGGTTCATCCTTGGGGCCACTCTTGTGGAGGGGCACCACATGAGCCATCCTCCAGTCCTGAGGTACACCCCAAATGTAGTGAGGCATTAAATAGGTCTGCAAAGGTCCTGCAGGACCTCTGCCAGCTCCTTCAGTACCCTGGGGTGGATGCCATCTGGGCCCTGGCGCCCTATCCACCCTCAGTGCCTTCAAACCCTCTCAGAACTCTGCTCTCCATGATTTCCCCATCTGTCACCGCCCCCTGCTTCTGCCATTTCTCCCACCTTGGGTGTCACCCTCCTCTTCTCTTTAGTAAATACTAGCAGCAAGTACTCATTTATGCTTCTGCCTTATCGCACCCTGCTTCCACCCAACCCCCTCCTTCCTTATCCTTACTATGTGGTCCTTACAGCTCCTTTTCTCCTGATGTACTTAAAGTCCTTCTCCCCCTTCTTAATTCCTTGTGCCAGCCTGAGTTCCATAGATGCTTTGGCTCCCCTGCTGCCCTTGTCACCTCCTTGATTCTGTCAAGTACTCCTCCTGTCCTCCCCCTCCTGTTTCTTGTGCTTCCTAAGGCAGCTCTTTTCCTCCTTACCTTTTCCATGACATCCTTGCTCAACCAGCTCAGTTTCTTAGCCTAGCCTTCTTGCTCTGGGCTTTGCAACAGTTTTGGTTGCCTCCACTATCCCAGCTTTATGTGCTCCCACCTCTGGTTAGTGTCCATACTAGATTTAATTCTGGCCAGGTACCCTTTACCACTTCCCCATCCTCCCAAAGTTGGCCCTCCTGAAGTCCAGCACTCTTGTGCCAGATTCCCTCCTTCCTTGCCCATATCCAATGTGAGCCATACTGAGTGGTGGTCACTCCCTGACAGCGGTTCCTCCACTGTGAGTTCTCTCACAAAGTCCCCATTTGCCAGCACAAGGTCAAGGGTATTCCCTAACCTGGTTGGTTCACTGACCATTTGGAGCAGGAAGCTGTCCTGAAGGCATCCAGCAGTACCTGCTCCCTTCTGTTCCTGGTTGTTGGGGTGCTCCAGTCCACTCATGGCATGTTGAAGTCCCCCACAATCACCACACTACCCTTCTCACAGGTCCTCCTGATCTGTCCCACTAGTTCCCTGTCTAACTCCTCCGTCTGAGATGGTGGCTACACCACTCCCATTCTAGAATCCTATTCTTGGAATCCTGGATTTCACCAAAGTGACTCCTTACTACCTCCTCCTTCCTCCTTACACTCTTCAGTCCTTCCTTCACATATAGTGCCACCCCCTCATTTCCCAATCACCCTGTCCCTATGAAATAACCTGTACCCTGGTACCGACAGGTCCCAGTCATTGTGTTGGTGGCCATGTTTCTGTGATGGCTGCAATGTCCACCTCTCCCTCTGCCATGAGAACCTGTAACTCTTGCAGTTTTCCTCCCAAGGCTCCTAGCATTAAGGTAACCACTGTCACCCTTTCCCCTCATCCCATCCTGCCTCCTTTCCTAGCATCACCAATTGATGCACATTGCCAGAACTGCTACCCCTTCGAGTCTTGGCAGAGCCAATTAAGGACTGTTAATTTGACTTACCCCTCAGGTCCAATGATTAATCTCTGTTCTTTTTCCTAAAATCAACATGACAATGGTGGCCTAGGCCTTTGCTGTCTTGTGCCCTAGTTCATTGAACTCTCTTCCAGTGTCTATTTGTAATGCCACTTCCCACCACATTTTAGAAGGTCTTTGTGGGATCATGTGAAATGCAACTCTGCCTGTAATTGCAATGTAATTGCACTCAATTCTAGTTCCCCTCCTCCAATGAATGGTAGACTTTACTGCATAGCTTGGTTTGTTTCAGGTCATTACTTGTGTATAACTGAATTCTATGAATATACTGTTTATATTTGCTCTGAATATTATCCATTGTTACCTTATCTATTATGTTGCTGTCTTTTCACTGTTAAACTTTTGCAATGCTTGTACAGTACATCTCTGTAACCTCAAGTCAGACCTGAATATAGGCGTATATTTGTCTAGTGTGCTTACCTGGTCAATACAAGCTAAATAAATAAATAATGTATATAGAAACATAGAAACATAGAAGTTGACAGAAGATAAGGACCGAAGGCCCATCCAGTCTGCCCATTTCTTTTCTACCTAATAAATGTGCCATTGGCCTTTGCTCTGTCAGTAGCCTATCCATTCATACTCATCTGTATTGCTCCTTATGCCTATCCATGTCTGTTTGAAGCCCTGCCCTGTATTCATATCCACCACTTCCTGAGGTAGGCCATTCCATGCATCCACCACCCTTTCTGTGAAAAGAACTTTCTCCACATTACCCTTTAATCGGCCTCCCTCTAATCTCATGCTGTGTCCTCTTGTCTGTCTTTCTTCCTTTGTGACTGATAGCAACTCCCTCCCAGCCTATATGTGGCTTTAGGTTTCTCTTCCTATTTGCATGATCTTGCACTTCTTGCATTAAATCCAGTTGCCCTCTTCTGACCATTTGCTAGTTTATCCAGATCTCTTCTCATTCTGCCCACCCCATCTGGATCATCTACTCTGTTGCAAATCTTGGTGTCATCTGCAAACAGACAAACTTTACCCTCCAGTCCATCTGCAATGTCACTGATGAAGATATTGTATAGGACTGGTCCCAGAACTGATCCCGAGCTACCCACTTGTGACTTGCATCTCTTCTGACTGTATACTATTTACCACCACTCGCTGTTTTCTGTCCGTCAGCCAGTTTGCCACCCAGTTGACCAACTTCTGACCCACCCGAGCCTACCCAGCTTATTAATCAATCTTCTATGTGGAACAGTATCAAAAGCTTTGCTGAAGTCAAGGTAGGCAACATCAACTGCTTCCCTTGGTCCACTACTCTGGTTACCCAGTCAAAGAAATCTTTGAGATTAGTTTGGCAGGACCTTCCTTTTGTAAACCCATGCAGTCTTGGATCCTGTGCTCTATGGATTCTAGGTGTTGCACTATCCTTTCCTTAAGTGCCTCCATAATCTTGCCCACTACTGAGGTAAGACTGACTGGTCTGTAGTCCCCTGCCTCCTCCTGCTACCACTCTTGGGAGTGGGATCACATGAGCCTCCAGTCTTCTGGGACCTCTCCTGTGTTCAAAGACTCACTAAACAGTTCTGATAATGGCTCTGCTAGTTCCACCCTTAGCTCCATTAGTACCCTGGGATGTATGTCATCAGGTCCCATTACCTTGTCCACCCTGAGCTTATCGAGCTCTTAGGACCCTTTCTTTTGTGAAGGGACTAGTGCTCACCTCCCTCCCACTTAGTCCTTGGTGCTGAGCTGTGGCCCCTGCCCTACCTTCTCTTCAGTAAATACTGAGCAGAAGTATCTATTTAGGATAGATACTTTTACATGATCCTCCTCCTCTTCACATGCCCCTTATCTTATTTGATCTTAACAATACCCCTCTGGACTTTCTCCTTTCACTAATGTATCTATAGAAAGTCTTGTCACCTTCTTTTACTGTTTGTGCTAGTGTTTCCTTGGTTGGGCCTTTGCCTGCCTTACTGCCTTCCCTGCTTCCCTTAGGAAGCTTGGTATCTCCTCCCTATCTTCATCCGCTGTGTTCTCTTATATTTCCTGAAGGCCATCCTTTTGGCTCTGCCCTTTTCTGCTGCTGTTTTGATAACCAAAGTGGTTTCCTTCTTCTTTTGCACTTCCTTTTCTCTATAACACAATGGGATGTTGCTTCAAGTATTGCATGCTAATGCTTGCCCACTTTGCCTGTACCCCTCACCTGTATTTCATTTTGCCAGGGCTAGCTTAACTCTGTTGGCCATCTTATCAAAGCCAGCTCCTCTGAAGTCCCATATGTTTGCCTTGGAATGGGATGATTTAGTTGTAGTGATCCAAATTGAGCCATACCATGTGATGGTCACTGGCTCCAGGTGACCTTCTATCTGGAGATCTGTGATCCTTTCCTGTTCATCAGTACTAGATCTAGGATAGCCCTGTCTCTTGTGGATTGTTGTACCAGTGGTTTGAGGCCCTTCCCTGCAGGGAATGCACCATGTGGCTAGTTCTGGCAGCTGTTCCTGCTGGTATTGACTAATCTGTATCTGGCATGTTGAAGTCTCCATTAACAGAACCTCCCTTTAGCTGCAATGTTTTGTATATCTTCTAACAGTATTGTGTCTATGTCCTGCCTCTGATCTGGGGGCTTGTAGACAACCCCAGTTCTTATGGCTGTCTCATTTCCTGTTTCAGGGTGACCCACAGTTCATCTGGCTCCTTATGTAGATATGTAGATACAGATCAAGCTGTGTGATGCAACATAAACCCTGAGAGGAAAGCTTGAAGAGTTTTTATATACAAGTGTTTCTCCTCATTGGCAGGATGGGTACTGTATCAGCCCTGTTCCCATCCCTGCAGCCATCTCTAGCTGCCTCTGAGGCCTCAGTCAGTATCCATTGTGGGTTCTCCTGTGGCAGGGCCTGGAGAGGAGTGCCATACTGCACCCTGTAAACACATGTAGATGTTCCCCAGACCTGAATAGGAGTGGTCCTCTGTTTTCTCCTCCATTTTCTTCCCAGACCCACCATGGATGTTCAATGAGCAAATTGTGCAAGCTCTGACTCTGCAGAGATGCCCTCACTGCTCTGGATGTGGGGTCCTTCCATTTTGTGACACACACACCCCTCCACCTGGATTCCTGCAACTGGTGGTAGAGCAGAACAGATGATAGCATACTAGCGCTAGCATCCTGTGCTCTGTGACCAACAGACTGCAGCATTTATTTTGAATTATATTCACAGAGGTACAGTGACTTCACTGTGTAGAAAATAAACTACAAAACATTTTCTACCTTTCTACTTCTGGCAGTTTGGCATTTTGCATGTTTTGAGTGCACTATCATCTGTACATTGTTCAAGTTTGAGTTAGCCACCTAATATCAGCACCCCCATTGCTGATATTTGCGGCAACTTGTTGGAAGAGGTGGTTGAGCTGCAGACCACAGAACTCCCCCTTTCATGAGGGAGGAAGCTGTCCTCCCAATGCTCAATCCTCCCTCCCCAGCTAACTCCTGGCAACCTGTGTCTGTTCCCAAACACAGGCTGCCAGAGTGTGAAGGTAAGGCACGTATAGTGCCTAAGCCCTCACGCCACTGTGCTGGCTGCTCGAGGAGTTTTGTTTTAAGGTATTACATAATGAAAGTGTGTGTAAAAAACATTACACAGCCCTGGCTACACTTTTTAATAATTGCTGACTTTTGCAAAACTATATAGAAGTGTTTGATATCAGGGACAGCTTTATTCAGAACCCCTTTTGCTACAGTTCTTTCTTCCCTTCCAGTTGATAAATTTCTGCCACCTTTTTATGTTGATTGTGCGTATGCACAAGAAACATTTTGTAGCATCTTTCCAGAAGCAGGTTGTGGAGACGCAGCACTGTTGTGGCCTATGCCCCACAGCCTTTAAAGGCTTGGTCCACTTTCCCAATGCCGTGGCATGCTACTGCTGACACTAGTTCAGCCAGCATGCCACAACCTTAAGGTTTCAGCCGCTGCAATCAGGGGCCACCTCATCATTGTAGCATAAGCCATTCGCTGCAATAGGAAGTGACCCATCATTGCTGGGCAGAACCTTGTTATAGTGATACTGTTTGTGAACATGGTGGTGGCTTGCCGCTGTGTTCACAAACAATATAACCCCTGCTGAAGTGCCCAATCCCCTTGGCAGCATGCCCCACCATGTTTGTTTGTTGACGGGCCCAATCCCCATCGCTTCAGTGCGCCACCCCTTTTGTTGTCTGCCGACTGGGTGCCCAATCCTTCGGCATAATGTAACCCCCTGTTGTTGTGTGCCGATGGGGTGCCTAATCCCCATTGGCTATAGCTGCCCCAAAAAGATCCATTGGCATGCTGGGAGCCCATCCCAGCATGTTACATACCCTGTAAAACAAAAACTGTCCCACAATGTTTGTTTTTTCCAGGTGGAAAAGGAAATGGTCCCTCAGTGGTCTTCCTGCCCCTCCCACAACCCACGCCCACCCACTGCGCACCCCTGCCTCCCTACTCCCACCCCATACTTACCTCCAGAGTCCATCGCGACCATCTTTGGTGGACCGAGAACACGTCTGCACTCCTCAAAGCCGGCCATGAACTGAGGAAATGCTGGTAAGCTGTATAATGGAATAAATACAGTTTTTCAATTTTGATGCATATTTCAGGCATTTTTGGAATTTTGGCACCAAGTTTTCAACATGGGGTTTTGGGAGCCCTCCTCATGAATTCTGGCACTGTCATGATGTTGCTCGGCCCCAAAGGTGATTTTGCAGTCACTGCATGGAATCCCTTTGGGACTGATTAACAAAATGACAGTGCCAGTGTTCATGAGGTGGGCTCTCAAAAGCCTATGTTGCAAATTTAGTGGGAAAATCAGAAAATGACTGTTTTACTGGCGTCGTTGCACAGTTGCTACGCATGCTTGTAACTTTATGAATTTGCAATATTTTCAAGCCAGATTTTCAACATTGGCATTTTTCAGACCTCCTTATGAACAGTACAGCTGTCATTTTCCACATCCTGGCCAAAATATGTTTTCGCACTTCTGGCACAGAATAGCGCGTTGCTGTGGGAAATCAGTGTTCCAGACAGATTAAGAAAATGGCAGTTATACTATTCATGAGCAGAGGTCCTAAAATGCCTATGCTGAAAATTTATGATGATACTCCAGAAACTCAGTGTGCTACGAGCATGTGACAGGTGTACTAATAATCTCTAACTTCACAAATTAAGAATATTTTCATTCCAGATTTTCAACATTGCCATTCTTCTGCACCTCCTTATGAACAGTACAGCTGTCATTTTCACATCCTGGTCAAAATGTGTTTTCTCTCTTCTGGCGCACAATAGCGTGGTCGCTGTGGAAATCAGTGTTCTAGACACATTAAGAAAATCACACTGACACTGTTCATGAGCAGAGGTCCTAAATGTCTATTTTGAAAATTTTGTGATGAAACTCCATAAAATGACTGTGATACAAGCATGTGTTGTGCAGTTTCACGCACCCTTGTAAGTTCGCAAATTAGTAATATTTTCACGCCAGATTTTCAACACTGGTATTTGTGCACACCTCTTATGAACAGTACAGCTGTCATTCTTCACATCCTAGCCAAAATGTGTCTCCACGCTTCCAGCACAGAATACCGCAGTCACTGCTGGGAATCAGAGTTTGGGACAGATTAGGATCGGCGACTGTGGGAGAGGTGACCAAGCTCAACTGAGCTCTGTTGGGACTACTGCAGATTTCTTTGTGGGCAGAAAAAAGGTGCCAATGCAGGCAGGAGCCCAGTACAAAGGGCAGCCTGCAGTGCCAGGAGACACAGGCGGCGAGTGAGGAGGGGGAGTGAGCTCAATGGAGCTCTGTTGCGACTGCTGCAGATTTCTTTGTGGGCAGGAAAAGACAGCAATGCAAGCAGGGGCCCAGCACAAATGGGCAGCCTGCAGCGGTGGAGAAACAGAATGAGCAAATGAGAGAGGGGTGGCGGGCTCAACAGAGCTCTAGCATGACTGCTGTGGTTTTCTTTGTGGGCAGAAAAAGGCAGCAATGCAAGCAGGAGAGCAGTACAGAAGGGCAGCCTGCAGCACCGGCAGAAATTAAATGAGTGAGTGAGAGAGAGGGGTAAGCGACCTCAATGGAGCTGTGTCAGGACTGCTGCAGAAGTCTTTGTGGGCAGAAAAACATGCCAACAGAGGCAGGAGCCCAGTACAAAAGGTAGCCTGCAGTGCTGACAGAAATGGAATGAGCGAGTGAGATGGGGGTGAGCAAGCTCAACAGAGCTCTGTCGGGACTGCTGTACATTCTTTGTGGGCAGAAAAAGGCACAAACAGAGGCAGGGGCCCACTACAAAATAGCAGCCTGCAGTGCCAGGAGAAACAGAATGAGCAAGTGAGACAGGTGGAGTGAGCGACCTCAATGGAGCTCTGTCAGGACAGCTATAGATTTCTTTGTGGGCAGAAAAAGGTGCCAATGCAGGCAGAAGCCCAGTACAAAGGGCAGCCTGCAGCACCAGGAGAAACATAACGAGTGAGTGAGAGGAGTGACTGAGCTCAACAGAGCTCTATCATGATTGCTGCAGATTTTTGTGGCAGAAAAAGGTGGCAACACAGGCAGGAAACAATACAAAGGCCAGCCTGCAGTGCTGACAGAAATGGAATGTGCGAGTGAGAGAGGGGAGTGAGTGAGCTCAACTGAGCTCTGTTGGGACAGCTGCAGATTTCTTTGTGGGCAGAAAATGTGCCAATGCAGGCAGGACCCCAGAACAAAAGAGCAGCCTGCAGCACCGGAGAAACAGAATGAGCAAGTGACACATGGGCAGTGAGCAAGCTCAATGGACCAACTCAATCAACATTTGGCATTGACAAATGCTTGTTTTATAGCTGATCAGAATTATACTAGCCTGACACTGAACCAGGAAAGAGAGTGAGAGTTAATGAGGGCTAAAACTATTGTACCTAAAGTTGTAACCTCCCAACTCTAAATTTTGTACAGGCATCAGCAGTGACTCCTCCTCCTCATCACATATTATTTATTCTTCAGGAGTGACCATTAGCATCACTTTGCCAGTCTGTCCCAGTTCAATGCTGCCAAGCTTGTGCAGCACTTTCTAAGGTCATGATCATTTTTTATATAACCTGAAGAAAGCCATAGAGAAAGATACTGTTTAGCATTACACAGTGCTGTGTAGTGTGATGTTGTGCTTTCAACTTATGGCTTTCAGTGACTGCATTACACTGCAGTATGTTTATTGATAGCAGTCTGTTGTCTTGCACTCACCATTATAACTGGCCAGTTATAATGGAATATCACACCATGGTTATCCAGGTGTAATCAGTCCAAGTCAGTAATTGTAATAAATTCTAGTGTAGTCCAAGAAATGTCTTTAATGACATTACAGTGTAATAAAATAGGGTTCAGTCATGTTATGTACAGAAATTAATACACGTCAAATGATGTTATACCACAGTAGTGATGCTAGAATGATTTTGTACCACATTAGCCATGTCACTACTGTGGTATAAAACTATAGAATTCAAAGTCTATAGGATTCCTAATGATTACCAACACTACAAAGTCTTCATTATGAAACTATTAGCAAGACTGAAAATATCCCAAATAAAATGTTTGTTAAAAGAACTACTAGATATGTTGCCAGCTCATGTATGTATTACTTTAATAACATTTAATGTTTTTAATCCTATCCTGTTGTTTCCTGTTTTCTATTACTAGTCATAGTTCAAGACAACAGAGTGAGAAAGAAGGAAAATAAATTAAAACAAACATATACCACACAAAATCATTGGTAACTCTTTGTAATTTCTGGTGTTAGTTTCACTTTAACTATATTGGAATTAAGACATGCTTTGCATATGAATAAATATTAATTACTTTTTATTTCCTTATGTATTCTAGTCTTATTCATTATGATTAAGACGTGTGTTCATAAATTTCCAAGGTTGTATTCCAACTGCTTTACATTTGAATAGCATGTAATACATTTATTAAGGCCTTATTTATAAAAGAATGGGGATCCTGTAATAATAATCCCATTTTGGAATAAGCCTATGTAAAATTATTAAGATTTCATTGTTCTGATCATGTATTACTTCCTTAGGGGCTAGCAATACAAACCCATATTAGTTTCTTAGGTATATCTTCCTTATTCATTATGCTTAAGACATGTTTGTTCTGTAGAATTTCCAACGTGCTCTTCAATTGTATTACTTTGGAATTACCATTGAAAACAGACAGTTATTAAGTCCTTATTCAAAGAAGAATGTAAGTCCTGAAAGAAGCCCATTTAGAAATAAGCATATTTAAAATCATTAGGATTCCATTTTCAGATCATGTATTACTTCCAATGGCACAACCAACGAAAACAACATTATTTCCTTACATATTCATTTCTTATTCATTAGGCTTAAGTCATGTTTATTCCATAGGATTTCCAAGGTGCCCATACAGTTGTATTATGCTGGAGTTAACATTGAAAACAGACAGTTATTAAGGCCTTATTCATAAGAACATATGGCCACCAGGGCCCTTTGGTGTAAATGGAATAACATTATTCATTCATCATACTAGAAGAAGTAGTCCAGGAGCTAATGTTAGGTCAAAAATGGCCACATACTACACCCAGTATTCAGAATGTCTGTCACTTGGTCCAGCTAGGGAATACCTAAGAACATTTCTATCGTATTGTACTATGGATTGTGGTATCTTTAATTAGCTACACTGGCATGAATTGGAGGAGTGCACAGCAGTCTCAGTACACAGTTATATGGGATTGTCCACATGATAACTCAAAAGTTGGTTGCAATAGGTTCACCAAATTTGTTGGACACATTGATCTTGACATACTCTGGCTGTACAAACATTTGGGGCCAAAAATCAAAGATCAAGGTCAAGGTCAGAAACGTATCATAGGGTTATTATGATAACTCAAGAACTGATAATAATAGGATCACAAAATTAGGTGTGCATGTTCGTCTCAACATTTTCTAGATAAGCTGTATATCTTGGGCCAAACGTCAGCGGTCAATGGTCAAAGGGTCTAAGGTCAAGCGGATGTTGTCGAATGTGTGCATGTTATAGGTCTGAACCTTTAATGAATGCCATCTATCTAAGTGTGCACATTTTAATAAGGTAATTTACAAGTCTTCAAAATACAAGAGGAGGAAATGTATTGTTATTTGTTATAATTGCAATTACACATTTTCTTAACACACATTTTCAACGATCCTTTTTTCTATTTTCAGGTTAACTAAAGATGGACAGTGATAATAGCTGTTACAGTGAAGTGGCTCTTCATCTTCTGCCATCAAAGTGCACCAAGAGGTCTAATTGGAGCAAATCCATTATATGCCAAGCAGACAGCAGAGAAACTGTTAGCAATGTGACAGAAACTGATATCTCAAAATTCATAGAGACTATACAATGTAGAAAGATGAAGTCTATGAAAGACTCAAGTCTGGCTTTGACAGGCTCACTGAACTCAGTAGTGTATGGCACAGAAACTGTTATGCCAAATATACCAGTGCATAATTTTAAATTCACAAAGATGACATCCTTAACTCTTACCCTGCTCTTCTTGAGATTAAAAAAAAACAAAAGGGAAGAACTGCCTACCACTGCTAGATCAGCAAGGTCCTGATCATGTGGGATGGACTGGTCAATGTGCATGTTCTGTCAAAAGAAAACCCACAAGAAAGTAACAAAACTATTCTCAGCTGCAACATTTTCTGTGTGCAAGACTATACAGCAAGCTGCAAAGAAAAGGAAGATGCTGAAATGCTCACCCAAATTTGGGATGTTGACCTAATTGCTGCAGATGGAAAATATCATGAAATATGCAGAGCTCAATATGTAGCAAAGCAAAATGTGAACTTTAAGTCATACAAAGAACCTGTTGATAGTTCTCACAGGCATTCCATGAGCTAGTGACAGAGATGTAACCAAGTATTAATGCAGGAATGGCATACCATGACATTTCTGTTACTGTGGGTTGCTTCAAGTCTTATCTGGAAAAAAGGATATTGCAGTAAACAATTACTGCTCCTGTGACTGAAGAGCAAATTGCAGATTCATTTTCAGGATTCACTGGTATTTCACCAGCAACCAAACACTTCAAATTAGAACTCGTTTATTCTAGTGATATACAGTATCTTTACAGGATGTAATTAATGCAGCTTCTATTGCATGCTTCAGGAAATCACAGTCCCAGGTAACTTTAGAATCTGCAGAGGGCAGAGGAGCTAAGAAGGATGGAGACAGTCCTATTCAGGTGCTCATTCATGCAGCACAGATATTGAAGGCAGATTTGGAGAACTACAAGGAATCGACATCAAACCCATCGATATTGAAAATCTCACACTCAAAAATCAAAGAAAATTATTCCACAAAGCCTTTACTAGTTTATGTGATGAATCATTATGAAAAGGATCAAGATATAGAACAGTTTGGTTATCTCAGCTCAGAATGTAAGAATGAAGCAGATGAAAGGCACATAATCATGATAAGTCAAGACATTGCCGTTGTGCATCACACGGAAGACAAAAGATGCCAAAGCACATCAGCTTAGCTATGACAATGAGACATTTTCAGGTTCCAAACAGGCTATCACCATTCTGAACTGCATGGGACATAGTGCCTCTTATGATGATATTGAGGTGGTAGATATGAGCCTTGCTCTGGAAATGCTAGCTCAGTCAGAAAACTATGGCGTTGTTATCCAAATAAACATTGTTTCAAACATGTTCATTCAAATGGCAACAGATAACAATGATATTATTGAAGAAACGTTGGATGGTAAAGAGACAACCACTCCACCACCTTGGTGATAAATCATAGGAAACAATTTCATCAAAAAACAAAGAGAGTTGTGCATGCAGAACACTTCATCAGAAGAAGGGCTTTGAAAACAACAGATCATGTACAGCATATTATGGAGTGTGTGGTGTTTGGGAAAGACCAGCTGTAACATCCTTCATTGACAGTGTTGTAAGAGAGTGTACCAGTGTGACATGTCTCTTCAAGATGATTCCTTAAACATGGGCATTGCATGGGCTATCATGTGAATGTGCCCCACAAAGTTATTGGAGGTACAGTAGATCTCAACCCCATGTCAAACCCAGAGGCAGACCGTGCCCAGCTGCAGTGCTTTCAATGCACTTGTGTCTGAGAGCTAACCCACCTCTTATACAAATTGGCTACTGTCCTATGACTGTGGGATCTCCACCTGAATTCAGTACTGTGTACACAGTCATGAAGCAAGTTCAGACAATGGTGAAGGCACTGGGACAGAAGGATTCAGTCATTACATTTCCAAAGCCATTTATTTGAAAGCAAAGGAGATACAGTGGTGGTATGCAAAGAGTTTAAGGACAATGTGATCAGAATGGGAGGCTTTCACATCACCCTAAGCTACTTAGAACTTATAGGAAGCGGTCTGAAAACTTGGGCTTAGAAGATCTCATAAAGTCCAACACATATGGCAGTAGTAAAGCTTCTGCTCTGCTTAAAGGAAAGTCATATAATCAAGGGATGAGAGCACACAAATTGGTAATGGAAGCAATGTTGCACCTGTAATGGTATTCTCAGAATGGGTTCAAGACAAGGGAGAGGATCAGGGCAACCTGAATGCCATGGAAGTGAAAAATCTCAACAGCAAAATCAAGGTGTGCAGAACAGCACTGAAGGTGGAAATGCTGCATGACAACTTCAGGGAGTTGTGCAGAGACCTGAATGAGCTTCAGCAGCTGTTCATGTCTTTCAAAGCTGAAGCTAGCTCAACATCACATCTCTTTGCTTTCTGGAACATATATTCAGATGGTACAACCTTTGCTAGCATTCATTCGAGCTGAGAGAAATGAAAACTGTCTGTTGCACTTGTCTTCTACTGCAGAATGGTGCCATACTTCTTCCCCATGGACAGACCAATTATGCATGACGCCCATATATTTTGCAGACAAGAACCAGCTCTCAAGTACACACCCCAGGTGCATGAAGAGTTCATGAAAGGAAATCACTTAGTCAGTTGCTCAAGTCAACCATTCAGTCAGGTATGGACAGATATGACCCTAGAGCAGTCTGTTAACCTTGATTCCAAGAAACGAGGGGCATCATTGAAATCACTCGACAGCCAGGAGCTCTAGAGAGATGGTTTCTCACCAGCCATGAGAGGAAGCCATAACAACTGCCACAAAGTACATGTGGCTTGCAGGAGAGTGAAACAGTTGGCAATCACAAGGAATTAGGGACCCAGTGACTGAAGTGAGATGAAGCTTTTGTGCAGAGGTTTCTTTCAGTGTTCACAACAAAACTAATGCCAAACCCATTCACTTTCCAGATAATTATGACAGTGAGTGTCTCCACTTACGAACATTGCAACTGGAGTTGTATTACCAGCTGAAATGACAAGCAGTCTTATGAGCATTGTAGATATTGGTAGGGAGCATATGGAGATTTAGTCAAGAACAACTGAACACTCGCACAAAGAAGAACACTAAGAGTGCTTTGCTACCTGAACTTGAGAAGAATTGAAGTTCACCCAAGGCTCCCCATTCAGAAAAGCCTGCGTTTACAGCCCGTATTGTGGATGGCATGGCCACTGTGCAAATGGTGAAAATGAAGGTGCAAATGCATTTGGAGACTTAGTTGATAAATACTGGTAGATTCTAACAGTACAATTGAGTCAGGAGGACTGCAACAGAGTCGACATAGTTTTGACCAATATGACAGAAAACAGTCTGTAAAAGCAGAGCATACTAAAAAGGATAATTAACTGTGCTTGAAGTAAAGATTGCTGGAGTGAACACTCCTGTTCCAAGGCAGTGGGAGAAGCATATTAGCAATCTAGTCAATGAGGCAAATCTGGCCACATTCCTCAGTGAAATATGGTGTAATACTAGTCCTGAGATATTGTCTGCTGGCAAAATGTCATTCCCGCTGGTGGATTCAAGGATGGTATAAATACTTTCTCAGTCATAGCCTCTGCATGAGCTCAGATCTGATCACAAGGAAGCAGGCGCACACATGATGCTGTATGCACTCTATGTTCTGAAGACTACACAAGAATAGTTATACAGTCCCTGATACAGATGTTGCTGTACTAAGTACATATGAATATAACTTACTCCACTGTCCTGAGTTATGATTTCACAGGGAATAAAAAATAGCTACAGTATACTACATACCAATGCATCATGTTGCAGAAAGGCTAGGTCCAACATGGTGCTGTGCCCTCCCAGGCTTTCATTTGCTGACAGGTTGTGATAGCACTAGTGCTTTCTCTGAAATAGGCAAGGAAAAACCTTTTCAACTGCTAAAGAAATCTGAATGTTATCAACAGAGCTTGGCACAGCTTGGGAAAGTGTGGAACTGTCCATGGATAAAGTAAGGTCCTGTGAGACCTTACTTTGTATGTGTCATGTATGCCTCAAAGAATGCTGGTAATACAGCTGATGACACCCGATACTGACTTTTCTGTCAAAAGCGACAAAGAAATGAAAATCTGCCACCTACATCCAACAGACTTAAATGCCATGTAGAAAGGGCCAACTTCCAGGACTTGTGTGGAAATTTTTATTGCAAGCAGTTCGAACCTCCCATCTTCAAATGGACATGGCTAGCACCTCTTGGATGATCAGCTCAGCCTGTTCTCATATCAAAAGTAGTGCTGTATGGAATGCGGAATTCTGTCAGTGAAATTAGCACAGAATGACCATTCCACCAGCAGAATTTCTGCCAGAATTTATCTGGCTCTTCTGCAGAATTCCACCTACTGTGATCCATGGAAATATATTCTGCAGAACAGCATTTTTCTATGGAAAATTATTCCACAACAATTTCTGTGAAAAATATTGAGATCTGAAAGGCATTTCTTCTGCAGAAAATCATTCTCAACTATGTTCTGCTGTGGAATTCCACCATTCCGTTTCTGTAGAAATTAGGTGGCATTTGGTGGAATTTTAGAAAATTCCATGGAATTTCGTTCCACTGAAATTTGAAAATTCCACAGCACTAGTCAAAAGAACCTGCTCTAAGTGGACTGCTAGAACTTACATCATGCAGATGTCAGAAATCTG
Organism: Neoceratodus forsteri; assembly: GCA_016271365.2. Classification (NCBI taxonomy): domain Eukaryota; kingdom Metazoa; phylum Chordata; order Ceratodontiformes; family Ceratodontidae; genus Neoceratodus; species Neoceratodus forsteri. Next base: position 1,550,579,401 of record CM057453.1, on the reverse strand, counting down.
CATGCAGAAGGATGATCTTTGCCATTGCAAAGCAAACAATCTAGTCTGCACTGAAGCTTGCTTTTGCATGGCAGGTGAGTGTGTGAAAATGTCCATAGAATAATTGCTTATGAAGATGAGTTGAATGAAGATGATTAAGATGATGTGAAACATATGTTACAGTTTTGGAATTTTCAACCACGTACAGAATACTTTTGTGTATTTATTTTTAAATTGTATTTCAAAAGTGCTTCAAATTGCTAGACATACAGCGTTGTGTATCTGTGGAGTCTCACTGCCTTCATTTTGTGTTTTGGGAAGTAAAATTTGTGTCTTCAGTACCTTGTATAAATTTTCTTCTTCTTTCATTATAAAATTCAAGGTTTTGGGTTTCACGTCACATGTATAGCCCCTTTTGCTAGTTAAGCTTACTCCTAGCTGCTATATGTCTGCAAAATACCTGTTTTTGTTACTTAAATCCATGTGTGCTTATTTTATTGTTACCTTTACTCCTAGGATCACTATGTATTTTCTCACTATACTGTTTGTTCTGTCTTTGATCTGATGTGGAGTCTATGTAAAAGAGCCTTTGGCTCAAAGGTATTAATTCAAGACTGAAATAAATAAAATTAAAAATGATATATATATATATATATATATATATATCACATCACACACATTCACAATGTAACTGTGTAGTAATATACTTTTACCAAAATTGCCATTATTAAATTTTTCAAAAGTAAGTGTTTTGCCAAAATCAATCAACTGTGAACATATTTTCCATTTCTTTACCCAAGGAGGCTGTTACCACCGGTATGTACTGCCGACAGTGACACATTGCAATGACCATCAGTACAGTGACTACAGCACCAGGTCACTGTACAGGCGATCGCTGGACCCAGGCACTCTGTTTGAGGATTTGCACCCATTCCCCTAATCAGCTCAACTTGGAGTTGATTATAAAAGTGGAGTGTGTGGGGGCACAGCCCCTTGTGAAGGGTTGGGAGCAAAGTCCCCCAAAGAAAACAAGGTTCCAACTTGGAAACCGTCTGCCAACTGCAAATGCGGTGAACATGATGGTTTCGTTGTCCGTCATTCGACAAACTTTTTGTTGAACACAGGCCATAGATTCATTACCACCTAGATACAGATTCTGAGCTTGTTTGAAAAGAGTATTTTACATGGCTTTGGCAAAACAGACAATCTTACAGTTTTGCTGACAAAAAAATATCCATGATCAAAGCTTATTCTCAAAAAACATAATTGTTATAGAAATCAAACTTATTTGGCCAAAGTTATATTGCTGACATATATGTCTGGTAATGATGGCAATATGTTGTATATTGTTTCAAAACTTGCAATGTATGTATTCTGGTGTGTTCTCTGTATATTTATTATTGTATATCTTGTCATTTATTATAGCGTATGTATATTTGATGTGGAAACTTTGCAAAGGAGTCTTTGACTCAGACATTTTAATTCAGATTCCTTCAATAAATAAATACATAACTGTTTCAAATTTGAGAAAGATCCAATGAGTAGTTCATGAACTAGAAGTTTCAAAGACTTGTACACAAAATGTTACACTGTAAAGACAGTTAAAAAGACACTTGGACAAGGCAATGAAAATTGGACTGTCACGCATTAGTGGTAAAACAATTCTGATGTACAACAGTTCTCAGAATATGCCCAAAACATTCAATTAACTAAATATAAAGTCAAATCTTCAGAATACTGGTTGTGCTACGTGACCCTTTTTCTAGGCCCCTTTTGAAAACTGTCTCTTCTACTAAAGGCTTTTTGTTTTCACAGCTTCTGTTCCTGTTCTGACTTCATGCCCTTTTGTTGCATCCTTAATTATAGTGTTGCAGTCCATTACTGTTAGTCATTTCTCAGATAAACATAGAATTTAACAGCAGAAGGAGTCCAAAGGTCCACTGAATCTGCCCTTATTATCCTTAGTATATTACATCACCCTTCAACTTACTGTCATAGTGGGTGACTGTTTCCTTTCATCCCTGTAACCCCATCACTTAAACTCTTACTTCCCCTACTGTGGACTATGAGTCCCTTGCCCTATCCCAACCATATTTAAAAGCACTAAGAATTTGATGGCAGGAAGAATTATTTTTCTCTGATTCCTCAAGTGCTGCCAGCCTGTATTCTTTATGATACTTAGGGGCTGGCAACCCATGGTTAACCTGACATTTTCTTTTCAGAATGTGCTGCAGAGCTGTGTTTTCAATGAAAACGTTTCACTTACTAGTAAGCTGCTTCATGCAGCCAGATGTGACCATTCAAACTGGAAGCCTATTGCTCTGATGTTCTGTGAGGACTGGAAGAGAAGGGCAAGTGCAAGACTGGAGCGATTGCATCTCAGCTAGAGCTGTGCAGAATGAGAAAATTCTGAATTTGCAGCATTTTCAATAAAATGTCATGAAATTCTGTGAAATTTCATGAAGCTTCATTGGAGTTTTGTGGAATTTTTTTTTTTTAGCTTCTATTTTTATCCCCAGGGCCACTGATCTGCTTACCTGCTACGTCCTGGCATCCCGCAGGTCTGTCTGGCCACTGTCCCCTTGGACTACCCCAGCCACCTAATTAGGCCATGCGGCTATCCCAGCTTCCCCATGGGTGGGGAGGTGGGAGCACTCCTCTGGGCTCAACCCACCCATTTCCGGATCCAGTATTGCCGCGCGCAGGTGCCGAGTCCCACGCGAGCCAGCCATCATACGCCGCCATCAGTGCCTCCTTTTTCCCCTCTTTTCTCCCGGCGCTGGCAGGCATGCACTGATGCCAATGGCCATGAGCATGCATGCTTCGCCCACATTCTGGCCAGGCGTCTGCCTCCGGCTGAGCTTATGCTCCCAGTGGTGGAAGTACTCCGGTCTCCCAGGGTCTCTCCTGTGCTGGGATGCCCTGGATTCCCCCAGGGAGAGGAGGCTGTCCTACGGATGCTCGATCCTACTCCCACCCTGCCGACCCCGGCTCCAGGCTCGTTCGAACCGGGTTGCTGGCATGATCACGAGGTGTGGCTCGGCGCCTCAACCCTCAGCGCCACCGGCCGGCCAGTTTTGTGGAATATTTAAAGTTGGTATGATTTTGCTTACTTTCTGAGAGGAATTCTAATGACATGCTGAATATCATGAAATTAGGATGGATGATCTCAACATTATAGGTGCTCAAAGTCTGTAAATTTTTAGGAAATTTCATAAAATGTTTATCTGCATATACCTCAGCTGTCTATTGGGCCAGATATATTAAATTTGGCATGCTTACTTGATGAAGGTGTTCTAACAATGTGCCACATTTCATGACATTAGGATGGATCGTTTCAAAATTACATGCTCAAAATCTGTCATGTTATTTTTGTGGAAATTTCATGAAAAATTTTTTTTGTAACTTGTCTTTTTATTTAAAAGATCACAAGCATGGTACATAGTCTATTAGTTACAGGTAGGTACATCTTTCATTCGTAAGACAATAAGAAAGTGAAGTCTAAAATCATCCTAATAATCATTACAATCTTCTTATATCATTTCCAGATCATATTAATTTATTTACCTTCTTCCTGTCTAAATCGTTTCTAACTCAATTCAGTGGTGTCCTTGGGTCCAGGGTTTTACTTCCCTTCACTTTAATCTATTATCTTTTTTCTTTCTTTCTTTCATTATCTAATCTCCTCCTTCTATCGCTCTACTCCACCTCTGGATCTCTAGGAATCTCTTTTTTCTTTGTACCATGTCTTTACATCTTATATTCTAACATAAGTATATTAGTAATTACCATTTTATCTAGTACACTACTATTTACTTGTAACTTTGTAACCTTCAGCAGGATGTGCTTACAGTGATTCTCTCTTCTACAATCAACCTGGAATACCCCTGTCTTTTCGACCCCACCATTCATCTTACTCTCCTCTTTCTGTTTTATAATCTTGTTTCCTCCATCACTATCTCTCTTTCCCTCCTTCCCCTTCTCATTAAGTATTGGTCCAATATCGAAGTTTGTGTTTTTCTTGGATGTATCTTTAATAGGGTAGCCATCTAGCATTAAACCTTTCTATCCTTAACTGAACTTTTGCTACTATGCTTTCTAACTGCTTAATTCTTTCCATATTATGTTCCCAGATCCCTACTGAGGTGAAGTCCGTGTAAGCCACTTCTGTGTAATTACTTTTGTTGCCACCGCCACAGAGATATAAAATAAGTATCTGTAATCTTTCCTTATCAAATCTACTGGGGAGGCCCAGGACCAGATTTTCAAACTGAGGAAGAAGGTACAACTCAAACATTTTCATTATAGTTTCTTTCAAGTTGGCCCAGTACTTAGTTAATATTGGACATCCCCAAAAATATGTAAGTCTGAGCCCTCTCCCCACACCTCTCCAACATTTGTCTGAATGCTGTCCACCATAGTGCTTGGTTATTGCTGGGACCTTAAAAATCTGATACTCAGTTTCCATCTAAATTCTCTTCAATTTTGTAAGCTAGTAGTTTTCTGTATACCCTCCCAAATCCTCCCCATCTTGCGGTTGGATGTTATACCTATCTCCTTTTCCCACTTTGCTTGTATATTTTCTCTATAAACCCTGCCTTCTCCTTGGCACAATAGAGCATATATTTGTGCTACTATCCCCTGTATCCTTTAACATCGTTCTGCTTTGTATCATAACTACCTCATCAGTTGGGAGTGGGCCACTTCTGCCACTCTATCTCCCCTACTATTATATTTCTACATGGAAAAATCTAAATAATTCCTTCTGTTGCAACTGGAATTCTTGTTGTAAGCTCAAGAAAATTTCACCCTTCCCTTCCACCAAATGAGCCAGTGTTAATACACCCTTCCTAACCCATCCTTCAGGAAACAAAACCCTTCTTGCCCACTGTAGCTGGTATATATTTCAGTGGAATTTTCCACCATATCGGTACAGGCATTTCCACTTTGCCTGATCTGGAGCCATACCCCAAAGAGTTTGCCTTATTCAACAATTCTAACCTTGGTCAGGTTTACCTTCGTTTATGGTCCACCGGAAGAACCTGCACTGGTAGATTTATATGGGCTCTCCTTTCCATCTACACCCAGTCAGGGGTTGATCCTGTATTAAGAGTTTCAAGAGCAGCATCATTTGGCCTGCACAAAGTATGTCCATCAGATGTGGCATACCTCCCCCTTCTTTTAGGTATTGACAACAGTTGTTTGCCTAATCCGGTTTTTCCTGCCTAGATGAAGCTAGCTAACTCCTTCTCTAAATCTTTCCAATCCTTACTGGGTATATCTATCGGAGGGTGCCAAAGAGCAACAACCAGCGAGGCAGGATGTTCATTCTGATACTGTCTATTTTCTGAGTAAACCCTAGCGGTATTAGTTTCACCTGTCTAGGTCTTTCCTAATCAGTGTTTTAAAGCCCCATGGTTTAATTTATACAAATCCTTCATATCATATGGGATTTAATTCCTAAATATCTTATTGGCTTTTTAGTGTACTTGAAGGGTGAAATTTGTTTTAAATCCTGATCCTCTCCTGAGATTAATTTCATTTCCATTTCTCTTGGTTTATTTTATATCCTGACATTTTACCAATGTTTTGTATCAGGGTCAGAAGATGAGGTATTTCCTGCTTTGGGTTAGACACATAGACTAATGCATCATCCATAGAGTGAAATTTTATTTACTACCCTTCTACCATTATGCCAGTAATCTTAGGATGTCTCCTTATGGCTTGGTCAGGGGCTCAATACTAATTTCAAACAGTAGCAGGAGACAGGAGCAACCCTGTCTAGTCCTCTTTTGTATCTGGATCTGTGTAGAGTACAGCCCATTTACTTTCACTCTTGCCGTAGGTCTATTATACAGTATCTTTATCCAATTCAAAATTCATCCCCAGACCCATCTCCTCAAAACAGCAATCAGAAACTGCCAGTTCAGGCAGTCAAATGCCTTTCAGCATCTAAAAAATGGCTAGTCCCTGGTCTTTAAATTCTCGCCCCTGTGATGACATCCAACAATCTCTGGATATTATCTGCCAAATGCCTCCCGGAATAAATCCCATTTGATCCATATGAATTAGTTTAGTGATTACTTTTTGTAACCTATTAGCCAGAATCTTGGTCAGGATTTTACAGTCCTGATTCAGGAGGGAGATGGGTCTGTAGGAGGCGCACCTATCCCTTGGCTTCTCCTCTTTTGGTATAACCATTATAATTGCTGAGTACCATGTTGGGGAAAGGCTTGTTCCTCCAAATAGTTATTGAAGACTTTGGTCAGGATGGGGGCAACAGTTCCACAACATTTAGTGTATAATTCACTACTGAACCCATCTGGTCAGGTGCTTTCCTGTTTCAGTTCTCTAATTACCTGAACTACTTCCTTCTGTGTAATTTTAGCTCTAATCCTATCCTATCCTGTCTTCTCTACTTAGTTTTGCAACTCCAGATCTTTAAGAAAGTGATTTATCTCTTCCTTCTTCTGCTCTGGAACTATCGACTCTGTATATAATGTCTGGTAAAAATTCTAAAGGCCTGTGCAATATCCACAGGTTTACTTAATCTCTCTCCTGTTTTCTCATCTATTATTATGTTTTTTAATTCATGCGGTTTGCTTCCTGTTGTTTCAAACTGAATGCCAATGTATGAGCTGCCCTATGCCCCACCTCTGTGTATTTATATCAGCTATCTTATCCATCTCTGCCTGTTTCTCTTCATATTCATTTAATTTCTTTCTAACATTCCAATTGTTTAACGTTCCCCATCATTGGCTCTTGTTTATGTTCCATTTCCTTTGTTGAACCTCTCGTAAGAGTCTTTCCTGAGTAAGACTAGCCAGTTTTTATTCCTAGAAGCAATACTTATCAGTTCACCCTAACTACTACTTTTGCTGTATCCCATCTGTTTATAGGTTGGCAACCTTCATTCTCTTTGCATAAAAATTTCTTTGAATCTATCCTCTATCCTTTTAATTGTGGATTTGTCTGTCAGAAGGAGACATTCAGTCTCCAAATAGAGTGTCTCTCTTCTTGTTCCACCATCAGGACAATCTCAACCAGATCATGGTCCGAGTTAGTGATCGGGTGTATTCGAGATCCAGAGGCCATATACATGTATGCCTTTTGAAGGAGAAATAAATCAATCCAAGAATATGACCTCTGAACCATCGAATAGTAAGTATAATCCGTGTCCTGGGGAAATGTGCTCACCACACATCCACAAAATCTAAACTTCTTATCAAACACTTAAACCATTTAGTCACTTCCTGTTTGTCTGGATACAACCTGACGATCTGTCCAAAAATGGGCATGGCACACAGTTAAAATCCCCTAACAATACTCATCCTTGAGGCAGTCTTATCAGTTTGTCTAAGTTTCTTTAAAAACTACCCCTTTAACATTTGGAGCATAGAGATTGACAACATGGAAAGGGACATCCAAAACAGTACCAGATATTCTGACATATCTCCCCTCTTTATCTGTCTGTCCTGTTGACCATGAGGGGCACCCTTTTCATCGAGTGCCACTCCACCTTCCTCCCATCTCTACTTGGTGAGGCATATACCTCTCCCTCATGACCGTCTTCATTTCAAACCCTCTGTTTCTCTTAAGTGTGTTTCTTGAATAAGAGCCACATCGCATCCCATTCATTTCAGTTCAGTTAAGATTTTCATCCGCTTGACGGGCATGTATTTCTTTCACATTGTATGTAATTATTTTAAGATTAGCCATTGTCTTGATTTATCCCTTTCCACCTTCTCAACCTCCTTTGTAAATTTCTCATGGAACCCCATCCTGCTTTTGCAAGAAACTTACTAAACCATTAAATAAACATTGTTTAACATATTTCAACTCTGTAGAACTTTTCAACATCATGGAAGCTGCTTCTCAGGCTTGACTCCCCTCTTAAATCAAGCCCCTTCTTATGCTTCCTAGGTGCTACTGCACGTTTCAGCTACTGTTATTAATTTCCCAGTAGCTTGTATGGAATTCAAGCTCGCTGAGCCTGCCCCACCTATCCTTAATAGGGATTTGCTCTAGTTGTTCAACAGAACGGCAGCAGTCCCCAGAGTTAACGCCCCAGCCAAAACTAATTTTCAGCCAGGAATGAGTTTGAAGCAAACCCAGCCTTAGCACCCACCAGCTGAATTTGCCTTCTAACCAACATTTACCTCATACCATTACTGAGTCCATTACTCAAAAGTCTGAAGTCTCATGTGTAGAAACCTGTGTCCCCTTATTCCCCCAAGAGCTTCTCCCCAGTCCAGTCTTCGCTTCTCCCTACTTTCAGACCGTCTCTTCTATTTCCATTTCTGAATCTCTCAAATCTCCTCTCCTTCACAGATATCCTTCTCACCCCTACATTCATTTTTCTGATTCCTGGCTATCCACCACATTGAGCATCCTCGTGAGATCAGGCATTAAATATTTAGCCACGACCAAGCAGGGCTTTTCCTTCCCTCAATTCACCAGACTCCATGTCCTTCAATCAGTTTTGCTCAAAGGTCACAATCCAGATTCGGGATCACTATTTGTTTCTCCTTCAAAAATGGGACCGCATCCACCAGGGTTGAGTATACTTTGAATGAAAACCCGTGTACTTTCAATTTTGCTGGGTAATTTATCTGGGCTTTGATTTGGTGTTTGTCCTTTAATTCTTTTATGACTGCTCTGACTTGGTTCCGGCGATACTGCAGCTCTGTCAAGAAATCTTGGTCCAAAACACTTGTCCCCTGCAAATGTGAGGTTTCTAACTCACCAAGCTTCTTTAGTATGTAATCTTTTTCTTGAAAATTCAGCATTCTCACTACCAGGATTGTGGTCTGGTATTCTTGTCTGTTGGCTTGGGCCCCAGAGCTCTATGGGCCCTCTCGATTGTGAGGAGAAGTCCGAGAGTATGGTTAGTAGCAATCTCAGTACATGTTGGATAAAGTCTAGTGGTAGTAAGATAACCCTCTTCTTCCCCTCCTTGATCCAATATATTCTAAAATTATTTCGTCTTGCTCTATTTTCTGAATCTTCCATTCGGGTATGCATTTGCCTTTCCTGTGTAAGAGATGTATAATCAGTCTGTCCATTGCATCTTGTCTCTCTGGAGTCTGGGTTACACACTTTCTCTCTGGACCCTCTTGTTTATATTTTTAACTTCCATCTTAAGATCAGCGATTGATGTCTCAATTTTTGTACAGACTTGGGATTTTAGCCACTGCTATTTCGCCGGTACCTCAGGCTGAGAGTCTTCCTCCCATCGAAGTCGATCGATGATACTGAGGGGGACCATTACTCTCGACATGGTCGCTAGGCCTTCCATGCCTTTATGGAGAGTGAGCTGCTTTAATTTACTACTTTTTGGTCTTGCGTCTACCTTTTCAGCAATTTGTTTAGCTGACATTAAAACAACCCCGATTGCTGACTTCAGCACTTTCCTAGTCAAATGAGGTAGAAAATGAGTTTGATACCACTGGGAAGTCAGAGCTCATTCCTCGAGGCTGCTACCATCTGGGTGATGTCAGCGAGTCCATGAACATTTTATCTGCATATAGCTCTGGCACATTTGGAGCTAGACATGTGAAAGCTAGCACAAATAACCTTTTGTAATGGTTATAGAATCATCTAAATATGGAGAGAATTAGATTAGAGATTTGTAAGTTACAGAGGTTTAAAATGTTACTATGTAAATATTTTCAAAATCTGAAAATTCTTAAAAATGTGGATGTTTAGAATGTCTCTGCTCTTGCAGGCATAGACTTAACATTTGCCATGCATATCTGATGTCAGCTTATACTGGTGTCTAACACAGCTGGATAATAGTGCTGCACAAAAGTAGAATTTAATCTTTAAAGACCACAAAAAGGGTTTACTTAGGATAATGGGTGGGGCATTAGCAGAGAAGAACAGGAAAATGCAGGGAGTGATGCTGTGCAGTGGTTGCTGGGCTACAGTCTTCAGGAGGTCATTATGGATGCTGCAGTGCTGCCCCATATGCAGGCACCTCTCTTGGTTGAGAGGAGAGTTTGCTAGTCTCAGGCCCAGCTGGTAGTTGTACTGGAGCCTAATTCCCCCACCCAGAGGCCACCATGTCCACAGACACTGCCACAGAGGACACTCAGGCAGAGGACTGGCTGGACTATGGGTGGCTCAGAGGAAGGAGGGTCAGAGGTGCATCACCCATCTGGTTCAACTTAGCAACTCCTTTGCTGTCCTGGAGGTGGGCAAGCCACACAAGGCAGTCTGAGGTTAGGACAAGAGAAGATGGTGGGTCCTCCATGGGGAGACCCAGGGGAAAGAGGTAGAAGACCTCAGAGGAAGAGAAGCTGCTCCTGGTGGAGGACTTCATTGTCTTGAGAATTGATCTGGGTACAGGTAGTGAGGGAGGAGAGGGAGGCAGGAGGTCAAGTGCCTTTCAGGAGGCACTGCTCAGAGGTGAGGGGATTCAGATGATCGCTACAGTGGTAGCAATGAGGGGTAACCAGAGGTCATGGTCCATCTGGGGACAAATAACCTAGCCAGAGAGAAGGTGAGTATAGAGCAGGTACAGGAGGACTTCAGGGAGTTGGGTAGGCACCATGGAGAGGTAGCAGGCTCCATAACATTCTCAGAGGTGCTGCAGGTCCACACAGAGGAGGCTCAAAATATCCATCAGCAAATCCAACACTTGGTTGGATGGGCTGGTGCAGGGATAATGGGTTTGGCTTCATTGGGGTCATGGGACCCACCTGGAGGGATGGAGATCTGTGCGGGGATGACCTTCATCTGTCCAGGGAGGGACTGCAGTTCTCAATGGAAAGTTTGGATGCCTACTTGCCAAGCATTTAAACTCACCAAGGGTGAGGTTGGAAGCAGGAGTCTTAGGCAGCCCATCCCCACAGGACAGAGTAGCTAGCAGGGAGGATCAGGAGGAAATGTTGGTGGCAGATATTCCTGAGCTCGTTATAAGGGGTAAGGCAGAAAGGTAGGCAACAAAAGAAAAAGCAGGGTTGGAAAGGGGATCAGGAAGGAAAAGGTAGATAAACTAGGCAGGCAGACTGTGAAACATGGACAGATATTCCTATACTCAGTACTAGAGATAAGGCAGAGGAAGGGAGACAGCAAGAGGAAAAACCAGGGTGGGGAGCAGGGAGCAGGAAGGCAAAAGTAGGAATACAAGGGAACAGGCTGTGAAACATGGACAGCCATGTATACAAATGCCTGCAGTCTGAGAAATGACATCCCAGACCTGGGAGCCATGATGGCAGAGGCAGACCTGGACATAGTGGCAATCACTGAGACTTGGTGCACTGATGACCATGACTGAGAGGTAACTGTACCAGGGCACACTCTACACAGAAGGGATAGGGAGGGTAAAGGTGGCCCTCTAAGTCAGAGAAGGTATTAAAGCAATGGCAGTTCAATCACTCAATCAATCAATCAAAATCTTTATTTAACCAGGCAAACATTTTCAAGATGGACCCGGAAAGAAGAGGTAAACAATATATACAAAGGAATACTCTCTTACACCATAATTGGGTAAACAATACATAAAAAAATAATTCACAGTTACATAGTATTTACATAGAGCAATAATTATACACAGGAGGTTTATAAATACACACAAAATAAAGTATTAGAAAGAGCCATTAAGCTAAGACCATGAAAATATGCAGCTAAAAGTATCTCAACTATACTACAGAATATACAGAATAAATCTCGTTAACCTAAAGTTATCCTCCTATTAGTTCAGGGTAGATGGGGCAGCCAAGGCAATGTGGGTCACCCTTGAGACAGGCAAGGGCACAGCAGTTTGCACAGGAATGATCTACAGGTCCAGGCACAGAGGGAAGAGGTAGATAGGGCAATAGTGGAGAAAATACATGGGATGGCAGCAATGGGGGAGATACTGCTACTGGGTGATTTCAACATGCCAGAAGTGGACTGGACCATCCCAGCAGCTGCCTCAGCCAGGAGCCAAGACATCATAGAATCCTTGCAGGGGCAGGCCTCAGGCAGTTGGTGCAGGAACCCACCAGGGATAAGATGATTCTGGACCTTGTACTGACAAATGGAGACAGGATCAAGGAAGTCAGGGTGGATGGGCACTTAGGGTCCAGTGACCACCATACAGTGTGGTTTAACATCAGTACAGTGTCACAGGAGAGCCACACAAAGACAAGGGTCCTGGATTTCAGGAGGCTGGACTTTTCAAGGATGAGGAGAGGGATCAAAGAAGCCCTGGCAAGAAGGGAACCAGGAGGAGGGTTGAGGAACAATGGGAACATTTTAAGGAAGCCATCATGGAGTGACAAATCAATGCATTAGACTGAGTAAAAGGGAAACACAAGTAACAAACCACCATGGCTTACAAAGGAGGTAGCAAAGAAAGAGAGGGACAAAAAGGGGCTTTCAGAAAATACAAGGAGTCTCAGAAGGATGAGGATAGGGAGGTGTACCTATATAGACAGAGTGAGTAGGGAAAGCCATTAGGCGCAAAAGGCACAAGCAGAGGAGAGATTAGCACAGAGGGTAAAGAAGGAAGACAAGACATTTTATAGATGCATTAGTAGTCAAAGGAAGGCCAGGGAAGGGATTTTAAGGCTCAAAGGGGAGGGAGTGTGAAAGGGTGACCTAGAAAAATCATCAGTACTGAATAAATACTTCTGTTCAATATTTACAGTAGGGGAGGTACACAGACCACAACTAGGCATCAGAAACAATGGTTTGAGATCGGTAAACACCAGTCCAGAGAGGAGGCAGAAAACTACAGGCTGGTCAACCTCACCTCAGTTGTGGGAAAGATCATGGAGAAGGCTTTTAAAAGGCTTGGTCACCTGGTGGTGGACCACAAAGTGGAGAACTAGGTTAGTAACTGGTTAAGGGACAGGAAGCAGAGGGTGGTAGTGAGGGAGGATCAAATCAAAGAAAGAAGAATGACCCATGGGTTTACAGATCAGTCCCGGGGCCAGTCCTTTTTAATGCCTTTATTAGTAACATTGATGAATAGAGGTGGTTGAAATTAGCAATTCTGAATTCATAGAATGTTTGCGAAATTTCATGAAAATTGGAATTTTCTGAAATTCTTTAATTGACTATACCTCAGTCCATGTTAAAGCTAAGTGTCTGACATTTGACAAGAATGTTGTCTGAAATGCCCTAAATGCATGCCAGGTTTCATGACATTTGGATGATGGGAGGGACATTATAGGGCCTTAACATCTAGCAATGTAATATTGATGTGAACATTTCTGAAGTATTTCCATGCTTAGAACTTAGCCACCTTTGGAGCTAGATAATTGAAAACTTAGATCCATACTTTCTTGGAAGATTCATAAAACTGAAAATAAAGATTGTAAGGTTTAGCTATGACCTTCCTCCCAACACACCCTTCCAGGGGCTGCTTCTGAACTCAGATCATCAGTATGGCACCATGACGTTCTGATGCTGGATCATGATGGCTACTTTAAAGACTAAATTTGGTGCTAATGAACCTAGCAACATTGGTGATATAGGGATATGTAACAGGGACCTGTGGAATGCATGATTTATTTCTGAAGAGCTGTTTGACCTTGGTGCTCACGAGTGGCATACCACGAAAGATGTGCCAAGGTCAAACAGCTTGAGTAAAAATAACACGTATTCTACAAGGTCCCTGTTAAATATTCCATTTATCAACAGGCATCCTTTAGGACAGTGCAGGAGTTCTAAATTGTTTAATTTTTAATGTAAACCTACATAGACTTTTGTGGTTTTCCCAGTGTATCTTTGCTTAGTATAGTGGTTGCTATGGACTCTCCAACTTTACATTATGGTCAGTATATAATGAAAAGTCTGATGCACAATTCTTTTGATTTTGCTTTTGGGTGGACATGTGTTCATCAAAAAGTGAATATAAATTGAATTTCTGCCATTTTTCTGATTATAAAAAACTAAATGGTATCTATAAATTAAATACCTCTCATTTTGTAAATATTTTGTGCTGAACAACTTTCGTGCTCATAGTTTCATGCCATCATTTTCATTTTAAAGTTATTCGTGTTTGAATATGGTTATTACTACTACCAAGGTCAAACATTCTAATGAGTTCTAAGTGCTTGAGCTGGACCTAATGACATACAAACTGTGAGGATAAAGTTATTTATTTATTTATTTATTTATTGAAATGTTTCACCAGAAAAGCACACTGAACAATAAATTGCTCATCTCCCAATGCGCACTGGGGCGACAATGAGGGCAAGATAACAGATGACAAACAGATAATAAATGGTAAGAACAGTTACAATTAGTATACATCACTTAGACAATATTAATTGCAATACAATTACAAGCAGGAAGAACTCAGACTATGCAGCTTACTTCATTAATAAATCCAATAATGCTGACAGTACAGTATGTGACAGAAACAATAATTTTGCATGCATATACAAAGTGCTAGATTTGTAAGCAGTTAGCAGTAAACAGTAATCAAGTTCTCCTATTGTAGTCCAGAGAAAGGAAGCAATTACTATTGATAGATTAGGGATAAGTTAGCTAAGCAGTGCTGGAAAGGCGGTTAGGAGGAGAAGGGAGGAAGGGGTGGAGAAGCCAGCCAACACCTTGATCCCCTTCTGGATGTGGAGAACCCTGCAAGGGAGCAAAGGAGATGATGAGCAAGTACAAATATTAACAGAGAATAGGAAGCATAGAGCATCCAGCACCTAATTCCCTTCAGGATGCTGAGAACCCTGCAAGGGGTCAGGGTGCAGTCAGTTAGAAATAGAAGGAGGAGGAGAAGGAAAAATTGTGCAGGTGCAACTGGGAGAGGGATGCAGATTAGCAACCAGCAACCAAAGTTCCTCTTCAGGATGCTGAGAACTCTGCAAGGGGATGAGGAGCTGTCAAGTAGCAGTAAGTAAAGGGAGGTTCAAGGAGGATTAAAGCAGGTGCAGCTGTGGGAGAGGAAGTTGTGAAGTGCGGCAGCAAGAGAATTGTGTATGAAGAGTGGAATATTTGTGGTGGGTAGAGCACTCCATACTTTAGAGGTGGTGGGAAAAGCCAGACTGGCCAATGAGGGTAGAATAGTGAGGGACCATCAAGGTGTGTGTGTCTATTTGATCTCAGGAATGGGATGGGATGGGGAGAGGTAAAAGAGGATGACAGGTAGGGGGTAGTTTACCAAGCCAGAATTTGGAGGTCTGTTTGGCGCAGTGGAAGAGTCAGTGGTTAGACAGTGAGAGAAAAGCTAAGGCATGATAGAGGTCACAGTGATGAGTCCAAGAAGGGACGTCAAGGGCAAAGTGGCAGAAGGAGTTAAAGAGAGTGTCCAGTTTGGTCAGGGAAGATTTGGAGCAGCACCATAGACTACATCACAGTAGTCAAAATTGGGAGAATCATCTTCTGAACAAGTTCACGCCTTGCAGGCAGTGGGATGCAACTACGATTCCTGTACAGGGCCAAGCTTGGGGCATAGTTTCTTCAGGATGGCATCAATGTGTACAGAGAATCTGAGGTGTTTGTCCAGCCAGACCCCAAGATATCAAAATGAGGATGTGTCTTGAGGATTGTCCCATCAAGGTGAGGAAGCAGGGCAGGGCAGTAAGCCGAGAGAGAGAGAGTCTGTACCTGGTGCTGAAGGTCATGGAGACTGTCTTCTTGGCATTAAGGAAGAGCTGGTGTGAGGTAAACCAGAGCTGAACTTGGTTGAAGTTATGTTGCAAACTGGTTTCCACATCAGCAGGGTTACTGATGGAGCTTTACAAGACAGTATCATCAGTGTGCATATGAATGAGAGGTGAAGCAGGCTCTGGGAAGGTCATTTATGAAAATGGAGAAAAGCAGGGGACCTAGCACTGATCCCTGAGGGACTCCAGTGTTGATGAGGAGTGGAGGGAGGGAGACTGAATCAGAGATTTTTACCAATTGAGTCCTTCCGGTGAGGAAAGATTTAACCAGTTTGTTGCAGACAAGGCCAGGCCTGCTGCATAGAGGGACTCAAGAAGCAGTGAGTGAGACACAGTGTTGAATGCTTTGGCTAGGTAGACAAGAATAGTTGTAGTGATCAAGCCATCATCCATCCCAGTGAGGATGGAGTCGGTGAGCCTGAGTAGGGAGGTGGAGGTAGAATGGTTCTTCCGAAAGCCAGATTGGAAAGGGGTGATAAAGAGGAACCAGAGAAAGGAGAAAAGTTGGAGAGAACCAGGTGTTCTTGAAGTTTGTAAGGGTAGGAAGGAGAGGCAGGGCCAGTAGTTACCTGGAATAGAGAGTCTCCACCTTTAGGGAGAGGAGGACAACATGTTTCTAAGAGGTGGGGACCTGGGCAGATGTAAAGGAGATTGAAAATTAAGAAATAGGGTATGCAATTGCAGGAGCAGAGGTAGAGAAGTTTAGGATCCAGATCATCTGGCGAGGAACCTTCTGAGGGATTAAAGGAAAGGAGGGCATTTAGAGCCTCATTTGTAGAGATAGTGGAGAAGGAGAAGGGGTGGGGTCAGATATGGGGTGGGATAGTGAGCACAGAAAGGCAGGTATGTGGGGGAGGGAGCTTAGAAGGGACTTAGGTGTTGGAGTATAGTAGGCATTAAATTCGTTGGCTACTAGACGAGGATCACTATCATGGAATTGTCAATTTTGAGAACAGATGGGGGTGAGAAGGAGGGAGAAAGGGCATGGACAACCACAGAATTTAGAGGGTGTTGATGTTAGTGAGAAAAGAGGATTTGAAGCACTCTGATTTTGCTAGTCTGGCAGCTTTGGTGCAAGAGTTATGAAGCCTTCTATGTGGTGTAGTCCTGGGAACTTAGATGTTTTATGCTTTTTCCAGGTGCAGGTGAGCTCTTTTAGTCTGGCTCGTAATTCAGGGATGATTCATGGGAGGTGGAGTCCATGTACTCTAGTTTGCTTAAAGGGGCAAATAAGTTTCAGGTGGAGGTGAATTTGTCCTGAAATAGAGCAAAGTCACAGTAGACAGAAGCAGAGGCCAGAGGGCCCAGTCAGTGGAGGCAAGTTTGGACTCGAGAGGGAGAGATCTAGGGATTTAAGGAGTGTAGCTGAATGATTTTATGAGGGTGGTTGGGGTGATGGACCTTACAAACCAGGAAGATGGGATTGTGGTCACTAAGGGCATCTGGGAGGATACCGACTTGATGACAAGGTGCGGATGAAAGGTTAGAGCCCAGTCAAGTGAGGTACTATTTTGTGTTTTATGATTTGGGCTTGTGGGCTCAAGGATGAGTTGAGTGAGGTTGAGTGTGGCAATGTCATTTTGTGTCTTGTTCATCTTAGATGACAACCAGTTTCAACCAATTTAGGTTCAAGACACCCAAAATGTACAGTTCACCAGATTGTGAGATTGAGATAATGGAGCAGTAAGTTCTGATGTGACCGAGGGGTTTGAGCAGGGATGACAGTAGATGGGTAACTCGTGAAGTGGGTGCATGAGGAAGGCACCGTCCATTACAATGACACCTTCCTTCGCAATCCACTCACGCCGACCGACAGGTGGGCGACCGGATGAGGGTGGGTGAACTAGGCGATAGGATGTCACTATACATACACGGTGGGGGTGGTTGCCAGTGCTGGCTGGGAGGGGTGAGGCATGGCCGGGTGGCACTGTCGATTGTTGGTCGAGCTGTGGCATGGCATCGGGATTGGGCAATGGCTGGGGTGGCTGAGGTACTGGGATCGGGTCCGGGCACTGGTGCAATTTTATGAGTCGGGACCTAACCTTTTATTTCTGCTACTTTCACCCCCGACATGCACCCCCTGGAGTTGAGAATCCTTAAGTGGGCGGCAGGTGAAACTCCTCACGAGGGGAGTGGGCGTAGCCCCAGAAAGTAGTAAAAATATGTTGGCACTCTGACTGGCGATAACGGCGCTCACCTTTAGGTGTTCACCATTATCACATAGACCCCAGTAGATGCCAGCTACAAAGATAGGGACAGTGAAAGGGAGGGTGATTTGGGTCACCAGGGCCTTGTAAATTGTGGGGATTGAGAATGATAGTACAGTAGTAGTTTACAATGTGGACTAGATGTACATGGCCACTCCCCACCCCATCCTACCCGATCATGCCTAGAAAGGGAGTAACTTGGAATGGCAATGGAGTTATCAGGTATTTTGCTTCAGAGCCATGTCTCTGTTATGATTAAGATGTCGGGAGGTAAGTGGCCACAAGAGTTTGGAGGAGGTCAAATTTATGTAACAGACTGCAGATATTCAGGTGTGGGAGTTTCAGCCTATTTGGGAAAACCAAAGGGAGGAGGAGGAGCTGCAAGCAGGTGTTTAAGGGATATCAACCGAGAAAGATAGTGAAGGTGGGCCAGGGTTGGGGTAGATATTTCCTGGTGAGAGAAGGAGGATAGTTAAGATGATAAAGTGTAATTTAGGACATTTGTGTTATAGCCTTGAGTAGAGATGGGAAGAGGATAAAGAGGGGATGGAGTGAAGAAAATAGTGAGACTAAGATAAGCAAAGCAGGTAGGAGAATGAAAATGAGAGGTGGAGGAGAAAGAGAAAGAAAGACCAGGTTACTAAGGGGACAGAAGGAGTAATTGCAAGGATACTTGATGTATCAGGGGAGAAGTGGGAGAGATGGTGAGGAGGAGTGATGAGAGAGGATAGATGAGTATCAGAACCAGGAGGAGTAATAAGAAGGGGGAGGTGGGAAGGAAGGAAGTAAAGGTGAGAGGCATTTCTGAGGAGAGAGGAAGGAGCTTCTTAGCTCGAGTAGTAAAAGTAGAAGTAGAGTACAAGCTATCAATAAGAGTAGCTAGTGCTGAGCAGCCATCTAGTGGTAGGAACTTATAAGCTGCTTATGAGAACCAGGAACAATAATTTACAACCACTAGTCAAGTGACAGAGCAGGGCTGTTTAGGAAAGTGCCCAGATAGGGCAGGAGGGTGGGGATGGGAAGCCAGTGCAAAGCACCAGCGAGATTTTGCTGTAGAAGCTGATGGTTTCGGAGAGATGGTGGCAGTGGTCAATTCAGGGCCAGAAGGTGCCACAGGAGAGAGTCTTCTGCTGGGAAGGGAGCTCCACGGATGGGAACCCACACCTAGAAAGGGAGAAAGCAGGAATTAATAAGGAGAATTTAATTTGAGGGTGGGTGCTTGAGAAAGCAAGAGAGCAAAGGGCAGGAGTAGGCTGAAAAGGTGTAGACAGAGGGTAGCAGGGTGTCAGACTGGGAAAGGGGCTTACAGGATTAAAGAAAGGAAAAATAAAAATAGCAATTGAAGAGCCTTTGCAGGAGTTAGTGGTAAGTGGCGCCAGCAGTAGATGGGACATCAATTTGGAAGGGACAGTTAGGAGAGGGCGTGGGCACAACTACTAAGAAGTTCAATTTAGATCAGGACAGTAAGGAGCTGTAAACCAAATTCAAAACTTCACAGAGATCAGGAGCTGTATCACTAAATTCAAACTTTACAGAGAGCTGTAGTCAGTAAGACTTTACAAGGAAAGTAATGAGCTGTAGACACCAACAAGTTAGTTTCTCAGAGAGCTGGAATCACAATACTTTCCAAGTACAAACTGTAGGCTAGCTTGAAATAGACACTAAACAATTTTACAGGTGTCAGACTATAGAGAAGCTTGCTGCTCTTTGTGAAGTGGGGTTTAAAATAACACAGGAGATCCCTGATTAGAAACCCAGGTTAAGCTCCAACACAGCTGCTAAATAATTTAAATAATTAGTCAGAGTTGAGAAGCAGCAGACTAAAGATTTAGGCTTGAATGAATTCAGAATTGCAGGTCAGGTTTCCTTTGCAGTTTTTCACTGGCCAAAGCTTGAGCGCTAAACCATGGTGCAGTAGCCAATGGAGAGAGTCAGGAGTCTGAAGCCACTAATCAGAGCTCAGAGGGCTACACACCAGAAAATAAATTTTAAAATGCACCATACCTTTGCTGTAGAAGCTGGTGGTTTCAAACAGTGGTGGTAGCGGCAATTCAGGGCCAGAAGGTGTCACAGGAGAGAGTCTTCAGCTGGGGAGCTCCGTGGATGGAGTCTTCATGCCTAGAAAGGGAAGAAGCGAGGATTAATAATAAGAATTTAATTCGAGGGCTGGTGCTTGAGAAAGCAAGGAGAGCAAGGGTCGGGAGTAGGCTGAAAAGGCAGACAGAGGGTTAGCAGGCGGTGTCAGACTGGGAAGGGGGCTTACAGGATTGAAAAGGAAAAATAAACGCACTTGAAAAGCCTTTGGGAGTTAGTGGCAAATCGGCACCAGCAGTAGATGGGACGTCAGTTTGGAAGAGACAGGAGAGGGCGTGGGCACAACTAAGTTCAGTTTAGATCAGGACAGTAAGGAGCTGTAATCCAAATTCAAAAACTTCACAGAGATGGCTGATGGCATAAGAACTGTGTCTATAAATGACATTTATGCACACAGTTGCTCAGATAAACAGATTTATCACACTCCATTTATGTCTACCCTATTGCATACATTCTGCTCTCTAGCTTTAAATTTACAAGGACTTAAAATTTAACAGTTTATGTTCAGCAGATTCTTAATGTATGTATATGCCTGGAACAAGCTGAATTTGTCCATACAACCAGCATGTGCACACAACCAGAAAGCCATAGAAATGAATGGGTGAATATTGAAATCAATGGCAATCCTTTTACAAACATAACTCACATGCTCACAAATATACCTAAGCCATCTTAAATGCTGTTAAAATGTTATTTTAAGCAATATGATGACAGCCTCTACCATAGCACATAATTGTTTTGATAAAAGAAATACTCAATGATGCTGACTCACTTCCACAGCAGCAAGCGAGAGTGAATGTGGTTTTCAGTGAGTAGCATGAATTTTGAAGTAAGATCCTTTGCCTTCAGTCCATCACCCTCTGTGAGTTAATCAGAACTGAAAACTAACAACAATCACTAGCATTATGGTGCAGGGGACAGGTTTAACTGGGTGCTGGCATTTGTCAGGTGATTAGTAGATTAGCTACAGGGGACAATCCAGTGGCTGCAAAGGAATGACAACTGATGCAACTGTCAAAGAGGTGACAAAGACCTTCTGGGGACCTGCTGGGAGGATAGAGATGAAACAAAAATGTCCATATAACTGAAAACGGTGTGAATACAAATGAAATAATTAACACTGCTGGAATAGGGCAAGAATTTGGACTTCAGTTTTTGTGCATACATTCGAATGTGCATACATCCGAATGGCATACAAATGGAATCCACTCTAAATACGAAATGTAATTTTAACATTTAGAAATGCTCAGAGGCTTATACCTCAGTCAACTTTAAAGTTAGAGATCCGAAATTGGGCACTCATATGTATGGACATGTAATATCACCTTACCAAATTTGGTGTAATTTGTACAAACTCTGCTAGTCTGCTTAGTTGTTAACTGTAATGTTAACATTTATGAATGTGTGGAGACTTATAACTCAGTAATTTTTTATGTTGATTGCGTGCAAGCGCAAGAAACATATTGCAACAACTTTTAGCAAGAAGCATGTGTGGAGAGGCATGGCAGTGTTGTGGCCAATGCCCCCATAGCCTTTAAAGGCTTGGCCAGCTGTCCCTCATGGCGGCATGCTGCTGCCGACTAGTTCAGCCAGCATGCCACAACCTTATAAAATTTAGCTGCTGCAATCAAGGGCTGCCTCATTATTGCAGTGTCATCCGCTGCAATGAGAGTGACCCCTCATTGCAGGGCTACCTGTAATTCCCATCCAGCTTGCCAGCGGGAGCCCAGTCCCCATCGGCATGTCTCCCCATTTCTTTCTGTGCCGGGGGTGCCCAATCCTCCCGCATTATGTCCCCAAAAAGTTTCATTTGGGAAGGAGGAGCCTACTCCTTATCAGCATTATGCCCCAGCCAAAGTATTTGCCAATGGGGAGCCCACTCCCTGTCTGCATAGTTCCCCCAAAGGTTCATTTGCCGATGGAGCCCACTCCCATTGGCATAATCCTCCAAAACACCCAGTAGACTTGTGCGAGGGCTGCCTAATCCCCTAGGCTCTTGTGCCTCCCTTTTTGTGCTGATGGGGTGCCCATTCTCCCGTCGGCTACAGCTGCCCCCCAAATAAATACTGTGTTGTGTGCCAAATGGTTCTGAAAGAAAAAAAAATCCTTGATGGTTTTATTCTTGTACCCTGTAAAAAAAAAAACTATCCCTCACTGTCTCCATGCCTCCCTCCCACAACCTGCACCCACCACTCTTCCCTGCTCCCCACCCTCCCTCACCTACTTACCTCCGGTGTCTGGTGTGATGATCTTCTGTGGACTGGTAACACGTCTGCATTCTTCAAAGTCGTCATGAACTGAGGAAATGCCGATAAGCTGTATAATGGAATAAATAGGGTTTTCAACTTTGATGTGTATCTCAGTCATTCTTTGGAATTTTGGCACCAAATTTTCAACATGGGGTTTTGGGACCCTCTCCTTGAATTCTACCACTGTCATGGTGTTAATCGGCCCAAAGGTGATTTCACTGTCACCTGCAGAATCACCTTTCAGGAATGATTAACGAAACAACAGCGCCAGTGTTCATGAGTGGGCTCTCAAAAGCCTATGCTACAAATCTGGTGGAAAAAATCAAAAATGACTATTTTAAGCGTGCATTGCGCAGTTGATACGCGCGCCATAACTCGAATTTGCCATATTTTCATGACACATTTTCAACACTGGCATTTTCCACACCTCTTGTGAACAGTATAGCTGTCATTTTTCACACCCTGGCTGAAATGTGTTTTCGCACTTCCAGCGCAAAATAGCACGGTCGCTGTGGGAAATCAGTATTCAGGACAGATTATGAAATGACAGTGACATCATTCATGAGCAGAGGTCCTAAAATACCTATGTTGAAAATTTTCTGCCGATACTCCATAAAATGACTGTTACGAGTGTGTGTTGTGTAGTTTGCTCGCATGCTCATAAGTTCACGAATTTATCATATTTTCACTCCAGATTTTCAACATTGCCATTTTCCACACCTCCTTATGAACAGTGCAGCTGTCATTTTTCACATCAGCCGAAATATGTTTTAGCTCTTCCGACACACAATTGCGCAGTTGCTTGGGAAATCAGTGTTCAGGACAATTAAGAAAATCACACTGACACTGTTCATGAGCAGAGGTCCTAAAATGCCTATGTTGAAAATTTTGTGATGAAACTCCATAACATGACTGTGTTACGAAGGCAAGGCCAGCAGTTTCCACGCACTGCAATTTTGTGAATTAGTAATATTTTCACGCCACATTTTCAACACTGGCATTTTCCACACCTCCTTATGAACAGTACAGCTGTCATTTTTCACATCCTGGCCAAAATGTGTTTCATGCTTCCAGTGCAGAATACGCAGTCGCTGTCGGAAATCAGTGTTTGGGACAGATTAGGATCGAGCAAGTGAGAGAGATGGGAGTGACCAAGCTCAGCTGAGCTCTGTGGGACTGCTGCATATTTCCTTGTGGGCAGGAAAGGTGACAACGCAGGCAGGAGCCCAGTACAAAGGAGCAGCCTGCAGCTGGGGGAGACACAGAAACGAACAAGTGAGGGAGGGAATGAGTGAGCTCAATGGAGCTCTGTTAGGACTGCTGCAGATTTCTTTGTGGGCAGAAAAAGGCAGCAATGTGCACAGGGCCCAGTACAAAGGGCAATCTGCAGCGGTGGAAGAAACAGAATGAGTGACTGAGAGAGGGGTGTGTGAGATCAACAGAGCTCTGTCGGGACTGCTGCAGATTTCTTTGTGGGCGAAAAAGGTGACAACAGAGGCAGGAGCCCAGTGCAAGGGCAGCCTGCAGCATCAGGAGAAACAGAATAAACACATAAGACAGGGGGTGAGTGACCTCAGCGGAACTCTCTCAGGACAGCCGGATTTGTTGTGGGGAGAAAAGGTGCCAATGCAGGCAGGAGCCCAGTACAAAGGGCAGCCTGCAGCGCTGGCAGAAACGTAAGGAGCGAGTGACAGAGGGGAGTAGGTGAGGTCAACAGAGTTCTGTCAGGACTGCTGCAGATTTCTTTGTGGGCAGAAAAAAGTGCCAACAGAGGCAGGCACCAGTACAAAGGGCAGCCTGCAGTGCTGGGAAAACACAAGCAAGTGAGTGAGGTGGGGGAGTGAGCGAGCTCAACGGAGCTCTATTGTGACTGCTGCAGATTTGTTTGTGGGCAGGAAAGGCAGTAATGCAGGCAGGAGCCCAGTACAAAGGCCAGCCTGCAGCACCGGCAGAAAAGGAATGGCGTGTGAGAGAGAGGGTGAGTGAGCTCAACAGGCTGTGCCAGAACTGCTGCAGATTTCTTTGTGGGCAGAAAAGGCAGCAATGCATGCAGGGGCCCAGTACAAAGGGCAGCCTGCAGTGGAGGAAGAAACAGAATGAGTGACTGAGAGAGGGAATGAGTGAGGTCAACAGAGCTCTGTCGGGACTGCTGCACATTTCTTTGTGGGCAAAAAGGTGCCAACAGAGGCAGGAGCCCAGTACAAAGGGCAGCCTGCAGCACCAGGAGAAACAGAATGAGCGAGTGAGACAGAGGGATGAGCGACCTCAAGGGAGCTCTATCATAACTGCTGTGGATTTCTTTGTGGGCAGAAAAAGTGGGCAACACAGGCAGGAGCTCAGTACAAAGGCCAGCCTGCAGCACCGGCAGAAACAGAATGAGAGAGTGAGAAGCGGGGAGGTGCGAACTCAGCGGAGGTCTATCTGACTGCTGCAGTTTCTTTGTGGGCAGGAAAGGTGGCAATCCAGGCAGGAGCCCAATACAAAGACCAGCCTGCAGTGCTGGCAGAAGCGGAATGAGTGGTGACAGAGGGAGAGTGAGTGACCTCAGCGGAGCTGTGCCAGGACTGCTGCAGATCTCTTTGTGGGCAGAAGAAGCCACCAATGCAGGCAGGAACCCAATACAAAGGGCAGTCTGCTGCAGAGGGAGATGCAGAACAATCAGATGAGGTAGGGGGAGTGAGTGAGCTCACCAGAACTCTGTTGGGACTGCTGCAGATTTCTTTGTGGGCAGAAAAGGCAGCAATGCATGCAGGGGCCCAGTACAAATGGGCAACCTGCAGTGGTGGGAGAAACAGAATGAGCAGTGAGAGAGGGGAGGAGTGAGCTAACTCAACCGAGCTCTATTGTGACTGCTGCAGATTTCTTTGTGGGCAGAAGAAGGCGGCAATGCAGGCAGGAGCCCAGTACAAGGAAGCATGCAGCACCGTCAGAAATAGAACAAGCGGTGAGAGAGGGCAAGTGAGCAAGCTCAACAGAGCTCTGTCGGGACGGCTGCAGATTTCTTTATGTGGGCGAAAGGGCACCAACAGAGGCAGGAGCCAAGTACAAAATCGCAGTCTGCAGTGCCAGGAGAAACAGAATGAGTGGAGTGAGACAGGGAGTGAGCGACCTCAATGGAGCTCTGTTGGGACAGATGCGGATTTCTTTGTGGGCAAGAAAAGGTGCCAATGCGGAAGAAACCCAGTACAAGGGCAGCCATGGCGGGAGAAACAGAATGAACAAGTGAGAGAGGAGTGAGTGGAGTGAGCTCAACGGAGCTCTATTGTGACTGCTGCAGATTTCTTTGTGGGCTGAAGAAGGCAGCAATGCAGGCAGGAGCCCAGTACAAAAGGCCAGCCAGCAGTGCCAGCAAAACGGAACTAGCAGTGAGAGAGGTGGAGTGAGTGAGCTCAATGGAGCTGTCTCAGGACTGCTGCAGATTTCTTTGTGGGCAGAAAAAGCTGCCAATGCAGGCAGGAGCCCAGTACAAAGGGCAGCCTGCAGCAGTGGGAGACACAGAATGAGCGAGGAAGGAGGGTGAGTGAGTGACTGAGTGAGTGAGTGAGCTCAACAGAGTTCTGTTGGGACTGCTGCAGATTTCTTGGTGGGCAGAAAAAGGCAGCAACTAATCCCAGGGCCAAGTACAAGGCAGCCTGCAGCAGTGGGAGAAACAGAACAAGCGAGTGAGAGGAGGGAGGAGGTGAGTGAGCTCAATGGAGCTCTATTGTGACTGCTGCAGATTTCCAGAAAAAGGTGGCAATGCAGGCAACAGCCCAGTACAAAAGGCCAGCCTGCAGCTGGCAGACACAGAACCAGCGAGTGACAGAGGGGAGTGAGCAAGCTCAATGGACCTGTGTTGGGACTACTGCAGGTTTCTTTGTGGGCAGAAAAAGCCACCAACAGATGCAGGAGCCCAGTAAAAGGCCATCCTGCAGCACCAGGAGAAATAGAATGAGCGAGTCAGAGAGGGCAGTGACCCACCTCAATGGAGCTCTGTGGGACAGCTGCAGATTTCTTTGTGGACACAAAGGGTACCAATGCAGGCAGGAGCCCAGTACAAAACAGCAGCCTGCAGCACCAGAAGAAACACAACGAGCGACTGACAGAGGGCCACTGAGCGAGCTCAATGGACTAACGCAATCAACGTTCGGCATTGACAAATGCTTGCTTTTAAAGACTGAGATCAGAAACTTGGCACATTTCTGTTTGTGCAAGAGGACAGTCATCTATCTAAATTTTGTGCAATCTGGACAAACACATTTTACATTAGATGGAAATAAGCGAAATCACAATTTGGCAACATTTCACAAAGATTTCGAAAGTTTCAAGAAATTTCATGGAAGCGAAATCAGCTTTTCACCAAAATTCCACTGGCAGAAATAAAAATTGCCCATATCTATTGCTGAAGGGTTGGAGGAAGGTTTGCCTGTTTGCAGATGACACCAAGATGTGCAACAGAGTAAACACTCCATAAGGGGTCAGTAGAACGAGGAGGGACCTGGGAAGACTGGAAAGATGGTCAAAGTGTGGCAATTTAATGCAAAGAAGTGAAAAATCACACACTGGGGTGATGAAACCCTGCAGAGAGTTACAGAATGGGAGAGATTGCTCACAGATACCAGGGAAGAAGGGATCTGGTGATAATCATCGTGGATGAACTAAAGGTGACCAAACAGTGTAACAAGGCTGTGGGAAGGGCCATTGGGACAATGGGATGCATAGGAAGAGTTATCTCTAGCAGAAGAGAAGCGATGATGCCATTGCACAAAACTCTGGTGAGGCATCATCTGGAATATGGTGTTCATTTTCTGGAGATTCCTTTTTGCAAGGACACAGAAAGGGTGGAGCAGTCAGAAAAGGAGACCAAGATGGTGCAGTGTTTGCATCAGAAGACATATGGAGATCGATTAAAATACCTCAACAGGTATACACTTGGTTTACTTGGTATCATAGGACAAAAGTAGGTCAATGGCCCATCAAGATTGTCCCCACCACCATGGTGGGAAATTGATTAAACCCAAAATGTATGGACTCCATCCATTGGTCCAGATTTTTTTAAAGGAGGAAATAGATGGGCTATACACTAAACATTACGGAAGGGTATTCCATAATGTCGGAGTTCTTATTGAAAGTAATTTAACCTCTTGTTAGTATTTGATTTTTTACTTCAATCTGTTTATTATTAAGCCTTGAGAGCTCCTACTGTTAGAGAATGTTAGGTTACACTGATTCATTTGGTCCTGAAATTTGAGAATTTTATACAGAAGGTAGATCTCCTCTAGTTCTTCTACTTTGTAATGAGTGCAGCCCAGTTTCCTGCAATCTGATATAATAATCACAGTTGGCCAATCTGGGTACTAATTTTGTTGCCCTCCTCTGAATCCTCTCAATACTTTCAATGTAATATTTCAAATAAGGTTTCCAAAAGGAGACCCATAGTTGGAGTGGGGCCTAACATGAGTCCTAAAAGAGAATAATACATTCCTGGGTCCTAGATACAAACGTTCTTTTAATACGAGTAAGTAAGGAATTTGAGGTTTTGGCTACTTTAATGTATTGATCAACTAATGAAAATTTATTATTAACAATGACTCCAAGGTCTCTTTCAGATAAAAGAAACCTTAAGGGGCCAATTGTTTAGAACATAACTTTGTTTTGGGTTATTTTTTCCCAAAATGTAGCACAGAACATTTATCAGCATTGAGTAACATCCCATTAACTACTGCCCAAGATTCTATGGATTTTAAATTGTTATTCAGAATAGTTCTACTCACATCTGTTGATACTGCCCTCCTAGTTTAGTGTCATCAGCAAATTTAGAGAAGATTTTCAGCACTGACCTGCATATCACTGATATACACATTAAACAAAAGTGGGTCGAGGACTGACCCTTGGGGGACCCGCTGGTGACATGCCGTATATCTGATAGGGACCCATTTATTCTGATTGCTGATGTCTATTTGATAGCCAGCCAAGAATCCATCTAACTAGTACTTGGGAAACCTAGTTTTACATTTTATCAAGGAGTTTACCATGTGGCACCTTGTCAAAGGCTTGGCTATAATCAAGTAGTATAACATCCATGGGAGTTCCACTATCAAGTCCTAAAGTTATGTAATTATAAAAGAAACCAAGTTGGCTGTACAGGAGTACCCGGACTAAAGCCATGCTGTGTTGGGTCAATTATGTTCTTAGAACTTGATTCCCTTTCCAGTAGTTATTTCCTCCATAACCTTCCCACTACAGATGTTAGGCTAATAGGTCGAATAGTTGTCCGGGTTTGAATGATTGCCTTTCTTAAAATGGGTATCACTGTGGCATTTGCCCAGCCATGCGGTATTAAACCTTCTCGGAGAGATTTATTAAAAAATATTGTTAAGGATTTAACAATGGCCTCTGCTGTTTCTAACAAGAATCTTGTGCTATATTGTCTGATCCTGGGCTGGATGTCTTTTTCAGGAATTGCAAGGCTACCAATGTATCAGTTTGAGAAATGTAATAATCTGTAGATTTACTGATTAAACCCTGATTTATTTGGGGATAGTCTTTTGTAGAAAATACAGAACAAAATTGCACATTGAAGGCATCCGCTATTTCCTTGTCAGTAGATATTAGTTCATTGTTTACCAATAGGGGACCTGTATACCTATTGTTCCCTTTTTATTATTGAGGTAAGAAAATAATGATTTATAACTATCTTTGCAATGCCAGATGAAACTCTAGTTTCTTTTTGACTGTAAGATAGATTGTTTCAATTGTTTTAGTGCTTTTTATATTGTAATAATAAGTGTTCTTTATTGATGCCTTCACTCTTTTTAAGAGAAAATAGTTTATTTTATTTCTGATTTGTTTCTTAATGGTTTGGTTAAACCATAACGGAATTGTTCCTTCTTATTATATTTCTGTTTTTAGGAATGAAAAGTTATTCAAGCTCATGAATATTATTTTTAAATATTACCAGGCCATTTCAAGTGATAGAGGGGATAGGGATTCCTCCCAAGGGATTTTATTTAATTGTTCTATAATGATATTAAAATCAGTATAATCATAATTGTTGAACTTTGAATGTTTTATGTATTGTACAGTATTAATAGTAAGTGATAGTGATATAGAATGGTGGTCACTGGAACCTAGGGGTCACTGATACTTACATTAGATTAATGTCCCCTATGTTAGATATGACTAAATCTAATACATTACCTCCCTTTGTGGGTTCTGTAATAAACTGTTCCAGGCCTAAATCTACTATGGGTGAAATCAAGTCCTTTTCACTATGATTTTTACCAGATAGCAAGGTCCAGTTAATAGTAGGCATATTAAAATCTCCAGAAGACTAAAATATTGTCTTTGCTAGCCATGTCGGATATTTCCTTATGAAGCGTAAGGTATACTCAACATTAGCTGAGGGAGGTCTGTAACAAGTACCTAGCAATATTTGGGGTAGACCCTTGAGCTGAATATTGACCCATATGATTTCAATATCATCAGTCAAAGGAAGTTGAAAAGAAGTTATATCTTCCTAACATATATACAAACCCAACCTCCTGACTGGCCTATACGATCTCTATGATAAAGAATATAACCTGGTAGTCTTGTTGCCCATATGAGTCAGGGTCCCACCATGTTTCAGTTACTGATATAAGCGCATAATTAGACATAGTACATTTGGCTTCCAGTTCCGCCATTTTCTCCTGATTTAATGATCTTGCATTTAGTGAAAGAACCTCATAAGTAATGTTATTGCAAACAGAATTTTCTGGAGAACAGGAGAAATACATGTCTCCCCCAGCTTCTAGTTTAAAAGTTTATTAATAGCTGATAGAACACTCTTGCCCAGCAGAGAACTACCCCTTCTACTGAGATGTAACCCATCCCAGCAGTAGAAGGGGTTGTTATCAAAATTGTTCCCAATGTATGAGGCATAGAATGCCCAGATGGAGGCACCATTTCTGAGCCAGTCGTTAAAGGTTTTATTTTATTTGTTATAACAGATGTTGCCCTTGGTACAGGTAGAATTTCTGAAAAGCAGACCAGGCTATCCTTGTCTGCCAATATATTGTTAAGTCTCTCCCCAAGCCAAAAGCAAGCAGCTGGACCACAGTTGCAGTGAGGCTGTGAGGAGTTGAACCTGCCCTCCCAAGCGAAATCGCTGCGCTGCCATGTAGCTCTCTCTCTGGTGCTCTGCTGTTTAATTGTTGGACTTTAAAAGTAAAAGACTTTAAAACTAAAAAGTTAAAGTTCTTTCTGTTCCCACACATATGGAGATGGTTTATTTTATTTCTTTTGCCAAAAACTCTGCTTAACTAGTAGGCTGTAACTGCATGTAAGATCCTTTGCTTTCTGGCACCAATTACACTGTTTAAAACTGCAAATTGTAAACCAGCCCAATGGGCTGCCTCAACCCTCAGTAACACCTGCTTTTAATTTAATCTAAAGGTAGCAGCCAGACCACCAGCAACAGAAGCCTAATCTTCAATCTCGCATAGCTCAACTATATTCACTCGGGCTGCCAGTTCTACCTGCCTTGTAAATAGAGTGAAATTGGACTCTGTTTCTGAGCTAGAATTATTACATTCACCTACAGTCAAGGCTTCAGGTCTGCCTTTCTACAAGTGCTGAGTATTAGAGCACAATTTCTTAATCGGGGAGTTTTCAGTCAGTGCAGTTTCAGCAATCCCAAAGCTGTGCTCTGGTTTCATTTCTGGCGCCTCGGCAGCAATTGAGTGCGTTCCTGAAGCTGCCCTGTTTTTGTTAGCCCTCCCCAGTCTCCAACCCTACATAACCCTGTCCTTCTCTACCTGTCCTTTGTCCACAGCTAGACCACAGTTACAGTGAGGTCATGAGGAGTCGAACCTGCCCTCCCCAAGCTGAAAGCGAGCAGGCACAGATTTTCCGAAAAACAAAGCCCTGAGGAGCCAGACTGAGTAACTGCTCACGCTGCCATGTAGCTCTCTTTCTGGTGCTCTACTGTTTACCCTGCCACCCCACCACCACCACCCTTGCTCAATACTCATATATATAGCTTGGATCACATGATCGTTCAGAACCTATCAGCCCACTTTGCCATCAGTATCTTATACTCACTCACCAGTAGAGGTCACCATACCATTCAAGTGCCTTTAAATAATGTCAGTCAGTAAAACATGAAACTACATATCAATGCTTATCCTAAGCACCTCATTACTCCCTCTTTCTTCTCCTCCTCCCACTCCCACAGTGCAAGACCCACCATTATGGGACACATTTACTGGACATCAATTAGCCATCATGCAGTACCCACCACAGTGTACACTCCATCTCTATACTCTCAGATCAAGTCAGCAACAACTATACCCACCACAATAGATACACTATCATTAGAACCACATTGAAACTCCACTCTCTCATGCCTCCAGACCCCACCCTAAGTGGACCACATCCCGTTCTGGCTCCAGCTCTCACACTCAAACTTGTCTGCACCCTCCAAATACAGATCTGGCCCACCAAAAACACACTGCTCCTAGCTTCTGCTCCTCACCCAAACTGCACAGATAGCACTTATTCAGCATACTCTCCTCCTCCTCCTACTTTTAGGTAATATACATTCCAATCCAGGACCCCTGCAGTGGGAGCCTCCAAGGAGGTTAGATATGGCAGCCTACTAATAGCCTCCCTCAATATCGGTAGCCTACTCAGGAAATTCACTCCTTTCCAGGGGTGGATTGCACAACATACTGAGACATCCTTGCTTTATCAGAGATCTGGCTCTCAAAAATATCCCTGATGCCTCCGTCACCCTCAATGGCTAGTCACTCTTCTGAACAGACATGCTAGGCAAGTGGGGAGGTGGTTGTGTCATCTATGTTAAAACACATCTACAAGCCCTATCAGTCCCACCTTCACCTCCAGCCCATGGCACCCAAGCCATCACTGTTAAGATCACCATGGCAATCCTGGGAAAACACTATACATTATGTCAGTATACCTCTGCCCCTCACAGACAAAAAATCAGCCTTGATTGTCTACTGACAAGCATCACCCATCTCCTCAAGGGCGAAATAATTATAATGGGTGATTTCAACATGAATTAGCTATCCCCACATCTATGACCTACAAAATACCTATCCTTGCTTACGACCTTGCCCAGGTTGTCCAATCCCACCAGACTAGACCCCAGAACAGGGTCTGCCACACTAATCAACCTCATTCTGACTAACCACTGACCAACCTCTCCAAGGTTAAAGTACTCCCTGATGCAATAAGTAACCATTTCCCAGTCACGTGCTGGTGGTCTAACAAATTCCTACCCAGTATCCCTAAAATCACAGTCCAAAGGTGTCTCAAAAGGCACTCTCTCATGTCTCAAAACATACCTCTCCTCATGTAACTTGTCTCCCATCCACACTGCTCAATCGGTAGACACTGCCCTCATCTCCTTTAGTACCACCTTTAATGAGACCTGTGACATCTTTGCCCCTTTCACAAAGCAGATCATAAAAATCAGGGATACCCCATGAATATCACAATCCCTGCTTGACCAGATGCACCAAGGGACAACCTCTGGCACAGGGCTCTAACTCTCAATCACCCCAGGACAGACAGCTATACAGAGCATCGACAAACAAATGCACCTGGGCTATCCGCAAGCAAAGGCAAACTACTATAAACAATCCTCACCTCCACATGGGGCTCAGGAAAATCTTCTGGAACAATATTAAGAAATTTGTGGGAAAACTGTCTCCTCTGCCTCAGCGCAGCTTCAAGTTGAGGAGCCCTAACCCAGGACCCCTCTACCATCTCCAATACTCTAAACAACACCTTCTCAGACCTCAGTCACATACTCCCACATAACTTCTTTGACCCTGCTCCCAGCTGCCCCTCGAGCTCCTCAGACACAAAGGTCCCCCCTTTCCAGCTGCAAATTATCTCCTGCAGGAGGCCATGCGCCACCTCTCCAAAGACTTGGCAAACTCGTGTTACAGCAGTGACTCCCTTGACCTCAAAATTTCAACTCTGGACGGACCTTGCCACATCTTACCAAAATACTTAACTGATCACTACACCTAGCCAATTCCCAATGTTATGGAAAAAGGAATTATAACACCAATCCTGAAGATGGTGACCCACCTCCTCTAGTAATTACCAGACTCATCACGATCCTACCACCCCTCTCTAAGGCTCTCGAAAACATTGTGTCGGACCAACTTGCAGACTACTTAACCAAACATAATCTGCTCTGCCCAGAACAACACAGTTTCAGGAAGGGTTACAGCACAACCACTGCACTACTAGAATATACATCCACATACATGAGGCACTGGAACAAGGGTTAGTCACAGGTGCTATCTATGTCGACTTGACAAAGCGGCTCGACACTGTCAATCACACCCTACTTCTCCACCTGTTTCCTCCTACTATTTCTCCCTGAGGCCATATCCTGGTTCAAAGACTATCTCACCAGCCGGACCCAACAGGTCAAAATCAACACCATCCTCCACCAATAAACCAGTCCTAATGGGCGTCCTGCAAGAGGGTCCATTCTAGGGCTGCTACTTTCAGTCTTTCCTGAACTCCTCCCTAAATCCTGCAGTGGGAAGCTCTTGCTCTGTGCGGACAACATAGCAGTTTTCTGAAACACCTCCAACCTCACACCCTCCAAATCACCCTGCAAGGTTTTTAAAGAAATTGAATTCTGGTTCACTGAGCATCACTTAGTACTTAACTACAACAAAACGAAATCCATGATCTTTGCCCATCGCCAAAGCCCCTCAAGTACTACCCCCTAAACATCTCCAGCTCACATGGCCTCCTTATCGAACAGGTATCTAACTTCAAATATCTGGGTATCACACTTGACACATCCCTCACCTACCACACACATATAAAACACCTCACCTCTGCTGTAAACACCAGGCTGGGTATTCTTTATAGGCATAAACACTGCCTACCCCTCAGGCCTCACGTCTTGCTGTATCCTGCTCAGTTCTTTCATTGTTGGACTATGGGATTGTAATCTATGGCACCACTGACTAAATCTCACTTCACTGCATCACCTCTAGCCCTTAACAGGGCATGCAGTCTGACCACTGGCTGTGATAGATTAACACACATGTGTGAGCTCTACAAGCTGGCAGACTGGCTGACCTTTGAAGGAGGCTCAAATATCACACTTGCCTCCAAGCCAAAAAATACTAATGAACTTAGCACCCAGAGGCCTACACCCCTCATCCAGCCAGTCCCACACAGGAGGACCCCTAGATGCACTGCAAGCACCTCAATCCTAGTTACCCACTGCAGGATCTCACTAGACAAAGGTCCTTCCGTTATCATGCCCCTCTCGCTTAACAACCTACCACCTTCCATCTCCTGGCCCCTAGTCTGGAACTATTCAAAACTGGTATCATGAACCTCCTCCTTGATTCTGTTGATTGTGACTGTAGACACTCCTCCCTCTTGCCCGTATCTCAAAAAGGTTTAGTTAAAATAAAGGTTCCCACCCTGCTGAAAATAAACTCTGACTCAGGGCCCTGTTAAAGACCCTCTGACTCTGTATCAGACTTGTCTAGCAACTATGACACAGGGTCTACATAGACCCTAAGGCAGTAGCTAATTTTGTATTGTAAAACTCTGTGCCTTGTGAACAAAGTATAACTGTTATTATATGTAATGTTTGTGATTTTCTGTACTGATGTGGAGCCTTTTGCAAAGGAGTCTATGACTCAAAGAACTGTAATTCGATTTCTCACAAAAAAAAAAAAGTGCAATGATATCAGATTTAAGGTCTGCCAAACTGGTTCTATTGATATCATTTGTGCCAGCATGTATAACAAACATGAGGTTATCACCTGCCCCACTAGTACTTCCTTAACCACAGTAGCAATATCTGTGACTCTTGCCCCTCAGGTAGTACATGTTCTATTAAATTTGTCTATATTACAAACTGACGATCTATGTGTTTAATTATAGAGTCAACAATAACATAGATTTGTCTATCTTTAATCTTAAATTGGCCTTTTCACATTCTGGAATCAAATTATTCTCTGAAACCCTAACCAGTTTATTCTCTATATTAGGTTTAGACTTTGTTTGATTATTGGTCTTCATTTTATATTTGGACACAGGACCTGTAAATGGTGGTGGGCAGGATGCAATATTAGTTCCCCGGGGATATATATTTTCTCTGTTTGGGAAGCGCTACAGTTTCTATAGCAAGGGCTTCATAGTTGCTGGATAGCAGTAATTGTGGTGCACTGTGAAATATCTGCCCTCCCCTGCGTTTAGTTTTGTGTTTGTAAACACTGACCAGTTGTCTGTTTCATCATCAGGCGAGGGAGACAGGTCATTGTTAGAAGCTTCACTTACTAAACCAGGAATCTCATATGGGATGTGGGCTTCTTGGAGAACTATCTGGCCCAACATTTGATCGATGTAATCTTCCAGAGCTTCAGTTTCTAGGATTGAAGCTCTAGCTGATTATAATTGCATTATTTCGATTGCAAGTCTGTAACAACAAACATCTATGACAAACAAAGTCAGTGATTTGAGGACCCCAGCCAAACATTTAGCAGGAGGAACAATTATTTGAAATGTCTATTTTTCAAATGTTACAGACTGTAATGTTTATATCACTGGAGGAGAGGACAAAGTGGGGACATGATTGAAACCTTCAAGGGCCTTAAGGGCTTGAACAAGGTGCAGGTAAGTGACATTTTTCAGTACAAGAGTTGTACAAGGACAAGGGGACAAGATATATGATTGGAGAGGGCAGGATAAAGGAAATGTGAGGAAATTCTTTGTCACAGAAAGGGTGGTGGATGCTTAGAATAGTCTGACATGGAAGTGGTGGGGGCTAGCACAGTGGTGGGATTCAAGCATGTGTGGGATAGACATGGGAACATTAGATGTAGGGAAGAGAAGCGAAGTCAATGACCGACAGAGTCAGCAGCTGCTGATGCAGGCAGGGTATATGGGCAGCCTAGGAGGGCCTAATGGTCCTTATCTGCCGTCAACGTCTATGTTACTACAAATTGGTTTAGTGGTTTTAAATTTACAGTGGAAAAAATGAAGAAAATGTTGCTAACATTTTCTGAAATATTATGGTTGCATATAGATAAGGCATCCAGAATTCTTTTTATGGAATTTAACATAGAAACATAGAAACTGTCAGCAGATAGGGCCTTGCCCACCTCATCTGTTCTATTACTAGTACACTCACAATGTATGCATCACTACTTCATTTGATATACTGGGCTGAGCTTTTGCAGTCCAGCTGTTCCTCTCTGGGTGATTATTCTACCACCCCTTATCATAGCCAGACTGACTTAGTAGAACTGCCAATCCCACAGACATCCTCTTTGTTCTTTACTGTGACAAAATCTTATAAAGTGAGAGTCACCTACTCATTTTCTTATCAATCTATCCTGCTGGAATAGCCAGAATTCTTCCTCATTCCCCAGACATTTGTCTTCACTTCATCTTTTTGAGTACATCTACGTTTCCAGATGTGCATGTATGTCTAGCTCCCTGGATCATCAATTTACTGGGTGTGATGATTAAACATAGAAACATAGACTTTGATGGCAGATAAGGACCGCTTGGCCCATCTAGTCTGCCCATTTCCCTACCTAGGATGGGCCGTAGATCCTAGTTAACCAACAGCCTATTTCTTCCTACCCCCATAAGAATTGCCTTATGTCTGTCCCATGCATTCTTGAATTCTCCTCCCACAGTTTTAGAACCCCACAACCTCCTCAGGAAGGCTGTTCCATGCATCCACTACCTCTCTGTGAAATAATACTTCCTCACATTGCCCTGAACCGCCCTCCTTCTATCTTTAAATTGTGTCCCCTTGTTCTTGCAAGTCTCTTTTCTGAAAGATGCTACCCTCTTGAACTTTGTTGATTCCACTGAGGTACTTAAAAGTTTCTATCATGTCCCTCCTCTCCTTCTTTCCTCAGGGTATACATATTAAGCTCTTTAGTCTCTCCTCATCTGACTTCTCTTGCAGACCCTGCACCATTTTAGTTGCCCTCCTCTGGATTGCCTCTATCCTGTCTATGTCGTTCTGAGGAGATGGGGTCTCCAGAACTGTCGCAGTATTCAGATGGGGTCTCACCAACTGTCTGTACAGAGGGATAACAACTTCCTGTTTTCTGCTGCTGATGCCTCTCCCTATACATCCCAGTATACCCCCAGCCCTCCCTACTGCCTTCTCACATTGCTTGCTAACCTTAAGGTCATCTGATATGATTACCCCAGGTCCCTTTCCTTTTTGTTGTTGTTACTACCTCCCCACCCATTGTGTATTCTTTCCTGGGTTCTTGTTTCCCAGGTGCATTATTTTCACTTCTTTGCATTGAATCCTAGCTGCCATTCTTCTGACCATTCCTCCAACCTTGCCAAGTCCATTTTCATCCTTTCCATGCCTCCTTGTGTATCAACCCTGTACATCCTGCATTCAGGATGGAATTGTTGACATTCTGTGCTTCCTTGCTCCAGGTGGAGGGTCTACCACTGGTGTGCTACCCAGCTCAGCTGTCCATTTCTTGGTGAAACTATACATCTAACTCCTGAACCTGGTGCCCACTGCACTGCCTGCCTCTCATACCCCTATCCTTTAATATGAATTCCAGAGATCAGGTGAGGTGAATTAGCACATTCCAATTTTAGGGCATTTTCATGAAATTCACAATTTTCACAAAGGCTTGTGAATTTGACTTTAAGTACAGATGTTATTTTACAATTTCTGGCAGCAAGCAATTAATAAAATTGACACACACTGTCTCCTTGTAACATCTATGAACCTGACAAACTAAATGGCATTGAATTTTCTAGTTTAATGCTTATGGGGTTTATAAATTTGCAGTTTACATTCTTGCAAAATTTAATTTTAAAAGCACGGGTCATGTTGCCTACAACATAAAACACCACGGTAATCAGTGCTGCAAACAAAAGGGTGTGCTGAAATAAGGTCGGTAACAACACTAACCACAACACAATCAGTGCGCCACAGCAAACAGTGGGTTCTTCACTCTCCTACCACCCCTGGAATTTAAAATAATAAACTCCGGAGGTGGAGGTCAGGGATGGGCAGAAAATTGGGAAGGGGACTTCATTTTAAACTGAAAAAACCTGCAAAAGTAGTAGCACTTGGAGACCTGGGGGAACTGAACCATGGTCCCAGGTCTCGATCCTGCCCTGTGCTGGTGCCTTATCCACTCCACCACAGAAGCAGCTTGACCAGGCCCCAGCACATGGCAACTTGATCCCTCCATAGTAAAAGCATACAGTGACAGGGGTAGTAATTCTCTACGGCTGATATACCCTGTTGCTGTCAATCCAGGTGCGCTTCTACACAGTGCGGTTAATGCCGCACTATCTTTCTTACAGTATTGACCGGTACCATTTTAAAATGTTGTGAAAGCTTGACTACTTTTAATTCAGTCACATTTAAATATGAACTTTGTCAGAAATGACTGTGCTGTGTTGTTTAAATGTTTCAATTCTTGTTACATTTGGAGATGTTGTTTTAAAATTGGCAATAACTGAAATTTTATTTTGGCAACATGTTTGGCAGTCCCATTTGAAGCTAGAAATCTGAAACTATATACATATATAAATGTAGTGACAATGTACACCTGTAAATGTTTATAACATTTCAATAAATACTATCAAATTATACTAAAATATTAGAAATCTAAATGTTGGCAAAATGCTTGGCTACCTATAACTGAGCCCCTTTAGAAGCTTGAGACTTAAAACATGGTGCACATACCCATGTTGTAAGT
Organism: Neoceratodus forsteri; assembly: GCA_016271365.2. Taxonomy (NCBI): domain Eukaryota; kingdom Metazoa; phylum Chordata; order Ceratodontiformes; family Ceratodontidae; genus Neoceratodus; species Neoceratodus forsteri. The sequence goes on along the minus strand of CM057453.1, from coordinate 1,550,540,510 downwards.
TTCTCTAAATTTTGAAACTCTGGAGAAATTTGGATAAGAACTTTTAAAATAAGATCAAAATAACTGAAAATAAAACTTTGACTAAAATATTTGGCCACCCATAACTCTGCCCCTTCAATTTATGAATCTGCAGTTTGGAACATTTATGTAAACTTCTACTAACTGTCTATTTACTAAATGTGGTGTAAGTCAGATGTGTGCATATTAAATTAGAACAAAATAACCGAATTAAAATTTGACAAAATTCTATGGAATTTTCATAAATTCTGCAAAATTCTGCAGAATCAGAATGGTAATTCTTGGGCATTCTGCAGGTGGAATGTTATATTCTGCACTGCTCTACTCTGAGTAATATAATTTAGAGAAGAGATTACTATTGCTGTAGCACTATCCACATTTATATTCTCAACTGCAGCTTTGATTGTCTAGTCTCACTTAACTTCACCTCATCTGTAGTATTGTGAGATTAGCCACACTAAAGTTTGTATGTAAGCAATAAAGCGTGACATGGCATGCAATATGCTAATATAACTACACACCCTGGGGTATAGTGAAGCAGGATGCTGCAGGTGGAAGGGTTCTGTGAACATAGATACCACAAGATAGAGTATATTTACTCTCAGTAATTTTGCAGTCATTTTGTTATTTATCTTTATAGTATTTTATATGGTTATAAGATTCATATTTTCAAAATATTTTATAACTGTGTTGTATTAAGGTCTTTGAAAGAAATACTAATTTTATATGTAAAGACAACATTGTCAATCTTTATTAGTCCTAAAATGCTTTTCCTTAAATTATTGCATTCAAATTCTAAGTCTTTGAAGAAAGATCTGCATTGCAAGTAGAAAATAAGCATGTTACCAAGAAAGCAATGAAACCCCAGCCTGCAGATAGTGAAACTCTGTAGCTGCTGTCTGAACAAAGAAGAAGCTTGTGTTTTCATTCTTGACTTTATGAACTAGGACAAAGGTAACAGCAGTCCAGCTATGACTGTACCATGGGGTGTCTGAGCCTCAGAAGAAAGCAGTTATAATAGATCGATTCTCAAAGACTGAAGCAAGCTTGTGCTGGTCAGTGGTGCACTTGGGACCCTGCACCCTATTCCCATACAGGAGGGACCCAGCACCAAACATTTGCAGGTTGTTGCAGCTACTCCTATGTACCACACATTTGCTACATGGGAGAAGTGTGGCAGAGGGTGCGGCATGGGGAATGGACCACCAATCCTCATTACAATGCACAGGAGATGCATGATACTTGGGGACTGACACAAGCCACATTGCTGGAGGGGAACAAGTGGCAGATGGGGGCATGTGCCACATCCAAAACATCCACAGTGCTGATACTGGGCATGCCCACTACAGTCCAGTTGTCAGGTGGGGCAGACATCAGGGGCTAGGTGGCAAAGTCGCTGGTGCAGTCTGCACCAAGCCACATGACTGCAGTCCTCTGCCATGTTTTCAGATAGCTGTCCACTTGTCTGGGCACCAGTCCAACCCCTGCTTCCTCCTAGCACAGTCTGCAGGGGTGGTGCATAGAAACATGAAACATAGACTTTGACGCGGATAAGGACCGCTTGGCCACCTAGTCTGCCCATTTCCTACCTAGAGGATAAGCTGCAGATCCTATTTAACCAATAGCCTATTTCTTCCTACCTCCCCCACAAAAATTGCCTTATGTCTGTCCCATGCATTCTTGAATTCTCCCACAGTTTTAGACCCCACAACCTCCTCAGGAAGGCTGTTCCATCCGTCCACCACCCTCTGTAAAAAAATACTTCCTCACATTGCCCCTGAGCCGTCCCCCCCATCTTCAAATTGTGTCTTCTTGTTCTTGCACATCTCTTTTTCTGAAAGATGCTACCCTCTTGGACTTTGTTGATTCCACTGAGGTACTTAAATGTTTCTATCATGTCCCCCTCTCCTCCTTTCCTCAAGGGTATACATATTAAGCTCCTTTAGTCTCTCCTTGTATGGCTTCTCTTGCAGACCCTGCACCATTTTAGTTGCCCTCTTCTGAACTGTCTCCATTCTGTCTATGTCCTTGAGGAGATGGGGTCTCAGAACTGGATGCAGTACTCCAGATGGGGTCTCACCAACTGTCTGTACAGGGGATAACAACTTCCTGTTTTCTGCTGGTGATACCTCTCCGTATACATCCCAGTATCTCCCAGCCTCCTTCGCCTTGTCGCATTGCTTGCCAACCTTAAGTTCATCTGATATGACTACCCAGGTCTCTTTCCATTTTGTTGTTGTTACTACCTCCCCACCATTGTGTAATCTTCCCTGGGTTTTGTTTCCCATTACTTTGCACTTCTTTGCATTGAATCCAAGCTGCCATACTTCTAACCATTCCTCCAACCTTGCCAAGTCCTTCTCATCCTTTCCACACCTCCGTGTGTATCAACCCCTGTTGCAGATCTTTGGGTCATCTGCAAAGAGGCATACTTTTCCTTTAAAAGGACTGGACCCAGTACTGAACCCTGCAGTACCCCACTAGTAACCCCTTTTTCTTCAGATTGGACTCCATTTACAATTACCTTCTGTGTCCTGTTGTTCAGCCAATGGTTTACCCAGGCTACCACCTTGGGACCCACTCCCAGGCTGGTTAATTTGACTACTAATCTTTTGTGTGGGACTGCATCAAATGCCTTGCTAAAAGTCTAGGTAGGCCATGTCCACAGCCCTCCCTGGTCTACTACTTTGGTCACCCAGTCAAAGAAATCAATTAGATTTGTCTGACATGACCTTCCCACTGTGAACCAATGCTGCCTTGGGTCCTGTGCCCACTGGCCTCTAGGTACTAACAATTTTTCCTTCAGAAGTGATTCCATCTCTTTCCTACCAAAAGTCAAACTGACAGGTCTGTAGTTTTCTGCTCCATCTTGGTCCCACTTTTGTGAAGGGAATCACATCCGCTTTCTTCCAGTTCTCAGGTACCACGCCATCCTCCCATGATTTGTTAAAAGCATAGCCAGTGGTGTCACTAGTTCTCTGCTTAATTCTTTTAGAATTCTGGGGTGAATTCCATCTGGTCCCATTGCTTTGTCCACCTTCAGTTTTAGGAGTTCTTCAGAACCCTTTCTTCTGTGAAAGGACTGGGATCAACTCCCTCCAGAGTGCTTCTGTTAATTGGATTAAGCACCTCCCCACTTCCTCTTTTGTGAATACTGAACAGAAGTATTCATTCAGTATCCCTGCTTTTCTACTGTCACTCTCTGCCCACCCACCATCCATTCTATTCAGCCTCACTATCCCTCCCTTTGTCTTTCTACACTCCTGATATACCTATAAAAGGTTTTATCCCCTTCTTAACCGAGTTAGCTATCTTTTCCTCAGTTTGTGCTTTTGCTATTCTGACTACCCTCCCTGTTTCCTTCTGCCTTAACTGGTACAGTTCTCTGTCCTGCTTCTTCTGTGTTTCCTATACTTCCTAAATGCTATCTTTTCTCCTAATCTTCACCGCCACCTCTTTTGAGAACCATAGTGGCTTTTTCTTTCATTTTGATTTGTTTATTTGCTTCACACAAAGGCTTGTTGCCTCTGTGATGGCAGTTTAATATTTGCCCATTGTTGATCCACCCTACTTCTACTCTGTTTGCTAGTGCTTTTCTAAGGCACTCTCCCATCTTGCCAAAGTCAGCCCTTCTGAAGTCCAGAATCCTCACTTTTGTATGGCTTGACTCTGTAGCAGAGTTTACGTGAACCACACTGTTTGGTGGTCACTTGTTCCCAAATGGCTACCCACTTCTAGATCTGAGATCCTCTCACTGTCCCCATTTGAGAGTACTAGTCTAAGATTGCTCCCTCACGAGTGGGTTCCAAAACTAGCTGTTTGAGGCATGCCACCTGAAGGGCATCAAGAATGGCCCTGCTTTTGGATGTGGCTGCCTCAAGGTGCTCCAGTTAACATCTGGCATGTTAAGGTCCCCATCAACAGTATCTCCCTTTCTCTACCATCCTAAGTATGCCTTCTATCATATCCTTGTCCATTCCCTCCCCTGACATGGGGGTCTATATACAACCCTGTGCAGATTGTGGTGCCATTTTCAGTCTCTAAGGTGACCCACAGTGCCTCCTCTCCTCCTGTTTACTCTTTTGTTCAGTTGCTTTTATCCTTCCCTTACATAGAGAGCTCCCCTTCTGCCCTCCCTGTCTCTCCTGTAGGTTGTGTACTAGGAGTTATACTAGGAGGTATAGACATACAGAAAGCCGAGGCCCATTTGGTATGTCTCCAGCCAAGCTGGTAATTTCGTGTTTATTTTAACAGGATTGAATCGAGTTTATGCTTAAAGATTGTGTAATCTCTATTATCAAACAAGGAATTAGGTAATGAGTTCCACAAGGTTATTCTCTGTGTAAAAGGATCTCCTTTTATTATTTTGGTATGTTAGAGATAATTGACATCTGTGGCTTCTTAAATTACAATTATGTTTATTATAAGATAGATTTAATAGTATTAGTAACTCTTCCTCCCCACATAATTTATGCATAAAAAGTACGTCTCCTCTTATTCTTCTCTGCTCCAGGAATACATCTTTAATTCATCCAATCTTTGATCATAGCTCATGGTCGATATGTCTTCCACCATTTTGTAACCTCCGCTGCACCCCCACCATTCTATTTACATCCCTTCTCAGGTATGGACTCCACAAGGGGAGCAGTATCCAAATGAGGCCTCACATAGGCCTTATAGAGTGGAATAATGCATTTTCTATTTTTGGATGTAAAGCTTCTTTTATGCATCCTATTAGCCTGTTTGTTTTATTAATGATGTTATTGTAATGTGCATGAAATGTTAGATCGAGTCTATTATAATACCTAAGTCATTTTGTTGATTTACAGGTTTTATTATTTGTCCTTTTAATGTGTAACCATGATGCAAGTTATTTTTCTGAAATGCATAACAATGCATTTCTTATTGCTGAATGTCATTTGGTTTTTACAGCCCATAATTCTATTTTTTTAAGTCATTTACGAGTTCTTGGTAATCTTCCTTAGTATCTACCTGGGCTGTTAGTTTAGTGTCATCAGCAAATTTTATGGCTAAACTGTTTAAATTTGATGTCATATCGGATATAAATATGTTAAACAGAATCGGTCCCAAGACCGATCCCTGAAACACCCACTGTCACCAATCTCATGCCTGATACATGACCTTTTATACGAACACATTGAGTACTGTATTTAGCCAATCAGTTATCCAATTTGTGATATGATTGTCAATACCAAGTTTGTCCATTTTATCTATTAGTAGTCCATGTGGCACATTATCAAATGCATTACATAGGTCAAGATAAATTATGTCTATAGCTTTATTATCTTCTATACATTTACTTATGTGTTCATAAAAACATGTTACTTGTTAGACAGATCTGTTTTCGAAAACCATGTTGGGATTGGTCTTCTAATCCTTTTACTTTTAGGTAACTTTCAATCCTAGTTTTTAATATTGTTTCAAACATTTTACCTACTATATTTGTTAAACTAATGGGTCTATAATTTGAAATTTGTGATCGATTTCCTTTTTAAAATTAGGTGTGACAATTGCAGTTTTCCAGTCCATTGGGACATGCCCTGTATTTAGTGACATGTTAAAAGTTTATGTAGTGGGTTAATTATCCATTCTTTAATTTCCTTCAATAACCTAGGATATAATTTGTCTGGACCAGGTGATTTATTTGTGTTTAGTTTGTTTAGGTTGTCCACATCTCTTTTTTAGTTATCTCATTTAAAGTATCTTTTGGAATTTTATTGACCATTGATGGATATGTTTTAGTATTGAAAACTGAACAAAAGTATTTGTTGAATTCATCTGTACTATCTTGAAGTGATATTTCACTATTATCTATCACCAGTGGACCTATATTTCTAGAGTATGATTTTTATTATTTATGTAGGAATAAAAACTTTTTCACCATCTTTAATGTATGCAAGCTTTGTTTCAAATTTTTTCACCATTCTAATTTTGTATTTACATTTGTTTTGTGAGATCTTGTAATTCCAGATATTATACTCACTAATGTCTCTTATCATTGCTCTATATGGTCTACGTTTTTGTTTAATTAAATTTGTAATAGTTAGGGTCATCCAAGGTGGAATTTTGCTCTTTTATTGTACAAGGTTCTATTTGGTATATATTTATTTTCTAAGTTTATAATTTTATTTTGATTTTGTTCCATAATGCGCCACTGCAATCTGTGTTGTCCCATTTCCACTCTGATAGAATCTGTTTAATCTTAACAAAATTTGCTCTGTTATAATCTTTAACTACTGTTTTACCCAAAACTGGTTTAAAACATGTAGAGTTATTAAAGGTAATTATCATATGGTCACTACATAGTAATGGAGGATTAACCATTATGTTAGTTATTTTATCAGGCATGTCTGTCAATACTAGATCCTAAATATTATTGTTGGGTGGGCTGATTTATTACTTGGTACAATCCATTTGTTGTACATGTATCCACAAACAGAGTTTCAATATTGTTACTACCAATGTTTTCATTCCAATTTATTCCTGGAAAGTTAAAGTCCCCATTATAATTATTTCATTATAATTTGACTTATCATTTATACTATTTATTTTATCCTGGTTTATTGTAAAGTTAGAGTCAGGTGGCCTGTAATATAGACCAATCAGCAGTTTTGGAGTATTGTCACATAATATTTCTACCCATATAATTTCACTTAATGTACTATTAATTACATCCATGGTTTGTTTTGATTTTATGTTTTCTTTAACAAATAATGCCACACCTCCTCCTTTTGTATCCTTTCTATTTTTGAAATATGTTGTATATCCTGATATATTGTTACACCACTCAGAGTTATCGTTCCACCATGTTTCAGTTACAGCTGCTATATCTATTGCCTCATTATTTAAAATATATTGAAATTCGGTCATTTTGCACCATGTAGACTCCTTGCATTTGTTAGTAGAAAATTTAGACCTGTTTTCAATATCGCTTACTACTTTCTTGTGTATTTGTTTAGTTGATTTTGGGTTTTGTATCTCTAATCTATTCTCAGAATGGTATCCCCTGTTCCCCTTCCTATTAGTTTTTTGAAACATTAATTGCATTATAAATGTTACACCCCAGCAGTCTTGAACCATGTTTGTTTAGATGTAACCCATCATAACCATATACCTCATTTTTTTTCTCAAATTTCTCCCAAGTTTTAATGCAAAGATATTATTTTTAAACACCACTCATGTAGCCAGTTGTTAAATGATTTAATATTTCTAGTTCTATAGTGGCTTGCCCTAGGTACTGGTAAAATTTCAGAAATAATGGAGTTGCATCATGCTCTTGGATACATTTAATAGCGCTTTCCATATCAGAAATAATTTCTTGTGCATCTTGCTTTCCGATGTTATTTGTTCCGACGTGTAGTACAACAGTTTTTTCCCACTCACATTTTTCAGTATCCTGGAATCTCTTTTGTTATGTCTTTTATCAATGCCCCACTATAACTACAACTAGTTACATTTTCTTTTTCTCTTGTTGTGTATCTAACTGTGTACTTTATTATTGAGTCACCTAGAATGAATATTTGTTCGGTGGGTTTGATCTAGATTTGATTCCATATCAATTGCTGGTAATTCCTGTTCATTATTTGGTTCTGATTGGCTTCCCAATAATGGATGTATAACTAATGAAGCTGTTATCTCTGTATTAATCATAAAGTTATTAGAAGAGGGTTTTCGGAGTGTGTGTTCCTACATTAATTTGTGCTTTGTCTGCTGATTTGGGTGTCATTGTCACTTTCTGTTTTTGGAACATTCCTTGTATCTGAATTGTATCTGAATTGATTCAGTTTGTGGTATGATATCCCCATCTATTAGTGTAATCAGTGGGTCAAAACTATTCAATAGTGGTATAGTAAAGTATTCAGCTTTCCTGCCTTTCTTTTTTTTAGGGTCTTCTAGTTTGGACCTCATACCATTCATTGTCTAGGTTATTTTGAATGTCCATATCTCTAGGTCTTTTTTGATGTATTGCTATTTTGAATAGTTATGATGGGTAATGGATGGGCAATTTGTTGTTGTAATGCTATGTTGTTTACTTTTGTATTCATTGTCTCATTTTCACTGGGTAAGTTGTCAGATTCTTCATTAACCATTTTCGTTATTAATTTCTGTTGGCTGATTTCTAGGGCCTTTAACCTTGTGCTAAATAAAGATATTTCAATATTCATTTCTGCATTCTGTTTACACTTTAAGCAGGTAAAATGGAAGTCAATTATAGGTATATCTGAAAACAGGTACATAACACATTCAATGCACTGAATCCTGCTTTACCGTCAAAAATTATGTTTTTCCATTTTATTTCCAAACAATAGGCCAACTAAAGTTTGTGATCAAAATTGTACCTCAGAAAATAATCCAGTGGTGTTTAGTCTGTTAATCATGCAAACTATCTTCTCTACACAGGATTACTAATTTACTGATTTTATATAATCTTTAAATCTTGCCCCAGAAGAAGCTTACAATGCTTAACGTTACACACGCTGATGCGCTGCTGTCTCTGCCCGTGTCTCTGCACATGTCACTGCGTGTCCTGTCTACAGGAGGGCTGTTTAACTGTAATATGACCCAGAAGTTAAAGATGGGGTCACAAATTCACTTAAGATTTAAATCATGTTTTTAAATGCAGTAAAACAGTTTATGCTGTAACAGGCACTTTTCTATGCAAGCCCCAGTAAGATTTTACCTTTAAAGTTTAAAATAAATACAGGTTTGAAAACTGTAGTTCTCAAGACTATACTGAGGAACTACAGTTTCAACTCTTCCTGGTCAGGTGACTTGTGATCTCAGGGCTCTGGAATGACAATACAAACAAACTTAAAACTGAAAAATGGCAAGTTTGATGCTAGAAATAGTATATTCTTACACACAGCAACCTTGTAGGGTGATGCAACAAGTTTTTGTACCCTAGTATGTTAACATCCCAGTCATGGTTCTCTGTGTACCATGTTTCTGTGACTGCTACAATATCCAGGCATCCCTCTTCCATCAAGGCCACCAGTTCAGGGAGCTTGTTGCCCAGACTATGGGTGTTGGTACTCATTACCTTCCATTTCTTGATGGCCTTACCCTTTTTGCCCCATCCCTGTCCTTATTGCATTTGTCACTTTCTCCATTTACCCTGCACTTCTCCTATTAACATCTCTATGTTGGTGTCTACCTCACTTAGTACCCTGATATTTGGGGGCTAGGATTTCCCTGCTTCTTTCCAGTGCCTCCCCTTGGCTAGTTTAATTACTTGTCAGTGAAGTATTTAAACCTATCACCTAGGATCCTGGTTCCCTCCTGACAGATGCAGACCATCATGCCAGTATAGGCCTGCATCCCTCCAGGTGGACCCACAGTCTCTAATGAAGCCAAATCCCTGAGCTCTGCACCAGTTTTCAACCACTGATTGAATCCCATGGTGTGGAGCACCTAGCCTCACCTGTGCCATAGACAGGCATCACCTCCGAGAAGGTTACCATGTATGCTATTTGTCTAAGGGCCCTCCCCATCTCCACAAATGCTTCTTGCACTGCTCTGATCCCTTTCTTAGCCAGGTCATTTGTCCCTAGGTGGACAATGCCATCCAGATCCCTCCCTGTGCAGCTGCTCCTGCGATCCTGAGGATCTGCCTGTCTCTCCAAGCCATGGCGCCAGGCAGGCACCTTACCTCTCCTCTCCTTCCTCCCCAGTTCTACCTTCCCTAACAATAGAGTCCCCCACCAGGAGCTGTTTCTTCCCTGTGGGGTCCCATGCCACCCTCCTTGGGTCTCCTTTGTGGAGGTTCCCAGCATCCTCCTTGGTATCCACTGTGGGTGCCTCCATAGAGGAACCACACTTTTCCAGAATGGCATAGAAATTGTGGAGAGGTACAATTGAGGGATGAGCCTCTGTTCCACCACCTCATCCTCCTGAGCCCACTGTGGTCCAACCACCTCTTCTTAGCAACCTCTGAGGCAACAGCAGTGACCCTGGTGGTCCCTGGGTGGGAGAGGAGGTCCCACAAATCCTAGCCAACTCAGCCTGGAGATAAGCAACCTCCTCCCTCAGCCCAGAGAGGTGTCTGCAGATGGGACAACACTGAATCCTCCAAACATCTCCAGAAGACTGCTGCTCCACAACCACTGCACTGCACCACTCCCATCATGTCTTTTTCTGGCCCCCTAACTGTTATTTGGAATACTTACTCTTTCCTCTGTTTGTTTATTTCTTTTTTTCTCCTACTTACTTACTGCCTCTTGTACCCTTTTATCTCCTGATCTTCCTGTTCTGAGACAAGAAGTCCCTATATTTTCAGTAGTCCTTACTTGCTCAGAGTCAGACCTCCAGCAGCTGGGGGATGGAGAGCTACTCTGCCCTTCTAGGATGGTGAGTCTTGGGTGGCTCTGTGATCACTCACTTCCTGCTCCCAAACAGGAAGTTCCTGTTTGTCAGTTAAATCCTGTGCCTATAAAAGTAGAACGGTTTAGGTGGGGGTGGAGGGATGGAAGGAGGCATTATAGTCCCAGTAGAGAAGTTTTAGTTATACCAGTAGCTCCTTCCTCCTGGAGTTCTGTCTGTCCTCTGGCACAAGCTATCTAGGGCAGTATTTATATCTGGTCTTAACCTGGCTCCCTGTAGCTAAGCTCACTCACCCTACTTTGCATATCTTTCACTTAGTTATTTTTACAGATAACAATTCCTTCTGACACCTGTGACAAGCACCTAGATAAGTACACAGATAACACAGATAACAGATAACAATTTATTTCAACTACCTCTGACAAACACACCAACTCCTTTTTTTTTTGTTTTGTTTTTTTACCTTAATTGAAGGACCCAGTACAAGAGATCTAGTTCTTAGTCCCAGTAGAGAAGTTTAGTTATACCAGTAGCTCCTTCCTCCTGGAGTTCTGTCTGTCCCTGGCAGAAGCTATCTGGGGCAGTATTTATATCTGGTCTTAACCTAGCTCCTTCTAGCTAAGCCACCCCTACTTTGCAAATCTTTCTACACTTACTTAATTTCACAGATAACAATTCCTTCTAACACCTGTGACAAGCACCTAGATAAGTACACAGATAACACAGATAACAGATAACAATTTACTTCAACTACCTCTGACAAACACACCAACTCCTTTTTTTGTTTTTTACCCTTAATTGAAGGTCCCAGTATAAGAGATCTAGTTCTTAGTCCCAGTAGAGAAGTTTTAGTTATACCAGTAGCTCTTCCTGCTGGAGTTCTGTCTGTCCTCTGCAAGGTCTGTTATACCACCTGATGAGTCATCTAAATCCTGGTGGGTCCTCTGGCTGCAGCCTGCATCCATAGCAAGCCCCTAGAGACCTGGTGCACCCTGATCTTGACGCAGGAATGGCCTACATCTGGTCTGATGCACAGGGTGCTCAGTTTGCCACAGATGGTCTTCCAGAATTGGAAACTCACAAGTTTTACTGGAAACTCCACAAGTGTTGATGCAAAGTGCTCCTTATGGCAATTCTGTTTGATGCAGGCACCTTGTGTCAAATTTGGATTTTTAAAATCCAGCCTAATGAGTTCAAAATTCAGTAACTGAATAGTTCACTGTCCTTTCATGTGTATGTTCTGTAGCATGTCACTGTATTTCACCATGTAGTTTTCTGAGCGTGTACAATTAAGCCTTTTGTCTGCAATTGTGCTTCTGCTTTCTATCCTTGCTCACTGTTATTTTTAAGCAATTCAGTGAATGTACGATATGTGTTTTCTATAGCTGTGTTGAGTATATGAGAATTTGAAACTGCAGTAAAAAGTCTGAATTATTTGGCTATGAATAGTATTATTTAGTGAAACTTCACTTTGTAGCAAACCTTATGCAAAACACAATTTGCAAAATTTCAGTTAAAAGAGTCTTTAGTGAAGATGTGCAGAAGTTTTATTTTACAGGCAAAAATTCCTGCAAAATCAGCAATTTCATTGCACAAAATATTTCACGGAATCAGAGCATTTTGCAAAAATTTTGTGAGTGCAAAATTGTGAGAAATTTGCCCATTAAATGCGATATTCCACCTGGAATGGTGGCATTTCACCCACAACTAGTGGAATTATACCATTTCCATGGTGGTCTATTGACTCCCTCCCATCCTATTCCCAATTGATTCCTTCCCAATCCCCAGACCCAACCAGTATTTTTTTTTTTTTTTAAATTTCCCTGGTGGTCTAGTGATCCCCTTACTGTTCCCCAATTGATCCCCCACCACCCCAGTATGCTTTTTTAATATATTCCCTGGTGGTCTGGTGTCCCCTGTACCCATCCCAACAAGTACTGTCCCACTCCGCTCCCTTCTCATCTTGAAACAGAGGGCCACTGGCACAGCCCTCTGCTCTCCTCATTGCTGGCAGTCTGCTGACACATGAATAAATCAGCACATGCTGTGCTGTGCACATGCTCATTCATTCATATAAGGCAACAAGTTGTGTGGTATAAAAAGAAAGAAATGAACCCTGATAGGCTCATGCAACCCATGAAGGTAATGGGCAGGTTATGGCTGAGACAGTTGGTGCTGATCAGCATGCTGGTATGGATCTGGGTCATTGTGCAGCTTGCCCCCAATTGCACTTCATCCAGACTGATGCTGGGGAAAGATCTGCTATGACACAACTGCAAATGAGGACCTCGACAGATACAGGACATATTGGTTCTGACCAGCATCACTGGGTTTGTCATCCCCTTTCATCATCCTGGGATGCTACAGCCATGTGGCTATGTTCCTGGTCCGGAATAAAATGTGGAAAATTCTTTAAAACAGAAGTGCCTCAGGATTGTCGTTATTGTTACAGTTCTCATTTCCTCTGCTTTATGCTGCATTATATTTTTAGACATCTGAACTTGATCACATGGCAATTGCTATAGTGTGGTGGCATTCAGCAAGACTTTAATGAATACCTACATGGCCTACCAGGTTTCTAGAGGGCTAGCCCTCCGAACAGTGCTATTAACCCCTGGTGTACCTAGTAATCAATGACAACTTCATCAGTAAAGTTAAAGATTTCAGCCAGTGAGCAAGACAGGCAATAGCATACTTACAATAAGAAGCATTCAGTCAAGCCTATTACAGGAGAGGCATGAAAGCATTTCAGTTGAGGCTTAACATTATACTAAATAGATAACTTACTTGGCAGGTCAAGTTTGGGCAACTGGACTTCAGATGAATGGAAATTTAAAATGGCATCCGATTTTTATTTAGGCATTTTTTGTTCTTTGGTAACCAGGTAGGCCTACTAGGCACAAGTGCCTGTTTCAAGGGTGACCTGGAAGCACTGGAAAGGTTCAAGTGACTTTCTCAGAGTCATACAGTATGCAAGAGGAGTTTGTGGGAATCAAACCCAGGTCTGCTAGTGGACCCTCCCCATGACCCCATCACCTGTCTGCCCATAGTTTGTTTAAAATATTATTCCCTGGTGGTCTGTTGGCCCACCCGCTCAAACCCAGCAAGTATGGTCCCACTAGTCTCCCTATCCCATAACAGAGCAGCCACTGGTTCAGCCTTTCCACTTCTCCTCCACAAAGCCCACAGCCCTGCTCAGATGTGAATGAATGAATGAGCATGTGCACATGCTGCTCATTCATTTATATCTGAGCAGGCTGGACAGCCGTGGAGGAGATTGTGTGATTGAGCCAGTGGCCCACTCTGTTGTGGGATGAGGGAGTGATGGGACAGTACTTGCTGGGTTGGGGTGCAGGTGGGTCACTAGACCACCAGGGAATAATATATAAAAAACTATGGGCTGATGGACAGGTGATGGGGTTGGGGAGTACTAGCCACAAGGGTTAATTTCTTTCTTCTTTTGTTTATACCACACAACTTGTTGCCTAATGTGAATGAATGAGCATGTGCATAGCTCAGCATGTGCTAATTTATTCATATGTCAGCGGGCTGCCAGCCACGGAGGAGAGTGGAAGGCTTTTCTGGTGGTCTGCTCTGTTTAGGGAAGGAGGAGGAAGTGGGGTGGGACAGCTGCTGGGGTGGGGAGGTGGGGAACCACTAGACCACCATGGAATATATATAAAAATGCATACTGGGGTGGGGATTGATCAGGTGAAATTGACATGTGTGGTGAAAATTTCACAAATGCAATAAATTTCTCAACATTTTCACAGGGTGAAATATGTAAGTTTTGTACACTAGTCTTCAGTACATTTGTTTATAGTCCCTGCAGATGGAGTTGAGTTGAGACTCCTCTGCTGGCAGTTGAGAGTGCACATGGACATAGAGATGGGTGAAATCCACAAATTTTGTTACTCGAATATTTAGCGAAATTTGTGCATTTCAGAAAATATTTCACTGGTGCAAATGCAAAATTCCGTGGGTGAAATGTGAATTTCTCCCACAAAAACTAAATTCACTCAGCTCTACTAGCAGTCCCCATTCCAGAGTCCCGATGTTACTCTTAATATCAGTATTTATAAAAGCACCTTTTCCTGGTGGTCCAGTGCCCACCATCCCCAAGTCCCAATGTTGCCCTTAACATCAATATGCATGAATTCACCCCATCCTGGTGGCCTAGTGCCCTCACCAAACACTGAACACAGTGATAAAAATAAAATCCTGTTCCATTCCCTGATGGTTTAGTGATCCTCCTCCCCAAACCCCACATGTCCACAATGATAAAATATGGAGATGAGACGGGATGGGGGACATGGTGGAAACCTTCAGATACATGTAGGGAATAAATAAGGTTAAGGGAGATAGCATCTTCAGACTGAGCAAAGACAAAACCACCAGAGGTCATGCACTTAAGCTGGCGGGGTCAGATTTAAGGGGTGTGAGGGGTGTTACTTCTCAGAGAGGTTGTACAACCATAGAATAAGTTGCTGGAGTGGGTGGTGGAGGTGGATACAGTGGAGAAATTCAAAGGAGCATGGGATTACTACATGAGACTAGGAAGGGAAGGTGAGAGAGGTAGTGGGTGGGAGGTAAAGGACGGTGTGGGGGCTATCTCGAACAGACTCGATGGGCAGAATGGTCCTTTCTGCCATTATGATTCTATGATTTGATGATAAAATCACTGCCCATTGTCTGGTGGTCTAGTGGCCCCTCCTTGATCCCTGATATCATCCTGTACATATGTATTTAAAACATCCATTTTTCCTGGGGTCTTGTATTTTCCCCCCACCAAGCAGATAGTGTCCGCCACTTTGCTCCCTCACCCATCCTGGGACAGAGTTGGGGACCTGCACAGCCCTCCTCACACTTCCTCAGCTGGCCCCGACTAAACTGTTACTGAGCAGACTGTAAAGTGTACCATCAAGACCACCAGAGGAAAATTGATGTTTTAAATACATATGTATATGGCTAATGGGATCATGGGCGGAGCCACTTGACACCAGACAACAGGGCAGTAATTTTATATTTAATCATTGTGGACACATCTAGGTTCAGGGAAGAAGGGTCACTAAACCACCAAGGAATGGGACAGTATTTTATTTTTTAACATTGTGGACACGTTGGGGTTCAGGAGAGGGCACTAGACCACCAGGACAAGGTGAATTCATACATATTGATGTTAAGGACAACATTGGGAATCTGGGATGGGGATCACTAGTAGAGATGGGCACATTTTGTTTTTTCCAAGTGAAATTCCACATTTCACACCTGCAAAATATTTTGTGGATGCACAAACTTCAGAAAATGTTTCTTGAGCAAGGTTGGTGATTTGCTGGAACTTCAGAAGAAATTAAATGTTGCTGCATCTCTACAGGGACATTGAGTGTGGACTCCTTTGTTGGTTGAGGACTGCACAGTGAAGTGGGTGGGGCTCCTATTTTGCAGTGGAAGAGGGGCTGTACATAGAAACACAGAAGCATAGAAGTTCACGGCAGAAGGAGACCGCCAGGTCCATCTAATCTGCCCAGTGTTCTAGACCAGTTTTGACACTATTAGCTGCCCTTTGGTGTGGGGCTCCTTGTGTCTATCCCATGCATTCTTGAGTCCTACTACTGTGTTGGCCCCACTACCTCTGGGCAGGCTGTTCAAAGCGTCTACCACTCTATGTGAAGAAAACTACCTGGCGTTGGTAGAGAACTCCCTCCTTGAAGTCTTTGATCATGTCCCTGGTTCTGCTGCTCTTTGAAGTGAAATTCCTGTGTCTGTACTTTGTTTATGCCTTTTATGTATTTGAATGTTTTGATCATGTCTCCTCTCTCTCTTTCTTTGTTCCAGGGAGTACATGTTCTGTTCCTCAGTCTTTCCCAGTAGGACATCTCCTGCAAACCCTGAATCATTGTTGTCACCTTTCTCTGCACTGTTTCCACCCAGTTAATGGCTTTTTCAAAGTGAGGCCTCCAGAACTGGACACTGTACTCCAGGTGAGGTCTGACCAGTGATCTGTACAGTGGCAGGACCACCTCTCTCCTGCTGCTCGTGATTCCTCCCAGTGCATCCCAGCATTCCGCTGGCTCTCAATGCTGCCTTCTCACACTGTTTTCCCACTTTAAAGTTGTCTGAGATTATGATTCCCAGATCATGCTTCTGGTTGGAGACAGCTAGTCCTTCCCTCCTCAAGTAATATGCCTTCTTTGAATTTTTCCTATGTGCACGACTTTGCACTTTTTGGCTGAACCTTAGCTGCCATGCTCCAGACCATTTTCAAGTTTTTGAGGTCAGCTTCCATTGTGCCCGCTCCTCTGGAGTGTCGACCCTGTTATATATATTGGTGTGATCTGCAACAGACACACCTTTCCTCTAGTCCATCAATGATGTCTGCTATAAAAATATTAAAGAGCAGAGGCCCCAGTACTGAGCCCAGGGCACATCACTGGTCACATTGCCTTCTGACAATAGCGCTCCATTTACCTGCACCCTCTGGGTTCAGCCCTGCAACCAATTTTGTACCCATCTAACTACTTCTGGACCAACCCCTGTGTGGTCTAGCTTCTGTACCAGCCTTCTGAGTGGAACTGAGTTGAAGGCCTACTAAAGTCCAGGTAGGCTACATCCACCATCCCAACATCATCCACAACCTTTGTAACACAGTCAAAAACTTGAGTAGATTTGTCTGGTATGACCTTCCTGCTGTGAAACCATGTTGTTTGGGGTCCTGTTGGCTGCAAGCTTTTAGAATGCTATGATTATCTGTTTAAGTAGTGTCTCATTCAATTTCTCCACTAAAAGTATGAGGCTTACTGGTCTGTAATTTCCAGACTCCTCCCTGATGCTCACAGTGTGAAGTGGGACCACTATTATCCTTTTCAGTCTTCAGTTACTACTGCTCATCAAGGATTTGGTGAATAGTTTTGCCAGTGGGTTGCTAATTCCAACCCCATTTCTTTTAAGATCCTGGGTGCATCTCATCTGGCCCCATGGCCTTGTCAACCTTTAGTTTATTCAGTACCTCCAGTACCATGGTCTGTGTGAAGGGTTAGTGTTGACCCCTGGTCCAGGGGTGTTGTGTTTGTCAGTGCTGGGCCATCCTCTGGTTCTCCTCAGTAAACACCAAGCAGAAGTGTTTGTTGAGGATTTCTGCTTTCTCTGGGTCATCTTCTGTTGTTTTCCTTCCTCAGTAGCAAACTAACTATACTCTGTTTTGCCTTCATTCCCTGATGTATCTAAAGAATGATTTGTCACCTGTCTTTGCCCCTTATGCTATATTTGTTTCAGTCTGGGCTTTTGCCTGCCTTATTCTTTTGCTGGCTTCTCTCATTTTTTCCTTGTATGAATCCCAGGTTTTTTCTGTTTTAGTTTCTTTGTATAACTGTACAGGAGGTGAGGTGAGGTGGATGCTTCATTGCTGGCAGTGGTGGTGGGCTCCACTTTGAGGTATGGTGGGGTTCTATTGAGTGTAGTGGGGTGTGCATAGGAAGGAGTGGTGGAGGGTCCTTTGCTGGTTTTGTGAGGGAGACTGCACAGAAAGTAGGTTGGGGCTTTTTGTTGGCAGAGGCTGTATAGTGATATGAGGCTCTTTACTGCCTGTGGGATGGGCTGTAAAGGCTGTACAGGGCACTGAGATGGGCTTCCCATGCTGGCAGTGGAGTAGGGCTTCATAGATAGGTGGACTGGCAGCTTCTTTGCTAATGGTGGGGGCTGCATAGGGAATTGAATGGGGGCTTCTTTGCTGGTAGTTGGGGACTGCATAGATAGGTTGTGAGTGGGTTTGTTTGGTGGTAGTTGAGGACTGCACAGTTAATTGAAGATTCCTTTGTGAGCTGGGGCTTGCACAATGGTGTGGTGGACCATTTACTGACAGTAGAAGAGGGCTTCTAGTGATGTGGGTAATCCTTTGCTAGTACTGAAGTGAGGCTCCACTTCTTTGTTGACACTATAGGAGAACTGCAGAGTAGTTGGGAAGGGGCTCCTTTTCTGGTAATGGGGGACCGCTCAGGAGGTGGGGTGGTGGCTTACTTGCTGTCATTAGGGAGTGCTGCACAGAGAATTAGTGGGGGTTTCTTTTATGGCTGGGGCTGGGGCCTACATAGTGTTGTGGTGTGGAGGTGGCCTGCACCAGGTGGTGAGGTGGGGCTCTTTTTCTGGCAGGTGGGGGTCTGCACAGTGCGGTGCAATTGGTGCTACTTTGCTGAAGTGGGGAGCTTCACATAGTGTTGGTGTGGGGCTTCATTCAACACAAACCCATGTTATTTCTATGATATTACTTTGGAATTACCATTCAGTGAAGACAATTATTAAGCATTGTTCATAAGAAGACTAACATTTGAAAGAACCTCATTTGGTGAACCAGGGCATGTTATTTTGTTAGTATTCTGTTTTGTTTTCCAGATCATCTATCACTTCCTATAGAACTACCAATGCAAATCTATGTTATTTCTATTGTATTACTTTGGAATTACTAATTTATGTAGACATATGAAAGCTTAGTTATTCACAAAAATAATGTAACATCTGAAACTGCTATCAATAGTGATATGCAATTCATTAGGATTCTGTTTTTCGATTAGTTTGTTACTACCTATTGAATTACCAATGCAAATCCTTGTTATTTCTATTGTATTACTTTTAATTAAGATTGATTGTTGACAGTTATTAAGGCATTATTCATAATGGAGTCTATGCATTAATAGGTGGATTGTCTATGCATCATGGAGCCACAACCTGCAG
Organism: Neoceratodus forsteri; assembly: GCA_016271365.2. Classification (NCBI taxonomy): domain Eukaryota; kingdom Metazoa; phylum Chordata; order Ceratodontiformes; family Ceratodontidae; genus Neoceratodus; species Neoceratodus forsteri. The sequence goes on along the minus strand of CM057453.1, from coordinate 1,550,521,427 downwards.
GCAAAACTAAGTGAGAATGTTGCACATGGTGGGTTCCTCGGACCCTGGTGGCATTCATGAAAGGGACACATCCTTTCCATACTTGATCTCTTGGCGGTTTTCACAGTTATGCATTACAGACAGTCCTGTGGAGTGTCACAGGACATGCCTGCACACAGTGCTATTCACAAAGATGCAGATTACTGGGCAAAGGGGTTGGGTGCAGGCATACAGACAGGCACCCTGCTTGCACTCTACTCATCACCCACATAGCACACCACCTAACTGCAGTGGGTTTTAAAACCCCACTGCCATTGTTCTCCCACCTCTGACAGGCAAGGAGGGCTGGGGTGGCCATTTGGGCAATTGTCCGTTTTTTATTGTAATACTGTACCAGCAGCATCCCACAATTTTCTGCTCCATGTGGAGCAGAGGATCCACTATGGGATGAGGTTGGACATCTGATTGTTCCCGTGTCCTCCAATCTGCCCCTCCCATGCAATAGTATACCAGGACTGGTGCCACAAACAGACAAAGTGGTGGTGGTGCATTAGTGCATGCCTCTCATATGCCTGTCCACAGGTGTGGAGCTGTGGGTCGGCCACATGCCCTTCATGCTTACCTCACTCACATTCATGCATAGCCCCTAATATGAATGTGAGTCTTGAAAGAATCCCCTTACATATTAAAGTCACTTTATTTCATTATATTTCTATTTTCTAGGTAGTGGTCGCTTCACATTGAACTACAGAGAAAACCCTAAAATGTCCATTCAACATTCATTGGAGTTCTTTTGCAACCAAAACATTGAAATTTACAATAACTGTTATTACTGGAATTCAAATTGCACATTAAGTAATCCCGGACTTCGACATGAACTAATCAGAAGTACCAATTATATCTTTATGCATTCATGGTTTGTTGAATGTTATTTTTGTTGCCTTATATTTTTAAGGCTTTGCTTACAAGAAGAATGTGAGATGCGAAGATGGAGGTGCAACCTGGTGAACAGATGGGGCTGTTGATCTAGGATTTTGTCACTTTTAAGAAAGCTGTGAACAGTGTAGTGATGCACATTGAATGTAATTAGTATTTACTTTAGTAGATATGTGGACTACAGTTCTTTCACTTTTTTATCAATAGGTTATTTTGCAGGAAAACACAGTCTTTGTCATGTGTAATTCATCTGCTTTGGCTACTTCAGGTTTACTTAAGCAGTTATTCACTGGGTAAAATCACTCATTGTAAAGTGAAACCTTAACTTTTTATATACATTAGAACTTCATATCTGTTTAGTCATGTTCTCATTATGTATACTGTACGTGGATTCTCTGTATTGACTGAACTTGCCTGACTCATATGATGTGTGACCTCTAATTAACTCAGCATGAATTTAGAGTTAATTCAAATGTAATTAATTGATGTTGTACTTCATGCAGTGTCACACCTTCTTCACTGGAACTCTAACTGAAGTGTCATTTTCATTGCTTCTTTTCTCTGAAACAGATGCTACATAATGTGTTTTCAGAGTAGTACTTATGTTTACTTAAGCAGTCATTCAATGTGCACAAGCACTTACTGTAATGTCAAAACTGAATCTTTTATTTACATAGGAATTTCACATATGAAAATCATTCTCTCATTATGTATATGTGGATTCCTTATAGTGCCTGATCTCACCTGAATCACATTGTTTGTGACATCTAACTCAGCAAGAATTTAGAGTTCACTCATATATAACCAACTGATATTGGAAATAATAAAGTACTGAGAACAGAAACATCATGCTGAGTCAAACTTTCTTCACTCAAACTCTAAATGAAGTGTTGCCTTTTCATTTCTTCCTTCCTTTAAATCTGTTTTCTAAAATGTTTTCAGACTCATTCTTCATATTTATAGTTATTCACACCAGACATGGTGTCATTGTGTCGTATAAGAGCACAGCAATGTACCATGCTAACAAGTCAGTGGATAAGCATTGCTGCCACCGGATACACTGCTGAAACACATTTTGGCAAAACAAACAGGTGCTATCTTTGTTTTCTGCAGGGGAGCTCTGCCCTGCATTCCCATTATGAGGGCTATGCTCTGAACCCCCCATTAATATAATCATCTCTGGGAGGGGTCAACACGAGGATGGGGAGAAACACCTCAGGGAGAAAAAAACCACACAATGCGGTTTAGCAAAAGTCTGGGACCAGGATTCAAGCCCTAGTCCAAAGATGCACAGTGACCCCAGCACTCATGGCTCATCCCACTAATCCATGGCAGCAGCTCGGTGGATCACCTTCTGAACATAGATCTTCACTCCAGGTAACCTCCTCCTCCCACCCATGTGCGATTGGTACAAACCATGAGTGCAACATATGTGTCTTATGCAGGTTCTGTACCCTATTGTTCTAGTGCACTAAGAGATATGTTCTGTGCGGTATTCCATATGCAGTTATGTCTACAAGATATTGACCCAGTAGGTTCACACTGTATAGCCACTTACTGTAAAGTCAGACCTTAATCTTTTATCTGCATTTGAACTTCACATGCATTTAACCATTTTCTCATCATATATATACGGGCCTCTCTGTATTGCTTGAACTCACCTAAGTTATATGCTTAGTGATCAGTTATTAACTCTGAATAAATTTAGAGTTAATTGATTTGTAACTAACTGATTTTTCACATCACAAAGTATTGAGAAAAGACACTTCATGCAATGTCATACCTTCTTCACTGGAATGCTAATGAAAATATTTCCATTTTCATTGTGTGTTTTCCTCCTCAGAACCAGATGCTTTTTATGTCTTAAAAGTCATACTTCATGTTCACTTAAACAGTTGCTCACTACTGTATTTATTGTAAAGTCAGAACTAAATCTTTGTATTTATTTTGGAATTTTACATCTGTAAAGTAATTTTCTCATTAAGTTCAAGTTTATTAAGCTCGTCCTGGTGGTGCTGAGGGTTGAGACACAGGACACCGCACCTCGTGCTAGACCAGTGACCCATGTTTGGGAACGAGCCTGGTCCACCGGGGTCGGCAGGGAGAGAGAGGATCGAACATCCACAGGACTCCTCTCCTCTCTTGGGAGGGATCCAGGGTAGCCTGCATGGCAGCAGCCCCTCGTGGAGACTTGTGGTACTGCTATGCACATGTGGCTTAGTGAAGAGGTAGACATTGGGCGCTGTCCTCTGACATGGTTGGGAGCACCCACATCTTGGGCTGGGATGGCATTGCACGTCCCATGTCGGGTAGGCATAAAAACACCACTGGGAAAATCCTCTGACCAGATAGGCGATGGTCAGCCCTGAGCCATGCTGCCACACATCCAGTACTGAAGAAGAAGAATAATAATAAGAAGAATCAGCATTTATATAGTGCTTTTCATACACAGTATCCCAAAGCACTTTACAAGCAATGCTAGACTGGTAGTGACGTGACTGAATGTGTGGTGGCGGCCATATCGCACATCATCACCCACACACAACCTGGATAATTGCATGAACCTGTTTATGGAAGGGAATGTTGGCCAGAACACGGAATGTTCCCTGCTCTTTGCGAAGAGTGCCCTGGGTTCTTTTACTTCCACCTGGACACCCACCAGGATGGGCAGAAGGGACCTTGGTTTAAAGTCTCATCCAAAGGATGGCATACCCCAGCAGTACAGCACTCTCAATACTGCACTCCCGGATGCCAGCGATTTTAGGTGCAAGTCCAATCCTGGTGGTGGGACAAGAACCGACAACCTTCTGGTGCCGAGGCGGATGTGCTACCAACTGAGCCACGCTGACACCCACTTGAGCCCTCCACCTCCCTTCTATCTCCTCGAGCCCTATGTCCTCCAGGGGACTTGGGAGGAACAGTAATGCCTTTGAGGATGGCGGGACTCACAGGGCGGTGTAGAGCAGTATCGGCCAGAGGTTAGGCCTGAGAGAGTTCCGCCCAGAGGCGAGAAAAGAGTTGAAAAAAAGTTAAAGTTTATTTTATTTGTTTGAGCAACAAAAAAATCATCACAAATTGGTTTAAAATCAATCTACAGCAGTATAAAACATAACAATCAGTACAATAATCAATGTCTGCACTACCTGAACGTACTTTCACATGAGCATTTTACAGTAGAATTTATAATAAAACAGCACTAAAACACATGAAATTGGAACCATACATATGGGAGCTAGAACATATTTATAAAACACATGTTGGTATATAATTTATTGTCTGTTATTACAGACATTCTTTTATATTAATTCTTCTTCTCCTGAATTTAAAACTACCAAGAAAAAGTTAGCTGTCTTAGTCACAGTCCAGGCATCCTGTGTAGTTAAAGAACATTTTAATACTTTTTCCTTATTGCTGTCATGTAGGGATTTCATTCAGGGACCAGGCCAGCAGCACCTGGCTTTGTTGCACCAGTGACAGTTCGAAATTACCTGCAAGATATCCTCCTAACAACCTATCGATCATGAACAATTGGGGTCCAGTGCAGGATCATCTTTTAATACCTGACTGTTAAGATATTAGTGCGAAAGCTCAGAAATGAACATTGTAAAGCTTCCTTAACTGAACGTCTAGGAGTACATCTACACAGTACTTATAACTGCAGTACCAATTGTTTGTCAATTGACCTATCCCCAGAATTGAACCAATGTCCCAGCACTTTCTTATGGATCCTCGTATGGCAAGATTTTATTACACTGACTTCAAACATAGTAATTACATTCTCAGAATCCTTCAAATTTATTTACAGCTGACCACAACCAACTGTTCATATTCAATCTTTCCTTGAATTTCATTCTTTGTTCATAAGCTTTTCATAATTTCTTCTTCTTTCAGGGTCCAGATGCTGAATCCAACCCTCCATGCCATCACCATATTCCTTGGGCCTTCCCAAGTTCCTAGGTCTGGAGGCAATACTTTGACCCCTAGTACTTCTAATTCCCCATCCCCCACTCCTCCTTTACTTATGTCCGGATGCTACTAATCCAGGCCTGTGTTGCCCTACTCCCCATATTGCCCCCTTTTCCCTGCTATTCCCACTCCCTTCTTCTTCCCTTTTCTATCAAATCCCACCCACTGCTCTTTCAGCAGCCCAACCATCCAATATGCAGGTGCTGTCCACCTGCCCCAGACACCAGTCCATACTTCTGCTTAGAAGGTACACTCTTTCTCTGGTGCCCAGGTTCTCCACCTTGTCCTCTGCACCCTTATCTGAATTAGGTGGGTAGGAGGGCCATTGAAAATCCTAGCAGAAAGAGGAAGAATTCAGGGCTACAGCATCTTAAGCGCCACCTAAGGACCCCAAACACAGGACCCGACTTAGCTCCTCCACTTAACCAATCCTGACCTCCACTGAGGCACCAGCATCCTCCCCCAGGTGATGTCGTCCATGACATCACTAGGCTCCTCCCATCCTTGCCTGCTCCTTCCCCACCCTCCCTCCTGGCTAAACTCCACCCCGCACTATCTGTTCTCCATTTCCTTGCTGCCACTTGACAATTCAGGTTGCTTTTAAATGGCAACCCCATTTGTCAAATAACCAATCCTTGAAATGAATCCAATGTCCACATTTTCTATGGATGCTCATATCGTAAGATTTTATTACACTGACTTCAAACATAGTAATTACATTCTCAAAATCCTTCAAATTTATTTACAGCTGACCACATCCAAATCTCCGTATTCAATCTTTCCTTGAATTTCATTCTTTATTCCCAAGCTCTTCTTCCTTTCTTCTTCCTTTCAGGGGTCCAGATGCTGAGTCTAACCCCATGCCATCACCATAGTCCTTGGGCCTTCCAAAATTCTTAGGTCCAGAGCAATACTCCCACCACTAGCACTCCTAATTCCTCCCCACTTCTCCTTTACTCACATCCGGATGCCACTGATCCCGCCCTATTGACCTCCCCCACACTTCCCCCTTTCTTTCTTTCCCACTTTCTACTAGCCCACCTCCAGCTTGCATTGGAAGGTGGGCTTCCCTTGCAGGCTAGCTTCACCCTTATTTTCCTATTTTCCTGCCAACTCCACAAGTGGTAGTATGAAAATTCCATGCCTACTTCGGATAGATGGACTCCATCTGAGCGGTATACCCCTGGCCTGTCAAAGCTATTTTCTTATGCACTATGTATGACCCCACATCTCTGTGAGCAGGCCAGCCACCCTCCTGTTCAGTCACTTTCTGGCCTTCTCCACTGCCCAGATATCTTTCAGTATGCCACCATATCCTTCTGGAGATTATCTCTGACCATACAATTTCCACCCATGGCCACCACCACTTAATAGCCTCAAAATCAGATTTTATGGCCTGAAACAATGCCCCAGGAGTTTCCCCAAAGTCATTTCCAGGAGTTCCCATGTAATCTTTGACTCCTCAATTAGTGGTAAGAGCTGGGCACATTTCATGCCCTGAATTCCTTCCAACAGACTTGTTTCCAGGCCCCTCTGAAGTTGCTTTTCTCCTGCATGGTGGCTACATATATTTCAGCCCAGTAAATTAAAGGGTGTCCTAATATCCAGATGTTCCTCCTGTGCCCTCCTGCCAAATAATAGGGAAGACAAATTGATCATTTAATTCCTGACATATCTTTTACAGCAAGATAACATCCATCTACCCACTGCCTTGATTTCATCCTCTGTCCCCTCTTTGCTGCTGTTTCTGAAGCCTCCCGATCTTGATGGGGGGCAAAGTCTCTGGGATCCAAACCTATGAAACTCAAGCTTTTCTTTAACACTCCCCACCTGATATGCTGGGACTGGGGCCTTGTTCCGTGTATAAACCACTGCCCCATCCTCTGCCAAGATGCTCCTGTACTCTTCCATTGCCCTTACTACTCAACCCATGTCCCTCCCTCCTGTCGATCATTACCTTTCTCCCCAGTCCATTCGGTCCATCTTGGACCTCCTGAGCCAAATCACCCTGAAAAGAGATCTTGCCTACCAGCAACCTGCCTTCTGAGTCCACCTTGTTCTTGGTGATGACCGCTGACTCTGAATGCCCCTCATGACTATGAAAACTACGTGAGAAAGACAGGCCTCATTAGCTGAATCACAAACCGCCTCTTAAAGCTGACACTATCCTGATTAAGATGTCCTCTGTGATGGGTTTTCTGCCATCCATCAGAGGCCCCTGTCCCTTCTGCCACCCCAATAACATCCGCCTAACCCTCTTGGCCTTGTTAGGTTCCGGCCATCCGTGATCCACACACCCAACCTATGCCAGCAAGTTGTACCCCATGGTGAAAAAGCCTTACCTTTGCCCCATCTATCCACCATAAACCCATTACCTGTTCTTCCAAGGTGGGCATACCTACCTCAATGCCCTACCGCCCTAAACTCTTGGAAGACTTCCCACACTCTGTTGTAAGCCTTCAGTGTGATAGCCAACCAGAAGCTGTGATACAGCATTCATGCTGTTGCCACCCAGTCTCTCATAACTGCTCCGTACTCATGTTTCCACCTCCGCTGATCTTGGGTCAACTCGGAACCTTCCCATCTGAAAATGGGAAAGACAGTCAGTGATGTCATTGTTTATCCCTTCTACATGTTTGGCATTAAAAGTTAGGTTGAGCCTCAGCCCCACCAACACCAACTGCTGCATTACTCGAGTGACCATGTCCGTCTGACCCCACCTCCTGTTTATGACCTCCACCACTGCTTTGTTATCACACCAGAAAACACCTTTTGTCTCTCATCCTTTCCTCCCACACCATCAGTGATACCCAGATGGGAAAGATCTTCAAGAAGGTAATATCCTTCAAAAGGCCTGTAGATCTTCACTTTTCAGCCAGACTGCTGACATCCACTGTCGCTTAAGTAAGCCCCCATACCAAAGGACCCATGCATCAGTGTAAAGTTCTAAATCTGCATTGTCCACCCATTTCTCTTGCCAGAATGACAAATGATTAAACTCTCCCAAGAAGGTATCCCAAATAGCTAAGTCCCGCTTTATGCCCCTGTTGATGTCCACCCAGTGGTGAGGAACTCTAAATGCTCCCGTGAGCCCTGGCCAGCCTCCTAGTGAATGCCTCCTGGATCTATTGCCCTGCAGGTGAAATTGAGGTGTCCCAGTAGCTACTGGACTATGGCTAGTAGCACCTTCCTCCTCCTCCTCCCCATGACCTGCCCCAAAAACTTTTCAGCTTGTCCACCTTGCTGGCTGTCAACTGCAAATACTCAAATTCTGTGTCCACTTCAATCCCCATGAATTCTGGGGTCCTAGCTTGGCCCTCAGTTTGTCTGCCACCAGTGGGATAACTACCTCTTGCACATGCCCTGGAATCCATTAACATCCCTCTACCTCCTCCCTGCTATTGCAAATCAGTAGGAAGTCATCCATAATGCATGACTCTCTAGTGCCCATACCTGTGCCCAAACCCACTGTACCCATGAGCCAAAATCCTCAAATGTAAAGCATGCAACTGGGTGTGGCATTGTCAAAGTAAAACCCCGTCGAATTGGAAACCCAATAAGTCCCAGTCCTCTGACCTCACTGGCAACAGTAGGAAAGCAGACTCCATGTCAGTCTTTGCAAGCCATGCCCCTTCAATACCCTTGTCAAGCTAACCGTCTTGTCCAATGATGTATAGCATGCTACATGCATCTCTTCTGGTATGCCGTCATTTATGGATGCACCCTCTGGGTAGGGCAAATGATGTATCTAGTGACACTCACTCACCTGCTTTTTAGTCACTATCCCCAAAGTAGAGACTCAAAATCCACACATGGCAGATCCTTAAATGGTCCCTCCACCCTGCCCGCATCCACCTTTTCTGGATCTTCCTCTGCACAATCTCTTCTTTCATCTTCATGGACCCCAAGTTTTTGCCCTCATCCCTTTGCTAACTTCCTGGAAAGCCAATTAGAAACCCTCTGTAAACCCTCCTGCAGCAACAAACCCCTTTTATTCAGGTAGTCCAATGCCCATTCCACCACTACTGCACTTTGATGGGAGTGTTCGCCAGAAAACCCCACCTGCCAGATCCTCCCTCATCCTGTTAATTTCTACTGAAATTGGGTTGTACCCCCTCAGTTTCTGGCTCCCTACCTCTCACTCCATAGCCCCAGGGCTCATCTCCCCTTGCCCCTGAAAGGGCTGTCTCAGTATACTGGCACTCCCCCTTTCTCCTTGTTGAACTTGCATTTCGACACTTGGGGTTGCCCTGCACATTTCAAACATATGTGTCTGATTTGCAATTAGCCCAAGTGCATGAAGCTTTGTTAAATCCCCAGCACGCCTTGGCCCCCAAAGGATGTTGTTGTCTTTATCCCTTCTGACCCCCCACTGAATTGTTCCAACAAGGTCCTGACCCACAACTTGAGAGAGTGCAGTCCCATCTGAGGTCCCCTTCACTGCCATCCTGCGCCTGAAGGACCCATCGCATTTAACCACCCATACCCCTTCTGCACCTTATAGGCTTCCTGATAATGGCCATATAAGTCAATAATGTTATGCCCAGCTCTGGCTGCTTTTCTAATAAAATTGAGCTGAAAATGAGGAAACCAGCTTGCCATGCGTCCAACTTTTTCCCCTTATACATGACTTCTCTTCTTTGTGTCCCACCACCGCAAGAGCTACTGCCATTTCTGACTTACCCACAGACTTCTTCTGTTCATATTTCTTCACGTTTCTTGATCTACCAGGCCAAAATATCCACAAATTCCCTTCCATATTTTCTCCTTAATGGACGATGGTACATGGTCCCCAAAGAACATCCCAGCAGCCCATCATAAAGCTTCTTGATCCCTTTCCGCCTCCCCTCCTGGTTTTCTCCCTTTTCGTTTCCTTAACTCCTCCAATACCTTCTCCATCTTCTCCATGCCTTTGTCTCCCATATCCCCCAGAGACCCTCTAAATAGTCCTTCAAGTTCCTTTGTCTGAGGTATTCTCATTACCCTTACCCTCCGGTTTCAGGCTCAGGAGTGGATTCTGGTAATGGTTCTGGTGTGGGCTCAGGTGTGGGAACCCATGGGCACTTACCACTCCTGCCCTTGTCCCATGGTCCTGAAGGTTCCTTCCTTTCTGGGCTTCCTTCTCCACCTTTCCTTTTCTGGGCCTGGTTCATCAGCTGGGTCATCTTCTGCATCGGTGCCAACACCTCTTCTCTCAGCTGTGCACTGGTAGCTGATGCTTGAAGTCTTCTAGGAGCCATGTTCTCTTCTTCATTTGCTAAACTGGGATAGTGAGACAAAGACCAACCATTGACTAAAGACGACTGGCTGTGCCTCACTGTGCGCCTTCCACCCCCCAATGAGCTTCATCTGATAAGCAATTTGTAGTTCTGCCTAGCACACCCTAAAAGTAAGAAGGAAGTATGTATATTTTTCTTTTTTTTATAGCCCTCATGGTTTGCATCTACGCAGGATACCCTGAACATCCCAAATGTGTTACACAAAATCTCCTTTTTTTTAGCAGGATGGCTGTCGCCTTGGTCTGTCATCAACTCTTAATGTGCATGTAGGCTATTAAATCTCCAGCTGATGCAGTACTACTCTGATGCTACCTGCAGGGGATTCCTGGATGCTCCAAGATTTAGCCACCTGACACCAGTAATCACCAGGATTGTTTTGCCTAATCCTTGCAAACTGGTGCTATTTACTAAAGAGATGGGCTCTATTGCTTTTCTAGAGTACTTGTAAATTCATGCATGGTTAAATTCTGGGAAGAAAGAAACCTAGATTTTAACCTGTTAACTTCAGTTCTCATCTTGTGCCTTGCTTGATCATCTCCTGCATGGATGTATGATGGTGGTTCAACAAACTTTTATGGGCCGGCATCTGGCGATGGAATTTATGTTGACCTGCAAGTTGCAGTAGACATAAATCCCAAATGACTCCTGTCCTGTTTTTTATTGGGGGATTCGCCTCCTGAATCCTCCATGTGGGGCTCTGCCTCTGCACACCCTGTACTAAATATTCTCAACTCCAAGAGTCGGAGTTGACTCAAGGAGTGGGTGCAGGACTGGGGAGACAATGCCCTATCTTGGGCACACCAACACAAGACCGTCACCAAACTGTCAAATCTTGCCAACAGCCGATGTAGGTCACTGTGTTGGTGTTGCAGCCAGTGGGGCCACCCTCCTGCATCAGTCCATCTCTCCTGGTTGTAATGGCACAGACGGGACCCGTTAAAGATGTAAAAGAAATCTGTGTCTCAGCTGTGCTGTCCAAACAACTGATTGTAATAACAACTCCTAGCAGTATCAAAATCTGACCCTCCCATACATAGCAGTGGTTGTACCAAACATCCAAAATTCCGCAATGTTCTCTTTGTTTTGAGCATGTCCTTGTACCAGCTGTGGAAACTGTCAGAAACTGTCTTTCATTAGAGGGAGCCTTCATGCTTGCTGGTGTGAAATGGGGTCTCTTTGTTACTCTCTCTCTGCCCCACACTACACAGTGGCCAACTGTCGCTTTGCTGGGGCTACCTTCAGTTTTGTAAGCCACCTCACGCCATTCAAAATGCCCGCTCCACTCACTCAGTACCTCCCTTGTGTGAGCCCATGCTATCCAAACTCACCCCCTCCTTGGTCCCCAGCCCACAGGCCAAGAACCCAACTCCACCAAGCACCCCCATCCCTGCAGTGTGGAAGCAAATCTCCCCAGCTCAGCCTCAAACCTGCCAATGTCATTACTTTGTTTAAAGCCACCAAATCTTATAACGCTCATCTTCCTTTATTTAAGAACCCATCCACTTTTTCTTTTTGGGAATTTTCTTGCTCTCTGGCCTGTGGCGCGTCCAGGGATCCTCTACATGGCTCCGACCTCACAGTGAATGAACCCGCCCACAGTAACGCAGGCCATGGTCCCTGCCTAGGAAATCTGCCTCCGGTTGTGTCCTGGTGCAAGTCGCTGCCCGATCCTGCTCATTTTCAGCAGAAAAGCCTAACAAACAAAGGAAGCCACCATGTGGCACATGCCAACCTCCACAATCCGATGCAGCCTACTGCAAATTGCAGATGGGGCTCAGCCACTGGCGCTAACTGCTGCCATTCTGCTCTCTTTTTCTTTCCACCTGATCCTCATGCAATGCACCATCAGCTACCATATCTCTATTTTCTGTACATGACCGGAGCTCTGTCCCCTGCCCACTCTACCCACCCAAAGCCTCGAGCACCATCCGGTGGGCCAGTATCCTGCTGGCCTCTGGAATCTGGGCTGATCTTGGCTCATCAAGACTCCCAAGTGGAGAAGCCACCACCATTCTAACTGCAGGGATGAGCCATAAGATGCCAATGAGTGCAGCAACCTCCGATGACAGCCACAGCCAAGTAATGGGGAAAATCACTAAAATAACCAACACCAGCCTGTGCTCTAGCACCAGCTCTACCAAAGTCTATCTCCACAAGTGAAACTTCTCCCAAAACTCTAGGCTTGAAAAGAAACCCCATCAGCACCTCGTGGCGTTATACCAGATGCCTATAGATCGAGAGCCACAATCTGAGATAAAGCCCACAGATACCATCTAGTACTAAACTAAATAATCGAGCTAGCAATCGGTCTAAACCAGCCAAATACCATCTCTTCTTATATAAATTTATTTAACTAACAGACCACAAAACCATGTTAACACTAATTAGAAACAAAGAGACAGCATAGCTGTAGGCCTCACCCGTACCTTTGTTCCTGTCTCTTAATCCCCAGGTCCTCGCATGTCTCCCTCTAAAGCAATCCCACCTTACCTCAGTGTAATCTCAACTTGTCAGACGATGTGCTAGGACCAAATCAATCAAAAATCTAGCAGAAAGAGGGAGAATTCAGGGCTGTAGAGCCTTAAGTACCACCTAAGGACCCCAAACAGGGCCTCACTTAGCTACTCCTTAACCAACTCTGACCCACCTGAAGCACCTGCATCCTCCCCAGGTGATGTCATCCAGGACATCACTAGGCCCTCCCTTCCTTGCCTGCTCCTTCCCTCACCCTTCCCTCCTGGCTAAACCCCACCCCTACCATCTGTTCTCCATTTCTTGGCTGCCACTGACAACTCAGGTTGCCTTTAAATGGCAACCCCATTTATGGCAAATCATGGAGAGGGCTAGATTTCTGAATACTTTCCAAATTTCACTGTGCCTAATAATTACTTATTTTTGTTATTATTATTTTGTATTTTTATTTTTATTGTTAGTATTATTTTGATGTATTTATTTTTAAACTGACAGTGATGTTTCTTTCTACATCTATCTCTCCAAAGCACATACATTATGAGTATTTAGTTTAGACACTATGTTCCTCTGCCAGCTCCAACCCATGCACCCAACATGCCCCACATTTCTTCTCTTCCCTGCACATTATAGTATAAGGTAGTCTGTTATTGGACATTCTAATAATTTGAAGCCAATATTTCTTTGTTAATATTCATACTGGCCTCGTGATTGTCCACACCAGTTCAGCTCTAACATATGCCAGGTGTGGCTCTACTTATACTAGTGCAGATCTAAACAGTTTGTTAGCTCAGCCTGCAAGTTTACCCTGTCTTTTGTATCCCTCCCAGCTTTCTATCCCATATAATGCTCGTGACAGATATTTAGCTCAAACTGCTTCCTTAAAGGTCTGACTGTATTTCCTCCATACAAATAATATGTGTGTGCGTGCATGCATATGTGCATATGTGTGTGTGTGTGTGTGTTTTATTCTGGATACTGTATTAGCAATGTGCCTTGCCTAGGATCCATTTGCTGAGTGTGACTCCTAGATAAATATAATTAGCTACCCACCTCAACTCTGTCTCAAACCTCCAGCACTTGGCAAGTTTGTTTGAGATGAACACCATAATCTTTTAGAATAGCTAATGAGTTTCAGCTCATTTGCTTTTGCACGTAAAAGGTCCAGTTTTTATGCAGATTCTGTTTTACAGGAATAGAGAATGAGATCCTCCACATAAGCCATGGCAGGGCATATATAACTGTCAAGTTTTTGAGTCCAATTCTAAAAGTATGAAATCCTCAGTACCTGATCAATGTACAAACAGAATGATTGGGGCCTGAATGAAGCCCTGCCTCATGTCCTGATTAGTTGGCACTGAACAGGAGAGCTGTCCCAACTCGTATATGTGCCTAAGTGTCTAAATGACTGGTACATAGGATATTAATCAAAGATGGTTCAATTCTCCATTCCACAGTAATTTCCACAATATACCTCTAGAGATAGAATCAATGGCAGCTGAGAAGTCTATAAAGACTGCATATAATTTCTGTTTTCTGATGTAAACATATTTTTCTATGAGATGCCAAAGAGTTTAATCTGCCTATGGTAGAATATCCATAACAAAATACTGCCTGTAGTCCACACAGACCTCCTAGGGAGACAATTTTTCATTATCAATATGTTCATTCTGTATATTGCTGAACATGCTCAACTCACATGGTTTGTGACATCTAATTAACTCAGCTTGAATTTAGAGTTAATTCATATGTAACTAACTGATATTGCAAATCACAATGTATTGAGAAAATGAACTTTTGCAAGGTCAAACCTTAACTTGAACTCAAATTGAAGTGCTAGCACTGTCACTGATTCCTTTCTCTGAAACATACACTTCCTTACCTGCTGTTAAAGTCATACTTCATGTTTACCTGAGCAGTTATTCACTATATTATTCACTGAGCTGAGGCAAGTGCTGTAAAGCCAGCCCTTAATCTTTTCTATACATTGCAACTCCACATTAAGTCACTTCCTCTCTCTCTCTCTCTATATATATTTATAAAATGGGTAGGAAAAATTATGTATGCTGATTAGATTAGGTTCCGTCACATGACCATGTGTATCAAACACGACCGCACACCTGCGCACTTACCACCCCCAAAATCAATTTTGGCATTTTATAAGATAGATAACCACTCTCGATTTGCGGTCATGCTCTGATATCCTTGCGCCTTGGGTGGTTGACGCACTCAGCCTGTGGCTTTGTGCGGTACAATGCACCACAAGGTGTGTGTATATTAGACAGCAACCGTACACCTAAGAGTGGGTTATCTATGACATATATCTTCTCTACTGCCTGAACTCCCTATGGTTTGTGGCCACTAATTAACTGTGTATAAATTGAGAGACAATTCATACAGTATGTAACTAATTTTTATGAGAAAAGGCACTTTGCAATGTCATACCTTTTCACTGGAACTCTAATGGAAGTACTAGCACTTGCATTGCTTTTTTCCCAGAACCAGATGCTTTCAACATATTTTCAAAGCTGTGTTTCGTGTTTGTAAGCAGTTATTCACTATGAAGAGGCATTTATTGTAGTGAAATGTTAATCTTTTATCTACTTGAATCTTCACGTATATTAAGCCATTTTCTCAGCAAGCAATAATACTTGATATGGTGGATGGTATTGCCTAATACTGCCTACCTTGGAGCATATTATTGTGCTTATAAATGTAAATTGTTTTTTCTTTGTAATATTTAAGAATAAACAAAGTAAAAAAAGACTAAAAATTGATCTTAAGTAGCACCTACTTATTTATTTATCTTCCTTTCTTCTTGTTTCAAAATGAGCATTCCTATGTGACTAACAACTAGAACACTGACTCAGTCCACTAGTGGGTTTGCCGATTGACAGTAGGGAAAATAGGACAGGTGTCTTTACCTCTGACCCTCACCGACCATGCCGAGTACAGCAAAATCCACACTCAGCTATTTTCATGAAAGCTGAACTCTCCCCATGTTGCTAGGTTAACCCTCGTGCTGCACAGACTGTCTTGTTCTGGTAGTTTTGAAAAGCAGGTTTTATCATTGGAGCTATTTGTGCTCTACTACCAAAATAATTTATCAATCTCTATAGAAAGTAATTTTTCTGAATGTATGCCCACTCCACTGAGTTTTTTTCTCTGCCTGACTCATGCCATTTATCTAAACTGTCATCTCTGGAAACCAACATGGACACATAACTGGTTAGCTCTCCAAACTTGGGGACTGACCGATGGCTTCTGACACAGGAGCTGCTTGATTTGAACACAGAACAGCTCTGCTACTGAGCTTAACACCTTCTGGCACATTTCTGGCAATAGCTTTAACTGTGGTGCCTTTGCTTTCAGAGGATTGCTGGTTCCTTACACTGCAGCACCCGCCATCAGCATGGACTACACACTGCAAGCCCAGGGACACTTCAAGAACAGAGTTAATGTTTAGTCAACATGGTCCAAATGGCCCAACTTACCACCACAGTCAATGCTACCACTTAGACTCTGCAAAGCATTGAAGTCTGGATCTTCCATAAGCGGTACAGACTTGGCTCACTTTACTCTGACTTTACAGGACCTGATGCACCCAGTGGGAGCAGGCCAAGTAATCCACCTACTACAAGACAAGGTCAATGACCTTGAAAACGCAGCTGCTGCAACAACCTGTGGTTAGTAGGGTTTCCAGAGCGCCAAACAAAAGAATGCAATCGCCTTCCTGCAAGACACCCTTCCACAGCTCTTAGGCCTACCTGAAGAATTCAGGCCCCAGATCGAGTGGGCCCACAGCTTGCTAGCTCCTCCACCTAGTCCTGGAGGTGGCTCAGGCCCCTGCTTGCATGATTCCTGGACTTCTGTCAGAAAGAGGCAATTCGACAGCTGCTAGAAACCGTGGCCACATTGCCTGGCAGGGACATAAAATACAGATATTACAAGATTATTCCAGAGAACTCTCAGAGCGCGGAAGGAATATGGCCCCACCAGAGAGGATCCCTACATAAGTACAATTATTCCTTTTTATGCTGGCATCCTGCGACCATGCGGGTCATTCACAATGGATCCCCTTCTCTTTGCAACCCCCGAAGCTCTGGACTTTCTTTGTGCTATGCACCCTGCTGAATTTCGCTGGGTAGACAATGTGGGAGATCTGGCAGTATGTCTTCCTCCCCGACCTGGCAGGCAACTCTCTGTTGCCTAAGGATGTCCCAGCAACACCTGCGGTCAGGGTCTTTGAAGCTCTCTCTCCCGAGATCTAGGAAGAGACACCCTCCTACTGACATGTGAAGCGGCAGCACCCAGCTGTGCATACCAGCTTCCCAAGCTCAAAACCAGGAGGACTCTCTCTCTCTCTCTCAGGAAGATTCTGACCCTCAAGCATACTTTACTCCTAACCCATATACGGCACTGCAACCTGCATCTTGAGACACAGGATGAGACAGACATGGACCAAGCACCTCCTGAGGATGATGGACCTACCTCTACCACTCCAGTAAGTAAATCCTGGGCAGACATTGGGCAACCAGTCCCAGCGCTCCTGCCAGACAATCACCACCACACTCTAAGAACTTACTTTTGTGCTGCTTGACCAAGAAATCCTCAGATGGCTCAAGCTCACCTGGCAAACTGAGTCTCCTCATTGATATTAAGCTAAGCGGCCTATTAATTGTATAATGTAACCCGGGGTGGACTTAGGTCGTATGCTGGCCACTCTAGGGGTCCAACTTGGAGGGTGCTTTCAGCTGCTGCTACCCCCAGGAAGCACTGGGATCTTATATCCTCTGTTTGGTCCCTTGCAGTGCCTGTCCCCCTTATTTGCTGTACACCTCAGGAGGTACAGGTTCCACATATATGGCTCCCTTGATCTATTTCTGTATCTGTCTGGGGTTCTAAGGATTGCGACTCATGCTATCTGCCTCTAGGCCTCTAGAGATATTGTATCCTCTCACTGTGAGGTGGAGACCCCAGGTTTTCTTATCCCCATTAGTTTGGGGATCAGACTAACCACTGGCCTCAGGAAATATGGCCAATGTTGGAACCTCCATGGAAGCCAGAGGGCGCCTTGCTGCTCGACTGCCGACCTTCTGCCTCTGGGCCTCCAAGTGGCTGGGGTCCAGCCTAACTCTGTATATAGTTTTGTAGGCTGTTGCTGTTTTGGAACTGTTTAGTATTTGAATATGAATTATTTCAGTATCTCCAGATCACAAGATTTGGTGGCTCACTTGGGTATTTGATTATGTTGAGGCCCATCAGGGGTCCGGACACTAGCTCATCAGTGTTAGTGCCTTTGATCTCAGCCTCTATTGACTACTTCTGCTCTATGTCTTCATGCTCCTCACAACCCTTGGGGATCATGGGTGACATAGGTTTAGTCACTTGGAATGTATGGGGCCTTAATACCCCAGTAAAACATACCGGGTGATGATGCATCTTAAGAGGCTGAGAACAGATGTAGCCCTACTTCAAGAAACTAAATTCAGAAAAAGAAGACCATGATAGGCTGGAAATGGGCCTGGGAGGGTCAGGTCATTTCATCTTCAACCCACTCATAAGCGGGAGGTCGCCATCCTGCTGCATAGCTCCCTTAAATGGTCATAGACTAAGATCAAGCACGATGCTGAGGGCAGGTGGGTCATAGTCCTTATGGCCACCCCAGAAAACCCCTTAGTTATTGCAAATGATTAATGCCCAAATGAGGACCAGCGGGGTGCTTCACTCCCTGGCTTAGGCTATCAGCTTGCTGGTCTCCCGGATGTCCTGGTAGTCTTAGGGGTGACTTTAATCTACCCTAGACCCATTCCTGGACCAGAGCTCTGCTTGCCCTGATCACCACCAAAATCCCACCTTTCTGTCCCAGCGAGCTGGCCAGCCTTGGACTCTAGACCCTTGGTGCATCTTTTCACCCCAGGGATAAAGACTGTACATTCATATCCCCTTTCACAACTCATTTAGTAGATTGGACTACTGGCTGGTATCCCCTCCATTATGAACAGCTCTACAGATGCTGAAATCCTCCCGATGATCATTTTGACCATTCTCCTGTTCAGCTCCATCTGACAGAGGCCCCCTGATCCCCGTTCTTGGAGCTGGTGTCTGGATCCGCTGCTGCTGCGGGACCCTGATTTCCACTGTGGCTCAGGATGCAGGTCACAAACTTCCTTCAGGACAACCCACTTAACTCTGCTTCTCCGGCATGTGTCTGGGAGGCACTGAAAGTCACCATCTGTGGAGCCTTCATGGGGTTCTCAGCTAACTGCAGGCATCAGAGAAAACCAGCTTAAAACATTAGAAGTCTGCTTGGCAGATCTAGAAGCTAAGCTAAGCAACACCCCCAAACCACTATACACTCCCCGCTGGGACGAGAGATTGTCAAACTCAGTTGCAAATCAATGACTTGCTGGCTAAAAAGCAGAGCTGGCCATCCTGAGACTAAAGCACAAGTACTGGGAAGGTGGGGAGAAGAGGGGAAGGTACTTGCCTTCTGACTGAGGAAGCAAAGGCTGAGCCGCATATAGCAGGACTTAAGAGACTCGGGGACTGGTGTTAAGTGCATCCAGACAAATCAATGAAATTATGGTGGACATTTAAGAGGGCTTTATGCCCCTCTGGGGCCCTTCGACCCCAAAGGGTGCACAACTTTTAGAATCCTCCCTCTCCCTCATCTGTCCCCATAACAGTTAGACATGCTGGAAGCCTCCATAATGCCTCAAGAGGGGCGGCAGTCAAGCCTTAAATTGTGGGAAAGCACCAGGAGGAGATAGCTTCCCTCCAGAGCTCTGGGGCTTAGTCACCTCCCAAATTGCTCCTCTCCTCAGCGCCCTCTTCAGCTCAGCCTTTATCACCAGCTCCTTCCCCCAACACTCAGGAAGCAATCATTACAGTTTTGCCCCATAAAGGAAAGACCCCATGCTTCCTCTAGCTATCACCCTATATTGCTCATCAATATGGATAGCAAGGTCTTTGCAAAGATACTGGCTACTCACCTCAGCCCCCTCCCTCGCTCATTCACCCCTTCATGAGTAGGCTTCATCCCTGGCTGCTTTGCTTGAAGACATATTCACGCCATGATTAACATTCTTTTTGTGCAGGTCGATTGCCAAACCCCAGCTGCAGCTGTAGCCATTGTTTGAGAAAGCTTTTGATCCTCTGGTAGGATTATTTACAGCAGGTGTTAACAGCTATGAGATGTGGTCACAATTTTAGGCACTGGGTGGCTGCTCTTTCTACAGTCCCACAGCCCAGGTTCTCACCAATTCCACCTTGTCTTCTCCCTTTCCTTTGGGGAGGACATCAGGAAGAAGACCCTCTCTCCCTTGCTCTTCATCCTGGTGGTGGAACCCTAGCTATAGCCATCTGGCACTCCCCTCTCATTGGAGGGCTCCCTATGGTAATAACACCTTCTCCCACTTCATGTACATGGATGATCTTCTGGTACCACTGGCGGATGCCCCCAAATCCCTACCATCCCTACTTTCCTACTTCTCGGACTTTACCATACACTCTGAATAAAGATCAACCAATCTAAAATGGAGGTCCAGCCATTAAATTCTCTATGTAAGCAGGCACAAGTGTCCCACTTAGGTCTTCAGTGGGCCCCTCACACCCTTGTGTACTTAGGAATCTGTGTGAGCTCCAACCAGCCAAGATTTGGGATATAAACATCAAGCCCCTTCTAGCCGACATTAAGATGGAGTGTGACCACTGGCATGGGCTTCACCTCACGTTGGCAGGCAAAATATCTGCCTTAAAAGTGGTGGCTGCCCCTAAGATTTTTTATGCCATATCCCTTATCCCCCTGGAGCTACCCACCACCTGGGTTGAGCCATAGACAAAACCTTCTCTAGCTTTATCTGGGAAGGATCCAAACCCCATTATAGGAGGAACAAATTGAGAGCACATTGAATGCATGGGGGCTGGGGCCTTCCTTGGATGTAAGTATTCAAATGGGCTTTCTCACTGCTCAAACCTCAGACATGTTCCTCCCTATTAATGCGAAAATGCCACAGTGGGTACATATGGAAGCTGATATAGCCCAGGTACATTCTCTTCTGGTCCTGCTTATACTCCCTTTCCAAAACTCTGCTTAACATCCTACCATTTCCAGCTTAGTGCATTTGGCATTAGTGCACAAGCTCTAAGCCAATCCTTGTCCTCTAGGGACCACACCCTTATGGGGAACTAGCTCCCTATGGGTGGGCCAGGAAGACCCTTTTCTGGCCAGCATGGTGGGTTAGAGGCATCTCCATGTTCACTGATAACCAGGCCACGATGCCACCTCTCTAAAATCCTTTCAGGAGTTGGACCATAAGTTTCACCTAGGGAAGCCTACCCTCCGGCAATATCTGCAGCTCTGCAGCTCATTCACAGCCATAATATTAAGAAACTCCCTGAGATAAGACATGGGAGAACACCCTGTTGCACAAATGACTCTCTTTCAAAGCAGGCAGAGCTAGTCTCAAATATTCCAATCTCAGGGAGCAGCTTCCCACACACCGATGCACTAAATCCCAATGGGAGAAGGTCCTTCAGCAACCTCTCTTGGACATCCAATGGAAACTATGTTTGGAAAACTGCCCTCCACATTTCTTGATGCAAAAGCAGACTTATACAAAACAAGATATTTTTCATTGGTATTGCACACTCTCTCTGTTTATAAACTACATCTGGTGGACAGGCGCCAGTGCTGGAGGTGCCACTCTGATGTAGGTGATCTCATACACATAATATGGTGATGTCCACTTCTCCATCCCTTTTGGGTGGCTGTACTTGGTCTTGCAGAGCAAGTCCGAGGTCCAGGCCTGGTGCTAGACCCTCTGGTATGGATCCTAGGCCTGCCTCCCACCACAATAAAACTGCAACAACAACTGAGATGGTTGGCTTTACTCAGTCTTCAAGTCAAGTGGCTTATTTGCTACTCCTGGAAAACAGTAGAAGTACCCACAATATCTGAATTGTTCAATTCCCTCTCAGTGGTGTAGCGCTGGATTGCTTTTCCATGTGGTGGCAACACCCTTCCACAGTATCACTTATGCTGGGCTCCCTACTTAGCTTATCTGTCCCGTGAGCAGGGATAGTGAGCCCTGCAACCATATGAAGTGGTCTAAACTGTTGTGATGATATAGTGTCTGTTGGATAGGCTTTTCAGAGCCTTTCCCCTCCTCCACTGAGATACAGGGTAACCTTTATACTCCTTAACCGACAGAATTTGTGATCTGGATGTATGACAGTGTTTGTTTCTTGTTGTCTTTTTCCTTTGCTCCCAAGCAGAGATTATGCACATGACTCCTTTCAGAACCCATCTGGACCTGTTAGCCACATCTCCTTCATCCTATATTCTATCTCGATGGCAACAAACTCTGGTGCAATGTCCTTAGTATCTCTCCTATGGACTCTTTTTATCGCTTAGGATCATACTTATCTGCCTAACCACTTGTTCCTTATGTGTACCACTCTCAGAGCCGGGAGCTACAGTGCTATGGTTCAGGCGTTTTCATGTATAAAATGCCATTACTGTACTATTTATATTAATGTAAAGTAAAATTAATAAAAAGTATTAACTAAAAACAAACTATCGTCTCTGTAGTTAGCTTTTCATAAAGTAATGGCACTTTGATGTTTGTCATTTGTATTATTTATTACTACTACTGTAGCCTGTTAATATTTCCTTTTGCCCCTATCAAAATCAGAAATTCAAATCTGAGCAGTGAATGGATGTCTACTTGTCAATGCATCTTACTGTTGGTGTATGCATGTATGCAGGCAGTGTGATTTGATTTTATATGTGTGTGTGTGTGTGTGTGTGTGTGTGTGTGTGTATGTGTACTGGCACACCTGCTTTGATTACTGTGCCCATCATGAACTGCAGTTGAGGGCAGTCACACCCACGTCTGTCTTGTTATAGACTACATAGGTGATCTGATTCAAACAGTTACATGATGCTGAATGTTATTTTTGTGTATTTACCTTTTTATTTGTTAGCTGCAGTTGTTATTTGTAAAAATCAAAGTTTGTGGTACAGACAATCTGAATTTCTGCTGTGTGTGGGGGGGTTGGTGGGGAGCTAACAGATCATAGTTTACCTGGCTTCCACACAGCATTGCCTGCCATGAAAAGCAAGTGTATGGTGGTCTGCAAATCATTCTGTGTCGGGATCGAAAAGGATGGTACATGGAAGGTTAGATCACTATTTTTTAAAGATAGGGCTTCTTCATCTTCTTCCATTAGCTAACTGACACTTTTGTTGGTACTTGTCCCTGTACCTTCTGCCCTCAAGTTCAATCAGTGTAGTTCTCTGTCCAGTCAAGACTTGTGACAAAATAAACAAATAAAATTCCAAATTGTAGTGAACAATTATAGACTGCCAGTACAACCAGCATGGTGATGAGTTGTGAATGAGCTTGATACAGTACATGTTGCATCAGACGTGGGTTTGATTCCTACATTCTCCACATGCATTCTGTCTGCAACTGAGCAATTCACTTGAATGCCACAAATGCAACTGCTACTGTGTGACAGCTGAAAACAGGCACATGTTAATTGTATGTTCATGAACATCAAATAATATAATAAAAAATGCTCTCCTTCCAATCAACATCTCTGGTTTTGTTTGCTGACACCAATGAGTGTCTTAACACAGATTATGATAAGAAAAGAGTAATGGTCCTTCACTTATGCCCACATTAAACCCCCCACCCACCCCAACCACTTGCTTAACTTGATACTGTACATGAAGTCAGGTGATAGTGACCATCTGTTGCAGATGGGGCTCACATAGTTCAAAATAATAGTACATGAGTAGTATGTTTAAATGTAACAAGATCAAATCCCTGTCCCAGTGAATCTTGAAAACTGATGTACGAAGAGCTATGAGAGGAAAGACAAAAGGTGTCTAAAACACACAGCATTGCCTAGTCTGGAAAGTGAATAACATTTCGTGGACTGTTTGGATGCCAGACTTGGATTTGTGGCACTGAAGGCTGAAACTCCTGCTGTGTGGGTGGGGTGGGGTGGGGGTGAAAGGCGCTAACTGGATCAGAGCCTCACCCAGTCCCCACACAAAATTGCCTGTCCTTAAAAGCAGGTGCATGTAGGTCTGCAAATCAGTCTGTGTAGTGATCTGAAAAGGATGATACAAGGAGGGTTAAACAGTTATTTTAAAGATGGGGCTGCTTTCTTCTTCTATCATCAAATGTCCACTATTGTTGTTACTTGCACATGTAACATCTGCTTTTTCTATCAGTGCAGTTCCCAGTACAGTCAGACTTGCAGTCATAATAAATAAATAAATGAAACAGATCAGTAAATAAATAAAATTCCTAATTATAGTGAAGAGTTACAGTCTGCCATGACAGAAGACATGTTGAGGAGTTGCAAATGAACTTGTATGTGCTGCAACTGACATGGTTCGATTCTAACAACCTCACGTGCATACTGTGTGCAACTGAAATTCACTTTTACCCTCAAATGCGATTTGGTCACAGGCACTTTTGAATAGTGTATACACGACCATCCAATAAAACAACAAACGAGCAAAAACAAAGTAAGAACACTCATTTAAATCAACGTCTCTGCTTCATTTGCTGACACAGAAGATGTGACAAAGCATAAGCAGATGACAGAAAAAGAGTGAAGGTCATTTGTGAATGTGCATATTTAACTGCCTCAACACCCCATTTCCTCCACACATGGCATAGTGTACCAAGGAAGTGTTCCCCTCTCATTACCATCCACCAAAATCGCTTAACTTCCATGGTTCATTCCGTCCGAGGTCAATGAATATGAAACATGCAATTTCTTTAACAATACACTTTGAATTGGTGGTATTGCAAGTGGAAAATGCAGAGATTGACATAGTAATGTGCCACAGAAAACAGGAAACACCATAGATTCTGATTCTGCTGGCACCTCCAAGCTCCTGGATCACAAAGAATTAACACTGACTTTAAATGCGAACACCTCAGCATAATCGGCACATAGCAGTTGTCAAACTGACAGCCTGTCTCCGAACATCAGCATATTTAAAAAGAAAAGAAACAATTGGTTAATAATACCACAAAATGGGTAAGCCACTACATGACCTCACATCAAGACAGAGGTAATCTCAAGATGGAGTTTTGAGTAAGCTAACTTGTCAACATTTCCTTAACCATACCACAATTGTCAACAATATGTGAAATGATATGAAGCATAATACTGTAATCGACTGGTTGTACATACAACACAATTTACATAAAAACAGATCAGGACTGCACATTTCTGATTCTGTTCATTTACAGATAAAAATTTACTACACTGATTCAGTATGGTGTGCTGAAGCATTCATTTACCTCAGCCTGAAACTCCACTCTTACACAAAACAGTTAATTGATGGTTCACAAGTTCAATATGCAAATTATCCCTATTTACCTCACTTCTGGATGGGTGTCCCAAACAGATTTTCAGTACAGTTGCAGCAATCATAAGGGCAGTTTAAAATAAATCAAAATGGTACAACATCAGGAAAAACTAGTACTCAATTCACAACACCCAGAAGGTGACTGTATTGATGTTTTAGATTATGGATCTTATGAGCACACTGAGTACTTGCTCTTTAAAGTTGCTTTTTGTAAAGTAGTCTCTACTAGTATTCTTACTAATACTTACCAGAAGAGGCGAGACAACATTTCTCACTTGCTTTACTGTCCCTTCCTGGCTCTTGAACCATAGACATGCACAGGTTTATATCTGCTGCAACTGGATATTTGGTCTAGCAGCATCCAACATCTGCCCCAAGTTCACATAATGCACAAAAATCATGACACAGTGGTCTGCAGGTGTCAGGGGTCTGGAGGGCTCTGTTCGGCATCTGGGTGAGCTAGCTACAGGTGCATGCAGCTTGTCCAGCTCAGCCATCATGGGAGAGCAAGAGACTGTTCTTAAAAGAAATAGAATTAATATTATTTAAAGGGCTTCCAAGATTTAACCCTAAGAGCTAAATGTAAGTTAATTCTTTCTTGTGCAATAATAGTCATAGTCTAATGCTTGGTCAAGGCAACAAATTCACCAGTATACCCCACTAAACAGTTTGAGGTAACAGTTGGAGATATTGGGTAAGCAGTAAAAGGCAAAGGTAGCAACATGCTGCTGATATTTCCAAAATCTTGGAACCTTGAAACACTGTAATTAAGAAGAAAGTGATGAATGGAAAACCACACATGGTTGGCTGCAGTAGGACAGCACTGCATACACAGCTTTGAAGAGCAATGGACAAGGGGTAGTGTGTTGAAGCATTTCTAATATCCTGGTCTATACAGGACAAATTAAAAGAAGGCAGTGCTGGGATGCCATTGCACAACTTCTATGGAGTCTTAAAGGGTACCCTAAACAAGCAGTTTTAAAACTTCAAACTCTAAAATCTGGCTTCATAGCGAGGTAAAGAAAAAGACTGCTGTTTACATTTATGCTAATTGCATTTATGTACATAACATAAATGCAGTTTCTATAGGATTTTGAAAATGTAAAAAACAGCCTTTCACTTTCAGAAAATAGCCTTGTGTCTCCCTAAGATGTCTGCCAAGTGTATTAAGTAAGTAGTCATGATAACATCATCGGAGCCAGAGCTAGAGACCCACATATATTCATATAGTGCTAACTAGTTCTTCTTTCCCTCTTTGTTTTGAATTGTTGCAGCAGAATGATCAACATCATGTGTTAATGCATGCATTATTTTGATCATTACACATCTTCAGCTATGATTTTGTACATTTTGTTTCTTTAACTTATTGAAAATGTTTGCAATCCAGCCAACTGTCTCTTTGGCAAACCGCAGTACAGTACAACACTTCAAATACCTGATGATCTAGTGGTTATGTGATGCCCTGAATTTTGTTTTTGTTAACCAGGAGAGACACATTAAGCTGAAAGCTTGTTTACAGGTGTAGCTTGGGAGCACAAGGAAGTTTAGTGACTTGCTAAAGGTCACACAGCAAAGTACTAGTCTGGTTCAATTCCAAAGCTCATGCTGTCTTGTTAATCCATCAGTAAGGCTTTCTTTTCCACGTGAACCCCTGCACCTAGCCTGCCTTCTGTTGAATGACCCACCATCCATACCCTGTCCTTAGTACAGCATGAGGCGCATATGCTTACAGCCCCATGAAGAGAATTATCACACCTCAGATTGTAATCTTGTATGTCAGAGAGTTGTGCACACCTATACCGTCGTGTCATCAGATGGCACTGTTAAAATGCCTCCCAAATCACGCTACAGTCCACTTTCTCAATGTTTGTCTACTGTTCCACAGTAAACATTGAGTGGATCCTCACCCTTCTGAACAGTGAAGGCAGTATTGTACAGTTCCCCTGTTGTGTTTCTTTCCGCCTCATTAGCCAACAACTAGGTCTTCCTGGAGGGCCCAAGCAATACGCATCATGCCCCACCAGAACAATTGCTGTTCATACCCCTCATAAGGGGCTGCACTTACAATGGATAACAATATTATTAGAAGGAGGCATACTAATACCATAAGCAAATCCACCCGACTTTTTAGTGTCAGTCTACTCATTTATCTGTGATCTTTAGAATCCAGCAGGACAGTTTCAACAATTCTTCTCCAGTACTTTTCTGTACTTTCTCCACAATGTGAGTTGGCTGGCTACCACCTTCCAAATCTTGAATAGAGCAATACACAACTCCCTCAATACTTTCTAACAAACTTCAACATCCCCCACTCTAGGGTAATCTCCTACACTGAATGCAAGTAACAGTTTAGGTGCAGCACTGCCACTCTGAGTATTTGTCATGCTGGCTACTCTCATCCACAGTCATGTAATGATCTCGATGCTGGCAGCCCACATTTCAGATCTCACAGTGATCTGCTCAGCGTCCTCCTTCCTGTCTTCAACTTACACCTGACTAAAACTGTACTCTGCTGGAATGGTCTCTTCAGTTTCCTCTCTGGCAATCATTCTTCTCACTTGTTCCTCACCCAAAAACTGGTGAGTTCACTACCCTTCCGCATCATGAATGTGGATAGTACAGTCTCCCATGTTATTTTACATGTGAATAATAAACATGATCTTCTGTAAGCCAGGCTGATAGTAGCTTGGCACAAGTGAAACATAGGCTTTCCTACCCATATAAGATCTAAGCCACCTATAATTAGGCACTGTTAAATGACATGCATAATGATGTGCAGACCATCATTTAATAGTACCCAATTGAAGGTAGCCTAGATCTTTTAAGGATAGGAAAGCCCATCATTCCTTATTCCCTGCTGCTAGCAGCATGACTTACTGAAATATATGTTTATATTTGATATGTCAAAAAAATAGGCTATACTACCATTCATGATGCAGAGCGGTGATGAGCTCAACAGTGTTTGGTGTGAGCAGGAGTAGTGAAGAATGAATACCAGAGGAGGACTGAGGAGCAACTCTTGCAAGGTACTGCTATATTCAGGGAAGCGGAAGAAAGAAGGAGAGAAATATGAGCAGATTACTGTGAGAAATAAGATTGGGGCTTCCAGCACAGCACCTGCTCACTACCTGGACCCCGCTTGTCATGTCAACATTCCCTTCCCATGAAAACCAGTTCATGCAATTGTCCAAGGCTGTGTCTGAATATTAATGTATGAAATGGCTGCCACTACACATTCAGTCACTTCACTACCTGTCTACTGTAGTATTGCTTGTAAAGCACTTTTGGATACAATGTTTATGAAAACCACTATATTCTATATTCTTCTTATTATTATCATTTCCCCATGGAAAAGAAGACAAGACAAGCACGTGTTTGATTTGTGAGAAAGTATGAACCCTAACATTGGACTGCACAAAAACTTTGCTACAGAAAAGTGGTGGATCTAGGGGGTAGTGAAGGGTGTGCAACCCCCCACATTGTAACATGCTTGCTGCTGCTAAATTTCACTTTGTCATCCTGGATCCGCCAAAACCACTAGACCACCAGGTTATTCAAGATTTGTACTGCACTGTGGCTTGCCACAGAGAAAGTCGGTTGGATTAAAACACAATTTCAGCATTTTAAACAAAAAATAAATGTGCAGAACTATAGCCTAATGTGTATTGCTCATGGTTTTGATCACTGGGTGAAACAATTCTATACAAAGGAAAAAGAACTAGGAAGCACTATAGAGAGCCATATATCTCTCTGATTTACTATGGTTACTATGAAGAGAGGCGAGAATTTGTGAAGGGCCTGAAAGTAGTTGTGCACTGCTAGAGGAAGAAGGTGGAGGAGGAAATGATGAAATTAGAGGAGTGATTGATAAATGCCTGGACCAAACTGGAGTGGGGAAGTTCTGCTGGGAGAATTGCAACAGGGGTAAGGGGAAATAATGTGCAGGAGGAAGAAGAGGCTGGAAATGAGAGAGGAGATGAATGGAAGCAAGCAGGGAGTAAGAGGGTGGAATCTTAGTGCGGGGGACTCATTACTAAGAGGAGTTAGGTGGGGTAGCAAGGGAGAGGCATAGTCGCATTTGGGTGGAGGCCATGCCAGGAATGACAGCGGAAAGGGTGGGACAGTCTGTTCTGAAATATGCTAGAAGGGGTAGGGACAAGCCTCGTTTAATTATACATCTTGGGACAAACGACCTGGCTGACAAGACAGTAGATACAATCCAGAGGAGGTTTGAGGAACTAGCACAATTATGTGAGGGGCAGGAAGATCAGTAACTTCTCAGAGGATACTTCCGTTACCAAAGCCAAGCACAACAAGAAACCTAAGAATAGAGGAGTTTAACAGATGGCTAAGAACCTGGTGTTGTGCTAAAGGGTATGGGCTGTTGGGGGTGGGGATGGACCTGGGAGGACAGTAGTTTCTATGCCAATGACAGACTACACTTGAGTGAGGAGGGAAAGAAAGTGTTGAAACAGAGGATGGAGGAGTACATAGAGGAAGTTGGAATTTAAACTAGGAGTAGGTGGCAGTTGGGAACAGATATGCAGAGACCACAGGTTGGGAAACCATATGAGCTTACACCCCATAACAGTGACAAAGGACAAATGGCAAGTATTGTTGGTGATGCTAGGAAAGGAGGGCAGGATGGGAGGGGGAAAGGGTGGAAGGTGGTTACCCTTAATGCTAGGAGCCTTGGGAGGAAAACTGCAGAGTTACAGGTTCTCATGGCAGAGGAGAGGTGAACATTGCAGCCATCATGGAAACATGGGCCACCCAATACAATGACTGGGACCTGTCTGTACCAGGGTACAGGTTATTTCGAGGGACAGGGTGATTGGGAAAGGAGGGGGTGGCACTATATATGAAGGAAGGACTGAAGTGTGTAAGGGAGGAAGGGGAGGAGGAGGGTAGTCGGGTCACTTTGGTTGCAAATCCAAGATTCCAATAATAGGATTCTTAGAATGGGAGTGGTGTACAGGCCACCATCTCAGACGGAGGAGTTAGACAGGGAACTAGTGGGACAGATCAGGAGGACCCAGAGAAGGGTAGTGCGGTGATTGTGGGGACTTCAACATGCCAGGGAGTGAACTGGAGCACACCAACAACCAGGAGCAGAAGGGAGCAGGTACTGCTGGATGCCTTCCAGGACAACTTCCTGCTGCAAATGGTCAGTGAACCAACCAGGTTGAGGGAATACCCTTGACCTTGTGCTGGAAAATGGGGACTCTGTGAGAGAACTTACAGTGGAGGAACCGCTGTCAGGAGTGACCACCACTCAGTATGGCTCACATTGGATATGGGCAAGGAAGGTGGAATCTGGCACAATAGTGCTGGACTTCAGGAGGGCCAACTTTGGGAGGATGGAGGAAGTGGTAAAAGGGTACCTGGCCAGAATTAAATCTAGTATGGACACTAATCAGAGGTGGGAGCTCATAAAGCTGGGGATAGTGGAGGCAACCAAAATCTGTTGCAAAGCCCAGAGCAAGAAGGCTAGGCTAAGAAACCAATCTGGTTGAGCAAGGATGTCATGGAAAAGGTAAGGAGAAAAGAGCTGCCTTTAGGAAGTACAAGAAACAGGGAGGGGAGGACGGGAGGAATACTTGACAGAATCGAAGGAGGTGACAAGGGCAGTAAGGGGAGCAAAGCATCTACGGAACTCAGGCTGGCACAAGGCATTAGAAGGAGAAGGACTTCTTTAAGTACATCAGGGAGAAAAAGGCTGTAAGGACCACATAGTAAGGATTAGGAAGGGCCAGGGTTGGGTGGAAGCAAGGGTGCGATAAAGGCGGAAGCACTAAATGAGTACTATGCTCAGTATTTACTAAAGAGAAGAGAGGGATGACACCCAAGGTGGTAGAAATGGCAGAAGCAGGGTGGGAAGTGGTGACAGATGGGGAAATCATGGAGAGCAGAGTTCGAGAGGTTTGAAGGCACTGAGGGTGGACAAGGCGCCAGGCCCTGATGGCATCCACCCCAGGGTACTGAAGGAGCTGGCAGAGGTCCTTGCAGGACCTTTGGCAGACCTATTTAATGCCTCACTACATTCAGGGTGTGTACCTCAGGACTGGAGGATGGCTCATGTGGTGCCCTCCACAACAGTGTCCCCAAGATGAACCGAGAACTACAGACCAGTGAGCCTCACATCCATCGTGGGTAAGCTAATGCAGACTATCCTGAAGGAGAGGCTGGTGGCCCTCCTAGAGGCCAAGGACTACAGGACAGCAGACACCATGGCTTCATACGTGGCAGATCCTGCCAAACCAACCTGGTCGAGTTCTATGACTGGGTAACTAGGCAACTGGACTGGGGCTATGCAGTGGATGTCCTGTATCTGGACTTCAGTAAGGCATTTGACTCAATGCCATGAAGGCTGGAAGGAAGTTAGTAGGCATAGGAGCGGGTGCAAAGCTGATGAGATGGGTAGGAAACTGGCTGCAGGGAAGGCAACAGAGGGTGGTGGTGGGTGGGAGCTCTCACACCCAAGGGCAGTGACGGCGGTGTTCCACAGGGCTCGGTGTTGGGACCAGTGTTGTTTGGGATATTCATTGCAGATATATCATGGGACATCAAGAGCAAGATCAGTCTGTTTGCTGATGATACCAAGGTAGGCGCAGTGGTGGATGACCTAGGGGATGGCAGGGGTTGCAGGATGATCTGGCAAAGCTTGAAACCTGGTCAGACACCTGGCAACTGAGCTTTAATGCCAAAAGTGCAAGGTACTGCATTTTGGGATGAAGAACCCAAGGAGGAGTTACCAGCTGGGGGAGTGCAGCTAGCCCAGACAGAGGAGGAGAAGGATCTGGGTGTGCTCATTACAGGGTAAATGAACAACTCGGCACAATGTGGGAAGGCAGCTGCAAGGCCAACAAAATGCTGGGTTGTATTGCAAGGGTATATCCTCGAGGAGGGAGGAGTGATTCTGCCACTGTATAGGTCATTAGTTAGACCATACCTGGAGTACTGCGTGCAGTACTGGCATCCGTATCTGAAGAGGGACATTAAGTTACTGGAGGGTGCAGCGCAGGCGACAAAGATGATCAAGGGGCTGGGGGACTTATCATACGAAAGGAGGTTGAAGGAGTTGAACATGTACTCACTGGAGGAGAGGAGAGACAGGGTGACATGATTGAAACCTTTAAATACATGAAAGGAATAAACAAGACAGGTACAAAGGGGCTGTTCAAAGTAAGGAGGGAGGGACACCAGGGGCCATGATATGAGACTGGAGCGAGGAAGGTTCAGGAGGCAGATGAGAGACACTTTTACAGAGAGGGTGGTGGCTGGGTGGAATGCATTACCTGCTGAAGTGGTATGCAGTAGAACAGTGGACTGCTTCAAACGAGGATGGGACAGGACAAGGAGAGGGTTAATGAAGGGAAGGGTGTAAGGGAGGGCAGCTGCAGGATAAGGGGTGCTAGCTGCACATTCGAGCAGACTTGATAGACCTCTAGGCCTTTATCTGCTGGCAAATTGTATGTTCATGATGTTCGGTGATTGTGGCCCCAATGATGTCATCACATAACACATTTGGCAGCCATTTTAGGAAGCAGGTAAGAGTTTTTTTAAATTGGAAGGCTGGTTTTACAATTTTCAAATGCTCTGGAACCACGTTAAGGTAAATTATATAAATGTAGTTTTAGCATTAATGAATACAGCAGCCTTTTCTTTAGTCATCTAGAGTCAGATTTTTGAATAGTTTGTTTTAAAATGTTGTTTAGGTATCCTTTAAGAGACAAAGCAGGTCTGGAGTGGAGCTCGGTGAGTCAGGGACACTTCATCCACAGTGTATGGAAGTGCTGACCATGAGTAGTGCTGAGCATGGGACATGCTAGTGCTACTCATTTAAAATAAAACTTCTATTTTTTATTACTGTGTGAGATCTGTGACAAAAGTGTGTGCCACTTCAGTATGAAGGGTGCCTTGTGTTCAATCTCCACTAGTAAGCAAGGGTACCAGGCAGGTGATCATGGTCACTGAAGACAGGAGAGAGATATTTATTGAACTGGTCCCTTAGGTGGAGCCATGCTGCCAGGTAAAGCAGTTGTCATAGAGGCAGGGGAATGGAGGTCAGGGGTGATCATAGTGCCAGAGTCAGGTCTGACTTTGTTAAGTGAAAAATAATTGTTCCTGTTGTTTTCTGTACACTTCTGTAATGTTTTCAATTTGTGGCTGTAGTGTCTGGTCTAAGGCTGGGTGTTGGGGGTGGGCTCTCACTCGCTCTCTGTTAGCGAGCAGAAAATAAATGGTGACTACTAAACTTTGAATTTCAAATTGGCACAAGGATACCAGTTTGACATTTGGGCATGGCAGGCTGGAACTTTTATTTCCTGGTCATCTAGTGGAAGTTAATGTACCACCCGACACCATTTTTGAATAATTTATTCTGTACATGACGTCTCTATACCACCTGAAGTTGGCTGAGTCATATTGTTAGTTCATCCATGAAGTCTATAAATTTAGAGTTAATTCATATGTAACTAGTTGATGTTACAAATCACAAAGTATTGAGAAAAGGTACTTCATGCAATGCCATACCTTCTTCACTGGCAGCTAATGAACATATTAACACTTTCATTGCTTCTTTTCACAGTATCAGGTGCATGTTAACATGGTTTCAAAGTCATAATTCATATTTACTTAAGCAGTTTTCACCATGTAGTGGCACTTATTGTAAAGTCAAACCTTATTCATTTTACCACAATTGGAACTTTTCTCTTTTTGATTAATGCAATTTTGGTAGATAATTGCTATTTCAACCATGCTCTTCACTGGATAAATCTTCATTAATATATCCATAATAGCTAGTACCTGTTACTAGTCATTTTGAGGCATTATATGTAGTGTAACATGTATGGTATGTATACTGTTTTACAGTAAAATGATGGTATGTTTTGTTATCTGTGCAATGATCCCTTCTAAACCATTGTAGACTCTGGTTGTTTAGACATGCTTGTGGTCAGCTGAGAAAAAACATGAAACTTTGCTCCTTCCCTTTATGCATACACACCTTATTCAGGTCATAGTCATATACTAGTTTAAGAAATCTGAATAAAATATGACAGTAAGGGATTTTCTTTTCAATAAATATGTTTATTTTAAATACAACATACAATTTGATATCAAAATTATACAATGGAGAAAAAAACGTTGGACTATGATAGGTCAGTGTGTGCCTGCAATAGTCATGTTATATGAGTATAACATCACTGTACAAAGACCAGGTACAAACATGATTGCATGACAGAGTTACCAATCATGCAACCCCTCCACAACTTACTGACGCTCCGAGACTGCCACTGTAAAGGACTTCAACCCCACCTGACAATGTCACCATCTAAATCCCATTTCATTTTAATTACCCCAACTTGAGGCAAAACTACAGTTTCTTACTGAAATGGTCACTGTTTATAGCCTTCTCTTTTCAACGCCATCATTCTCACAGCAGTGCTGAGGCGCTCACAGTTACTGACCATTTCTCCCTGAATCCACACACAAAGTTCAATTTTAAGTCGCACTTCTTTCTGAAACAAAATGATTTAAATGTTTGTACTTCCTCAACAAGTATCACAGAAGCAACAAACTCACCCGATTAGCCCCAAGAACCATAAAGTCTATCCATGTTGCTTTCTCCATTTCTTTTTAGTTTAGTATGCTTTACTGATTTTCCAAATATATAATAAAAGATAAACAGAGAATAAATATGAACAAAACCTTAAACAGTAAGACCCTAAAAGAAGCAATCTAATGTAAAAAATGAAACAATACAATACAAAACTAGTCGATACAACCCCTTCCCTCCCACACATGCTGCTTTATGCTTTAGCAGTGGTGACATATCATTCTGAAAGCTACTAGATGCAGTACAAATGGCCTACAAAACAATCAATTAAAAAATACCCAGTCATAGGAAATATGGTTAACCAAAAATTAAGAAGGCAAACAAATACAACTCAACAATAATACTCGAATATTAATGCTATATAACAAGATGTTGGACAGTAGTTAATCAGGCATGTAATAAACCCCATTTCTCCAAGAAGGTATGCATTTATGTTTCACATTAGCAATGTATAATTCAACATTTAAGTGCTTCTTCACATTTCAAAACTGCAGCAGTTGCTGCACTTACCTAACCACCATATCCTCCTGATCATCTCTGATTCTCACAAAGATGAAAAATTACAGCAGTACCGGACAACAGACAGATCGCACTATGGGCATGGGTGACAGCAACACACTAAAACAAGAAGGACAGCCTCTCAATGGAGGACCAATATGCTTAACACCACCTCCTTCTGTACACAATGAAATTGTGGACTTTTTAGATTAATACACACATCAAAAAAAATCAATCAGAAATGTAAATATATATATTTTTTCTGTTTTACAAGTGAGCCATTGCATAACAGCAATAATTCACTCCAGGGTGTGTGTCATGCTGGGATAACATCACTCCTCAGGTGTTGGATACACTGGGCCCCAATCACTGAAGCGTGACATTATCCCAGCATGACATACCAACCTTGTCGCATTAGTTGCAATGGTACCACCAAGATTTTAATGATTATGCAACATCTATTACTTAAGATATCATGCTCCTTACAGTAGTGACAGCATTGTGGGAATTTCAACATAGCTGCATACAAAATTAGAGAACTTCACCAAAGCTCCTGTGATCCTTAACACTATACACTGATTCTTCTATTAAAAGGAAGGTACCTCGTCTTTCTATTACTTTACCTGTAATTTGCATGTAAAATATATTGTGGGGTCCTCTGCAGGGAGATTCAGTTACAGTGGGTCTGTTGTAGTAGCCATCTTTATTTCATCTCAGAGATAGCGGCCACACATCACTGGACATACACAAATAAAAGCCCACTGGGCATGACAGGAACTTATACATTAGATAGGACTACACATATGAATATGTATAAACTACAACCCTAATGGCATTCCTTAGACTTCCTACTATAAAAATATATATATATAATGGTATCATGGTAGTGCTATCATAGTTACAGTTGAATACCCCTTTTAAGGTTAAAGGGTGATACTTTGCACCTTAATAACTTTGCCACTATTCAGCAGATTTGCCTGAAATTTGGCAGACATGAAGTAACCATAGATCTTGGATCTGCCAACTTTTGTACCAGTTGAACATATAGGTACGGAGTTATTAAGCAACATTCATGCACACAATTATGTTTTTGCACATTCTTTCCCTTTGCCTACATGTCATGGTTTGCATGACCAGTCCAAAAACTTAAGGAATGTGTGGCCAGGTCCCCAATGTGCCTTTTGAAGATTTCGTGAAAACATATTAAACAGTTCAAGTTATTCAAAAAACAAGTTCCCATTATAAGTCAATGGGAAAAGTTAACAAAAGTTTGAAAATTAACCATAATGCACTTTTAGTTAGCATAAATGGCCCTAAGTAGTGTAAATCCACCATTTTGTTTTCAGTTACTGATCACAGAAATGCTTGGCATTTAAAATTGGGACCATCTAGGGAAATAATTATTTTGTGTTTACCTATTCAACCCTGAGGGATGCTAGCTCGTCTTTGTTTGGGACTAAACACCCCAGAAATATGTTTTCAAATTTCTGGAAAAGAGTAATGTTGCAAAGTAAGTGTCGCACTTGCGACACTTTCCCTAAATTCCTGCGAAAGGTGTGCAAATCCGACACTACTTTTCTAGACTATGGCCAAAATGACAGAATTCTTTGCCACCCTGCTGTAAACAAGCGGTTTGGTCTTTTGGACTGAAATTTGGAGGAAGGCAGCCAACATCTTACAGATGTGTCTTTTGGTGTTTGTTGACAAAATATTGCACAGATACAAAGTTACAGTACTCAAATTTGACATTTTTCCCATAGACTAACATGGTGGTGTCTGGCATCTTTGGAGACACGTATCTCGAGCGATGCGAGATCACAGATTTTAGTCATGACAATGAGTAGCCCTATGGGTTATGCATTTAGTGAAAATCTAGCTAGGAAACTCATGAATCATGAAATTTAAATTTTTTCTCGCTGTATGGTTACTGAGATATTACCATTTTAGTATTACAACTGCTTGTTTTCTTCTCCGAGGCCATTATTATGCATACATTCTTTGTTTCACTGTGTTTCTCAATGGAGCTTTTGGGAAAAATATTGTGTGCACTCAGTTACTGTTACACATAGGCATTACACTTGTGTTTCCATGCCCATTAGCGTTACCATTACTGTGTATGCCACCGTGTCGTTACCCTTTGCCTTTCCATTTGCGTTTGCATTACTGTTACCATTTGTGTCTCCACTACTGTTTTGTTTGTCTTTCTCTTAGCGTCACATGCATATTACCATTTCTGTTGGCAGCCGCCCTTCTGTTTTATTTGCGTTTGTCTTTTGTTTTGTGTTATCGTTGTTCTTGCTGTTACCATTTGCATTTCAATTCCGTTCCCCTGCCATTAATAATTACAGTTTGCATTTCAATATCGCTTATGTTTGCATTTGCTTTTCTGTTTTCTTTGGCATTATTGTTGCGGTTACCATTACCGTTTGAATTTACAATTGTAGTACCGTCACTGTCGTGTTACAGTTTACATTTCCGTATCTTGGCGTGACATTTGTGTTTCGTTCTGTTTCCTTTTGCGTTATTGTTGCATTACACTTATCATTTGCATTTACAATAGTGGTACCGTGACGTCCGGCGTTACCAGTTGCGTTTCCATATCTTGCATCTCTGTTTGTGTCACTGTTTGCTTTGGTGTCACTTTGCACATGCATTTCTATTACGCTTGCTTTACAATTTACGTTTGTGTCACCATGTGCGTAACTGTTACCGCTTCGTTTGTGTTGCTATTACCGTTACTATGTCACAAAAAATCACATGGTGGGAGCATTCCATTCACTATTTTAGTCTTCATTCTCAAAAGAAGGAAATTAGAGGCAAATACTCTATTTAATGCATCAGTTAGGGTTGTTCCACAGTGACAAAAGTGAGGAAATTCAGTGTTAGGGTTAAAACCCTTTGCACTCCTCAGCCCACCCCTAACTGGCATTGGGTGTGCATTGGGGTTATCTGTCCTAATTCTCACCCCATTCTCCTGTGCTTCAGCTTTTTCACGCATGTGATGGGGTGAGAGTTAGGGCAATCATTAATGCACACCCAATACTCAGTTGAAGGGCGGGCTGAGGGTGTGCAAGGGGTTTTCAACCCCTAACACTGAATTTCCTCACTTTGTCGCTGTGGAACAACCCTAACTGATGCATTAAACAGAGTTTATATATATATATATATCTATATCCATATCTATCTATCTATATATAATCTATATATATGTATAGATTATATATAATCTA
This sequence comes from Neoceratodus forsteri, assembly GCA_016271365.2. Classification (NCBI taxonomy): domain Eukaryota; kingdom Metazoa; phylum Chordata; order Ceratodontiformes; family Ceratodontidae; genus Neoceratodus; species Neoceratodus forsteri. The sequence goes on along the minus strand of CM057453.1, from coordinate 1,550,483,045 downwards.
TATATATGTATATGTGTGTGTGTGTGTATATATATATATATATGTACTACTATACATATCCATGTATGTACTACACTCCTTCCCTGTAGCAGAAACTTGTCTAAATACTTCAACAGTAATATTTCTAACTTCTAGGCCAAAGTAGACTATTCAGTACCCAGAACAAGTCCAGGGATTATTCTGCCCTTTCAGTAGAAACTGTCACTAACTTCACTAACTAAGTAAAGTCAAGTAAAGTTCAGTTACACAGGGTACAGGTTCAGTACATGACTTTAAAGGTCAAGTCTTTATGGTGGTCTTGGTGCCTCAGGGATATCTGCGGGCTGGAATAACCGCTGCTGGTGAAACAAGTGATTCACTATTATTTGGCACGGCAGCGGTGGAACTTCATGAGTAAAGTAAAGTCCTCTGTGTCACTGTCTTCATCTGGAGGACATCTTCAGTTGCATTTGCTGGCAACTAGGAATGCAGGGGTGATCCATATGTATGTGAACAAGTCTATGTCCTCGCAAACTGCATAAGTCAAAGGTCCCGTGTTTCAATCACCACCCAAGAATTCAGAAATCTTGGAATGTCTACAGTCTTGAACCATCACTCTCTCCTCAGGATGAAAATTCATACTGGCTTGGCTGATTGTCATGATCCTTTTGCTGTTTTAGTTGATGCTTTGTGACAGTACCAATAAAAATCCAAGCGAGCAATGACAAATGGGTACAATGTTGACATTTGAGAAATGGTTCAGCAGGTGTTCACTCTGTGACTGTGTGAGTAATGTCCTATAAGCCTGGTCATTCTATTACTCCCCTGGAACAACTGCCTAAGCCTGATCTCTGCAACTGTAAGTACAACATGGGCAGGTAGCAATTCTGTATCTCCCCTCCTGCTTACTGCTTCTTTTCATAGCTGACTACCTTATATCCATGGCCTAAGACACCCCCAGTGCATCATACTTCAGTCCCACCCCAACACCACTCACATAATAATATGGTGCACAAGTTTACATTGCCCCTGGCTGCCAAACTGGGGTGTTGCCTACCTTGGGCTCTGGCTCTCCAGAGAAAATGTATCTACCTAATAAGGCTAAGAATGTGAGGCGGCACCTGTTCTCTCACACAAGTCCTGGTTGCTACTTCTTCTCTTGCTAGACCTCACTGGTGACATCAAGTCCAACCCTGGACTGATGACCAACACCTCAGCCTCTCCCCTGCCTACTCAATCTAAGTTACTACCGAATGGACTAAAATAGCTCACTTAAATATAAATAGCCTTAGACCAAAAATGCCTGAACTAGAAGCTTGGGTCAATAGTCACACTTCTGACATCCTGGGTATCTTTGAGACCTGGCTGAAACTGAGTATCAGACCGCATGAGGTTGGCATAGTTGGATACAAATGCTTCAGGGTAGATCATCTGAGAAAAAGATTTGTGGTGTCATCGTATACGTGAGGAACAATCTTGATGCTACCCAAATTGCAATGCCTTCCCTGCTCCAAATGGGGCAGAATCAATGTTCCTTTCTATCACCCTTGGGTTAGTCAAGAAACTTCTGGTTGGCAGTGTATACCTGCCCCTAAGGTGGTGGCATCCTGCCTAAACTCCTGCATTACCTCCTGTGTGAGCCTTACCGCATCAGGATATCATGATCGGAGGTGATTTTAACATTGACTGGTTGAGCTCTAAAATGTCCAAATTGACCACGTCCTGACAGACTCCAATCTGTTTCAAATCATAGTGGCCCAGCTCACATCAGCACAAGATCAGGCATTCATACCCTGCTGGACTGGGTGGTCACCAACCATCCTCCAGGATAAAATCAGCTAGTGTTCTCTCTTACAGTATAAGTGATCACTCACTGACCTGTGCGTCTGGTGCAACAACTACCCATTCCACCCAAAATCATCAAGACATGTGACATGTCCAAATTTGACCCCAACTCTTTCCTGGACATAATCCACAGTACTGACTGGGGACCAATAAATACCCTTCCGGATGTTAATTCAGTGCTAGACTTCTTTGTTTCAAAACTCACAGACATCATAGACTCCCTTGCTCCAATGAGGAACTGCCAGATAAAAGGTCCAAGCTCCTGACTCACTAAGGAGTTAAGACACCTCATGACCTCTCGTGATGAAGCCTGGAGGGCTTACAAATGCAATCACCTACCTACTGACTGGCAAATGTACAAACAGCTAAGGAATAGTTTCAAAATTCCATTCAAAAACTAAGTGCTGCCATTTTAAGAAACTCCAAACAGAGCACCTAAGTAACCAACTCACTCTTAAAGGTAACACCACTGAAGTCCTCAGCTGCATTGATGTCAGGGCACAGCCCATGCAAACTCCCATCCATTGCATCCTCCTTTAATGAATTCTTCACAGATCTGCATCAATATACCCTCTCTATTCTCTAGCTTCTCTGCCCCCACCAGACCCCTTGCATGCTGACAAAAACATAGGCGGTCCCTCCTTCCACCTAAAACTGGCTACACTTAAAGTCAGCTGTCTACTTAAGAATCTGAATGCAGACAGTTCACCAGGGCATGACACTCTAGAACCCAGATTCCTCAAATTCAGAGTGGATGCACTATCCCATTCCATCCATGACCTATTTAATAGATCCTTTCTAACCTGCACGTCCCTGATAAATGGAAGGTGGCAGTGGTCATCCTATGTGCACAAAGGTGGCTCCAATGGGGTTGTGGAAAACTTCCATCCCATATCAATACTCTGTTCCTAGCTAAGGTACAGGAGCAGATTGTATGACCACCTCAAAACTACCTTGAACATTACCAGCTCCTATCTCCTCCTAACATGGATTTAGGAAAAACTATAGCACCAAAACTGCTCTGATCAAGGTCTCCTCAGATGTATATCATGCAGTGGATACTGGCCTTGCCACAGGTGCAATATTCGTGGACTTGACCAAGGCTTTTGACTTGGTTAACCATGACCTGCTCCTTTGCCAACTACATGTTCTGGGTCTTGATAAGAATGCTCTATCATGGACCCAAAGCTACCTTTGGCCATACTCAGCATGTCAAATGGTAGGCTCCTGTCAAGTCACAACTCATCACCCATGGAGTACTCCAGGGCTCTATACTGGGCCTGCTGTCCTCCTTATTTATTAATGAGCTCCCTATAACTGTGGTGGTGCCACAGTCCATCACTATGCAGATGATGCCATCATCTACTGATCCTCCTCTGACTCTGGGTGGCTTAACCAACACTAGCATCTGACTTCCTTACCCTTGAGGAGTGGTTTGTTGCAAGAAGCTGGTCCTTAATGCTACAAAACCAAATGCAAGCTCATTACTAACTCTACATCTTATGCATGCCCCCTTCCCCAGCAATTCAATCACAGTCTAGAGTTGCCCTAGAATCAGTTCAGTCATTCAGATACTGGGGTATCACCTTGGACCACTCTCTCTTGCTGGATGTTCATGTTGCTTCCTTACAAAACTCTCAATCAGAGTAGGAGTTCTCTACAGAATCGATCTACCTCTCATCGACCTAATGCCACAAGATGGCTAATGCCACTCTCTGCCCCATTTCATGTACAGAGCCCTGCTGCTCTCTGTATCTTCTTCTATTCTCTCGCCTTTGTCAGGTATATCACAGAGTGGGTAGGTTTGCCTTGGGAACTGATGCTAGGCATCATCATTGCAATGTACTGTCTACCTTGGGTTGGCTACCCTTTGAGTCCAAACTTTGCTATCCTACTCTAAGCTTACTACACAAGTTTGTCTGTTGCTTCACCCCTTGCTTATCTGGGAGTCAATGCAAAACTCCCCAGGGTGTCCTAAGGTCAGCCTCTCTGCCCCTGCTACAGAACCTAACCTGAGACTATCTTTAGCCTGAGATTGTTTGCCTATATGGCTGTGTCCTACTGGAACTGTTTGCCTCCATCAATCCAGGCCTGCTCCTCCATTCTCAATTTCAGTGCACTCTGCTTATACACCTTGCACCACTTGTTCATGCTTTCGAGTAGCATGAGTTTATCAGCTCTTTTTGACTCCTAATTTTGACTCCGTGATCTGCCACTGCACCTATGTCTCCCCAAGCCACTCTAAAAATAGGTGCAAATAAGTATGCAGACTGTACATAGTATTGATTTCCCTGTGTTGTATTGTTACCTTCCTGTATAATCTACGTATCACTGCACATAGTTGTGTACTTGTTTGCTGTAGTAGAGCTATCCTGCTCAACTTTGTATCTACTGCTGTGCTCATTTGTCGGATGAATTTATACTGTACAACTGTTTTATCAACTACTGCACTATCAATTGTTTTTCACTCCCGGTCACCCCTGAAAAGGGACTATCAAGTCTCAGTGGGCTTACCAGGTTACCAAAATTCAATAAATGAAATAAAATAAAATAAAATAAATAAGTGAACAGAAAACAACCAACCTTTGTGCTTTAGGTACTTGCCGTGAATGCAGTTTTCCAAGCTTTTGAATGTCTGTACAGTTTTTCGGCTCGCCATTGGATACTGGATGGTAAAAGGTGGAGTCAAAATATTCAGCTTTAAGAACAGTTTGAAATCATGGGAAGAAAATTTGAGACAATTGTCAAACACTAACTCCTGTGGTAGGTCATAAGAGGCAAAAAGTTGTCTCAAGGTTTACAGTCTTTTCAGTAGTCATGACTTATGTGGGCAACACTTTCAGCCATTTAGGTGGATGTCAATTACTACTAAGAAATGTTGTTTGTCCACTATGGCATAGTCAACATGGATGCCCTCCCATGGTGTGTAGCCCAGGGCCATGTGATGCAGGGTGTGGTTGATAGTTGGTTGTGGACAGAAGCACATGGTGCACATTGGTGGATAAGATATTGGATATTTTGTCAAGTCCTGTCCATCAGAGGTATCCTCTGGCCAATGCCTTCATTCAAGAGATTCCAGGATGACTGTCATGTAAGTCAATAATCTCTTGCAGACCTTGGAAGTCTACAACTTGAGCTCCCCACAGAGCATAGCCTTGCTCTATGAAAACTGGTCCTTCTTGTCTAAGTAAGTTTGGGAGTCAGGTCTGTTGTGAAGTTGGGCCAATCATTTAGAGTGAATCTAGGACTTTAGAGGACAGGATCTCACTGTATATGTGCTGCTACATCCTGTGAAGCAATGGGTAATTCCTCAAGATGTGAAAGATGCAATAATTCCACATCACCTTCCTTCTCTGCAACATCTTTGCATGGTAGTCTCAATAATGCATCTGTATTTACGATCTTGAAATGTCTATATTCAATGCCATACCTGTAGTTGTAAGCCAACAAAATCAGGTCCCATCACTGCCTAGGTGCTGCAACAGTTAGTATTTCAGCCTTTGGCCTCAAATTGCCAGTAGAGGCTTGTGATCTGTTAGCAGGTGACTTTCCATACATCTCACAGTACTTACGGAACTTCTTGACACCAAAAATTATGTTTCAAGCTTTTTCTCAATCTGAGCATAGTTTCTTTCACTTGGGGACAATCACCTGGAAGCAAAAGTGATTGGGTGTTCCTCCCAGAAGGTAGCACATGAGAGATGATGGACCCCACTCCATATGGTGATGCTTCACATGCCAGCCTCAGAGATTTGGCAGGATCATAATGTGATAACCATTTGCTGCTTAGAAGATGTTTCTTTCAAGCCTGGAATTCTTCCTCACCCTGTGGTGACCAATTCCATTGAGCATCTTTTTGTAGCAAGTCATGAAGTGTTTATAACAATGTGGACAGCTGGGCTAGGAACTATCCATAGTAGTTAAAGAGTCCTTAGAATGATCTTAACTTTGTCACATGTGTTGGTGCAGGTGCCTTGACTATAGCATCCACCTTGCTCTCTGTTGGGTGTTGGCCTTGGGCGTTGATCTAGTGACCTAGGTACTCAACATAATTTTGCAGAAATTGGCATTTGGGTAGCTTACTCTCAGTCTATATCATTACAGTCTGGTCAGAACTTGTTCCAGGATTATCAGATGCTCTTCCACTGTGGATGCTGTTACCAAGATATCATTCATACTACACGGTACAGTCTGTGCAGTATCTCGTCCATTGTGTTCTAGAAAATTGCTAGTGCTGTGGAAACTCCATATGCAAGCACGATCGGGTAAAGTCCCTTGTGGGTGTTGATGGTTAGATACAGTTATGACTCTGATACCAGTTTCAGATGCTTGTATGCAAAAGATGAGTCAAACTTGGTAAAGAACTTGCCCCAGAAGGCGTGGCAAATAAGTCCTCTGAATTGGGTAATGGAATTCATCCTTCCCACATCCTCCCTGATTTGTCTTGTTTCAGTACCACAATGATAGGGGCAGCCAATCACTCCTCTCTACTCATTAGATGATACCATAACTTTTGAGACAATTCAGTTCCTTTTCCTGCTTACCTTAAAGCATATGGTAGTGGTTGAGGCTTGTGGAAAATTGGAGTGGCTCCGGTTGCACTTGGATCTTTGCCTTAAAATCTCAGATTGTGCTGTAACCATCCTGGAAAATAGGACCGTGTCTGTCCAATACTTTATTGTTATTTATTGAATTTTGTTGATCCAGTAAGCCCACTGAGCCCAGAAGTCCCTTTTTCAGGTGCATCGGGGATACAGATGGTAAGCACCTGAAATTGAACCAGATTAAGCTGTTTGTGGTATTTTTAGTGAATGGGAGAAATTTGGCCAGGACACCGTGAAATTCCCCTACTTTGTCATAGGGACTCTGTCTCACAGGACCTTGGAGGAGCTCAGTGGTGAGCTGGATCAGCCAGCATGTGGATGTGTGGCTTCCTCTGAAAGCATGTTCAATGCTGTAGAAGGGAGACCAGCAGGGTTTTTGGATGGAAACTATCGCTCTGTAGATATAGATCCAGAGTTGAGCTGCAACAGGAGTTACATGACAGGATTTGGATGATGAATCAAGAGTACGAGGAGGCCTCAGCAAAACTGCAAGAGTAACATAAGAGAAAATGACTGGGGATGCATCTCCTTCTCAAGAATCCTCCTTAATGAAAATGTTTTTCACTGAGGTTGTGAATGACACAGTGCAGCAATCTGCGGCTGTAGCATCTGTGGATGCGAGTTTTGCAACATTCTCCTGGGGACGAGGATGGTCAGCCGGATGATGCGTTATCGAATGCATGCTGGATCAAGAACTCAGATGCTACTTGGGCCATAGATGCTGAATTCAAGGATCCCTAAGTCTGCCACTGCAGGTCCACATAGCCACAGGACAGGACTTTCCTTTAGTGCTCCCAGAGATATCTACATCATCTCGGATGAGTTTGCATGCTAAAGGAGATGGACCCAATTTACTAGGTATCTTCTCAACCTTTCCTTCTGTTGATACAAACACTGACAATATTGACTTTGTGATTCAAGACAAGACGAGCCCTAGACCACATGATAATACTGATATGGGGAACTTGTCTGCACAGGTTCATTGTGAAGTCCTCCAGACCCACAGGCTGGGAAAAAGACATATCGGTTTTGTTTCATAAACTTGTGGAATAGGCAAAACACTGTAATGCCATCTGCCTCAGATATTTGGGAGGAATGCCAGAGCTGCCAGACACATTTTTTGTTGGCTGGGTCTTGTTGAAACAATCTTTTGGTTTTCCTCCTCGGAGGTTTATGCCCTGATTCATGTTCCTGGAGGCGTGCTTTTGATATAAGCTTCGGGACTCAGGAGTTCTGGAAAGATTCTGGTCGACATACAGGTATGTGTGTTAAAGACTTATCCACTTTGGGCCCCTTTTCAGGTTATTCCTCTTACACAGCAGTCATTTCGTATTGTTACTGTTTTATTTAGGAATGAAGGGGTGAATGTAACAGATATTTTACAATGGATGGAGAAAAATGTGATGTCCAGGGTTCTCCAGAACAGATTTTAGATTCAGAGGGCTTCTGGAATGGGGAATGGAGAATAAAGGTTAAATTGTTTCAAGAAGATAATGAATTTCATCATTTGACGAATTGCTTTTTCATCTGCAGGGATAAGGGGTTTATTTTTATCCCGGGCAAGTGAGACGATGCTATAAGTGTGGGTCCCCAGACACATTAGTATGTCTTGTGGCAAAGTGGTTTGCTTTAGATGTGGAGATATAAAACAACAACTAATAAGGTTTCATTATGAGAAGAACTGGTTTTAGAGCTAGAACAGAGATTTGGTTTCAAGGTAGACAGGAAGCTATTAATCCTTTGAAAGCTGTGAACAACAACGAAAAAAAGATATGAGAACATTGATCACTTCCTCAGGTGATGAGGTGACATCCCAAAAAGCAATTTTGAATGAATTGGATAAAATATTTAGTTCACCTGTTCAAGGCAGACCAGATGCTTCGGCAGACAAAATGGATGCCTGGTTGGCTTCTTGTTCTTTGCCCCAGATTCCAGTGCAGTTAGTTTCTACACTCAAACAACCACTAACTAGTTTTGAATTGGAATCACTAATTAAAGCTTTGCCAAGAGGAAGTTGCCTGGGAATGATGGCCTTCCGAAAGATTTATCCTTTCATCTTTGACACTATAGGGCTTGAATTGCTCCAGATGTATGTCATCAGTTTATAACAAAGGAGTTTTACCAGTAGTTTTATTCAGGGTTTAGTGATTTTTCTTTATAAGGCTGGGGATAGAACAGATTTGCAGAACTGGATGCCCATCACACTTTTGAATTTGGATAGTAAACTTTTGACCAAATTATTAAGTAACCAAATTTCCCTTGTTTTAAATTCTATTGTACATACTTCACAATTTTGTTCCGTGGCTGGTAAGACAATTACAGATGCTCTGATCATACTATGAGAATTTTTGATAGAAGTAGATTGGGAGGGTTCACGGGCTTTTTGCTCAGCCTTGATCAACTAAAGGCATTTGACAGAGTTTCTCACCTTTATTTATGGAAATGTATGCTTTCCTTTGGCTTTCCTGATTCCTTTTATCATGGATCAAAGGGATTTATACAGGCTGAGGTGTGCCTTGTGTTAATGGGTGGATTGGTAAATTTCATAGACACACTAGGGGTGTGCGTCAGGGCTGTCCCTCAGTCCTTTATTGTACATTTTAGGTTTGGATCCCGTTTGGTGAGATTACATTCAGCTGACTCCATTTAAGGGCTTTCCTTTATAGTACATCTCCTGAAGTTATGCAGTTGCACATGCTGCTGATCTTTGCTTCCTTTTATGAATATTCCCACTTGTAAAGCTGCTGAAGCAGTGATTACGGCTTGTATGGAAGGCACAGGAGCTCAAATCAACAGACAAGAAAGTAAGTGTCTCTATCTTGGAGGGTGATTGTACTTATGGTACAGGCATGGGTATTTCAGTAATGTTCTCCACAGTTAAAATTTTGGGTATTTGCTTTGGTATTGATAAAGCTGATGAATTTAATTGGGAAAAGCTTATTAAGGAAGCATTGACCAGGGTACATTCTGGAATAAATGGAGAATGTCAAAGTTGAAGTGGGTTTATATGATTAAGACCTTTTTAATTGGGTAATATTTGCATTTAGCTGCTATGTATTCTTTACCCAAGCATTTAGACACTTTTTGTTAGTGTATTTTTTTTCAGGCTGTATGAGGTAGCAGCTTGAACCCCATAAAAGAGGACTATTGTATCTCCCTAAAACACAGGGTGGTTTGGGTATGGTGAACCCTATTGTTTCTTTGTTTCCATCTTTTTATATGTCAATATGCAGCCTCTATTATGTAATCTCCCTTGTTTCTGGTCTCCTTGGGTATCTGATGTTATCTCCCCAAGGCTGGATGATTGGGGATGGAAAATGCCTACTGCAAGACAAAAACATATACAGGATCTTCCTGATTATTTTTACTACTGTTTCAGGAAACTAAAATTATGGAAAGTGATGAAATCCACCATTCTGCATACTAAATGGAAAGATTTTTATGCTGCCCTCCAATTTTCTTATTTTCCAATCCCCTGTTTTTTAGAGAGAGACCAAGGGAACTATCGAATATTAGGGCCATGTTTAGTTAGTCCACAATGCCCCTTGTATGTGGGATGTGACATGGTTGGGGGTTCATGGTCAGCTTAACATTATGGGTAACCTTAGGCACAAACGATCGCAGAAGGAGCTTGTCCCAGAATGAAAATGTGTCAAGAGTCAGTTGAATCTATGGATCATTTGTTTTTTTATGTCCCTATGTGGCTCAATTTTGGGAGATTTTATCTCACCATTGGGCTTCCTCACCTTTTATTAATTTAAGCCCAGATAATTTGTTGCAGGGTATAGTCCCTAGAGCTGGGAGCCACTATGATGTTAATCTTCTTCATGGTATTTTGGGATGCATTAAGTATCATGTTTGGCAGGCCAGATGTAAATGATCTCTACAACAATGTTTTATTACCCCAGAACAATTATTTTGGATGATCAGAGAGGCTGTTTTACATTTGAAAAGCAAACCATGACATGCTTCCTTCTCACATTTATGGGAAAAAATGGAAACTTTGACTTGGCTAGATACAGGATGAACAGCCTGGATATTTTTGGGGTTCATATTTGGGGAGGTGAGATTTGGGTCCCTTCACCCCACACACTTTTTTTATTTAGTTGTTTAACTAGGAATAGCACACTAAGCTGAAAGCTTTTGCAGGAGAGCGACCTGGGAGCACAGGGAAGTTAAGTGGCTTGCTCAGGGTCACACAGTATGCAAGTGGAAGCTGTGGGATTCAAACCCAGGTCTGGTCTGCTGGATGTCACCAGCTTTGCAGCTCAGAGCCTTAAACCACTCGCTATACTGCCACTTTTTAGTATTGCAATGGTTTCCTCTCTCAAAGTATGGGCTTCTTGTCGGAATATATCAAAGGTTTTAGAATTTTGCTGCTTGATATGTCTTGTTTTGTATTTAATTTGTTTCTTCTGACATGAGTTTTCCTTTTGGACCTATGTTATATGATACTCCCTACTATTTCAGTAGAAAGAATGAGGAGACATATTTATGATAGTTTTGTCTTTGGTATGGGGTTTTAAGGTCATGCTATATTTGCTTTTATTGTGTTTTGTATGAAGCGATACAGTTTTTGTATATTTGGAAAAACAAATTCCCATGCTTCTGCAGTGAGAGACAGGAGGGGAGGGTTATAACTTATTTTGCAGTACCATGTATTTTGTTTTAGTATGAACACTTTTCTACCTTATGTTATTATTTAAATTATGTTTAAGTTTCAGAAGGATATTGTATACTTTCATGTATTTGTTTCTTTTTATGATTTGCTTTGTAACATTTGTGATGTACCATGCTTCTTTACAGTTTGAATATAGGTTCCCTTACTCTTCAAGTGTGTGTGTGTGTGTGGGGGTCTTTTTAATATTATGATTTCCTTTCAGCCTTAAATATTTCTTTTGACAATGCACTTGAACAGGTATGACTGTGCTGCTTATTTCAATTTTGCATGTGGTATGGATTTTGTGGGAGTTTTTCACTGTTTTGTATTCATTTGCTTTTGAAGTTATATGAATGTTTTCAGTGGGGATCTCTATTACTAAGAATCATTTATATTTGACATTACTGTATGCTGTAATACTTATTTTTTATTTCCTTTTAATATAATGTTGTATAAGGCAATTATTTTATATATTTTGGTTTGAGTTTTGAATAAAAAATTCCCTGCTGTTTTAGTGGGGGGTGAGAGGTTAACATTGATTAATATGTTTTGGGACTATAGAAATGGAATTTTGTGTTGAATGTATGATGAAATACTTCTTTATGTTTACCTTTATTTTTGCATTATGATTTTGTGTGAAGTAAGCTATTATGTTTATATTTTACTTTCAAACTTTAATGAAAAATTCCCTACTCTTTACTGGGATGGGAAGGTTTTTTGTAACAATCGGATTATGTATGTTTGAAGTTCATGTATGATGTACTACTTATTTATGTTTCTGATTTCTTTCATTATGATTTTGAATTGCGTAAGTAGTATAAGTTCATATATCTCAGCAAATGTTAAATTTCAGCCAATCAGCCGCGTGCCACGTCATTTGACAGGTGGGCGTGGCCTAAAATGGACAATCAGAATCATCCTTGTTAAACGAGTCCCTCCCTAAAATCGCTAGCCACCCACTTTTGGTGGAAGTGATACAACCTCGAACCCATGTCCGCCCCTTGGCAGGAAATTATGCGTTCAAACCCGTCTCCTGCCCTTGTGCAGGAATGACCACACTGAAACCCTGGAAGTGACATAACACCACCATTTTGTAGCGACTTTTGCCCCTCATTCTTGTACCTCCTCGATCCCCTGCCACCCACCATTTTGTAAGCATCCTATGCCCTCCTTCTCGTGACACTCCTTGAACCCCTGCCACGCCATCCTGGCTGGAACCCGAGTCCCACCATGCTAGCTTGAACTCCTGCCTCCCTCCTTTCTCCTGCACCCCCACCATACTGGCTCAACCCTGTCCCCTCCTTTCTCCTGCACCCCCACCATCCTGGCTCAAACCACTGTCCCTCTTCACCACTGTGCTCCACCCACCCAAAAAATCAGTTAGGGTTTATGTAGTGTTATGTGCCCCCTGTAGGCTTGGGGGCTATAACTGCAGGGGCATGTGTGTTTTTTTATTAGGATATTTTCAGAAAGAAGTATCTAGGAGGCAACCTGATCATGCAGAGGTTCACAGATCTGTGTGGAGACCCGAGGAAATTCATCTGCCTGTGTGAGTACCCTTTTTCTGTTTTTATAACAATATACAAAATAATTTAACTTGCATCTGTAGGATTGTGTCAAACTTGCATCAAAGGATAGCTTTATGTATCGCATGTAACATTTATAAGCTAAAATGGAGGACCTCTGTGTAAATAAGATGGTTCAGCAGTTTTCTCTGGATAGCATTGCAACAATCTAAAACTAATTATTTATACTTCATCATGAATTAAAATAATAATATATATCAGAAAAAGGAATACACATACCTATAGTTCACCCCTCAGCTCCGTGTAGTATCAAGGAGAAGTCTGAAATGAAATGTGTGTGTGATATTTATAATGTTTTGAAAAAGGGGTGGGGTCTACAACAGATGTGCCTCTGACACATGTTACCATGTATAGTATGATGGGGTGTGGTGATGGTTTTACCAAGGGCAGTCCATCTTGCAAAGCATTATAAACCCTGTATTTGAAGCCAGAAAGCACAGCTTTTGAGAGATTCCTCAGATTCTGTTTTATAGACTTGGAGCAGATTATCAAAAACATCAAGCAAGAAGACGGCACAGCACAGCGCTCTCAATTCAACCTCCTGTAACAAGCCAGATTGTCACACCACCTAATGAAAAGTCTGGAGATGAAAAGCCAAGCAAGAAGATAGCTGTCGGGGCCCCACAACCCAAGCCAACGAGTGTACTACGTGAGGTGTGAAAAGAATATCCCACACAAGTCTTGTTGAGTGGAAGAGTGTCTGACATAAAAAGAAACTCGCTGAACAGTTTGGTGAATCAGAAAATCCTAAATCTGACTGTCCTTCTGAAGAGACACCACTGCAAGACCTTGAAGAGTTGCTGGGTGTGAATCTGATGCAGAAAAGAAGTTACTATGAAACCAAAAACAGAGATTGACAAGAAGGAGAGCATAGAAGATGGTCAGTGAGACACTGCCAAAAAAGCATCAGAGAAGTTGTGAAAAAGAAATGCAAGACACAGCCAAGAGGGGCCTCTGACCAAGAGGGTGATGATGATAATGCAGCCACAAGCAGTCAAGCCCAGGCTAAGAAAGAAAAGATGAGAAAAATGAAGAAGAAGAAGAAGAAAGAGTTGCCTTGATGAGGTAAATGCATTTTAACATTTAAAAAATGTGAGTGGTGACATCGTACATGGTGTAACTGAGGGAGATGAGTTAGCAGTAGAACTAAATCTTACCTATAATGAGTCAGAGGACCAATGCTGTTTTCTGTTTTACTTTAATAGACTGAAGGATTTGCGATGGAGCAGCAGTCATATTCGGACAGCATGGATTCTCGACTTTCCACAAATCTACTGCTCGACTGTCTTTGCTGTGTGAAAGATACAAATGTGGTTGTTAATGAGATGTGTGAGAACCAGTATGTTAGAAATACAGAGCGATAGAATGTTTCAAAATGTCACAGAACAGGCTGTGATCACCACACACCCTCTTCTTCTACTGAGATTAGACAGGGGACCTCATGTGAAAAATCAGGCCTTAGTAGTAAACCCCCAAAACTGACAGCGATATGTATTGTAAGTACGTTATATATCATACCATCCATGGTAATTGCCTCAGTGATACAGAGGGTGATACATTGTGAACTGGTCGATTCCTGTCCTGGGTGTGAGATAAATGATCCGAGTCAGAAAAACCATTCATGTGTCCTTGATGACTTAAGGTCTAAAGAAGCATGCAGAAATGTTATGAAGCCATACATATAGGGCAGCTCACGCCCATGATCTTGGCAATCACTATGAAGCATCAGGGTTAAATATGACCAATTGTACCCTGGAAACTACAAGTCATGTTTTAAATGATGTGAGAAAATCCGATGACCCATGTGGTTAGTTATGCAAATGTTACAGCAGACAGACAGTGAAATTAAAAAAGATGCCTGCCGTCTGGTCAGCAAAGGTTCCTTTAAAAATTTCTAAAAGAAATTCAGGAACCCTGTTTATATTGTAAAAAATTACCCCACCCCCCACCCCAAATTACTACATGGAAACATTTCAGTATCAAAATGTGTCATATTTTATTTTACAGATAATCATGCGGATGCAAGTACAGAGAGAATCCAAAGGCTTATGTATCTGATCCTAAGCCATTACTGCCATCCATCACTGTTTGGTACACCTCAATATGACATTTGCCTTTGTGAGATACATGCAGCCTCTGAACTGATGTTTGCCCTTCCAGAAGTATGGGAAGATACAGATAAATATATAAATGAATCTGTGTTACCACTTGTAGAAAATGTTAAAGTGTTTGCCGATATATTAGTGGAAGGCGATGAATGTCTTTGTGGACTTTATATCATGATCGTCATAGTTATGTGTGTGTGTACTACAAAGCACAAAAACCTTGTGATATTATACGTGTTGTTAACCTGGCTTCTCTGCTTGCTGAAATGATCCACTGGTCAAAAAGGACCCTTTAAAAAATGATATAAGGAAATTCAGGAACACTGTTTATATTGTTAAAAACATTTACCCCAAAAAAACTGTTACTTATTACCATTTTAATATTGTTCATATTGTTACCTGGCTTTTCCACTTGCTAAACCACCCATGCAGTGAGAGGTTACTAAAACATAGTGCTGTATGTTTTTACAGAGTATGCAACAACGGAAACACCCTGTCAGTGCATCCAGAAGCTTATTACCAACCAGTCAGACACAGAGCTAAACAACCTGGTTTAAATCTACCACAGGACAAGCACCATCTGTACTTTTAGAGACATGCCAAGGTCTTTTGATGGTCTCCAGAGGGACCCCAAAAGGAAACTGTGGATTATTTTAAGGATGAGGGGGCTACTCTTGAGGAAGCAATGTTTAAAATTGCTATAGAGTTTATGCATAACCCTTATGATGTAATACACTTTTGTGGTTTTATCTGTACCGCTGTTGACTTTTTAGTGTTTAGTTTGCAGAATGGGGGTCTGAGTCTGACATCATAAATTTTGCTTCTTTTATCCTTTTGTTGTGTTTCATAAACCAGATTTAGCATATGCTTTTCCTAAATAGTGTATTATAATGTACTTTCAGATGGAGCATGCTGACATGCTCCCAATATTCCAGACAGTCTTGATGTCTACAATGTACCATGTGATAAAGGACATTTTAAAGGAACCTATATACTTTGGAAAGCAGCCTGCATTAAATGTCTGCTCTGAAGATGCTGCTGCTTCACTGGCAGAAAACACACCGACTCTGATTAAAAGTTACCACCTTGTATGGAGACTCTATGTTGACGTAATGGAAAACAGTAACCGTAGAACAGTATGCAAGGTGAGCGTCATCTTAGATGTAACAGAATGTCTTAAAAATCAGGCTTGATATTTTGAGTGGTGTATGGCATATATGTGTATGTATGTGCCTACATCATCACTAAGGGAAGTGGATGATGCCAATGCTTGTGTAAAACATGCAGCTCAAAAGTTGCTGTTTCTGAGTATTGTGAAGCATGTAAAAATTGAAGTAGAGAAACAAGATATTATATAATCGTTGCATGCTTGCCATGTGTTATGCCTTTGTTATGTAGCAGCTATATGCATTAGTTTATGTATTATAAAGTACATAAAGTAAATATTCAAATACTGTTATGCGTGTGTATTTATAAATAAAATATAATCATGCATTGCTCTTTGTGGTTGTCATAGTGTTTTAAAAGAACAGAAAGAGCACATGCTTTATTTACTAGTGACAAGAGTTTTGCTAGCTAACAGATGTATCGGGGTTGACGAAAGAAGATGAATGATCACCTGTTCCAGAATATATATTTTAATGCAAAAAAAGTGGGTAGTTTCACAGGGGTGACTCAGCTGTATAAGGCTGCAAAAAACTTGATAAAGGGTCACCAGGAAGGTGTTGCAGAATGGCTTGCGAAGCAGGACCCTATTCATTACACAAAGCAGCCAGAGTCCGATTTAAGAGAAATCCTGTCATTGTTTCTGACATAGACAGACAATGGCAAGCTGATTTAGTGGATATGAGTCAATATGCAAAGTACAATAATGG
Source organism: Neoceratodus forsteri (assembly GCA_016271365.2). Taxonomy (NCBI): domain Eukaryota; kingdom Metazoa; phylum Chordata; order Ceratodontiformes; family Ceratodontidae; genus Neoceratodus; species Neoceratodus forsteri. Next base: position 1,550,466,392 of record CM057453.1, on the reverse strand, counting down.
GTTTAAGTACATACTGGCGTGCATCGATGTGCTGTCCAAGTATGCCTGGGTAGTGACTTTAAAAGACAAATCAGGCAAGGCAGTGACACAAGCCTTTAAAACTATTTTTAAAAGTGACGGACACCCTAGAAGTTGCAGACTGATCAGTAAAGAGTTTCTAAATGCTTCCTTAAAGAACCTATTAAAACAAAATAAAATACACCATTTTATGACGATAATGAAGTTAAGGCCAGCATTGTAGAAAGATTTAATAGGACACTGAAGTCACTCATGTGGCGTTACTTTACAGCCCAGAATACTTGGAAATATACAGATGTGTTGTCAGACCTGGTGCACAGCTATAACCATACTTATCACAGAAGCATTAAACACAGACCTGTGGATGTTAACCTTCAATGCCCTGGGTGTATGGAAGATCCTCTACGATAATTCTGTTCTTGGCAAAAACAAAAGGTACCCTTCAGAAAGATGATCACGTGAGACTATCTAAGCTAAAGGGGTGTTTGAAAAGGATATGAACAGATGTACACAGATGAGATATTTATTGTGACGGAGGTCTTAAAGACACAGAGGCCCACCTATAAGCTAAAAAGACTATCAGGGGAAGACATTAAAGGTACTTTTATGCTGAGGAGCTGCAACAAATTGAACCTGATGAGGACCGTGTGTACAGGGTGCAGAAAATCCTGGAGGAGAAAAAGCGTGGCAGAAAAACTTGGTATCTGGTAAAGTGGAGAGGTGGCCCGATAAATTTAATAGTGGGGTTGAGGCAACACAAGTTCAGGACATTAAAGCAGATTAGGCTTAAAATGCTCAAAATGGATTTTATATCACATTGCCCAGCAATGCATCGCTAAACATTTTCCCCAACAATACTATATCCACTTTTACTGTAAAGTTACCACAAACACTTGAACTACCTGGTGAATGGGAAGTGGGCTTAGCAGAAATTCAGTACCCTCATACCTGGGACAATGTGCCTGCACAGAAAAACAGGTTCAGTATGCTCTATCAGCTTCTAAATGTAGCCCACAGTAAAACACCACCAACGGGACCCTTTACTGAGTCAGCAGCATTTAAAATTCCATTGGGCTATTATCCTAACATGGCTGGTGCTATTTCTCAAATTAATAAAGCATTTTTGAAGTAAATGAACTGCCAGTGGTTTTGGAACAACAAGCCATCGGAGAGAAATAAGTATTGACAGTGAAATCAAATGCATTTTGTTTATGCGGGCAGTTACAGTACCTTTGGGTTTAGCAGACTTGAGGTAGGTGTAGGAAAGAATCTAGCAAAGAACCCTCCAGATATTAATGGGGATTTTACATTATATCTACACTGACATTATCACACATGAAATAGTGGGTGACAGTCTAGTGCCTTTGCTAAGATGCATACCGTCAGGAGCCAAGACAATGAGATAGTGACCATGACCTATGATAAACCCCATTATCAAACAGTCAGTAAACATCAGATCGATACAGTCACTATTGAAATAAAGAATGATCAAAATGAACCTGTACCATTTCGATTTGGAAAAGTGATCGTGAAGTTGCATTTTGCCCCAGAGAGTGCTCTAAAATTTAACAAGGATGGTGATTGTTCGACATTATGGGATCCTGCCTTGTACAGAAGCTATTACAAGGCACAGGCAGGATACGGTCTGCCCGGCTTTCATGGACTTCCTACTATGTATGGTTCTGGTATAGGAGGGATATTTAGTAGTCTGTTCAGAAAAGCAGTCCCATTTTTAAGAAGGGGTTTGAAATTGCAAAACCACATCTACAGACAGCTGCTAAAAATGTTGCAACGGATGTTGTGGGCATGTGACTAGTGCTGTCGCTCAAAGATGTCAGGGAAGCCTACTCAGGGTGGCTCAGGGCTGATTGTATTCAAGAGAGGTAAAGAAAGAGCAGAGTACACCTTAGCTTCTCATTGACCCCCAGCTACTTTAAAAGAGGTGTTTCAAAATGCAAAACTTCACATACAAGAAAACACTCAAAGGTAAAAGGATCTTTGAGGGTCATAAAAAAGCAGAGACCTGTTCTAAAAACATGGCTTTCGTGCACTGTGGTTCTGAAGAATGCACAAAATCAGAACTTGACTTGTTTGCCATTTCTCCCACACAGACAAGCATTGAAAAAGCATTTATGTAGAGATACCCCTCTGGCTGCCCTTTCAGAAAACTCACCAATTGAATTTTATATGGCAGGGACTGGTGAAGACTATTTGGATCTAAACAACACGCTTCTTTACCTGGTTTGCAAAATCACTGAAGCGGATGGTAGTGATATACCTGCAGTGGCCAAAGTGTGCCTTATAAACTACCCAGTGGTAACCATTTTCAGTCAGCTGGATGTGACTGTTGGTGATCGGCTCATCAGTCAGAGCAATAACTGTTACCCCTACAGGGCTGTCATAGAATCTGTGCTGAGCGTCAGTGAAGAGACCCTTCTACAATTTACAGCAGAGTTATTTTACAAAAGACACCGAAACATGAAATCACAGACAGAGATGGTGACAATGTAGGTTTTAATAAAAGTTCCTTCACACATCTCAGTAGAGAGGTAGAACTGCTGGGACACTTGCACACAGACTTGTTTTCAAGAGAAACTGATGCTGAATGGCGTGGATATTAAAATTAAACTGACACGTAACTGGGACAGCTTTTGCCTGATGAGTGGAGATGCTGAGCCTTATAAGCTAAAAGTCATGGCTGCCTCTCTGTTTGTCAAAAGGTTAAAGTGACCCCGAGTTTGTCTGGGACACTCAGAAGCCCTGCTGACCTCCAACGCTAAATACCCTATAGACAGAGTGGGTATGAAAGTGTTCAGCCTCGCTGCAGGCAGCAGGGTCTGCAACCAAGATAATTTGTTTTGGGACAGTTACCAAAATGATGGTCATGGGATTTGTTGACAATGATGCTTTTAGTTCCTACACTAAAACCCCTTTAACTTTAAGCATTATAAAATTAATTTGTGGCTCTGTATCTGGACGGTGAACAAATCCCCACTAAACCTCTGCAGCCCGATTTTAGAAATGGGAATGCTGTGAGAGAATATTTTAATCTAGTACTAGCGGAGGAAATCTATGAAAGATCGCCCGCTTTATTAACCATCAGGAATTTACCAAGGGTATACACAGTTTCATGGATTTACAAGACCCTGTACTCCCATCAGCTCTAGCTAAATGTCTTTCTAGACGCTGAAGACCTACAAATCTTCTTACATTTGGGGCAAGATTCTGTGCCAATTTCCTTTTCGAGACAACACAGATCAAAGCAAACTTTGCACTGTTGTGCACAGATATGATTTCCCTTATGGCTATAGGCTACATCACAATATCTCAGAAGGTACACGTATGCCTATGAATTTTTACCTTAGTAATACCATAAAATGCCCTTCATGTAATAATACAAACAGTGTTTTAGGAAATCTTTCTGGACCTGTTGAAAATGTTTGCCAGTTTCCTTCATTATGATATAAAATCTTAATTTTGACTCCTAAAAACGCTTCAAACTGGGACACATCACTAAAGTGACAGGGTTTGGTCTGACAAACCTAGCTCAGCGTGCAATATTTTAGCCTTGTTCAACAACTGACTGTCACTCATATGTGGATTTAAGAGTGCGAGAATGAAGCACTGAAACACAAACTATTGTCTCTGTTATTTAAATCAATCAGGTATCGTCTCTTTTTTGTAAAATCCTGCTATACAAGATGGAGCTCAGTGTCCGTCTCCCCCCACGAACCCTGGTGGTTACTGATAGTTGTTACCACGAGATGTATAGTGTCATCAGCAATTACTTCAGTTTTGCTCTGTAGCATGTCAGCTATCTGATCTAAGAAGGTGGCAGCCTGTAATTCATTAGGTCTTGTTTTTCTTGAGAACAAGGGTGATTCAAAAAGCAGCATTTAATCTTACCTGTATAAAATCACCCAATTGTGTTTTCTCTTCACGCTGTCTAACAAATGTTCTATAGCCTGGTGCATTGCAGCAATAGCCTCTGTAAAAGATTTTATTTTATCTAGATTTATAAACTTATATCTTTGATGAAATTCTGTAGCATTACTTTTTTAAAATGCGTTCATATTGCTGCACAGATTCTAAAAATACTGTAGAGGAGCCCTGTTTTCCAGTTCATCATCATGATGGTTTTCTAAATTCAGACTGCTGACCATTAGCAACATGCTGTAACAACCTCGTTGTAATATTTTCCTGGCAAGCTTTACTCTTCTTATCAACTTTTCTCGGATTGTTTTATTTTTTACCCAGATTTTCTTTTTGACCCCATTTGTTATTTTTTTCATTTTGTTAGTGATGCAACCCTTTGTACTCAGTTTGTGAGAGCTTCTGTGCTTTCACTTTGTAATTTGATTTTTGTGTTAGGCCACTTTTCCTCCAAACACCTGTACTTTTCATACATGTTGGCAAATGCCATCATTTTCAACTCTTTGCATGAGAACTTAGATGCACACACTAAACCAAGCACACTGTTCAATAAAGTACCTGAACTTTTAAAAGCTCAGATTTAAGCATCTGATCGTAATCCTCACTAGATAATCTGCCCTCAATTACCAAGGCACTATCAATTGTTTTAAGAATATAGGCTTTCCCAACATTGAGCATGTCAATGTCCCTTTCTTGAAACCTTTGGTCAGAAACTCATTGCTGCTGCTCCTAGATGGATGTACAATGTTTATTGGCACATTTGGTTCATTTAAACCGCAGAAACTCTTGGGCGCTGCTTGTAGATGGTTGTATATCATGTTCAGTTATGCTATGCATATTCTGGTCATTAATGACACCAGCAGAAACTCTTGAATGCCTTTGAAAACATCACTTTCATGTAATGTCTCTTTCTCCCTCTCTCTTCTGCAGGGGTTAAGCTGTGCTGCTGTTTAAAACGAAAATACACCCCTGTCACTACTTTCAGTATTTTAAAACTTTTATAAGACATAATTTAAACTCTAAAACCTGCAGCATCTACTATTTCTAGTTAAAATAAAAATACACACCTTCTGTAGTGGTAAACTGTGGATTAGCCAGCTCATCAAATGTTTGGATAAGGTCCTCATCTACAGTCCATGACTCCATTGTTACTTGTTAAATGTTTTAAAATGTTTTTAGCTCAAAGTAGTTTTGGCAGTCTTGCTCTGTCCTTTTGTCTTTAGCTTCCAAAATCTTGAAATGCTTATATAAAATGACTCAGACCACCCCCACCCCAAGTACAAAGCTATTAGTGAAACAACATCTGAACATTTGGTACTGTCCATCAAACCACCCACACCCTTTCTCAAAGGGAAATATATAAGTCCTACACAGCTTCTTGCAGGCTTAGTTTTACCTCCTCGACAACTGAAAGGCATTAGAAAATGCCTTTGTGACAAACGATTTGGTCACAGTCTAATTAAAAGGTATGTAGACTGCTTCTTTAAGTCCAAATAAGCTTATGGCATAGTTAGCTTTTAAAATGTATAATGAAAATCTTGTCTTTTAAAACAGCTGCATCCTTTAAATTAGTAATTCATTACATCAGTTTGCATATCACTATTCAAAAGTTAATCATGATCATGAGAAACACCTGTTTTCTCATTTACACGGTGGAGAGTTCAAAAAGAAATGCCATACTACTAACACGCTGGTCACAGTCTAATTAAAACAGATGGTTTTATCAATCTTAAAACACAAAGAGGCACAGTTTATAATAACGGCAGTTGAGTTCATCTTAAGTTCTGTTTTTAAAAGTCAAATGGAAATTTTGTCTTTTTAAACAGATTTTAAATTAATAATTCAGTAAAACATAGCACACACACACACACAAAGTGTGTATTTTTTGCACCGACTCTAAGCAAAGCTGTAGATACATTTTAAAACTGTGTGCTTTAAAATTATTCTGAAAGAGAAACATTATCATTTTACATTCTGTCTTTTCTTTGTAACATATCATTTATTTTCCTATTTAGTTAAGTTTAAGATTAATACTTTTGAGCCCTGAGCTCTTTTACAAAGGTCCCAAGTCAGATACATTACAGAAACATACAGGTAATGGTTACAAACCTACTACATGACTTTTTAATTTTTCAAAAAGCCCATCTATATTTTAAACATACATAAAAGACATTGCTTTTCCTATGTGTCTAATGAGGACACACACACACACACACACAGCCAGCATGTTGCAATGCTATCCAGAAAACTGCTTAACCATCTTATTTACACAGAAGTCCCCGCTTTAGCTTATAAATGTTATATGCGTATACATAAAGTTATCCTTTGATGCAAGTTTGACACAGTCCTACAGATGCAAGTTAAATTATTTTGTATATTGTTATAAAAACAGAAAAAGGGGTACTCACACAGGCAGATGAATTTCCTCGGGGGTCTCCACACAGATCTGTGAAACCTCTGCACGACCAGGTTGCCTCCTAGATACTTCTTTCTGAAAATATCCTAATAAAAAACACACATGCCCCTGCAGTTATACCCCCAAGCCTACAGGGGCACATAACACCATAAACCCTAACTAATTTTTTGGGTGGGTGGAGCACAGTGGTGAAGAGGGACAGGGTTCAAGCCAGGATGGTGGGGTGCAGGAGAAAGGAGGGGACAGGGGTTTGAGCCAGGATGGTGGGGTTGCAGGAGAAAGGAGGAGGCAGGAGTTCAAGCTAGCATGGTGGGACTGGGTTCCAGCCAGGATGGGGTGGCAGGGGTTCGAAGTGTCACGAGAAGGAGGGCGTAGGATGCTTACAAAATGGTGGGTGGCAGGGGTTCAAGGAGTGTACAAGAGCGAGGGTGTAAGAGCGCTTACAAAATGGTGGTATTATGTCACTTCAGGGTTTCAGTATGGGTCATTTCCTGCACAAAGGCGGGAGGCAGGTTCGAGCAACTTGTCATTTCCTGCGCGGGACACAGGTTTGAGGTTGCGTCACTTCCACCAGAAGTGGGTGGGGCTAGCGCATTTTAGGGAGGGACTTCGGTTTAACAAGGATGATTCTGATTGGTCCATTTTAGGCCACGCCCACCTGTCAAAAGACGTGGCATGCACTGATTGGCTGAAATTTAACATTTGATGAGATATATGAACTTATACTACTGGCATAATACACTGTTGTATAATTTATTTGAAGTTTTGAATAAAAATACCCCCATCTCTTTTTTCATAAGTGCCATGGGGTCTTTAGCATCCTCCTGAACTACCACCAATCCAGGGAGATGGGACCTCAGTTTAACATCTCATATGAAAGACACCACCTCAGAGTGCAGCACCCCCTCATGCTGCACTACAGTGTCAGTATTAGGATATTAACCCAAGTGCCAGATGTGGGAACTGAATCCACAGCCCTCTGATCTCCCAGCCTCAGAGGTGAGTGTGCTACCTTCTGAGCCACTGACACTAGTCTTTAACGCATCTTGTGGTGCTTTGATCACACTATTTAAGCTGATCTTTTCCCAGTTCAATTTGATCTGTGTGAGCTAGTCTTTGTCTAGTAATGCAGGTCTTTCTCCTTGTACCACCACCAGAGGCAAGGTCCATGTTTTATGATCGTAGGTGACTTGTACTTCAATCTTCCCTAGCACAGGGATTGGGTCTCCTGAGTAAGATGTGAGTTGAATATACAATGGTTGCAATGGCACTGTTGAAGTTTCTCTATGTGGATTGCTCTGACACAAGAGATACTGAGGCTCCGGTGCCTAAGCTGCATGCTAGCCAGGTTTTCTGCTAGCTTCATTTGGAGGCAAATTTGTGCTGCATTTGCCCATGTTGTATAAACCATGAATAGGCACAATGCCTCATCAACTGTTTCAGTGGTTGCAGTACCATCTGTGACATACTGTGCAGTTGCAGTCCATGATGTACTTCGCACACTTTCAGTATGTGACTCACGTTTCCACAGTTGTGGCATTTCTGTGTCAAAATCGGCATTTGCTTTGCTGGTGGTTACCTCCACATCTGTAACATAGTTTTGACACTGTGTAAATACCATGTGGTACTAGCTTCCAAAATGTTTGGGGTTGTTGATAAACAGATGAAGGACCACTCTGTGGTGTGGAATGTCCATGGAACTTGAGTATGGATGACCTTGTGAACTCCACTTCTTGAGGTTCTGAATATCCCATTAGCTCCTGGTATCCTTCTGAGTGAACTCCATAGCAAGAACATTCTCACAGGCTGTTTTGAAGATTAAGCCCTTTTCTGATAACAGACATTTTTGATAGGCTTCTCCTACTTGGACTGCAGAAAAAACAATCCTGGAGGTCATCCTCCAGAAACTACTAAAAGTCACAGGTCTTTGCCAGATGCTTCAAAGCAATGATGTAGTCTTCAAGAGCTTCCCCTTCCTCTTGATTCTGACAATAAAATCTGAAGCATTCTGCAGTGAGTATTGCCTTGGGCTTGAAATGCAGTGAAAGTGTCTTTGTGAGTTGGGCATATGGCATGTCCACCACTTTGGCAGGTGCAGTCAAATTCTTGAGGAGTCGGTACTGTAAGTCACAAAACTGCTAGGAAGACCTTTGCCTTTTGCATCATGAACTTATTTGCCTCAATCAGTAGTCAAAGTGTTCCAAATAAGAATCAAGTCCTCTTTTGATTCATCAAATTCTGATACTCTGCCAATTGCAGCCATGTCTGTGGAAAGGTGTTCTGTACCTGCAGTGTTCACAAAAAAAAAAATCTTTGTCTTTTATTTTCAAAGGCCTTTCCGTATGTGCTGCAATTTATCTGTTATGACAGAAGAGGCTGCTGCTTAGATGCCTTTGCTGCTGTGGTAAGGAATCTATGATGTTAACATGATTTAATGTCTGCTTAATTTTCACATACCAGAAATTGCTCTGGTTCCTGTTTGGAGACAAAAACCCAGCAAGATAAACTTACAGTCCACACTGGTGGAGTTATGCTGTTAGACTTGCTTGGTGTCTGGAATTTAAGCAAGAGACAGCAGAAGACACATTTATGATGTATACCATAGCCTGGCAGGTAGGGAAGAATGGGAAGCCCATTGAATCTACATGAGGTAGCAGGATTTATAGCACTTAAAATAAACATGCATTAGCTTACATAACCTTTCTTGCACTCATCTGAGTTGTTTTCCTCTCATCCTCCATCATCAGTGTATTAAATATGTTGTGGGATCCTGTACTGGGAGACTCAGTTACAGCAGGTCTGTTATAGCAGCCATCTTTATTTCTTCTCAGAGATAGTGATCATACATCAGTGGACATACATAAAGAAAGGCTCACTAGGCATGACAGGAACTTATACCGTAGATAGGACAACACATATCCACATGCATAAACGACAGCTCTAATGGTGTTCTTTAGACTTCCTAACATATATATTTCTATATTTATATAGTCATAGCAAAAACTCCATTTAATGCATCAGTTAGGGTTGTTCCACAGCGACAAAAGTGAGGAAATTCGATGCTAGAGTCCCCACCCCTTGCACCCCACCCCCACTAGCAGGCATCAGGGTGTGTGTTGGGTCGTCAGTCCTAACTCTTACCCCATCCTATGTGTAAACAAGCAGAGATGGTGCAGTATAGGAGAATGGGGTGAGGTTAGGACCGGACGACTAACGCACACCCCAATGCCTGTAGGTGGGGGAGGTGGGGTGGGGTGCAGGGGTGGGGACCCTAGCATCGAATTTCCTCACTTTTGTCGTGCTGTGGAACAACCCTAACTGATGCATTAAATGGAGTTTTTGGCTATGAATTTCCTTCTTTGAGAATGAGCACTATAAATAGTGAATTTTTGTCACACAGTAACACTAACACTAACGCAAACATAAGCTCAAACGGTAACGCACATGGTGATGCAAAGATAAATGGTAATGCAAATGGTAAGAGAAACACAAATGCAAACATTAATGAAAACAGAAATGGTAACACAAATGGTAACGTAAATGCTAATGGCAACAGAAACGCAAACATTATCAGAAACAGTAACATAAACAGTAATGCCAATGGAAACGCAAACAATAAGAAAATGCAAATGGTAACTGAAACACAAATAGAAATGCAAATGGTTACAGCAATGGTGCCACAGAAGGAAACAGTAACACAATCACAACAGAAAAGCAACTGAAAATGCAAATGCTAAGGGCAACAGAAACACAAATGGCGATGCAAACAGTAATGGTAATACAATTGAAATGCAAACAGTTCCAGTAACAGCAACTATGATGCCAAAGTGAACAGTAACAGAAAGGAAATGCAAATGCAAGTATATGGAAACGTAAATGGTAATGCACGGCATGGTACCGCAACTGGAAATGCAAATGCTAATGGTAACAGCAATGATGAGGCCAAAGAAACACAAACACAAATGCAAATGGAAACAGTACTGAAAATGCAAGTGCAAACAAAAACGAATGGATAATGCACACAGTGGCATAGACGGGGTAATGGTAGCATAAACGGTAACAGAAACGCAGATGGAAACAGTAAGTGTAACAGTAACGAAAGCACATACCCTTTTTTCCCCAAAAGCTGCATAGAGAAACACAGTGAATACAAAGAATGTATGCATATAATGGGCTCACAGCAGAAAATGAGCACTTGGAATACTAAATTGCTTATAGCTCAGGAACTGTATGGCATAGAAAAAAATTTAAATCTCGTATTTTTGTGACTTTCTTGGCTAGTTTTACACTTAGCCCCTAGTGGGGGCTGAGAATTTTCTGATGAAAAGTGTGTATCTCAAAGCGTTTCCAGATAAGGGCCTGGTAAGAGGGTCTATGTGATAACAGAGAATGCCTAAAGGTGATTGCCGTTATCGCTCAGTCAGGTGATGAACACATTTTGGCACTCTGACAACCCTGGGCGCACCAGCACAATGGCACCAGGACATATTTTTTACTACTTTCTGAGGGGCTGTGCCCCAAACCCACTCTAGCAGGGGCTTTGCCTCAAACCCTCTACTTAAGGATTCTCAACTCCACTTTGGTGCATGTTGGGGGGTGAGGTAGGAAAAAAAGGTTCAAGCCGGCGCATAAAATAGCACCAACACCCGGACCTGAACCCAGTACCTCAGCCACCCCAGCCATTGCCCAATCCCTGATGCCATGCTGCAGCTCGACCGATGACTGCAGTGCCACCCCTACAGCACCTTCACCCCCAGCCCACGCTCGCCATGCTTGACTTTCTACCCCCTGCCACGCGCATTATAGCGACATCCTGTCGCCAATTTCCCCACCCCTTCATCCGTCGCCCAACCCGTCAGTCGCTGTGAGGATTGCATGGAAGGTGTTGCCGTAAAACGGCAACCTTCCTCATGCACCCACTTCACGAGTTACCAAAAGAGCGGCGGATCTTAATGTTAGTCTATGGGAAAAGCATCAACTTTGGAGTACCATAACTTTGCATCCCTGTAATATTTTGTCACCAAACCACAAAAGGCACATCTGTCTTCCTTCACATTTCAGCCCCAAAGTTCAAACTGTTCTTTTGCAGCAGGGCGGCAAACAATTCCTATTATTTTGGGCACAGTGTTAAAAGTAGTGTCGCAAATCACGACACTTTCTCAAACAAATCACAAATTTGTCACAGGTGCTAATTACTTGCAACACTACAGTTTATATACATTTCAAAACATATTTCTGGAGTGTTTAACCCCCAAAAGTCATGACTAGCACCCACAGGGCTCGACTAGGTGAATATAAAATGAATTGTGCCCTAGAGGGTCCCAAATTTTAAATGCCAAGCACTTCTGTAACCAGTAACTGAAAAAATGGCTGACTCATGACACTACAGGGGTCATTTGTGGCACTGAAAACTGCATTTGCAACACTGTTGAACTTTTGTTAACTTTTCCCATTGACTATAATGGGAAATTTGTTTTATGAATAAGTTTTGAACCATTTAATATTTTTCACAAAATCTTTGAAAGGCACATCAAGGACCCTGGTGCCATGTTCTCTGAAGGTTTCAGACCGGTCACACAAACCATGCAACCTGTAGGCATGAGCAAATAATGTGCAAAAAAGCATAAATGCGACATGGAATGATGCTTTATAGTTCCTCAACTGTATACCTGACCATTACAAATCTTGGCAGATACAGAGATCAGTAGCACCACTCTACACCTGCCAAATATCAGGCAAATCTAGCATGCGGTGGCAAAGTTATTAAGCTGCAAATTTCACACTTTAACCTTAAATTGGGTACTCAACCCTAACTATAGTGGCACTACTGTGCCACTTTTATAAATATATATACACTACCGTCAAAAGTTTTAGAACACCCCATTTTTCCAGTTTTTATTGAAATTTAAGCTATTCAAGTCCAGTGAATAACCTGAAATGGTGTAAAGGTAAGCAGTAAACTGCTAGAGGTTAAAAAAAAGTATAGGTTAGCAAAAACTGCTGTAGAGAAATTGCAAAGAAAGCCAAAGGTGTCAGTGAGTACAGTTTCCTACACCATCAAAAGGCACTTGGAAACTGGAGGAAACTCTGACAGGAAGAGGTCTGACAGACCCAAAGCCACAACAGAATCAGAAGACAAGTTTCTGAGAGTCAACAGCTTCGTGATAGGCTCACAGGACAACAGCACAGAGTGACTGGCACCCTGAACCAAAAGGGCTACACGGCATTTTGCAGTGCCATGCAATACTCTCTGGTCTACGCCTAGTTGGTCAGGGTTCATCCTACAGCAAGATAATGACCCAAAACATACCTCCAGGCTATGTCAGAACTACCTTCGAGGAAAAGAACAAGACGGTAGGCTTCAAATCATGGAATGGCCAGACTTAAACCCTATCGAGCTGGTCTGGGATGAACTGACAGAAGGGTGAAAGCAAAGCAACCTACAAGTGCAGCACATTTGTGGGAACTTCTGCAACAGTGTTGGAAGAACTTCCCGAACAATATTTGATGTCCATTGTAGGAAGAATGCCATGAGTGTGTTTGGAGGTTACAGTATATCTGCAAAGGTGGCTACTTTGATGAGTCAAGAATTTAGATTAAATTTTGTTAAACAAAATGATTCTATGATTTCTTTTATCGCCAATTGTTTATTTGTTCTATGCTTTAATTTCAGAGTACATTGAGACATTAACCTCGTAAATTTCAATAAAACTGGAAAAATGGGGTGTTCAAAACTTTTGACATGTAGTGTATATATATATATATAGAGAGAGAGAGAGAGAGGGAGAGAAATATATATATATATATTATTTATTTATTTACCTACATATCCATGTATATAGTACAGTATGCATGAACTATTGCCTCTATTGCACCCTCCTAATTTCATCACGATTTAAATATAAATGAAGGTACTTAGTCTGCGTGAAAACCTGCTCAACTCCATTGCAAAGGTCACAACCTGACTCATACAAGGAAGGCATCCGAATTTAATAATGTTTCAATGCTAAAGCCTGCAGTAGCTATACTGTATTAGTCAGTGCTGCTGTTGTCCTCTGCTCTCCCTATGTTCTTGTCTTATGCTGGCCATGAAACTTTTCAAAGCAAAGTAAGTGCCCTGCTGTTTTTGTAATTTAAAGAGCTAGTGTTCTGCCTGGAATTGATAGAAATATAGAAATATACATAGAAACATAGAAGCTGATGGCAGAAAAGGATCACATGGCCCACTCAGTATGACCTATTTTCCCTGTCTACACTGCTTTTAATGTCCATACTTGGCCTGTGATTATCTTCTCTCTTGTCTTCTTTCTACAGTTCCCTTATGCCTATCCCATGTGTTCCTAAACACCTCAACTGTTCCCTCCACCTCTTCCTGGAGGCTGTTCCAAGCATCCACCACCCTCTCAGAGACGAAGAAGAATGTCCTCATTTTTCTTCTAAGCCTCCCTCCCTCCCTGCCTCCTCCAACCTCATAGAATGACCCTGGTCCTCGAGCATCTTTTCAATTGAAGATGCTCCCTCCTGCACTTTGTTTATACCTGTGAGATATTTGAAAGTCTCTATCAAGTCACCCCTCTCCCTTCTCCAGTGAGTACATGTTTTAATTCCTGAGCCTTTCCTCATAGGTTCTCTGATGCAGGCCCTGCATCATTTGGATACCTTCCTTTGCACCAACTCTACCCTGCCTGTATCCTATCAAAGGTTGTGCCTCTAGAACTGGACACAATACTCCTGGTGATGTCTCCAATGATTTATACAATGGTATAATAACCTCTCTCTACCTGCTGGTGATACCTCTGCCTATGCATTCAAGGATCCTGTTTGCCTTACCACCACATTATTGTACTGCCCAGGCACCTTCAGGTCATTAGATATGATCAACCCAAGTCCCTTTCCTGTTTTGTTACTGCAATCTCTTTCCCACCAAGCTGGTAAGTTGCTGTCAGGCTTCTGTGACTCAGGTGCATAATTTTGCACTTTTTGCATTGAAACTCAGTTGCCATATTCGCAACCAGTCCTCCGACTTCTTTAGGTTTTCTCATACTTTCCATCCCACAGGGCATGTCCACTTTGTTGCAGATTTTGTATCATCTGCAAAGGCATACCTTTTATTCCAGCCCTCTGCAATATCACTGATGAAGTCATTGAAGAGGACTGGGCCCGATCCTGACCCTCGGTACCCCAATGGTCACTTTACCCATCCCTGAGTGAATGCCATTTACCACCATGTTCTGCCACATGTAATCAAGCCAGTTCTCCATCCACCTAACTAATATGGGACCCAGTCCCAGACTCCTCAGCTTGTTCACCAATCCTCTGTGGTGAACAGATGGTATCAAAGGCCTTACTGAAATCCAGGAAGGCCACATACACTCACCCCACGATCCACTAACTTAGTAACCCAATTGAAGTACTCAATCAGGTTAGTCTGACAAGACCTTCTCCGATGAAACTATGCACCCTTGGATCCTGCAGTCCATTGGCTACTAGGTGTTCCACCAGCCTTTCCTTCAGTAGTGATTCCATAACTTTTCCTGCTACCAAAGTCAGGCTGACTGGCCTGCAGTTACCTGGCTCCTTCCTGCTTCCCTTTTGGAGAGGCACTAATAACTGACATTAATAGTAATTTTCAGATGCAGTCAGCTATCACTTCCTATATCTGAAATATTTTTTTTTCTTTTTGTTTGCTAATTAGAAGATTTCCTCCTGGCAGTACTGGTCCGATGTGTGGAGCAGTACTCTCTTTGAGGCTAAAAGGCCAATGCTATTACTTCCACTACATAATCAGAAATGTGATTAAACCCACTGAGTCAACCCAACCCTTGTAACCTGAGCAGTGACTTTCACAGGTTACCAATCAAATTGCAGGAAATTGTGACATCACTAGTAATCAAGAAGACCAGTCTCTGCTGCTTCATGTGAAGAGTATACTGTAATCTAGCAGTGAGAAATGGTTTTCTTGGTTACTAGCGATGTCACAGTCAGTGTGATCTCAGTGTTGATGTAGTGGGATTAACAGAATTGACTTTTTAGCCTCCAGACAGAATGCTGCTCCACACATTACCGTAGTACTGCCAGGTGGAACATCTTCTAATTAGCAAACAAAAAGAAAATTACTTGAGATGTAAGAAGAGATAGTTAATTATACAATGGGCATGAAAACAGAATGTAAATACTCTATCCTGATTGGTTGACTCATACCCTCGCCTGTTGTAAAATCTACAATCACTCCACGGGAAGAGGTACCAGCCACCCTTCAGCCACATCAATAACTAATTTAAATATCACTCTAACCATGGCCAGCCTAACTCTGAAACACAAGAATACCCGCTAAACACCCATCCCAAACTCCACTACCTCAACTGTCATTTCAACACACAACTTACATTTCTTACGTTCACAAAACTCGACTATGAAATAACAAATAGATAAGTTGCTCCCTCCATCCCCGTTCCTCCATTTACTTAGTTTCCTGTGTCTCCATACCATTTTTTTCTCATTTACATTCACCTCCCAGCTACCGCTCCTCACTAACTCCGCCACCAATTATCTCTTCCTCATCAGCTGCACCTCCGTGTTAGCGCTGTTCAATGAAGTCTAGAGCATGTGCTGAATTTTTATTTTCCCACGTTTAAGTCACTGATTCTGGATACAAATGGATGTGGGGTAATGCCAGAAGGAAAGCAGCACGGGTGGAATCTTGGAAAGCGTCATTTCCAGTGATCGTGCCTATGTTGCTCGAGTCAGATTTCATCCTTAACTAAGAGAGCCAATAGCACTGCAGGTATTTTTTGTATGCATACAGTGTCAGAATGGGCTACTGTTGCCGATTCCTGAGTAGGTGTTGTGGGGAAGTGAGTTCATACGATTAATGATGAAACAGAAAGTAGCAGCTTTCCTATATTTTCTTATAGATAATGATTTTGAAAACTGACTTAGTGATCGGAAATATGAGAGCATGCACTGTATGTTGAGGGTTGGAGCTAGAAGAACTGTTCACCATCTTAGAAAAACAAACTCCCGAATCTCCACCAAATGGACTATTTTCTCTGGGCGTAGTAACACTTTCACTATCTCTCCATTTAAATAAAAAAATTACTAAAAATCAAAAAATTACTAAACACAAAATATTAACATTGTATAATAGCAATATCCCATTTGAGGTGTTGTTGATGCCAGGTTACCCACCCCTGGGGTGTTGTTGGTCACTGGCTGTGCCTGTGACGAACAACACCCCAAGCGATAAATATCCTGTTTCCTCTCATAATACTCTTAACTTACCTGAATATTACTATTAATTCCAGGCAGTTTCCAGGCAGTACACTAGCTCTTTAAAGTGTATCTAAGTTAGACAAGCATGCTTCTAGACAATGCAGAGACTTCACAGATATATAACAGAACTGAATAAGAGTATGACTTCTACTAGCTTATGCAGGTATGCATCATCTACTCCAATGATGCCATGAATGAATGGGGTCATGACCTTTGCAGTGGAGACAAACAGGTTTACACAACAGGGTAGAACAGAATGAAGAAACTTCATTTATATTATAAATTAGGATGAAAGTAGGTGGATTCAAGAGGGAATCATTGTTCATCCTACAAATTATACAGGTATATAGTACATAGATTGAGGGACCTCCCTTTAACAAAAGCCTGCCATCACTAACAGGAAGTGCTCTGGTAATAATTCAAAGCTGGCTCAAGAACCTGAAAATCTAAGCCTTTGACTTGATGAAGGGCCAATGCAACCTGGCAATGAAATGAAGTAAGTGTCTACACTTTATGGGCATATGACACAGTTGTTTGCCCAGTTAAGTAGGTAGTTCACGTGAAAAACATGTCACAAAAACTTACTGAGCAGAAAACTTTGTAAAATAAAATAGATTTCTGTCTCCATTTGCTTTAGGATGCCATGACCTCCATGGTTAGCACAGTACTAACAGCATTAGGTGAATATTTTCAGAACACCTCACTCATGGATATATCAAAGGCAAAATGTAACTCCAAATTTTGTTTGTCACTTGCTCATTAAAACTTATTTTGTGTGGGCATTGTGTCATGAATAGTTAATGGGTGTGCCTAAAGCTTTCATCAAACTATGGTGCAAAAGTCCTGAAGCTGATACAAATTTTGGGTCAATGATGAGAATCTGGTGAAACTGAACTAAATCTGTGCAGATATGCAGTACTACTTTATGGGGCTTTAGTAATTTAGTCCACAAGTCCTGTATTAATATACAAATTTGTATATCTGTACAGGACTTGTGGGCCTCATGGCAGCCAGCCAGGGAGGTGATCTGAGGATAAGTGCTGATTGCCATGTTTGGGGAGTTGGCATCCGGTGAAATGGGGACAAGATGCTAATAGCAGGAGGTAGGGACCACTGCACACCAGGGAGCTTATCTATCATGCCAGTGGGTATCAGGAGATGGAGGGAGGACTGTACCACGAACACCAGGTGTACGCTTATACAGACAAAGTTGCTTATAACAACCTATTATGTGTATGACACATTCATCCTTTGTAAACAGCTGTCCAGAGTTATACCTCTGCCAAAAGCAGGTGACCCTCCTCCCAGGAAATTACTGACCCACCCTCTACTTCCTATCCTGGCTAAACTCCAGGAATGATTGGTCCTGTCCCAACTCACCCCGTACCTAGATGCCTCCTCCTTTTTCACACCATTCCAATCAGACTGCCGTAAATCCTACTCAACCACCACCTCCCTACTTCAAGTCACAGGTGACATCCTCACGAGTATGGACAAAGGTCACATCACCTCTGCCATTTTCATTGACCTAGCCAAGGCCTTTGACACAGTCTCCCACTCCCTACTCCTCTCCAAACTCACCGTCACAGGGCTCTCCACTCCAGCCACTAACTGGTTCCATGAATACCTAGTAGGCAGGAGACAAGTAGTCAAATAGCCTCACACCTCACACCCATTGCCTGTCCCTGCAGATGTCCCTCAAGGCTCAGTCCTGGGTCCCTTCTCTTCCATCTTTCTAAATGACCTCCTAGCAGCATGCACACACTCTTCCATACAGATGTATGCAGATGACACTGTCCTATACACCTCAGGTCCCACAACACTCAGTGTAGCAATCCAACTCCAGGAAGATTTCAACGCTATCCAGAACTGGTTCAGGTCTAACCAGCTATTTCTTAATTCTAAAAACATATCGCTAACTTTGGTTCACCACAATGACTCTTCCGCCAAGTCCCCACCCCTTCAAAACCATGGACGGAACTCCTGGAAAACTGTACGAGCTTCAAATACCTGGGCATATGGCTAGACCAACATCTAGATTTCTAAGCTCACATCACCTCTCTACACAAGTGGCTACTCCCTAAACTTGGGGCACTGCACTGTAACAAAAGCTGCCTCCCACACCGACAAGGCATGCCATTGTGCAAAAATGATCCTTCCGTAATCGACTATGGAGATATAGTTTACTCCATCACCCGGGTCTGCCCTGGCCAGCCTAGACACCCTGTTCCCTCATTCTGCCGTTTCATCTCGGCTGCCCTATACAACACACCACTCACGACCTCTATGGCTGGGTAGCTCTACCGTCCCTACATGACCGCATACAATCCAACTGTGCCAGATTCGCAGCCAAATATTGGTCCAACTCCCTTCCCCTACCTGACCTCTGCCCTCTCCCAACAACCGTCACCCTACGTACTCCTTAGAAGGATAGTCCATAAACTGCTCCATGTCCGTTTATGTGCACATACAAAGGCCAGGCTGCTTTTAATTACCGCTTACCTCAGACTTAGAGCGCCCTACCTGCCCCCATCAGACACGCACCAAATACCTCCCTACAAAACCAATTACTCAGAGCACATTTCACCTCCAGTTGCTCCTGCTTCAGTTAAGATTTTTACTCAAATGTCTCGCTGCTATAATCTCATATGTATTGAACAGTTATCTACCCTCTGTATTCTTTATACTTATTGGGCCAGATATTCAAACTGCACCATTCTGTGGCACAAGCCCTTAGCTGTTCAAAAAGTTACGCGGGGGGTGTGGCCAGGGCAATATTCAATGGAGTTGCGCTATTGAGCAACTTCTTTGAATCTCGCCCCTGGCTACAGCCTCTGTGCATGGCGAGTGGAACTGCATCACCTAAGTGGCCAGAGGGAGCATTTAGATGCGTGGTGCAAGTTCCATTGCGCCATGTGCAAACCTGAGATGTTCAAAAGGTAACATGCAAATGGGGCCATAATTTGCAAAGGCGCATGGGGTCATTTGCATCTAATTACAGCCCCATTTGCATGCCATTATCATGCGGGTTCACGATCCCGATAACTGCGCCTGGCGCCCTGCAAAGGCAACAGCCATCGGGGGTGACACCTCCCTGCAACCCGATCATGGGCATAAAGTTAATGTCCCCTTAGCCCAATACTTGGGCATACCATTCTGTTTCCCCATTAGCCCGATCACGGGCATATCGTTCCGTTCATCCCCATTAGCCCGATCATTGGGCATACCGTTATTCCCCACCCCATTAGGCCGATTGCATGCAGAACAGTATGTCCCCCCTAGCAGCCCGATCAGCGGGCATAAAGTCAAACCCCTCCCCAAAGTCCAATATCCCTGGTGATCTAGTGGCCCCCACCCCTCCCACCCATGGAGCCCCACCACCCCACTCCCCCATCAGCCGGCGGGCAGCAGCACCCCACCTGACTGCCGCCCTGCCGCCCGCCGACTGACAGCTCAGTAGGGCTGCACGCCTACTGGTTCAGAATAAGAGCCAATGGCGTGCTTCAGCCCATACCATACAAGGCAGTCCATATATGTGAATGAATCTGTATGGCATGTGCCATGTCCCTCTTGTACCCAGTTGGCATGGTCATCACTGTTCTGTTCCCCTTCCATGCACCTTCTCACTTTGTTATTTTTCCCTTTCACCACTACAGATGACCCCTCCTCCACCTTGTGCTGCTCCTCTAGGCTCTTCGACATCGAATGACATCAGGGATACCCAGGAGGATGATAGGTGCTATGTGTGTGCCATCGGTTGGGTCATAGCTGAATGTCCCTAGGGACCGTGATGCACCTGCATTGGTGTGGACTGGTATACAATGGCTGTTGGACCATTGCTGTGTAGAGTGTGCTTATGTTTTTGATTTGAATGTTTTTGTATTGCATTGTACCTGTGAGGCTGACACCTGTACTGTGTACTTGTTTTTCAGCAAAGCCTTTCAGACCGCATACCTGTGTGGTGATTGTCTCCTGCACTGTGCGTGGTGGGATGAGGTGGTTTGATGGGTCCTGGGAGGGTGGGGCATCATGGGGAGCAGAGGGTGCAGTGCAGTTGTCCGCATGTTAGAAATGTGTGGCAGCAGGTGTTCCCCTTTTAGGTCACCATTGGTGGTGTTGTGTATTGCTGGGGAGGAATGTGCCATACACAGCATGCTTGCCCTGGGTCAGTGTGCACCATCCATGTGTTGCATGCTGGGACAATTGTGTTGGTTTCCTTGTGTGTGCCACTGGCAATGCTTCTCACAGCAGTGCCTTGGTCATCCTATCCCACTGCATAATGATGTGCCTGGGGCATCCATCTCTGGCAGTCCATGAGTGGCTGCAGAGTCAACATCCCTCCCAGGGTGTGCTTCATGTAGCCTTGTGTGGGTTGTGCGGCTGCCACAGCACGTTGGGTCCCGTTAGTGGCATCATCTGTGCCTCCAAGGGATTTTAATCCATATGTGTGCAATGCCATGCACTTCTGGATGACCGTGATCAGCCCTGCATACATCCTCTTCACATGACAGATGGTGTGTTTGTATGGCCAGGGTTCTATGTGATATGGGTTAAACAAAATGACATGGAAGAATTAGAGCAACCAGGAATATATGGCAATGGCAGAAAGAACAACAAGACTGTTTTCGCTTTAGCGGGAGGTTGCTTTACCACCCACACCCCGATGTGGGGGCTCCACCCACACACCCTTTTCTATAAATAATCAACTGGGGCAAAACTTGAGGAAGTGGAGAAAGCAACCAGTCACCTTTTCTGTTCGAGCTACCATTATCCCTGGTCACTCTTTTGCACTCACCATTTTCTCCATCACTGTAATTACAGTTGCAGTTTTGTTTCACCCATATTATGGGATGCCATGGCCAGGCACTGGGGTTGGTGTGCATGGCGCGATGGGGTCACCGTTACTGCGGTGCTGGTCATCATTACCGGTGCCTCTGCTACTCCACTTCAGCTTGCACACCCCTCATAACATGTTTTACAATGTGCCCCCTTGTGAGTTAATCACTATGTGCCAGTGCATTTCCAGTGTCTGGGTCAGAGTGGTGCATGGTGTTACTGTCATGGGTACAGGGTACAACCATGCTGCTTGGTGTGTGGCTGCTGGCCCGGTGTGCAGACATCTCGAAGTCCTCCACCTGCCATAAGATGTACACACCTATCACTGAATGTCTGATGTCGTCCCTGGTGTCATTTGCACTATGTACCTGGTGTTGTGCATGCATGCATGGGGTTGCTGCACATGACACTATGTGGCCATGCCCCCACATACATACCACACATAGCGTTGTGGAGTCTGTGAGGGTTGCTTACATATGCTCCCTGCACTGCTTGCATGCCTGTCAGGCATGCCATGCATGGGGATCATGCATAGCCACCTACCTGTGCTATCTATGCACCCATGTGCATTCTGCATTGCCTTCATAACTAAGGCCTGATATTTGCATTTTATGTTGCACAGTAACAAAACTTATATGTTAGGATATTTGCACTTATATTATTATATGTATATGTAAGCAATAACCCACGGCAGGGTATGGTGTTTTTGCAGTTAATCCACCTGGGTACATTGTGAGGCACAAGGCCACAGGCTGACTGCCCTCACAGCACCTAGGATGTGGAGTAACTGCAAAAACCCATACCCTGGAGTGGGTTATTGTGCTTATAACATGCTAAAAAGAGAAATGCGCTTTCAAGACAAATAGATGCAGTAAATATTTACTATGTGTCTTTCCATGACACAAAGTAGTTCCACTGTGCAAGTGCTGTACTAATGCACAAACTACAACACAGACAGGAAACATTTCAGTCACTGCATGGCAGTAAACTGAAGAGAGAGACTCAAGGAGAAGACACTGTCTTTTTCTCTCTGTCAGTGTCTCTCCTCTCTCTCTCTGCTGTGTCTCGTGGTCAGCTGTTTACAAACTGCAGCAGACAGGAAGCTTTCAATGACTACATGGATGTAATAAAAGAGAGTCACATGGAGAGAAAGCTATCTGTTTCTATCTGTCAGTGTCTCTCTTGCTGAATTTTGTCCCCACTGAAGGACCAGGCAAGGACCGAGACACTGCATAGCTGACAAGTGAGACACACCACAGAAACCAGAGTGCACAGAGGAATAGTGATGAACTATATCCTGGTCTCTCCTTTACCTCACTCTCCTTATCTCCCCATGAGCTGCCGGTCTGTCACTCTGGTGAGCAGAGCACGAGGGCAGACATCGATATCCTACTTCTGCAGGACAGAGCCCTCTGCCGTGTCTCTCATGCTCTCTCTCTCTCTAAAGCACTCATGGGGACTCTGACTCTCTTTCTGGTGCTTGCACAGGTAACAAGGAAAGTGCCTCTGCTCACTGTCATGGCATGG
Organism: Neoceratodus forsteri; assembly: GCA_016271365.2. Classification (NCBI taxonomy): domain Eukaryota; kingdom Metazoa; phylum Chordata; order Ceratodontiformes; family Ceratodontidae; genus Neoceratodus; species Neoceratodus forsteri. The sequence goes on along the minus strand of CM057453.1, from coordinate 1,550,443,390 downwards.
CCAGCTACTGTACATCATTGGGGGCGGGGAACCTAACGTACGATAGGCTGCTTTGATAGCAGTAGCAGGTGCACATCATCATGTAATGGGCTGCCTGCTTGTGGAGGAACAGAAAGTTGAGCACAGATAGGGAAAGCATCCTGACACTGATTGCATAGCAGAGAAGGGATAGGAGGTGGAATCATGGAAACACTTAATCCACAGTGAGAAATGCTGCCTTAGGGACCGGAAGGAAACACCATTCTCTCTCTCTCTCTCTCTCTCTCTCTCTGTTTCTCTCTCTACACACAAGTCAGAGCCATTCTCAAAAGGAAAATGGCTATATTGCTTTAGGGACAATTATTCAATGGTCACGGTCAGTTTCCTCTCCCAATGTTGATTGCTTTCCGCCATTCAGTGGCTGCCTTTCTGGTTTCATTTTGCCCAAAGATAACAAGTGCCACACTGTCCTGGGATTTTGCTGTAGGAGACTCACACCAACTGTGCATTTACTGACACTTAATCCATGGCCATATTATGCTGTTTGACCAATTGGCATTCTTGTTTCCCTATCCCATGTTATAAATTTATGTACTGAATTATTTTAAATTTTTTTGCTATATTTAACTATATTGTTCTAGTAAGTCACTGGTTAGCTAGATTTCTTCATGAATGTAATTTTTATAGTTTATTAATTGTTACTGGTCACTGTCACTTTAAAATGCATGAGTTTCTCTGAGATTGTTAACTGCTGAGCAGGCAGTTTTAATTACAATTAGCCTGAGAGTATAAATTACTGCAGCTGACACACAAACACCACTCCCTGAGAAGCTTCTGTAAGGAGGCGCTAGGTAGGGGTGTTTGGCACCCTGATCCCATTTTTTGTTTGATAATTTAAGTGCCTATTTAGGTGGTGTGTCGCCTTTTCTTTTGTTACCTGTATGCCTTGTGTACACAGTACTAGACATGGGCAAGCCAGAATGTTTCGCCTAGAGCCAAGCTGGAGCCAACCCAGGGGTGTGGCTTACTCTATGAGCCAACACACAAGCTGAGCCCTGGCTACTGCAGGTTGTTCTTTACATAGGAGTTGAACACTTCAGACACTACAGTAACTGCTCAAGCTGAGAATAATACTTACTTTGAGCATTACTGGCTTGGATTGACTGTGGCTCTCAATTGCTTATAGATGTCAACCCAGCAGAGCCAGGCTTGAGCCTGCTCTGGCTTGTCCACCTCTACACAGCACTAGTGTGCTTTGCCCAGAAGCTTGTCACACAACAAAGTCAATGTTCCCTGAAGTTCAAATAGCCTACATCTTTGGTTCTTACCTTTCTGCGACCTGTGTTAAGTTCTTTATCATCCAAGCCAATACAGATCCTAATGTGGTGTTGGTCACCAAGGGGTTGCCTTAGTCTAACATGTGGCCCAGCTTGGAATTAGATATTGACCTCTTTAAGGAAGACTGAATCAGATTACAGCAGATCTTCCAAGGATGAAAATCAAACTACTGTAGGTCACAACTGCCTTACCCATCATTATGCAAAAGGTATAATTAAATGTACAATAAACAAAAAAAAGAAAAGTGCTCATCTAATTTTATTTCTGGTGTGACTGTTCCTCTGAGTTGTTCTGTTCAGTCTGTCAGGTAATGAAACAGTAAACATTACTCACAGACTTGCATAAATCTCAAGGTGTACAAGTCAAGAATTAAGTAGGAGCTGGCACTAACTTCTTGAAGCAAGTTTAAATAAAAGTGGCATTTTGGCTTGCCTGAAGACACTGCTGTGCATGTACTTCTGTGAAAGACCCAGGTTCCGCTCTAAATAATTTCTTTTCAGGTAAGAAAACACTGAGTCAAGCTGCAGAGGCAAAATATCAGTCTTCTTGGGATGTGAACGCTTTTTCTTGTTTTTTAGCAGCGCCACCTTCACAGTTTAAGCCAATGTCAAGAGCTTCTTTATGTAGAAGTAGCTGAGCCAACCAGTTTAGAACTGGTACTTTTACAGGTTATCCGTTAGCAAGGTGGTGTGGGCAAAAGGACACCTGTACCCACATTCCTCACTCTGCTGTAAAGGGTAAAATCTTGTGTAGTGTACAGTGGCACCTGCCTTGAGTATGATATGGATCAAGGTATAGAACACTGTACTGTACGCCTCCTTTACCAACATAGCAACCCTAGTCAAAACTGAGGAACTGTCCATTTTCACACTGCCTGTTCTTTGGCTGTTGTCTTATATCTGAACTATGCCTGTACTATTCCTTTAAATGGATGCCTGTAATTTTCCTAACGTTTGCCTGAAACTGTGCATACTGTGTCTGATAGGGTGCATACTAATGAACACTTTACAGGTGTATCACAGGCCTTAACAGACATTGATTTTATTGCAGCTTGAATGTTGGACAGACCAGTACAGTGCCAGTATAGTGCCTGTACAGCACCTGCACCAGCCACTCTAAATAATGAACAGGCCTGCACAATACCTGCACACCACCTGCACTGACCCACTCTAAAGAATGAGCAGGCTTCCTCTGTACCTGTACAGGCCCTGTACAGTCCTGTAGAGATGTAATTCATTTCATGTTCTTTTTGTGAGGAGGGTCTGCATACGCATTCCTGCATCAGGAGCAGAATATGTATGCAGGAATGTCCCTCACTCCTCACCCCCAAAAACAACTTTACACCACTGGAGTCAGAGGCCATTGGGATCAGCTGCAGTCAGTCTTGATCACCTCTGTGATTCCAGTGGTGTAATACTGTATCCAACTGTCTTACCCCTTGCTGGTAACAGAGACCACAGCCATGCAGCACTTGAATCACAATATCTGACCATTTTAATGAATGATATATAGCCACAACAAATATAATGAAATATGGCAGAACGTTGAAAGTTGTGCACTATATATTGTTTAAAATTGAAAATCTGTCACAGCATAGTACTAAGAGGCTACAGACTCCCTTACTCCCTTCCATTTCACACCTTACCCCACCTCCTAGATCACCTATAAAACAATGTAACAGAGTACTCTGGTGATCCTCACTCCATGTCTTATCAATTTATCATTTTATTGGCTGGAGGACTAGCCCTGTACTGCTTAAATGTTTCATTTATTTTCTTCATAAGGTATAGTACTCTGTCCCTAAGCAATTTTAGGGCAAAATAGACAAACAGTGAGAGGAAAACAAATGATGCCACCAAATCTGAAGGAAACTTTCTGGTGAAAAAACATGGCTATCCATAGATAGATGGAGGCCATGCTCTGTGTATAGGGACACAGTCAGAAACGTAGTATGGGACAATGTAAAACATGTATGACTGTATGTGGTACAAACAAAGTAAATAATGGGTCAAAAAACTTCAATACATCATGCTGACTGATGTTGTTCTTGAATGGAGTCTTTGTATCCCCACAGAAGAAATAGCTTATTCAGCATACTGTTTTCTGTTAGTTGTATGGTCCAGTTGTTATTTTGTCTTGTTAGTATATGGTCAAACTGCTATTTGTAAAACCAGAAACACAGGAGGATGTACTCAAGCAGTTTAAATTGAAGTAAATGGCAATATCCAGAAATAGATTGCTGCAAAAATCAATGTATTAATCATACATCATAAGAGCATAGCACTGCCCCAGCACTTCGTGTCATAGACATTACTCTCGTCATGTGCTGGGTCTTTGGTTACAATGCAGTGCTTTCGTACACACAGTTTAAAGGCTTATGTAGCATCCCTTGTATATGTCTGTAGCAGAGTAACCTCAGAAAGATGCCAAGAGTTTAAGAGCAGCAGCAAAACTAATGTGGTGCTAAAATAATATGTGAACTGAAAAAAATCCAAAGTATAAAGAACTAAAAACACCATAAAAGTGAATCAGAGATGCAAAAGACAAATGGTTCAAAATAGGCTGTAGGAAGGATACATACCAACAAAGCACCAACTGGATAATGTTGCATAAAGTGTATGCAATGGTGTGGTGGAAATAAACCATTTATTTCTATGAGTGGGGGTGGGACCATATATTATGAAGAGTCTCACCCGTCACAAATGTAAATAGATGGTTTACTTCCCACCCCACCCACTTCATGTTCATTTTGTAAGGCAGAACAAAACATATTCTCAGACCAGTGCAGACTGACTTCAATTGCCCCAAAGTGAAATATTTAAATTAAGGACAATTATATTTATCCTTGCAATATTTAATTGGCATAACCAAGTACAACAAATACATAACTCTTTATTCATTAACCACATACAGTACAAACATTCAAAATACCTTACATAGAATCTGTTTTCAGCTTGTTGCCAATGGTTTCAGAACTTCTGCAAGCCTTCCATTTATCCGGAATCACGCTGCTCCTGTCAACTTCAATTGAATGATACCTACAAAATAAAAAAAGCATTTGTCAACTTAGCTTCCCAGTAACAAGGAGGAAGGGTGAATTTGTGACAGCAAGATATACAGAGAGAGAGAAGAGCAGCACAGCAGGTGAAATCTGCAGCAGAGAGCTAGGAGGCAGTAGCAGGGTGGTATATGTTTGTGACAGAAAGAGAGAGAGCAAATGTGGGTTGAGTTTGTGTCAGATTGGAAGTGAATATGATAGACATGCTTGTAAAAGAGATGGTATAGCACATGGGCAGGTTTGCAGCAGAGGGAACAGCATGCAGGGTAAGTTTGAAAACAGCATCATACGGGAAAGTTTGCAAGACAGCCATGCATCTGTTATTTTTACAACAGAGAGAACAGCACTTAAGGGGTCAGAAAACAGCATGTGGAGAAGTTACAGCAGAGGGAGCAGCCCACAGGGCAAGTTTGTTAGAGCAGCATGTGGACGAGTTTGTGAGCAGTACATGGAAAGTTTGTAGCTGATGAGCACATGGTGAGTTTGGAGCAGAGAAACAGAGGAAGAGGGAAAGAAAGCAGTAACCCTTACAGAAATATAGGTGTGCTGTGAATATGTAGAATGCATGCCACATGCTTAATTGTGTAATGTTTGCATGCATTTCATATACACAAAGTGAACCTATGAACCGAGCCTAAAAAGCAAATCAGGTTCACATGTTGCAAGCTTGACATGTGCACAGCAGGTAAGCTGGTGTAAACATCTTCTAAAATTACACCAGTTTGTGTGTTGCACACTTGACATGAGTGAGCAGTTAAGGTGGTGAACATCATTTAAACATTACATCAGGTTCACATGCTGCATGCTTGCCTTGTGTGCAGCAGCTAAGTTGGTAACTCATTAAAAATGCATCAATTTCTATTTCTTATACTGCAGCTAGCAATTAAAGTAATTAAATACATTTTTATTTTAATTCACATATACATTGGTAACGCATTAACTCTGATCATTTTACAAGTAGTTTAATGGCTTTTGATGTTTGTCATTAAATCACAATTGGTTTGTATTGTTGGCTTACTGCATTAAAGGCCTAGGATATAGCCAGTCACATTAATGTAAAGTATTGTTTGCTTACTGCATTAAATGTCTAGGATATAGCCAGTCAGCATCCCCCATTTCAGCTATACAAAAGTAGCCTCTGTGTTGTGAAGCTTATTCTTTTTATTTTGGACCATGCAAATCCTTATGCATATTTAGTGCTATAAATGTGTTTCTCCATGACTGTTTCATCTCACTTACTTTCCCTTTGTCTTTTGTATTGAGTATATACACTATGTACATGCTCAGCACTCTTTGTGCTGAGTAGGGCCTTGAAGCATGCACCATACCTCACTTTTGTCACTGAAATGAGGGACATGGACAGTCAAAATGAGGGATGAGGGACACTAACCCACATGAGGATCAGGACACATCATGAAACATGGAGAAACAGTACCTCAGAACACAGTGGAAACCATTGCATTGGCACCTGAGAATAAATTTCTACTATTAAGCAGGGTGCCATTTAGGTAGGGGCAAAGGTGGCAAGTTGCCCCCCCTGTATTTGTGCCCAGGTTGTTCTTATGGTGGCAATAATGGATTTAAATTTGGATTTAATCTTTACACAATAAGTGCCCACCTGACCTGTGTGTGCTCACGCTGCAGGTACTCTCTAGACTCGACTGTGTCTGTATTGTGTTGTTCTCTATTAGCAGTGGCACAATCACATGTGGTGTGGATGAGCTCCAGCAAAGAAAAAAGCACAGGAGCCTTGCAAGTGTGACACTGTCTTTCCCACCACAGAGTAGACAGACTGCACACTATAGCTTAGAGGAGTCAGTGACCACTGAACTCTCAAGCAGTGTTATGGCAGCTTATTTTTGTTGTTCTACTCTTAGTGAGTCTCCATCTCCCTGGTGGCTGAAGTAGCAGAGGGTGAGCAAGAAGCTAACTCAAAACTAGGCTACCTACTTACTCTACTAGGCTCACCTTGCAAAAAAAAAAACAGCACAGACCACCATGCAGCAAGCTAGGCTTAGCAGCAGTGGTGACAGCAGGGTGGCCTTTATAGGCCTTGATCAGTACAGTGCAGCAGCCAGCCACTGCAGCAACTAAGCAAAAGCAAGCAAACCCAAGTTAGGTGGGTTTTGTTGGTGAGGTGACTTGGTCATGGGCCACGCTTTGGGATCTGTGATGGTCAGTTCTAGCATCCAAATTCTGGTGGAAGGAGAGAAGGGAGTGGACTGAAAACCAGGCTTCTGGTGGCACATTAAGCCAGGCTGCAGGTTCTGGCCATATGGCTGGGTAAGTAAAAGTAAAAAATGTTTTACAGGGGATTGGGGAAGGAGGAAGGACTGAAATATTGATGTGTTTTTACATTTCTTCACCTTTGGTGCTTCATGATCCATAGGGGATGGATATTGAATGGAATGGAGTCAGGAGACACAATTATTTTGGGGCAGAACATTTGCCAAGAAAATCATTGGTTAGTAACTGGTTGGGTTTAAGTCCAAATCTGATGCACTGCTCTTTGGTATATACAGATGAATCTTATACATTTGAATTTTTCTTGATTTGTATATCACTTTCAGTCAAAACAAATAAGTTGTACCTTTTAGAGATGTTACAAACATTCTAGAGTTGTCCCTTGCATTCAAGAAAAGTTGAGCAGTATGGTATGTACAGACTATTGGAACCCCACTATAGTCAGGGTTATGCCCCCCAGTGAAGATGACCTCCACATCCCATGCTCTGCACATTATGACAAAGGGCAAGGAGACTGCAGGGTGTTCACCATTGAAATGAATGGGGATATTTTATTACTATTTTATACATTATTGATGGAGTTGAGATTATCGGAGTCCACTGCTCAACTAACAAGGGCCTTGTTAGCAGAACAGTGGCCTACATTGTTCTCCAACTCACCATCATAACTATATAAAATAGTAATATAAATAACTCCATTCATTTCAGGGGGTACACCCCAGCAATTTGACCCATGGACATCATCTCTTAAAGACTCCTGCCTTTGGATCCCTAGTACTCAAGTAAGATACTTTTACTTATATCTATACTTCATGGGTTGTCTGTAGCATGGCCATACCCACTACAGTGCATGGAGGGGGACTGGCCATGTGGTGTACATGTGTCACGTTATTGCTACTTTTTGTGTTTGCACCTTAACGCCTGTTTGTCTGGAATCATTCAAAACTATGGAGAAAAAATAGTAGGATTACAGACCAGACAGGAATAATTAAGTGGTTTTGTGGGTAAGTTTGTGTATTGGGGTGGAAAAACCACATGCGTTTCCATTGGTATGTGTGCTACAGTTCAATTGTGAAAATGAGATGGGGAGAGAAAACTGAAAAACATAACAATGGCTACAAGCATGCCGCATGCGTGCAGATGTATTCAGATACAGTATGGATTGAAGTACAAGCGAGCCATATGTGTAGACAGTATGGTTTAGTGGTTAAAGGCACTGAACTGCAAGTTAGAGACATGAAGACCTGGGCTTGAATCTCATCAGCCCCCACTTGTGTGATGGTGTCATCCTGAGCAAGTCACTTAACTTTTAAATGTGCACATTATCCATGACCACTTGCTTTTTGCAAGCACGCCACATGCATGCAGTCTTTCTGAATTTAACATAAAAATCATGGTTTCCACGCTTTGCTGCATGCATGCCCTATGCATGCAATTGGTTCTAATTTAACATTTAAATCATACTTGCAGCATGCATATCACTTGGGTAGTGTTATGTGTGCAGCATGAAAATATTTCATATAATTATTTCTGTAAGGAAGTCAGGCAGATTTGCAAGAGAGTAGCACATGGAATACATTTTGAGAGTGACATTTGGGATGCATTTGAAAATGTGGGATGGGTTGAGAAGGCAGCAAATGGGATGACTTGGAGAGAAGCAGCACAAGATAAAGAAAGAATACAGCACATGGGCTGGGTTGTGATAGAAGAGCAATATGTGGGATAGGTTTGTATCAGAGAGACAGTAGCATGTGGGCTAAGTTTTTGAGAATGCAGTACATTGAATGGGTTACTGTAGAGACCACAGTATGTGAGGTGATCTGTGTCCAGAATGACTAGAGCATAAAAGTAGATTTGTGACAGAAAGCAGTATGTTGGGTGCACTAGCAGATTTGTGACAGAGGGCCAGCCCACTTGGCACAGCGGCAAAAGCGTCCGTCTGGCGATGACAACCCTGGGTTCGGGGACAGACCCAGAAGTCAGAGGGATAGCCAGGAGGGAGAAGACTGAGCATCATATAGATTGTTCTCCTTTCTCCGGGGGACGTGGAAGAGTGTCTGATGCAATGAGGACACCTGGTGGAGGCTGGGGGTCCTGTGTGGCTGGCAACATATGCAATGGTGGTGTGGTGGACACTGGCATCATTGCACATCCTCACCCCAGGGGAAAACATTTCTGAAAAAATGTTGTTGGACACCAATGATGGCCCCACCTCTGCCGCTGCTCCCACTCAGACCAAAGTCTGCCGAGGGGTGCTCATTCCTGTGACCTCACCCTGGGGAGCAAGCAGGGCTTTGCAACCCGAGTTTCCATGGAGGGGTCACCCACCCAGTGGCCCCATCTGGGGGAAGCCTGGAGATATGGGGAGCGGTAGAAGAGATGGGGACCAGAGCCTTGGGCCAGGACAAAAAAGATTTGTGACAGAGAAACAGAACTTGGCATGGGTTTGCGACAGAGAGGTGCACATGGAATGGGTTTGTGTATGAGAGAGAGAGAGAGAGAAAGAGAGATGTACTAGTGAGAATGTGAGACACAAGATCATACTTGCATGCAAGTAGAGGAAGGTGGACAGCTTCTAAGAGAACAGCAATATGGGTGTGATTAGAATGGAGTCAAATGGCTGGATATGGGAGAACAGAAGGAAATAAGTTTAGAAGGGGACTAAAAGAGTTGTAAATATTAAATGAATTGTGTTTTGTATCAGCAGAAGGTTGGAGGAACAACCCATTTTACAAAAACATACTACTACCAACATTTATCAGTGCCATTAAAAATATTTATCAGCTAGAGACAGTGAATTTAAATTGTTTTCCAACCCACAAAACAAAAACAAGACTATCATCCTAGCAATTATTAATAGTAGGCATGAACCACTTGAGCAAGTAAGCACATTCAAGTACCTTGGGATCACCCTTGACAGCTCCATCTCCTACTCCCAGCATATAGATCATGGTAAAAACTACAGTTAGGTAAGAACTTACCATAACAGTAGCTCTTAAAGAGGAGCTCTTGCAGCAGGTAACACCATAAGGACTATGCCACCAGGCAGTAGGATCCCACTGAAAACTTCTAGCTAGCAGTCCAAGGTGGGGACCGCCTGCATCGGCCCCACCCCGACGGCCCTCTATGGTATAAAGGCTGCCCTGGCACCACCTCAGTTCTCCCACTGTAGACCCAGCTGATATACAGGATGGGGAACTAAGTATTTCCCATATCCCAGAGAGCAGCTCAGTTACACATAACCCCGGGGCAGGTGGGTGGAACCACCTACTACAAGAGGCTCCTGTTAGAAGATCTACTCTTGATTAGTTCTACGTAACTATGCTATCTTACTCAAGAGGCAGCTCTTGCAACAGGTAACACTACAAGGACTGAGTCCTACAGTACAAGGTGACACCTGGGATTAGAAGGGTGGTGGACTAATAGGAAATACAAAGTCCATGGCATTCCTTAGAGAGAGTCCCTGGAAGTCTGCAAGGCTGAAACCTGCTCTCCTTCTGAAACAATGTCCAGACTGTAGTGCCAAATGAAATTGTGGACCAAATCCTAGTAGCAGCTGCACAGTGATCAGCTGCAGACACATTTTCGATGGACCCCTCTTGTGGAATGACCCTGACCAGTCCCAGCAATGGTTTGCTGTATTTTTGGTAACAAAGTAATACAGTTGACCAACCATTTGGCCAAAGTCTGCTTGGTCACTGGAGCCCCTAACATTCTGTGGGAAAAGGAGACAAACAACTGGTCTGTCTTTCTACACAAACAGGTCCATTCTATATAGTAATGGAGAATTCTATGTACATCCAGAGTATGTAACAAGGGTTCCTCTGTTGGAGTACTATGGGTAGTGACGAAGTAGTTGGATGTCCTGATTCAAAGTGAATTCAGACACCACATTTGGAAGGACTTAGGATTTGTATGCAGGGCAGTCCTGTTCCTGTGAAAAACAAGATAAGGCTCTTTACACATCAAAGTCTGCAGCTCGGAAATCCTCTGAGTGGAAGTAATGGCAACTAAAACAATGCTTTCAGAGAGAAAGTGCAGCTTGTGACTTCTGGCTGGTTCAAAGGAGGCAAGCTAAGTTTCTCTAACACAAAAGAAGGTCACAAGGAGGAACAGGGTCCTCCTGGGAGGTTTGATGAGTAAGATACCTCTTAAAAAGTCTTGCACAAGTCCAGTTGTGCCAGAGCTTTCATCCTGTGGTGCATGATAAGTTGAAAGCACAGAGATACTTTTTAAGAACATTGCCACAGATTCCACTGGGCAATGGAAAGGATTCAAGGAGTAGGGGGATGCCCACAAACAGAAACGCTCAATTTCATGGTGTATATTGCCGTCTGGTAGAGGGTTTTCTTGCTGCCATAGGAGCCTCTGCCACTATGGGGGATACCCCAAATCTGCCTCTGACTAGGTCTGCAGGAGTCATGCATGCAGATGCAGAGACTGAAGATTCAGATGTTCTAGGGCCCTTGCTATCGAGAAAGCAAGTGAGTGGACAATGGTAATGGGATCTGTGGTTCCAGTGCTAATTGTTGTAACATGGGAACCAGATCTGTTGAGGCCAGAAAGGTGCTATCAGAATCATGCTAGCACCTTCTGCCTGCAGTTTGAGCAGTAACCTCTGCAGAAGTGGAAAGGAGAGAAGGCATACAGAAACCTCCCTGTCCAAGAGAGGGACAATGCGTTGTGCCAGAAAACACCAGGCCCTGGATCTAGCGAGCAGAAACTGGGCAATTTTGCATCGTGGGACACAGAGGGTCCAATTCTGGCTGACCCCATCATTCAAAGAGTCATCTATGGCGTCCTGCAGTAGTTCCCATTCAAGACTCGGAGACCGAAAGTGGCTTAGGCTATCTGCGAGGATGTTGTGAATCCCTGGTACAGGGACTGCTGTGATTTCAGGCTGTGATCCACTGCCCAATGCCAAACTCTCATGGCCTTTCTTCATAGGGGGTAAGAATAGAGTGCCCCTTGCTTGTTGAGATAGAAGACTACTAGAGTGTTGTTCAATTGGACCAACAGGGACCTATGGCGAGAGCACCCCTTGAAAAGCCTGCAGGGCATATAGTAAGTTGATATGGAGAGTAATGCTCCATTGTAGTCCAAGATTTCCTCATCTGGTGGGAAGCTGGGTGCACCCCAGCTCAGCCCTGAGGCATCTGTGGTTAGAATTTGCTGGGGCTGGCACATTGAAATGGAACCCTGGTGCCTAGCCGACAGGGGTGATCCGCCATTCCAGAGACTGAAGAACCACACTGGAGGTTTGAATTGGATGATTGAGATCATTCGAGCCTTGTCCCACTGAACTCTGAGGTTCCACTGCAAGACCCTCATATTCAGGCATGCAAGGACAACCATTGGGTAGCTGTGACATGTCGACTGTTACTGAGTGAACTGCAAAATAGCAACTCAATTGCGGCACATGTCATAGGGGCTACGATGAGGTAGGGGCGAATGGATGGGTGGGTTCTACATGTAGTGACAGGATGTGCTTCACACGATGCACGCATGGGTGGGAGTGAGCACTCAGCAGGGTTTGGAGGGGTTTGAGGGTGGTGCTGTGGTGGGCTGCCAAGCTGGCCCGTGGTGTGGTGGGTGGGTTCGGATCCGGGTACAGGTACAGGTACATTTTTGCACCAGCCCAAATATTTTTTTTCATATTTTGCACCAACATACCCCCCTGGAGTTAAGAATCCTTAAGTAGGGTGTGGGGGCACAGCCTCCTAAGTCACCTGCACCATTTTTTGTTAAAGGTGTCACAGAGCCAAAATTGATTTTCAGCGCTGTGACATCACCGTAATAATGATTGCCATTATAACATAGAACCAGCCATTGCAATGGCTGCGCCATGTGGTCCAGAAGTTGTATCACCATTCTGGCTGGGAAAGGATTGGTAGCCATCACTATGTGAGCAACTGCCCTCAACCTGTCTGCTCAGTCTTCACAGAGAAAGGCCCTTCCTTGGACAATGTCCAGGATTTCCCTATGTATTTCAGCCATTGGGTGGCCAGGGACACAACTTGGGAGACTGAGGGTGATACTAAGTCCTGAAACAGACCGAGGGTCTCCCCATTGACCCATGCAGCTGGTCCTCCAACGAGGCTATAGGAAGCCAGTCATTCAGGTAGGGTAAACATAATGGCCCCTTCTCCTGAGGGTTGCTGCCACTACAGCCAGACACTTGGTGAAGACTCAGTGCTGACGAAGGCCAAATGATACCTCCTGAACTGATAGTGCTCTCCTTGGAAGGTGAAGTGGAGGTACTTCCTGTGGGAGACCAGAATCTTTATGTGCATATAAGCATTCTGCATGTCCAGGGGCAGAGCCAGTCTCCTTGGTGGATTATGGGTAACAGGCCAGGCAGTGTCACCATTCTGAACCTTCTGTACTTGATGAAAGCATTCAGTTGGCTCAGATTGAGGATGGGACGGAGGTCCCTGTCTTCTTCGGAACTAAGAAGAAGTAGGAATAGTATCCCTGCACCTTTGACTTGGGGTTTTGCCTGAATTGCCCTTTTCTTGAGGAGGGCCAGGATTTCTGCCATTATCAGAGCTGCGGGATGGGGAACAGTGGAAGAGAATGAGCCGAATGTCCGATGGAAGCTGCGTAAACTCCAGAGCATACCCTCTTTCGATGATCTGGAACACCTACTGATCAGTGCTAATGTTGGACCATCTGATGAGGTAGAGGAGAATCTCCCACCTACTGCCTCACCTTGAGCCTGTGCTGGAGGAGAGGGGCTGGCAGGAGTCATGCAGAGATGGAGGGTGCAGGCAAGGGGCCTTCTTAACATTTTTGGCACTTTTGGGTCCTGGGAGCCGGAAGGCAGTGGAGGGCCCTTTGCTTGAAACCTCCCTTTGTGTTTGCTGACACCTTCCTTGGTGACCTTGGTTTTTACAAAAGGACGGTGTCTAGAGGTAGCCAGTTCAAATTTGTACATCCTGTGGACGTCAGAATCCATCTTTCCAGAGTCTTGAAGGCTAGTAATCAATTGTCAGTGTCAGGGCCAAAGAGGACCGACGCTTCAAGGAGTACGTCCAGGATAGCATCCTGTAGGTCTTACAGGAACCCCGAGACCGACAGCCAGGTGTGTCATCTCAAGCACACTCCTGTGGCTGCTGCTCTGGCATCCATGTATGCCAAGTCATAGGAACTCCTTAAGACGTGTCTGCCCATATCAATGCCAGATTGTACAACAGCCATGAGTTCAGCTTTACTATCTGAGTCAGGTTCAGCTTTGATTAAATCTAAGGCCTTGCCCCACAAGGAGTTTTTGTACATTACCATATGTGCCAAAACATTTAGTGACCTGACTGTGCAGGAGGTCAAGAGTAAACATTTCGGCCCATCTGGTCCAGCTTTTGGATTCAGGGTCTGGAGACTGGGAACTCATGTACTTCGCTGTTGCACCCTGCCATGTGCTGCAGTGAGTACCATGGAGTCTGCCTTTGGTTGCTCAATGAGTAAGGCTCTCCTTAGGAGTTTTGTACAGGTGAACTGCTTTCCTAGGGATGTCCGAGATGGTGGAGGATGTTTTCGTACAATTGGTAACATCCTGAAATGGCTCTACGTGGAGGGATGACCAAAGGTTTTGTGTCACTTGCCCCAAGGAACTTGGCCAGGCGGTGAGGTTCAGGGTCAAGCTCCTCTGTGTCCCACTGATTGAGGGTCTGGATGAGACGCATCAAGTATAAGAAGGACGGTAATTCAGGGGTGACCTGGGAGAGTCCTTTTGTAGTCGGTGGGGCAAGGCAACCCATCCTCAGAAGAATAGTACTAGGAGGAGTCCCCTGTATCTTCCCCACAGGAAGAAGGCAGACATCCCTTAGAGGAGGTAACGGGTGATGGGTGTCTCCCTACAGTTGCTAGGGAGCTGGTAATTACGGTCATCATCCTCAGATGCCAGGGGTCTGGTGTTGGAGGGAAGTCTCTTTGGTCCCTGAGGTGAGGGCTTTATGTGGGGGCCAGAGGCAGGAGTCCTCTAGGGGCGGGATGGGTCCTGTGTTCTGGGTAGCAGATACCCCTTAATAGTATTCCACCAGGAATTGAACAAAGCCCCAACCTCCACCAGTGGAATGACTGGTTGTGCCTGTGGTGGGGTGGGGACATTAGGGGTCCCATGATGGCTTTTGTGGAACACTTGGTGCTGCTGCTTATCCTCAGGCTCTTTGACTGCATGTGTTGGGCCCAGTGTAACCTTCTTTGTTGGTGCCATGTCCCTGGAGGACAGATGTCCAGCATCTCGGGAGGTGGAGGCGAAGGGCTCCAACCACAGTCGATATAGGCCCTGGTGAGCAGTCCTTAGGCATGTGACCTCTCACCTGATCCAATGCACGTTCTTTTGGAGCAGACAGTCACTTGGATGGTGGCACCTAGTCTGTGTCTGATGTCAAGTTGGAAGGCCCTGTGGTCTGATGACCTTCAAGGCGAACGCTGCTCCTTTCCTTAAGCGGAAGAGATTTCTGAGTCTTGGTGTCTGCAGGAGTCGCCCAACCCTTCGACCTGTCAGATGACCCTGATGTCTAGCGAGAGGAAGAATTTGACTTCTAGCCTGAAGTAGATGCCTATCCTCTCTCGCTTAGACCCATGCAATGGTTTTGGGGCCTTAGAAACCAGGGACACGGGGGATGAACCCCATGGCTAGAAAATGCTTTGCCCTGTGAATGGGATGAAGTAGTGGTCTTCTTAGTGGTTGTCCTGGGAAGAGTTAAGGAACCATGGGGATCAACTATGACCTCCGTAGGAGGTGGAGGATGCAGAGGTCTTGTGAGGGGACCTAGGGCAGGACTCTGATCTGGCTCAATCCTTGTCCTTATGGTGGTGTTTTAAACCAGATTTTTTCTCTTGGGGAGGAGTTCCTGGCTGAAGAAGAAGAGCTGTGTTCAGACTGGGTCCTCTGCATAGCGACCACTTGCTATTCAGGAGATAGGCCTTTAAGGATTTGAGGCAGTGAATGCGAGTCTTTTTGTTAAACTTTTGACAGTGCAGGCAGTCGTCGGCTAGTGGGCGGGCCCAAGCAGATTAGGCAGGCGAATGGCTGTCTCTCACTGGATCTGCTTGCCACATGCACACTTAGACTTGTGCTGCTGTGTAGATGGTGAAGGCATGTACTGAAAATGTAGACTTAGGCGAGGAAAATAAGAAATGAATGATAACTGCATGGAGCAAAATGGCAGTTGACTGTGATAGAGGCATCTTCGAGCCAATACTAGAAGGTCAATGTTGGGAAAAGAACTGAAGTGGTTCGAGGACCGCCCCTTTATACCATAGGGGACGTGCAAAGTGAGGCCGGTGTTAGGTGGTGGTCCTTGGATCATGCTGGGCTAGAAGTTTTCTGTGGGTCCTAGTGCCTGCAGCATAGTCCTTATGAGGGTACCTGCTGCAAGAGCTCCTCTTGAAGCAAGATCTGTCAATACTAGAATTGGTCTACTCTATAGAAACTGTAACTATATGACTGCAGAAGCCTCTTCCTTGCAGTCAATAATTCAATACTTTCCATCATTGACTATGGTCTTGTTGTGTACAGCACAGCTACAGTACTAACACTGACCTGAAAAGAGTATGAATAGCTCTAAACAAGGCTTGCAGACTGGTTCTAAGTGCAGGCATCCGCACACATACTTGTGATTTCTATGCCCCAGACAAAGTGGCATAACCACCAAGGAGAATCAAGTATCAAGTTTGCCTCCAGGTAAAAACAAATTAGGCCTCACCCCACCATCCTTCAGAGACTCCTCAAACCTACCTTAAATTCACATCTGACTAGAGGAAAGGTGATAAACACTCTACACATCCCTCTTCGCCACACAGCACTTGACCAACGATTGTTTTCCCTATAAGGCTCCATTCTGGCTCAATGAGCTCCCAGCAAGCATTACCAACACCCTAAAGATTGGGCCATTTATAAAAGAAATCAAACAATACCTATCTGCCCTAGGTGGGTGCAACTGCACAGACTAATACCTACCAATACACCCTCTCAACCCACTCACCTCTCTTCCCCCTCCCAGCACCCTTAGCTTGACCCATAGCTTCACGACCAACCCCCACTACCTAACTGTTTCACCCACCCTCCTGACTAAAATCCTTCTCCCCTACTCTCCCTCTACTTCTCCCTCTACCACCTTCCTTTCCTGTCACATACTTTTCTACCTCTACTCTCCCACTCTACCTCTCACATCTTCCCTCATACCTTCCCTACTTTCTGTCTTCCTACTCCACACCACCACCCTTTGACAAATCTAATCCTCTCCATACCTCTCCCTCCACATACCCGCCCCCATACCAATGCCCTTGACAAAACAAAATCCTCTCCAATCCCCCGCAGGTATCCTACCTCATTACTGTCTGCCTGGTCCACATAACTGCCCTTTGACAAAGCTAAATTCTGGCTGCATACCACTGTTCCCACCTTTGTTCCTTGCTGTCTGTCTTTTCTCCCTTACTTTAGAGTGTACATGTCAGTTAGTTTAATTAGGAACTCCCACAAATGCTTATTAATAATCAAGTATGTATGTAGCTAGCCATTTTGAAGTCCTATCCATAAATAGCGCTTGTCCTTCTCTTTACCTTGATGTATGTTTCTCTGTTACTGACGTGGAACCTTCATAAAAGAACTCCAAGCTCCAAGGTTGTTATCCAAGACAATAAATACATAAATAAATAAATAAGAACTTTGTTGATGAAATTGCCACAAAGTGGTGGAAATTCAAATTTGCAAAGTTCGCAAAGTTTCTGTGGACCCTAGGAACCTTGACTTTGCCAAAATTGTGAAGTTTTTACCTGAAACTGACATTTTGTCAGTGCAGTGACTACTTCATGGTGAGACTTTGGTCAAGTCACCAAAAACAGCAACTACATCAGTTAAACTTAGCAAATTTGATGAATTCTCGTTTTGTGAATTCTGGAACTAATTGCAAAGCAAATTTGGATTCAGGGCCCACCTGGAAAATCAATATGGAAGGGCCTCGGGTGACACCGCATATCAGTATTACACTTAAATCTGACACACTAGCTCTGTGTTTGCATCTTTCTTTACCTACAGTACTCCAAGTACCAATTTAATTAGAAAAACAAGATGATAAATGCAAAGAATTTCAGAGTTTAGAAAGTGGCCAGGTACCCAACTGAGGGGACCCACCTGGAAATTTCCAGGTATCCCGTGGACAGTCTGACTCTGAATGCTGCTCACAACACCAGGGAACTTGGTTTGGAAACAAGCCCAGGTCAGAGGAGGCCCATGGGGAAAGGAGGATTGAATGTCCCACAGGATGCTCCCTCTGCATAGGGAAGACCACTTTTCACTGCAGCAGCATGACTTGAGGGCACACAGGTGCTGCTGGTCAGCTGGGCACAAAAGCAGGAGGAAATGATGTCTGGCCTGGTGCTGTGCAGGCCTAATGTATGCCTGTGGTATCATGTTAACAATGGCATCCCTGAGGGGGTGCGAAATCAAGGAAAAATAACTAGCACCAAATGATAATGCTTCCTGGATCTGTAAACGGATGCTAGTAGAAGAAATATCCAGATTATTTGGTTTTGCTATGCTCACTCACAGTGCACTAAACATTCATTGCCATTGTTTTCTGGTATGGTACTTGGCTGAGACAATGACTGCAGTATATTGAGGAGTCCCAAGAAGATGACACACATGTCTGTATTTCCTCATTCTCAGCCTATACTGGAGCAGATGTACAAACATGTTGAAAAGATGATTTGTGTTCTGGCAAAACCTTGTCAGGCTTATGAGGATATGCATACTTGTGTGATGAGGCTTTAGAGTATGTGCGTGGTTTGGAGAGATGCACAGAATCAGCAACAAGTATAATGTTTCCTGTCACTCTTGGGAGTTGGGCCACCTGCTTACCCAGCATGGAAAACCCTCACCCACAGGCTTTGAACTCCAGAGAGGCTGCCACCTGGGAGCCCCACAATTGGGGAAGAAGCTGTGGGAGAACCAGGTGAGGGCCTCTAGTGACAGGTGAAGGCTACAAGGATAGGAGGTTGCTTGGGTCAGCTAATAGAAGATTTTGTGGCTGGCAGGTAAAAACAGAATAATAAAAAGTAACAGCTGTGAGATTTAATCTTTTGCCTTCATTTCCAGTTCTGCAGCCTCATGCTTCACAATGCACCCATGCCAATAACCCCAATGCCTGTTATGGGTTGTTGCTTACAAACCCATCTCCCACTATTCTCAGCCACAGCACCTGTCCAGTCCTTATCACCCAATTATGTTTACTGGTTTATTAAAACTAATATTTTTAAAGGTCAAATGCAGTAAAAATATCCTCTGGCTAGCCAGGTCAAAGCGTGCAATCACATGCAAAGTACTGTTGGAGTAGATTATTGTCATTTCAGCCTGGGTATGAAAATAAGTGGCTGTGGATTTTCACACTGCATTGGAACTGTAAAAATATTTTTACTAAACCAGCTTATGTAATAGGGATGATGAGGACTGGGTGGGGAGAGTGGTAGGGATGAGATGAGCAGGTGGGTGGTTAAGACGCTAAAAATGGGGGTCGCAGCAGTCATTTCCACAAGATTTGTATCGGCAGAAGTAAAGTGAGGCTCAGTTAACCCTCAGCTTCTGAAAATTGGGGTTAGTATGGCAAATGGGAGGATGAGAAATCTATTGGATTGTCTTTGTACTCCTTATGTGGATTTTACTGCTAGTAATGCAGGTGCATACCTTTCAATACCGTGGGTCAGTGATAAAGCACAATTTTATTTTGTGCTTCACAATCCATCAAAATCTCATATGGGGCATCAGTAAAGGTTAATGCAAGTCCTGTTTCCACGTGGACCTGCCACTGCCACTTGGACTTGGAACAGACTCTTGTTGTAGAACCCGTGTTTTCTAAGTCCATAGTAAAGTGCTGGATCACGGGTGAGAGTTCTGATTTTCAGCAAAAGTCTGTCCATTCCTACCAGTTGAGCAATTACCTTCCACATTCTGTATAGCTGCCTCCTAACTGTACAAGATAATTGCCGTTTTAAAATTATCATCTTCTCTGTCTTGCTCCACCTAGCTGGTGAAAAGTTTTGTCCCCTCTCATGTATAGCTCCCTCCTCGCCTGCCCCCTTGCAGCCATCCATCAGGACAATCGCTGACCACCACAACAATGTATAGTTCCTCCTGACTACACATGCTGTTTCTCAAAACTGACCCTCCTTTTGCCCCTCCTCCCAGCTGCTGCATACCCCGTGCTTCTCTGTATTTAGTTTGAATAAATACTGCTTTCATAAACTGACCCCATGCAGCATGCTTTTGTTTGTTCACAGCAGGACCTCAGTCTGATGTCAGGAACTCAGCAGTAGGGCTGTGCAAAAGTTGCAAATTCCACTTTAGTGGACCTTTGTGACATTTCACAGCTATCATGGAATTTTCCAAACTTTCACCTTAAGTAAAATCAGACATCTTTTGAAAGTGTTTGGTAGCCCGATATGTAAGTCCCTCCTGATCACCAACTTGCTTGTCACAAATGGGTGCATGTTTAACTCCACTCCTCAACCAGAGAATAAACAGTGAACAAAGTCTTAAAGATGGTGCCATATAGAGACCCAGATCATCTGTCCCTTTATATAGAGTGGCAGGAGATCACAATCAATGGTGTGAACCTCAAGGGACGGCATCAATGAAATCTAAATCCAGGAGTTCCCATATTTACATTAACTGACATACTAGCTTTCCATGATGGCCAGCTCTCTCATTCCCCACTACCACTGCAAAATCCACCTGCCATCCCACTAATCTCACTATGTAGCCATCACAGTGTTGCCAATTTCAATGGCCACACAATGACAACAACAAGGTAAGCCAGATCTTCAGAGGATAAAACAGTGGGATGCCAGCAAATGACCGAGGGAGAAAACAGAGGTAACACATCAACCAAGTCTAAACTAGAAAGTTATTTAAAAAAAAAAACAAGTGCTGGCCCGGTGGCGCTAAGGGTTGAAGTACTGGATGCCACACTTCGGCTTCACGCTGGTGATCCATGTTCGGGGATGAGTACAGGCCATCTGGGCTTGGCAGGGAGGAGAGGATCGAGCATCAGGAGGACAGCTCTCCTCTCCTGTAGAGGGAGGACTGGCACTCCACTAAATGGCTACCCCAGGTGGAGCCAAAGGGCGTGTGGGTCGAGGGGCCAGATGTAGGGAGGGTCTTGTGGGACTACGCGTGTGCCCCAGAAACAGGGAAGGAGAAAATGAGGAAAACTCCTCCAGCTGCTGGATGACGCACCGACCTCCCATAGCCTATGCACCTAACTCCCAGTGATATCGGGGACGGAGCTAGGGATTGGTCAGAAGGGGGCAGCCAGGGAGAAAGGGAGGATAAAGACTATATAAAAAAAGAAAACAAGCTAGACAAACAAGTGCTTGCTCACTCCATTAACCAGCTTGTAGTACATTTGAACAGACTGTCCCCATTTGCAACTCCACCCCACCAGCTGACAGCGTGAAATCCTATTAGCATACATCCACCCTCTATCAATTGGACACACATCCTTACAAAACAGAACATATGAAAGGGATTTTCTATTATTAACAAGCATGCTTTAATGATCTGGCTGACCCCATAAAAACACAGTGACATTTGGCTCCTGTTGATACCTGCACTCTTCTGTAGGTGGCTGAATATTATCCAGTGTGGTTGGCCATGTTTTACTATTTTAAAGAGTCAGTCAATAGGGGTCTGTAGATTCCCCTCAAAACAACCTTTAAGATTTATAAGAGTCATAACTGCCATCATGCTGAGGATCAAAACAAGTTACCTCTGTAAGCAAGCATGCGACTCAAGGTAGTCTATTTGCCCTTGCTCATTGTCACACAAGTAGGACATGGCTGGTAGTTTTGGATCAGATACCTTGCATATATGACCCAGTTTGATTAGAGGCCATGTCTTACTCACGCATCTATGAAAATACTAACCTCTACATTCAGACCATAGACTGAACCCACAGTCTTCACCTCCCATCATTTAGTTGTAGCTGGACCAGGGTATAGTATCCCCATAGACCTTAGAGTGCAAAACTTTGCCTGTGAAATGAGGTCTGATCCATACCGCAGCACCTATTGATTTACTATTAAAAGTAAGATCCTACTTAAGTGACCTCCCACCCTGTCTGAGTACCTGTTTGCTCAGCAGCAGACATCTGTGTTTCCTACATCATGAGTATGTTCCTCTTCAACTTTTAACATGGCCAGTAATCCTCTTTCACATCACCACATTTTCATCATGTTGCGATAGAATTATAGTATTTGAATGCTTATGTTGTTGAATGTGGTAATTGAATACTTCTAATTCATACATCTCTGTTCCATGGGGAACTACCACCTTGGCAGGGTACTGTAAAGGCAAAGGAACCTTTGTGGAGGGTTCCACCCCAGAGGTTCTGTGGGAAGATAACTCCTTTAGGCTAAAGGTGATTAGGAAAGAGACCCCAGAGAGAGAGAGAGACATGCCACTGGAGGAAGAGGGAGGATGGTGGGGAAATGAAAGAATGCATCTGAATGAGACTGCAGGAAGGAGACTTAAATAGCCCAGGAATGGGCGTGGCTAGTTGCTCACATCCATTGAACTGCAGTCATAGTCTTTGATTTCAATGTGTGTACACAACTTAGTGATAAGTATATGTATTGCAACTTAATTAATAAACTGATAGTATTTTAATGATTATGTTGTTGACTAATAGATACTTTGGCTGTTCACACTCTCTTTCCCATAGGGAACTACCACCCTGTTGGCATACCATGAAGGCAAAGTAACCTCTTGTGGAGGGTTTTACCTAGAGGTGCCATGGGAAGATAATTCCTTTAGGCTAAAAACACCTTATGAAGAAGCCCCCAAAAAGTTGAGCAGCAAGTAGTGAATGCAAAAACTGGATGAGCATGGATTAACCACAGTGATAACATGTAACAGACATAGGAGGATTGTGCAATGACTGATGATTTCAGTATTGATAACAGAAGAGGTATGACTTCGATAAGGAGACAGAGAATGGCTAGTAGAAAGAAGGCCACCAGTCCAACCCCAACTCAACAGCAGAAGCCTACCTGGGTCAAAATGTGCTACTATAGATATACTACCTGATGGATTACCTAACTTTATGACCTTCAGCACAGAGAGAGGAAGGAACCCCCCCATGAGGGGAACCTCTAGGGATCCAAGCCTTGGTCCCTTCCTCCAGCCTTTGGATGAATTAATAACAGCTCACTACTGCAATTCAGAGACCCAATACGGGAAAATTTTTAGAAAAGGTTCTCACGCTATCCTCTAATGGGAAAGCTATAGGTGCTGCATATTGAGGCCTCTGCAGCTAAAGGAAAACCGTATTGGGGCCCACCCCTTGGCTGAGGAAGAGAGTAACAGCCGCTGAAAGGCACTCACTTGGCCTCCAAGCAAAGCCTAGGGGAAGAAGCCAAACCCAGGAGGGTAAGGCTGGGCCCTGGAGGTTCAAGAATGGGAGGATTGAACAGTCTTCACCCTTGAGGGCAGGAAGAAAAACAAGTATAGAATGGAGATGAAGTGAACAGTATGCAGCTGTAGGAGAATAGCCTTCAAAGGTACTGCTGACACTGTCAGCAGCTAATGGAGCCCCATGCAACTTGGAGGCCCCACCCTCAGGCAGCTGAAGACTTAAATGATACATCAAGAGGTGCTGCTGATGCGATCCGCATGGCCAAAGTCTTCCCCAGAGTGGAGGACCTTATCACTTGATGGATCCATTGTAATGGCATCCTCAAAATTTACTGGAATCTCCATCTTTGCCTTATACAACAAGTGACATAAAATGAGCAAGGAAAGTCATGTGTCCTGATTGACCAAAGGCTTCCCAAACCCATGTTCTCTTACAGAATGACAACTGCCAGTTCTAGCATTATTCCAGCAACCAAATCAATAGGTCCAGTTAATCCTGCTCCCTCTGAATGGTTTACTCCCCCACTCTGTGAGAGTCACACTGGCTGGCCATACCAGCAATTTCTTCCAAAGACTCTCTGACTAACTGCTCCTGTAAGGCAGTACAAGCACTGGGCAAACCACTGATGTTTGCAAAACATTTTCTCCCCTATCAAGGCCTTCCACTCCTGCAAAGACCACAGATACTGCACAAACTAGTGATTTCTTAAAAAATTCTCCCTCACTCCCAGGTACCCACAGGCTGGACAAACCCATAATTAAAAAAGATTCTCTTAACTCTTCTGACAGGAGTAAACAGGATAGCCAGATCAACTCTTTCCTCAAAAGATGCTTGCTCTTGTGAGGCAGCAGAGACACCAGACAACTAGTCATTTAAAAAATTATCTTCACACTTTAGATAAGCACCCACAAGTCAGCAATTACAAATCCATTCTGCTTCTATCACAGACCACACAAACCATACACACCATGAAAACCTTAGCTTTTTTCATTGTGTTCTATTTTTAACTTTAATCTTTATTACATTTTTCTTCTGAATACCTCTATGAAACCCATGGTTTCTGACTGCCCTACAGTTCATGGAACAAAATCTAATTTAAACTGCATAATATATAAAGCCCACTGTTACTGTCAGGTGTTCTAATATCTCAACAACTGGTGCCTCATGACAATGGTGATTTTTAATTTTTTCTTTATTTAACTTTCAGAAAACACCTTTGAGCCAATGGCTCTTTTACAAAGGTTCCACATCATGGATACAGCACAAACAGGAAACAGGTAAGTTAACAACAGGTAGGCAATACAATATATGACATCATAAAATTAAGTAGATTAAGATATTTCGCAGGAGAAACAGCACATGAGCTGCCAGGGGCTTTGTCGAGAACCAAACTAACTGAGTAAGCAGTGGGTACATCAGCAAATCCATACATTGCACATAAAAGAAGCTTGGTGTGAGAGCAGAGGCACTAGTGCTCAGATAGCAAGAGAAAGAGGGAAACAATGTAGTTTAAGGATGGGGCAGATGGAGGGAGAGGGAGGAGTTACTAGGTGGGGGAGGAGAGAAAGAAAGCAGGGGTGAGAAGGGAGGATGAGGGGAAGGGGAGGGAAAATAGGAGTGGGGATAGGGCAGTGAGTGGTGGAAATGGTATTGGGCAAGGGCGGTTGGGGAACTGGCAAAGGTTGAGATAAGGGGAAAAACAGGGTAGAGAGTGGGAAGAGCGACTGAGAAAATTCAGGAGACCAGGAGCAAGGTAGAGTATTTAGGAGGGGCAGTCACAGCTGGCACTGGTTACCAGATGTTGGTGAAGTTTGTGCTTGAAATGGCTGAGATATGTGGTGCTGGTAATATCCAGGGGAGTGCGTTGAACCATTTTGGGGCCCTAACATTGAAAGAATGCTTTCCTGTGAAGTCTGGCAGTGAGGATTGAGAAAATGGAGCTTACAGTGCTCCTGGTTGGTCAGGTGGGGCAGTGAGGGACAGTATGGACTGGATCCCATGGGGCAAAGGTCCAGCAGTGCCTTCTTTGTAATAAGGCAGGTCTGGTATTTTATTCTACAAGATAGCTGTAGCCAGTTTGTCTGTTCGACAAGTCACATGTGTGTGTGAGTCTGGGCTGAGGTAAGGAGTTGACAGGCTTTTGTTAAGGGCAATTGCTAGGCATCAGATGGCAGTGTTGGTTGTAGATCCATAGACAATGAGACTACAGTCGATAAGCAAGGTAATTGAGCTCTGGATGGCTAGCTTCAATGCCTCAGATGTCAGACAGTGCTTGTGTCTATATAGCAGTCCAATGCAAGTGTTTTCAGTTTTAGAAATGTTATGAATATCCATGGTGTACAAGAGTGTGCAGTCAAGGGTCACACCCAGGTATCTGAAGTTGTCAACCTGTTCTAAGGGGAGCCCATCCCATTCTTGATGAGCAGTTTTGGCTTTGTTTTGCTATGGGTGCCGTGGAATAACATTGCTTTCATTTTGAGTAGTTTAGAATGAGCCTGTGCATCCTGAACCAGGATTTGACTCCTCAAACTATGCTGCAGTTGATTCTGAAGGGGATAGATGTCTGCATGGCTAGTACAGATGACTGCATTGTCCATACAGGAGTATTTTGTCAGGGCATGAGGCAGGTAGCCCATTCACAAAGATGTTAAACAGTAAAGGCTCAAGGATAGATCCTTGAGGGATGCTCGATCAGACAGGGCAGGGGATGAGATGGTATACCCAGTTTTGACCTGCTGTGAGGATCATTAGATAGCTCTGGATCCAGTGAGGGCATCAGGATAATCCTAAGGATGACAGTTGACTCACCAGAAGGGCATGACTGACAGTGTCAAACACCTTTGTCAGGTCAATAAAGGTGGAACCAACTGAAAGGTTTTGATCTAGCACCGATGGATGTAGGAGATGAAATGTAAAGAGTGCCATGGTGGTGCTGCCCTTTATGAAAACCATGCTGCTGGGGGCACAGGAGGTGGTATTTTCCAGATAATCTACTAGTTGATCAGCAACTATCCTTTTAGTGCCTTGGATAAAAGGGATAAGATGGAGATTGGTCTGAAGTTACTAGAGAGAGTCACATCACTGCTTTTATGGATTGGGGTCACCATGGTGAATTTTCATTTGTGAGAGAACTGTGAGAGCATAAGGGAGGTTGAGAATTTGAGTTAGGGTTTTGCTAATGGAGAGGGCAATAAGTTTTAAGTCTAGGAGTCACCACTGTGTCTGATCTTTCCAAGAACTTTAAGTAGTTGCTATTTGGCATGTCCTTTAGAGATAGACTTAAAATAAAAAGGAGGACGTTACTGGGTTCCTGGCAGATTGTCAGGTTGGGTAGGAGCCTGTACTGGATCGAAGAAGTTGGGTGGGAGCACTTAACTATGGTCTGAAAAGTGGTGTTAAAGGCATTGGCTACGGTTTCTTTGTCAAGGGTGATAGTGCTATTAACATTGAGCATAGTGGGGACACATTTGGACATTTTCTGGTGATCTCAGAGAGGTTGTCCCAAAACTTCCTCCCATCATTCTAGGTGCTAGCTGCCTGTTCTATAGTGACTGGCTTTCACCTGGTGAATGGCTCTTGTGCAAGCATTCTGGGCTGCTTTATGCCTGTGTGTCCACTAGGGAGTTCGTAGCCTTTGTGCAGTACCAAAGTGAATCATGCAATTTAAGCTGTTTGAGTAGGCTATGGGACATCCAGGGTTTAATGGAACCTCTGATCAAACACTTTTGTGAGGGGCATAAAGATCATATGCAAAGTTGAAAGTTGTAATAAAGTATTCAAGAGCTGAGTCCACATCCTGGATAGTGTCAGTTGGGGTCCAGTCTAGTGTTTTTTAATGAGGCCTAAGTGACCATGTAGCAGGACATGGCTAACCATAAATTTGGGGGTTGTTAAATCTGTTAGACCAGAGGAATAAGATAGGGAGTGGTCACTAATGGCATCAGGGAGTACTTCAGTTTTGTGATATGATTGGGCCCTATTTGCAAGGGTCCAATCCAAGAGGGTGGAAGTCCTCATCCTGTAGTTTATCCTGGTAGGTGCCTGGACCATTTGAACAAGGTTGGCAGATGCAAAGGCATCTTTGAAATAGCACAGGAACCCAGCCAGTTGACATTAAAATCCCAGAGTAAGATAATTTCAGCACCGCTACCAAGAAGGTTTATGTAGTCAAGGGGGGCACTGTTTAGTCATTTTGGGTGGAATATACACTGCAGCAATGGTCAGAGCCTTGTGAGCACCAAGTAAAACTTTGATGGCTAGGATCTGGAAGTCATTCCAGGAATGGGTAGGGTGATGGCATAGCCCTTAAGTGAATCTTTTAAGTAGGGCACACCTCCACCTTTTTGTAAGTCTGTCTTGCCTAAAGATTGTGTAGCCAGGTAAGGATATGACTGAGTCAGGGATTTTGGGGGATAACCATGTCTCAACAACAGATAGTATGTCAGGGTTGTGTTGGGAGAGCTAGACTGTGAGGGACTCTAGTCTTGGAAGAAGACTGCAGATATTGATGCTTGCCAGAGAGAGTGTTGCTGCATTATTAGATTTTATTGGTATCTGCTGGGGTGGCCCAGGATTCAGGTGTATGTCGCCCGAGATGAGTAGCATCAGTAGTATGAGATGCTTTAGGAAGGCTTTAGGTGAAACCATTGGTGTGAGCATAACCTCCTTTGATGTAATTCCTCTGGCAAGTAGGTAATAAGTAAGGAGGGGCTGAGGGGTGAAGAGTTAATGCTAGTAAGAAGGGTGCACCAGGGATTATAGGGACAATGGGATGGTAGCGTTTTAGTAATGTGGTCGAAATTACATAGTAGGTCCCATAGGTTGATAGTGGACTTTAGTTAACAAAGGTGCAGTGTGGCAGTGTGGGTGTTTCTATTCATGCCATTGCTGTGTAGCAGACATACAGTATGAGCAGGCCCAAACATATATTGGCTGACAGCATTGTTGGTTAAGACCTTTAAAGAAGAAGGGGGTTTACAAAGTGAAAGTGGCCCTTTAAGGACAAAGAGAGAAGACAGAGAGTGAGTGAGTACAAAAGTTAAGTGTGGCAAGGGTTGTGGGTGGGACTTAGGTGTATTTAATAGAGGTAGGGGCGGGAGGGTGGGCGGGACTAAAATTAGGTTCTCCTATGAGGCAGGAAAACAGTATCAGTCAGAGAAAATAAGTAGTGAAGGAGTGAGGCTAGCCAGCTTGCAGTTTGGCCAATCCAGAAAGCTGTGGTGTAAGGCATGGCCAATCTAGTGCAGCCAAGTGGAGAGTGCCAAAGTTGAAATTTTAAGCAGCTAGGAAAACCAAACCTTGTAGCAGGAGGTCCTCAGGGTCTGCAGGGAGCAAAGGCAGGTGGTGGTGATGCAGAAGTGCTGCACTGCCAGCACAGAGCTCAGCCTGAGTCAGGGACTTGAATGCTGTGGGCAGAAGAGGGAGAATTTTATTATATCAAAGCGATCGATCAATACCCTATTAGTCGATCAATCTTTTAATATAATAAAATCTCAACATTAAAGGGTATAAATATATTAGAAAATACCAGCCCAATGTAACTGAATGGAGCACGTTCATGATCTTCATTTTGCCACATCACAAAACAGTGGTGCGTGGGCCAACGTGGTGGGGGGTGTTTTCTAACGGAAGTCAGTCTTTTTTGCAGCATTATGATTTCCAAAATTATGAGGGATATAACTTTGTGAACTGATGGACTTTTTCACAACATCAGTAGCTCAATTCCAGTAAGGTAAGGAATTGAACGGGTGGGGGCAGTAGCAACACTGACAGTATGAACCTGCTCTTTAATACATTTCAATCAGTAACATAGCTAAAATTGGTAAAACAAAAAATATTCCTTGGAAGGCAAAGGTCCAAAACACAAAGGTCCCAAAATTAGGTTCTTCTGTGAGGCAGGAACACAGTAACAGTCAAGGAAAATAAGTAGGAAGGAACGAACTAGCCGGGTTGCAGTTTGGCCATTCAGGAAAGCTATGGTGTGAGGTGTGGACAATCCAATGCAGCTGAGTGGGAGAGCACCAAAGTTGAAATTTTAAGCAGCTAGGAAAACCAAATCTTGTAGCGGGAAGTCTTCTGAGTCTGCAGCAAGAGCAAAGGTGGATGGCGGTGATGCAGAAGTGCCGCATCGGCCAGCGCAGAGCCTCAGCCCAAGTCAAGGGCTTGAATGCTATTTAATATGATCAATTTCTATCTTTAGGTTAGCCATCTCCAGTTTAGGTGCAATTGGGATTAGCCATACATTGTTAAGTACTTTTATTGTCCACATATAGTATAATCTAATACTCACAAACACAATTGTACACTGAGGTTGCCTTTTTAACTGCTTTGGTAATTTATGGACTAGGAAAAGTTCTGGGCCAAGAAGCAAATCAAAAGGAAATTATTTCATCAAGGCAGACAACAGTTGTTGCCAGAACAGCTTGTAAGATTGGGCAGCTCAAAAATATGTGTGTGCAATTATCCATTGGTTCTCCACAGGACCTTCAGCAAATGGACTTTCTGGGGCCAAGATAGTCACCTGTTACTATATTAATAATTTCTACCTCTGAAAAGAGGTAGCAGAAGAAGTTTCACATAACTTGCAAGTTAAGGGGCCATAGTTAAGATCTAGTAAGGAGTTCATGGAATCTGGAAAGTGGATGCCAAGAATGTCCCTGCCAGTGTATTGAATACTGAGACTGAAGAGCCATAAGAAGGGAAAATTGAAGTGGAGAACCCCATTTTAGTTAAATTTAACTTATAGTGCAACTGAGAACCAACATGGGCAAGTATTTTCTACAGTGATGGTAACGATTGCTCATGAGCCCCTAAATAGACCATACTGCAGTATTTTCCATCAATAGTGCCAGTTTTGATGTTTATCCCTATCTGGAGTCTTCTGATGTAGTCAGCCTGCTTGATGAATTGTGGCAGTGGTTCTACAGTAGGTAGAGGAAAAATAATAAAGGGATGCTGTGTGTATCTGGTAAGGGAAATGGAGAGAAATGTACTGTTAATATTTTTTTGCAATTTAGTGTACTTTATTAAGATTAATAGAACATACAGATAAAAAAACACATTACCATAAAACATAATAGTGAGAAAAGAATCACAATAATAATCACTTAATTAAATGAGACACAAAACTAAAAAGAAACGGGAAAAATACTCGACACTTGAAAAATAAAGACAATATAAACAAACCTTCCCTCCTCCCATCCCCCTTCCCTGTCCCTGCAGTCTTCACAGAATGTAAATGGAGCTAACTAATTAGCTGAGAGAAAAGAAGAGTATGTAAGAATCTCCGAGAGCCATTCAGGCTATGTGGGGACAGCAGAGTCAAGCTAGTGCCTTAAAATTTAAAGTTTAGTGACCACTGAAATTAAAGCCATCTGAGCTTTATGAGGGGTCCCTATGAGTGAGTATAATCACCTAAAATACAAACTTCAGGAGTAAAAGCATCTTAGAAACCTTATAGCATATCTAACTTGGCTCGTGTAAGGTTCCAGATTGAAGTAATCTGAGGGCAAGACCACAACATATGGTAAAGAGAACCTTCCACTTTATTACAATGAGGATAGATAGGAGTCTCCCAATTCTAAACCTGTATCTGTCTTGTTTAACATATTTATACAAATTGGTCCAAATGCAAAACCAATACTCATTGTTGCGCTCAATATGAAAAGTACCAGCCTAGTAAAGGCAACTGGCAATGTGGAGTCCCACAGCACCTGGCTTACAGCAGAGTATAATTGAGAAATTGGGTGGTCTTGCTGTACATGGTTGCAAATTAGTAAATAAAGAGCCAGAACTACAGTAAAGGGTCATGGAGAAGGACCAAAAACACTACTAAAGCAGTGATGAAGTTGCCAATACTGAACAAAAGGAAGGCAGGAGTCCCAAATTTTGCTCAAAATTGGTCAAAGGAAATAAGTGTCCATCCATTATGAAATCAGAAAGCATTGGGCTACCCAAATGTGACCACTGTCTTCTATTCAAGGGTTGTTGTCCAACAGTAATATTAAAGTTATTGAAGAGGATTGGGCAGGATCCTTGGCATAAGAAAGCTTAAGATGTTTGCAAATTTGGGCATGTGCTTGAAGGGACCAGAACAATGGTGTAGACCTAAGGAGCTTAGGAAGTTTATGAGGAGATACAAATAATAAGCACTTCAGACCAATTTTGTATTGAAAACGTGTCATTTTCAATAGTTAACCAGGAAGGAAGGTAGGTACTTGAGGGCAGGGTATCAGAAAGACCCCAGTAAAAGTATCTGGCCCCATGTAAGGCCCAATAGTATCTCAAAAAATGGGAAGTTGAAGTCCTGTGAATTTCTGAGGGCGTACACTACCAGTCTGTCTTATGAACAACGGGTGGTTTGTGAGCCCCTAGAAAAGTGGAAATCATCCTTTGAAGGTCCTTACACCAACTAAACAGTAAAACAATATTAAGCATACCAAAGGGGTATACAAGTTGAGGAAGAACATTCATCTTTATAATGTTAGACCTAGCCCATAAGGTAAGATGTAATAATTTCCATCTATCTAAGCCCTGGGCTATTAATTTTACTAAGGATCTAAGTTCAATGATTTTAAAAGGGATTTGTCAGGAGAGATTTTGATTCCCAAGTTAGTTACATTTTAGTTTCCCACTGTAGGTCAAATGTATCAAAATCTGTTTTATAGACATGGGGAAAGGGGAAACAACAGTCTTGGTTAAATTAAGCTTATAACCAAAAAGACCCTGAATTGTTGAATAACAGAAAGTGCCATTTGAAGTGAAGTGACGGGTTTGATAAATGCAACAAGCTATCATCAGCATAGGTAGAGATTTTAGTTCTTGAGTGCCCACAATTAAACCAGAGATTCCCAATAGAGCATTACTTTTTCAAGTTAAGGGTTCAATGTATAAGTTATAAAGATAAGAAGATAGGAACAACCTTGTGGGTGCCCCAAGAGATGGGGAAGGGGTCAGATAGCAGTCCATTACACAAGACCCTGGCAATGGATGGGAATAGATAATTTGTACCCAATGAAGAATATAATCCGAAAGCCATATTGTTGCAAAATCCAAAATAAATAGGGCCAAGAGACTATCAAGTTTTTCCACATCCAGGGAGACCAGAACCGATTCTAGGTCCCTCTCCTTGGATGCGGAAATTAAATAAAATAATTTATGGAAATGATGGTTAGAAAGCTCTTCCTCAAAAGCCCACCTGCTCTGGACTGATTGACTTCTCCAAATTTGGTCAAGATGGTAGACCAGACCTTTGTCAAGAATTTTTACATCAACATTAATAAGAGAGATGGGTTTATAGTTTTCAGGGCATGACTCATCTTTACCAGGTTTGGGCAAAATAATGAGCCTCTAGTAACAAAGTTTTCAGTAAGTCAGCAGAGTGTAAATAGTTATAAACCAATGTCAAAAGTGGGGCATGGTCTTCGATAAAGAGTTTATAAAAATTTGAGGAAAAGCCATCAGGGCCAGGGACCTTATCTAAGGTGAGGGAAGTACTGGCTGCTCTAACCTCTGCCTCAGTGGTGGGGTGTTCTATATTCAAAATGGCTGTTTCAGATAGATGTGGCAGTGGATGTCATCCAAAAGTGAGACATGGCCTCATATTGATCTCCAGTTGCTGAATCTGAAGAATATAATTTCAGATAATAGTCCTTGAAAATGCAGGGCATTTCAGGCTTTAACAATAGGGAGAGCATTATAGGAACATGAAGAAGTTTAATACAGGAGCAGCAGATCTTTGTCTAATAGCTAATAATTTGCTGGCTTTTCCCTGATCCACATACAGTATGTACTGTAGCTTTCAAAGCTTTCAGTGACAACTGTTCTTGCTCTAGCAGTAAGTACAAGTATTGCTCTAAGTTGGGAAAGGTGAGTCATACCTTTTCTGGGGTGGTTGGTGAGAGACGCTTTTGTTGTCTCTAATAGAAACAAGTAATGTATTGGTTCTTGAAGAATTTTCCTTTTACGCTTGGGCTAAGAGGATTAGTTCACCACCATTGACATTTAAGACTCCCAAGCCTAGTCCAGGGCCTGGTATTGAAGGCCAGTTGATTTCAATGGAGGTCTTAATATATTCTCTCAAACATTTTACCATTTGGGGTCGGGCAAAAGATCTGTGTTTAAGGACCAGGTACAATCTCTGTCAGATTGAATTGTAATATCCAATGAAAGCTTGACTGGTGTATGGTCTGAAAGAACCATGGATTCTATTTGACATTCACAAACCGTAGCTAGTAAAGAACTGGTGATTAAACAATAATCTAGCCTTGAATCAGAGTTATGGGATGACAGCAAAAGTATATTCTGTGGTGGTGAAATGTAGCACAAGCCCAAGGATCAGCAAGGCCTGAACTGTCAATAAAGTCCCTAAGACCTCGCTGAGCTGCAATAGACCAGAACTTACACAGTGAGTTCTATCAATGTCATTACACGTAACTAAGTTTCAATCCCCCAAGATCCATGGAAGATATGAGTAGGGGATAAGGTGACAGTTCAGAGAAAAGGAGGAGTGTTGGTGTTAGGGCCATAAATAGAGCCTAAAAGAATTTCTATAGGCCCCAGATGGCCTTGCACAAAAATAAACCTTCCTCCTTATCCCTGACCAAAGACAGGAGAGAAAAGGGAACTGATCTATGTAAAAGGATGATTACTGCTCTCTGTCTGTTACTATTACTGGCCCTGAAAGCCTGCCCTACCCAGGTCCTCCTGAAAATGAAACGATTTGAGATAATATGGGTCTCTATAGAAAAGCAAAATGAATATGCAATATTTTCAAATGTATTAATATAGCTTGTCATTTTACTTGAGATTGACCATCCTTAATGTTCCAAGTGATAATGTTCCATGGGGTCATCATGGTATAAAGATAAAGGACCAAACAGGAAAAGGTAGCTGTAAGAGTACACAAAAGTAACCAATACAGACTACGTGGGACACCCATCTCCCCAAAAATCTCATAGAAGCCAACATAATCCCTCCAACCCCCAACCAATAACAACATTCACCCCAAAATTTTATAATTAAAATTACAAGTGAAATAATCCCTCTCAATAAACAACGAATTACCTGGGCCTAATGTCCCTCCTCTACCTATGGACCACAATGAATTAACTAATAGAAAAGCTCTCAACCCACTCCATCCCCCAAGCAACAAACAGGTTGCCGTAATACCTGTCTTCCTTCTATAGAATATAAGCAACATTAACATCACATAACTATTTTAATCAGTAATTGAATAAAGGTATGGAGATGCTCCATCTCCAGTGTTAAATCAGCCAGACTAATTGAAAAAAAAGTCATGAGTATTTTATAAACAATCTGCAGGAACAGTGGGTATCAAAATGAAGTGAGAGTAATTAAAAGTCTTCTGCAAAGCATTTGCCCTTCAGAAAATAAAGAATTCACAACTAAAGAATAGTGTCATCTCTATTCAGTGAAACAGCTGCTCAAAACAAAATGGCAAAATACCACAGCTATCTATCTGACAGTAGAATCACCTATAATAAGGCCAGCCTGGTGGCACTGAGGGCTGAGGCGCTGGCGGCTTACCTCGCACTATGCTGGTGACCTAGGTTGGGAGCGACCTTGGGTTGTTAGGGAGCCGGCGTGGGGAGAGAGAGGAGCAGGATTGAGCAGCTGCTGGGGCAGCTCTCCCTCCCAGGCTAGTGCTTATGCTCCTCCCCATAGTTCCGTTTCCACTGGGTAGAGTCTGGTGGGAAGTGTAGGTGGAGGGGCTGCAGTGATAGCCAGGGGTGGGGTGGAAGCCAAGCTGGTACCTGGTGTGCACCTCCATGCATGCACACATGTGCTGGGGTCCTGGGTCTGGGGAGTAAACAGGGACAAAAAATTAAAATAATTACTAATAAAAAAAAAGAATCACCTATAATATGATGCTTTAACAGTAGAGATGATCCAAGAACTGAAAGGCAGCAAATGTGCTGCATTTCTCAATGAATGTTCCTGTATAAACAAAAGTCATACTGCCTAACTGGGCCACTGGATGGAGCTCCTCATACTAGAAAATATGAAGCTCACATCATAATTACTAGGCACCAGGGAGTATTATAGCATGTCCTTAGAAAAAAGAAAAACAGAAAAGGAAAACAAGAGTATGGGCTGCATTATAAATTGCCCCTAGTTATTTAAACAATGAAATACATAGACTTTAATAAGAGCTGGTGATAATAATAAGACAGATCATGTAAGAAAGTCATCTGCAAAAGAAACATGTCCCAATTAACAAGTTATGGACTTCCATTTTGAAAGGAGGTTAAAGTTTAATCAGTATTGTTAAATATTCTCAATAATGGCAAAAGGAAGAGCCAGCTCTTATTCTAAAGTTTCACATAAAGTGATCTTCTGCTTAGCATAGCAACTGCAATAATGGAAATACCCTCAGCACGGCTCCTCCAGGTGAGACTCTACAGTAGCACTAGACATCCCAGCACTCTCCGATAGTGGTGGGTGAAGTGACAAAACTTCACTATGCAGAGTAATCTGCTAATTTCATTCATTTCGCGAGGGGCTAAATGCAAATTTCTACTGGTATGATGAAATTTCACCCTTTGAAATGGCAAAATTTAGTCTTTAGGAAAGGTGAAATTTCACCAGCGGAAGGTGAAATTTTGCCCTGGTGAAATTCCACCAAATGTAGGAAATTTCACTGAATTAATCCATGCAGTGAAATCAGCCACTCCTACCGTGACTTCGCTGGAGAAATTTAAATTTGCTGCATCTCTATTCTCCAATAGTTCAAAATAAGAAAAGACATAAGCTCTTTCATTTCCTTATGAGCTTTAAATGCCATAGGACAGATGCAGCATTAAGCAGAGTGGTAACTTGCTAATGAAATAGTCCTTAAATACATAGACAGTGCAACAGTTCAGATGATCATCATACTGTTTTATAAGTCTCAATTACCTGAAAAGTCTGGCCCATCTTAGCAAGACAAAAATCCAACATATAAGAGCTAAAATCTCTGACGGGGTATATCAAGCTGGTCCAAAGTCCTTCTTTTAAACTGCCCCTTCTATCTAAACAATGGAATGCCTGGACTTTCAGAAAGGATGGGTGCAAATAATGAGATAGTTCAAGTAAGAAAGTCATCTTCAAAGGGAACATGTCCTAGTTAACAAGTTGTAGTCTTCCATCGTTGAAAAGGTTCAGAAGTTTAATGAGTGTTGTTAAATCTTCCTAATAACAAAAGGAACAACCGACTCTTGTACTAAGGTTTCACATACAGTAATCCACTGCTGAGTGTAACGGCTACAACAATGGAGATGGAACACATACCCTCAGTTCGGCTCCTCTGGGTGAGTGTTTACAGTAGCAATAGACATCCCAGTACTCTCCAACAAATCAAAATAAGAAACAAACATAAGCCATTTCATTTTCCTATGGTCTTTAAATGCCAAAGGACAGATTAACCGGCAAGCAGAGCAGTAACTAATAAAAGACAATGCAGCAGTTCAGATGATCATCTTATAGATGTCAGTTACCTGAAAAGTCTGGAGCATCATAGTAAGACAAAAACCAGCATGTAAGAACTAAAATCGCCTACAAATGGTACATTAAGCTAGTCCAATGGAAAAGTAAAAGAGCCAGACTGACGAGGTGGGCAGTAAAAGTAGGTTTAACTGATGCTGATACTGGAGCCTCGCCCTTCTTGCTAAACAACTCTGGGTAAAGACTGGGAGTTCTTCTGCCACTAAAGCCACCATTTCAAAATGCTGCACCCTTTTGATGTGTGAACCTCCAAGTGAGCAGGGTACAGCATGTGATGTTTGATATAGGCAGCCCAGAGTTTAGACTGGAGGGTTTGGTATTCTGCCTTAGCTTGTAGCACTTTAAACGTGAGATCTTGGACTAATCTCAGCTTTTTGCCTTCCCATTGCAGGACATCTAGTTTCAGAATTGCATGGAAAATGTGGTCCCTGTCCAAATAATTCAGAAGCTTGAAAATTAATGGTCTTGGTGGGTTTCCTGTGTTTGGCTTCTAGGCGGGCTCTATGCGCCCTCTCTTTTATATATGAGGAGCATTAGGTGATGGACCTGCTGCCTTTATGTAAAACCTTTGGAGAAATTCAATGGCATTGGGTCCCTCTCACCTTCTGGTAGCCCCAACAACACCAAGTTATTTCATCTACTATGGCCCCTGAGCTCATTCACTTTATCTTCAAGTTTAGTCAAAGTACGGCTTAGTAATTACTTCAGGATCTTGCCATGCTTGACAATGCTCAATTAAAGATATTCGGGCATCCATATCTGAAACTCACCAGGTCAGCTCCTACACAGCAGGTTTAAGGTCTTTAAAGTCTGAGATCAGTAAAAAAGCAGCTTCTTAAATTGAGGTTAGTTCTACATACAGCTGTTCTATTGTGATCGTTGATGTAGCTCCCTTGGCTGGGGAAGGAGAAGAATTGCTCCTACAAGGCCATTTGGGTTCTAGGATTAGGGGCTGTATTTGATTTGCATCACCATCCGAACTCTGCTGATGTTCTTCACAAAACTGGTGTTCCATGATATCTTCCTCCATTGCTAGTATGTAGGAGTAAAACAGATGTCGAATTGTTAATAAGGAAGTCAAATTTAGTCATGTAGACAGGTTGCTGTAGTTTTTCTGCAGGTCTTGGTGGAGCTCCTATCTGGTGCTGCTACCTCGAGCCCTTGCATCTTGTGACTCCATGTACTGTTAATTTTAAACAGCAACTCTGCACTTCAGCATGCACTTTCATAAATAAATGTTTCAGTTGTTACAATCTACAAGAGAATGCATTATTTTCATTTTCAAAGTTCCTTTCCAAGATTTACAGTCCATGTTAGTAGCACGTCAGAAATGTTTTATAGAAAACATTTGAAACACATCCTCTTCCTTGTTAACCACACAGTGCCTTTGTTTATGACATCATAGTGCACACCATGACACCAGATTGTGGTGTCATAAACAGTAATTGTGTGATTAGCAGGGAGAGTCAGATACATTTTGAAAGAATCAGTGGAATAATTGTTGCATTATCTGCAACATTTAGTTGACCAACAGCATGGGAA
This sequence comes from Neoceratodus forsteri, assembly GCA_016271365.2. Taxonomy (NCBI): domain Eukaryota; kingdom Metazoa; phylum Chordata; order Ceratodontiformes; family Ceratodontidae; genus Neoceratodus; species Neoceratodus forsteri. The sequence continues at coordinate 1,550,405,311 of CM057453.1, read as the reverse complement.
ACTGAAAAATAAATAACTAGAAAACAATAATGTTAAATCATAATTGTGTAAATCTAGTGTTTAAGCTTTTGTTATAATAGAGAGTTGTTCTTTGATATAGGCCCTCAGTGAAGCATAGATAACTTTTGAGGATGATAAAGTGGGCTAGAAGCCAAATGCCTCAAAATCATAATGCAGAAAACTACAAGCCACCCTATTGAACACTTTCCTGCATTCAACCCGAGGAGCACAGAAGGTGTCCTTGCTGATCAGATAAGAAATAAGATGTAGAGATCTCTTAATTAATGTATTTTTTAAAGATTGGTTACCATGAGAGGATCATTTGTCAATGCCCATTTCCAGGAGCGACCCAGAGATGGGGAAAGGGAGAACACAATTACAAACATTACAGCAAGTCAGATAATGCAGTTACAATGACAATAAAGTGAAACAGAGTGCAGAACAAACAAGAAAGCAAGATTGTTGCATATAACAGAGTATGAATAAATTAGCATACAAATAAGCTGTGCAGTTGGACATGAATCAAAAGTGCTTAATGCCTGAATGAGGGAGACTGATCTAGTCTTGAGGGAGCAGTGAAACAGGCTAATCCATACATAATAGGCAAAACCATGCAGTTAAGAGGGAGGGAAAGGTAAAGAGGGCAGAATTGCAGAGGAAGGATTAGAAATGATCAGGTACAAGGCTGAGAGGAAGAGGGGGAGAGCCTAGAAGCTTTAGCTGGTTCCTGATGGAGGGAAGGGAGGCAGACAGATGAGTGAAGGAAAGTAGCTGGTTCAAGAGGGAGGGAGACAATTGGAGAATGCAGATTTCACAGCTCAGGAGTGAGAGTGGATGAGGAAGAAGTGCAAGGATCCCTGGAGCATAGGGAGTAGAAGGAGAAGGGATGAGAGAGAGGTGTGAGGGTATGAGGGAGGGACTGAAACCCATATTTAGAGATGATGGAAGCACAGTGGGACTGGTGATGTGAGGGGAGAGGAGGATGGATAAGGAGAGTACAGGGAATAGTGGTGGGTATGGGATGGTGATTTGGTAGCAAAGCAGCAGAAGGCATTGCAGAGGGTGTCCAGTCTGGCAAGAGTAGTGGGGAGGGCAATGCCATAGACCATATCTGCATAGTTAAAAACCATTAGAACCATTTTGCTGACAAGCTTCATGGACCTGGGTGAAAAAGACAGTCCTTATTGAGGTATAGGGCACAGAGTTTGGGGTGGAGTTTGGCATGCATGCTGTCAATGTGGTCAAAGCAGTCAAGCCTGCTATAACAACACAGCAAGGTACTTGAAAGTTGGCATTACTTCAAATTGGGTGCCAACCAATGTGGAGAAAATTGGGAGGGAGGAGAGCCTGGCAAGGTTCTGGCTAGTACCAAAGGTCATTGACACAGTTTTGTTAAGTGTTGACCCAAAGTTGGTTGGACTGGAAACTAGGCTGGTACCAAAGGTCATTGACACTATTTTTTAGTGCTGACCAAAATTGGTTGGACTGGAACTAGCACAGAACATTGTGAAAGTCTTGTTGAATTGAGACTCCGCAGATGCAGTTGAGGGACGGAATTGTAGAGAACTGTGTCATCTGTATACATGTGAATATGTGAGTTGGCACAGGCACAGGGAGGTCACTTAGGAAGATGGAAAATAAGATTGACCCCAAATAGAGCCCCTGTTCAGGCAGGAAAGGGGGAGTAGGGGCAGGGTGCCTCCTAGCTGTACTTACTGTTGATGGCCTGAGAGACAGGAATGGAACCAATGGACAGCAGTAGCTGAGAGGTTGACAGAGCTCAGGTCCAGGAGAAGTGAATGGAACACTGAGTCAAAGGCTTTTGGCCAGATCTATGAAATGGCTGCCGTGGTGTGCCCTGATCCATCCCAGAGAAGATGGAGCCAGTGATCCCAAGCAGGAAGAAACGGTGGAATGATACTTCCTAAATCCAGACTGGAAGGGAGAGAGGAAATTAGATGAGAGAATGAAGTCTGCAAGATGTGAGTAGACCAGTTTCTTTTGCATCTTTTATTTTTATTTTATTTTTATTGAAAACTTTGAGTTTACCTTGAGCACAAGTGCTCACTTACAAAGGTTTCACATCAAATATACAGTCACAAATATAATAAGCAGTTCCAGAGGAAATGCAATTGAGTCAGGCTCAAAACACTCACTGTAAGACAGAGCAATAAGATACAGTTTTGAAAAATCCTTGCAGACCATTGTATCAATAGTCACAGGCTATGTACAGAGAGAAACTGAATAAAACAATTTAATGGTTACAGTTGCATTGGACTTCAAGGGCTAAGTTAAAGCACGGGTGTTAGGCTCCAGACGCACCTTTTGGCTAGCAAACAGGTCTGGAGCTTTATTCTGCTGGTTAAGGGTAGCCAACTAGTGAATGCATAAAGGGTACAACTATGAGTGCAGTTATCTTCATCAAGCACAAAGTGGCACGCCTTATTACAGATAACTTTTACTCTGTTTAGCACCTTGTCACAGGCAGCAGCATAGATAGGGAGGCCATATTCTATAATTGACAGAAAGGAGCTGATTACAATAAGATGTCTTTGCAAGAGAGGGAAGGAGAAAGATAGAGAAGAAGTTGCCAGGGGTAGAGGGATCACCCTTTTGTGGTGGGGGAATCTTGCAACCTTCCAAGACTGAGGTACATGCAGAGAGTAAAGGAAAGGTTTAGGAGATAAGAGGAGAGGTAATGGTAGGAGCTGACTGATAGAGAAGTGTGGGGTCCAAACCATCTGGACTAGAGTTGAATGGGTTGAGTGAGGAAAGGCATAAGGGTTTCCTGGAGACTGACTGGTGGAAAATCAAACCCCAGGGGATGAGGAGGAGATAGTGGAGAGGGGTGGAACCAGGTGGAGGAGGGAAGGGGAAAGCACAAGTGATAAATACTCACTGATGTGAGCAGCAATGGAGGGAGGGTCAGATATTGAGGAGCCATTAACCATGAGGATCATCCAGGGAGAGGACTGGGCTGGATAGTCAAAAGGGAATGAATCACCTTCCAGAATTTGGAAGTGGAGTTAAGATAATTCTGGAGGCTGTCCTTAAAATAGAGGGACGCAACAGTATGAATGGCCATTGTGAACTGTTCTTGAGTGCCCTGTAAGAGAGGAGGTCCAACAGTGAGCGGGATAATTTATACCTGGCCCGGCATGATCACAGAACTTGCACATGTCTATGAGATCATAGGGAGATCCAGGGTGGTGAGAGGTTTTAACCCTGGATTTCCTAATGGGAGCATCCTAATATTGTTTTGAGTCTGAGGCCCCATCACAAACACATCTGGCCCTATCTATTAAATGAGATAGAAAAGTTTCCAGCTGCTTAGCCAAACAATAGAAACATAGAAGTTGATGGCAGGTAAGGACCACATGGCCCATCCAGTCTGCCCATTTCTTTTTTTCCTTATGAATGTGCCATCGGCCTTTGCTCTGTCAATGGCCTATCTAGTCATACTCATCTGTATTGCTCCCTTATGCCTATCCCATGCCTGTTTGAAGCCCTGCACTGTATTCATATCCACCACTTTCTGAGTTAGGGCCCAAGCATCCACAACCCTTTCTGTGAAAAAGAACTTCCTCACATTACCCCTTAATCGGCTTCCTCTAATCTCATGCTGTGTCCTCTTATCCTGCTATTTTCTTATATTGAAACATGTTAGACTCTTTCACCTTGTTAATATCCTTAAGGTGTTGGAATGTTTCAATCATATCACCTCTCCTCCTTTGCTCTAGGGTATATGTATTGAGCTCTGTTAATCTGTCCTCATATGTTTTCTGAGGCAGTCCTTGCACCATTTTGTTGCCTTCTCTGGACTGCCTCCATTTGGTTAATGTCCTTGTGAAGGTGTGGCCTCCAGTACTGCACGGAGTACTCCAGATGGGGCAGAACTAGTGTCTTATAAAGAGGGATCATTACCTCCTCTTCCGACTTCTGATAATTCTACTAATACATCCTAACACCCTCTAGCCTTCCCTACTGCTTTAGTGGTCTGCTTGGATGATTTCAGGTCATCGGTGATGATGACACCCAAGTCTCTTCTTCCTTGTGACTGTCAGCAACTCTCCCAGCCTATAGGTGGCTTCAGGTTTTTCTTCCTATGTGCATGATCTTGCACTTTCTTCTTAAACTCCAGTTGTCACTCTTCCAAATATTTTGCTAGTTTATACAGATCTCTTCTCATTCTGCCCACCCTATCTGGATAATCTTCTCTGTTGCTGATCTTGGTGTCATCTGCAAACAGACAAACCATACCCTCCAGTCCATCTGCAATGTCACTGATGAAGATAATGAAGAGGACTGGCCCTGGTATATTTGTATGTGCTGTCTGCACCACTCATGAGGTTCCCACTGTATATCACTTATATATTTATATGCAATCTGCAACATACTTACAAATGTGTGTGTGTATGTGTATAGTGAAAGAGATACTCTGTGTGTGTGTGTGTATATTTTTTAATTTCATGAAATTGCATCCTCATTCATACAGGTCCCATTGGAAATGGAATAAACGGAATACAGGAGTTATTGCAAACTCATTTTTCATGCCAACCTGATTCCTGACATACTACGTAACACCATCAGGCAAGAGATGCATGTGAACTTATTGTGAGATGGAGCCTCCAGACCATCACAATAAGTCCACCGTGACAGAACACTGCACCATACCTTCCCAGGCTCAGAGCAGTGATGTGTTCCATTAATCCTTGTGCTGCACAGCCAGCTCCCAGAGTAAATCTTTGAACCTGAGTTGCCAGCACGGAAACACAGCATGCTGCCCTCTTGCCCAACAGCTGACCCTGAACACATTTCTCCATAACTTTTGGGTGACTCTCTCAACCAGTGACAATATGTAATCAATAACCCTGGCAAAATGTGTACAGCGCAATTATTTATTTTACAGGTCTGTTGTTTCAGCAGGTCTACATATTATTATATTCCACTTTTCTGGGCATAATCACTTAATTTTTCTTAAAATTTACAGTTAAATTAATTTTACCAGTTATTCATTTCAGATGGCATCTCTATACCTTAAAGCCAAAAATAAGTTTGTACAAAGTGAGGTTTGAACTTAACAGGTCTGTGCTATTGACAAGGTTTTGTTTAAGTTGACCCTAGTGCAATAATGTAAGACTGAAAATTGTATTAGGCAGTAGTGCATGTTGAGCAAATATCCCCATGCCTGATGTTGTGCCACTGCCTCTGGCAGTGGGAGCTGTGGTAGATAAGTGACTGTTCATTTCTGTTGCAGAATGCAGCCATTTCATTAGCTAATGTATGATGTTATAGCAATGATAACATCACATTCTGAGCATAGAGGGGTTTTGGATGTAAAAAGAGAGAAGGAACCAGATTCTATGGATAAACAGAAATATTATTAAAAATCACCAGGAAGAGTGAATTCTGTGGCACTGCAGAAGTTCTGCATTAGATTGCAAGTTCTGTGCAAAATTCTGTGGCCACAGAATTCTAGGGACTAGGTAAGACTGACTGGTCTGTAGTTCCCTGCCTCCTCCCTGCTACCACTCTTGTGGAGCAGGATCCCATGAGCTCTTTCTCCAGTCTTCTGGGACCTCTCCTGTGCTCAGAGACTCACTAAACAGTTCTAATAATGGCTCTGCTAGTTCCACCCTTAGCTCCTTTAGTACCCTGGGATGTATGTCATCAGGTCCCATTGCCTTGTCCACCCTGAACTTATCAAGCTCATGTAGGACTCTTTCTTTGTGAAGGGACTAGTGCACACCTCCTTCCCCGTGTCCATGGTGCTAAGCTGTGGGCCCTGCCCTACTTTTTCTTCAGTAGCTACTGAGCAGAAGTATATATTTAGGATAAATGCTTTACATGGTTCTCCTCCTCACATGCCCCTTATCCCTTTGATCTTAGCAATACCCCTCTGCATTTTCTCCTTTCACTAATGTATCTATATAAAGTCTTGTCACCTTTTTTACTGTTTGTGCTAGTGTTTCTCAGTTTGGACCTTTGCTTGCCTTACTGCCTTCCCTGCTTCCCTTATGGAAGTTTGGTATGCCTCTCTATCTTCATCCTGCTGTGTTCCCTTGTATTTCCTGAAGGCCAGCCTTTTGGCTCTGACCTTTTCTGCTACTGTGTTTGAGAACCAAAGTGGTTTCCTTCTTCTTTGCACTTTCTTTTCTCTCTAACACAATTGGATGTTGCTTCAAGTATCCCCTCACCTGTATTTCTTTTGCCAGGCTAGCTTAACTCTGTTGGCCATCTTATCCAAGTCAGCTCCTCTGAAGTCCCTATATTTTGCCTTGGAATGGGATGATTTAGTCCTATTGGCCAGATTGAACCATACCATGTGATGGTCACTGGCCCCAGGTGGGCTTCTACCTAGAGATCTGTGATCCTTTCCGTTAGTCAGTACTAGATCTAGGATAGCCCTGTTTCTTGTGGGTTGGTGTACCAGTTGTTTGAGTCCCCCCCTACAAGGAATTCACCATGTGTCTAGTTCTGGCAGATGTTCCTACTGGTATTGACCAATCTGTATCTGGCATGTTGAAGTGTCCCATTATCAAAACCTCCCCTTTAGCTGTCATGTTTTGTTCAAGCAGAAAATATTTTACAATCTACACTTAATACAGGATTGGGCAATATGAGTCACATTTGGTTTATTCCTATTTGAAATAGCTGCAACATAGCAGAATTTCCCTGAAGGGGTTACAGCTTCCCAGTCTTTGTCCTCCATATACGCTTGCCATTTTTGTACTGCATTCAACTTATGGTCTCTGTGTCATTGTCACTGTAACCACATCAACAGACTGTCTGTGTTTTGTTTATAATATGCTTCTCCCTTCCCTTTCCCCGGTTTGCAGCTGGAAACAAGCCTCAGCTCAGTGTGCCTCTCCGGTTACCAAATTTTGTTTAAAAGAAATAAAATCTAGACTGATGTAAAACTCAGAAAGGAATAGGAGTTAAGGAATCTAGGAAGATCTTATAGACCCTCATTTAGATAGCTGTTGGGGCAAGTTTGTTTACCAATTTTTAAATTAGAAATTCAGGTGCTGGCCGGTGGCACTGAGGGTTGGTGCTGGATGCCACACCTCGTTGCTACTGATTACCTGGGTTTGTGAATGAGCCTGGGTCATTGGGGGTCAGCAGGGGAGGACTAGGATTGAGCATCCAGAGCAGCTCTCCTAGTCTTGGGGAGAAGGGGTGGATGCGTGCCATGCTCTGCTGGTCCCTGGGGACACCAGAGGTACTGTAGCTGTGCAGGTGCCAGTGGGGGAGGCACGTCAGACATCTGCTCACTAGTGCGCTGAGGTCCTTGCACATCTGTGCTTTCATCAGGGAAGATAAAGTGGGGAAAAACCTCAGATCCACAGCAGCTAGATGGCCACAGTTTCACCAGCCTACAATGCCGGAAGGCATGTGCCAGTAATGGTTTCCTCGCTGGGTGTGGGGGCTCAGGGGGCCCCTTTTGCAGGTGTAGCTGCGTCTGCTAGCTGGGCATGCAGAGCTTTGGGGTTGGCGGTGGAACGGAGGAGCGGTGGCTGGATGTAGAGCAGGACTGTGGCTGCAGGTGAAAAGTGTTAAATGATAGAAAAAAAGAATTCACAGGTGAGATTTCTTCCTGCATTAGGGGCATCATCACAGAGTATGCCTGATCCTCAAAAAGCTTAGGGAGTTGCAAGGAGGCAAACAAGTCCCTGAATTGGGAACCAGTGGGAGAGACTTCCTCTATAGGAAATGTAAATTGCTCAGAAGGACTAAGCGATTAATTCCATTTCTTTGACTGTGCTGCCTAACTGGGGGTTCTTTATTTGAGAAATTTGTGTAGACAACGTGTTTCCTTAGGCAATATACTAAGATATCAGTCGCTCTAGGGTCCCCATTATAGAACTTCTGGCCTATATGGCAAAGTGCCATCTTTGTCTTATAAAAATATATTTCCTGTGCTTGGTTTTGTAATCTCTCTAGTTCCAGTTGCACAGAATGGCCACCTAACTGGTGCTGAAGTTGCAAATGCACCAGTAGTTCAATAATAGTGTTTTATGAGATTATTCATTGGCATTTAATATAGGCAGCATAAGCAATGAGATGGCCCCAGAGGACCGCTTTAATGGTGTCCCAAAGTATAACAGTGGATATCTCAACAGAGTTATTGACCTGCAGAATTTGAGTAATATGAATGTTAACTGTCTCCACAAAATCAGCATTGTTCTAAAGTGATAGATTTAATTTCCACAGAAGACTATGAAGCTGTCCCAGGTGAACCCTTAGTAAGACTGGAGCATGGTCCATCAGAGCTATAGGATTAAATTCATGGGAAACAACATCCAAAAATGTTCTTTCAAAACTAGGATGTAATCATTGCATACATACTGTATGTGTTGTGGGGCACAGAATAATGTGTGTATTGTCTGTCCCAGCCTTGAGACACTCTCAAGAATCAGTGATCTGGTCCATAACATTCTTACAGAGCCATTGTGCAGGAATCTGTCTAGAAGGGTTGGAATGTGATGTGTCCAAGGCCGTACTGAAAACTAAATGATATATTATAGTTACTTTCAAGAATTAGCATGCCTCTGTGGAACATCAGGATTTCATTAGGTAAAAGTGAGGCATCATAGAAACATGGAAACATTAGCATTTGATGGCAGATACGGACCGCTTGGCCCACCAGTCTGCCTTTGTCCCTACCTACATTGTTACTGCAGACCATTCTTGATCTACTGCTCTTTCTCCTCCCCTTCCTTTCTACTATCATTCCCTTGTGCCTATCTCATGTATTCTTGAACCCCACAACTGTCTTTGCCTCACAATCTCCACTGGAAGATTGTTCTAGAATCCCATACTTTCCATGAAGTACCTAACAGCTCTCCTGAATCTACCTCCTCCTCCAGCTTCATAACATGTCCCTTGTTCTTGAGCACCTTTCTTCTGAAAAATACTCCTCCTCCTTTACCTTATTTACCCTCTGAGGTATGTAGGTCTCTGTCATATCCCTCTCTCCCTCCTCTCTTCAGGATGTACACACTGAGGTCTTTGGTCTTTCCTCATAGGGATTTTAATGCAGAAAGAACCACCAAAAGACAAAGTAGTCAACTCAATAGTTGTATTTTTGAAAATCCACCATGTGAGAGCCTCTAGCATTGAAGGCACTAAGCTGAGGTGCTAGGGCTCTCACTGGTGGATTTTCAAAATACAACTACTGGAGTTGACTACTTTGTCTTTTGGTGGTTCTTTCTTTATACAGAGTGCAGCTTTACTGGATGTGTGACCGTTTTGAGTTAGTCACCCTTATACTGTGAACCCCTCTTCCTGAGTGCAGTCTGAACTTTCTGTCTTTTAATGCAGACCCTGCACCATTTTAGTTGCCCTCCAGACAGATTCCACTCTAAATCCTTCCAGAGATGTGATCTCCAGAAGTGCACACAGTACTCTAGGTGGTGTATTACCAGAGATCTACACAGAGGTAACACCACCTCCTTCTTTCTGCTGGTGATACCCTCCCTATGCACCCCAACATCCCACTAGCTCTCCCAACTGCCTTATCACACTGCCTGGCCTCTTTTAGGTTATCCAATATGATTACCCCAGGTCTCTTTCCTGCTTGGTGGTTGTCAATACCACACCACCCATGCTGTACTGTGTCCTGGGTTTTTGTGCCCTGAGTGCATTATTTTGCATTGAAACCCAGCTGCCATGCCTTTGACCACCTCTGGTTTTCTAGCCTCTGCTCATCCTTTCCACTCCTCCTGAAGTGTCAACCCTGCAACAGATTTTGGTGTCATCCACAAATAGGCAGACCTTCCCTTCCAGCTCCTCCGCAATGTCACTTATAAAGACATTAAAGAGAACCAGTCCCAGCACTGATGCCTGAGGCACTCCACTGGTCACCCTCCTTCCTTGGAGTGAACTCCATTTACCACCACCCTTTGTTGACTATCCCAACCAATTTCTTACCCAGTTTACCACCTTTGGACCCATGCCTAAGCTACCCAGCTTGCTTATTAGTCTCCTATGTGGAAAGGGGTTGAAAGCCTTATTGAAATCTAAATAGACCACATCCACCACTCCAGCCTGATCTAGCTCCTTTGTCACCAGTCAAAAGAAATCTATCAATTTGTTTGACATGACCCCATTGAAACCATGCTGCCTTAGGTATTGTAACCCACTGGATTCAAGATATTCCATTAATTTTCCCACCATTGATGTCAGGCTGACTGGCCTATAGTTGCCAGCCTCCTCCCAACTACCACTTTTGTAGTGGGGCTACATTCATCTTCCTCCAGTCCTCCAGAACCACTCTTGTTTCCAATGAGTTGTTAAATTGAACTGTTAGAGGTGCAGCAAGTATTTCCACGAGCTCTCTCAATACCCTTGGATGCACCCCACCTTGCCTATTGCTTTGATCACCTTCAGATTTGGGGGTCCTTCAGGACTCTCTCCTTCAAAAAGATAAGTGTCCACCTCCCTCCAAAGCTTCTGTTACGTTTTGTGGCCCTCCTTCTTCCTCTGTGAACAATTAAACAAAATGTTTTGTTCATGATGTCTGCCTTTTCCTGGTCCCACTCTGCACAGTCCCTCTTCCTTTTGACTTTCCAGTCTCACCCATGGTCTTCCTCTTTCCACTTACATACCTAAAATGTCTTGTCCCTTTGTTACCTCCTGGGCTATTATCTCTTCAATTTGTGCCTTTGCACTCCTTACTGCTTCCCTGCTCCTCTGTTTTCCTTATACACCTTCCTATCTTCCTCCTCCTTCTGCTTCTCCTTATACCTTCTGATTGCTACCTTTCTGCCTTTATCTTTTCAGCCACCCTTTCAAGAACCATACCAGTCTCTTTTCTCTTGCTTTTGTCATTTATTTGATGCAGAAGTTTGTTGCCTCTACTATGCTCCATTTTAGCTTTCCCACTATTCCTCTACCCTCCCAGGCCATGCCCCTGCCAGATCATCCCTGAGTCATTTACAGCTTTATAAAATCTGCCTCCTGAAATTCAGGACCCCGCCTGTGTGGCCTAATTCTTCAGCCATCCTTATACTGAACTACACCTTACTGTGACCACTGTTCTCCATGTGGCCTCCCACCTTGATGTCTGCAATACTGTCCCTGTTAGTGTGTTCCAGATTCAGTACTGCACCCTTCCAAGTGGGTTCATTGACTAGTTGTCTGAGGAACACCCCCTGCAGACAGTCCAGGATGTCCTTGCTTCTAGCTGAAGTCACTGCTGGAGGCTCCAGTTTACATTGACAGGTTGAAGTCTCCCACCAGCAGCACCTCCTCCTTTTCTGCCATCTTGCCAATTGCTTCCACCTGAACTTATCTAATTCTAATTCCTCCCACTGTGCTGGAGGTCTGTAGATCACTTCAGTGAGTGTAGCTACATTCCCTATCTCCAGGGTGACCTACAGTACCTCTGTCTCTCCCTGTATTCCCTGCATCTCTGTTGCTTTTATACTTTCCTCATATAAAGCACCATACCCCTCCTTTCCTTCCCACCAGGCATATTAGGTATCTACCCCAGGTAGAGGTGGGCAAAGTGGCACAAAATTCCTCTGCAAAGCAATTCGTGGAGTAATGCAGAATTCATAGTAATGTGCAATGTGAAGTGAGTACTTACATCATGATGAGGAACGCCAAGTCCATTGAAACCAATGACTTCACATTACTTTGCCTCCCCAACTACTTTTGCATCAGTTTTAATGTGAAGTACATAGAAATCAATGTACTTTGCATCACTTCACCTTGTAACTGAGCTCCAAGGCAAATTTTGCAGTGATTCATGGGATTGCAGGTCACATGGGCTCTAGATTGTTCTGCACAGCCTCAGTTCTGGGTAGTGTGTTTGTAGTGGTAGCTGGAGAGGAGACAGTTTGCTGCCAGAGCTCTAAAAGCTGTTAAGAAAACTTTTGATTCATTTGTTTTGCTCAACATTTAGTACATCGATTGTAGGAAACCCTCCAGTGTTCATATCATCGAGTGTTTATTGTTTGTGTGTGGATTTTGAATGTTAATTTGGAACATTCAGTCTGTGTACTGACAGACACTTGAAGTGTGGTTTGTGGAGGGCGATCTGTGGTGTGGTAGATTAACTAGGAGAAAAAGGCAGTCTTTCTGTTTTGGTTATATTTTTCTTGTTTAACTGTGTTAATGTACACAGTAATATTTTAATTAATTGTTCACATTTTTTGCTGATTGCTGTGGTGCAGCAGTGCATAATTTCAGTGTGTTTAAAAGATTTGGTTATATTAATGAAGTTTTCAGTATGCTGTGCATTACTGTAGTGTATGTGTGAGTATGTGTGACGTGTGCCATCAAATCACACAGTAATTGTAACAGTGTGAACCTGCATATCCACTGCACCTGCATGGTTTTTTTGTACTGCTTTGTGGTATCTTTACTGGTAGTGGACTATTACTGCAGTGCACTGCCCCCACCACCTCAACTGGCAAAAGGTATTCTTTTCCAGATTTGGATTTTGACTTGTGAGCACTGGTTAGGTGTTGTTGTGCCTCTGCATCTGCATCTCTTGAGTGCACAGTGCAATCTTAATCTGTCTGTGCATTTGCTTCTTTAAGGCCCAATCTCCATCTGTAACTTAAGTCACAGTTGTTTGTTTGACTTCCTTCAGAGTACTTGTGTGGTGCATATCTCTGCATGATCATTGTATGCACTGATGTGTTTTTAAGTCAGGGCAATCATCATGAGTCACTACAATACAAATCGTGTTCTTCATCTTCATGGTCACATTCACGAATCACAAAACTAAGTTTTTTGTAGTTAGTTGTATGTAAGCCTGTTTCTAGTATCTCTGGTCTCGGCTTCAATCACCATTGTACTTGTTGATATGAGTTTTCAAATTGGGTAGTTTTTTGTGGTACAGGTCAGGAGTACAGCCGTAGGTATTCACATTCCGTACAGTTTATTATCGTTGGTCATGTCACACCAGACACTCATCATGAGACAAATCACATTCTTCACTAATCACAGCAGTTACATTTTTTCAGTTCTGATGATACGCTGAAGACCTGTAAAATGACCAAAACATTGATGAAGCTTTTATCTTTTCTAAAATAATGCCCCCCAAAAAAATAATACATTCACTGGCTTGACAGTATTCCAACACCAAAATTCCACATCAACCAAGAAATACACACCCCAAGTTCGACTATATGACCTGTGGAAAAACAATGATTACATGTATATATAGAAAAAAACATATATTATAGATATACATGCATATATTTATATATATATATATATATATATATATATATATAGATATGAACATTTATGGTCAACTAAGGTTCTGTGGAAAACCATGATGGTGCCAGGTACATTAACTTACCAAGGGTAGTATTAGTGTACACACAGAGGGCATTCTTCCTGTTGGAGGTCAGTGCAGCATACATTGGGCAACCAACAGCATTATCACATCATCATATACGGTTAACTCAATGGTCTGGTCATCCTTCTAGCACATCATTTGGCAAGACACTGTGCATCAGCCCAGTCAGGTCAAGAAGCATTACATGAAATTCATAACAGCAGCAGCAGGAACATACTATAGTTCTTATTGGAATGTGTGCACGCATGACTGAGTATAGCATGAATTAATGGAGACTTTTCTTTCCATTTTATGCTCTCATTTCTCTTCATCTGAGTTGGGAATTTTCTGGAGACAAGACAGTAGCTTTGGGGATGCACATTGATTCTGGCAACTGTGTGTGAACACTGCACATGACTGAGTGCTCCATTAATTCTGGGAGACTTTGCATTTCTTGTTATTCTCTCATTTTACTTTGTCTGGGCTGGGGAATTTTCTGGAGACAAGACAGTATTTTCTGGGGATGCACATTAATTCTGGTGACTGTGTTTGAACACTGCCATAAAACTGACTGTGCCATTAATTAATTCTCTTCCTAGTTGCATTCCAGCTTCATAGTGTGTATTTCAAAATAAATATTTTGGAGCCTCATTAATATTAACTTTCTGTTGTGCTGTCGTGAAGTGTTTGTTAAAAGCAGGACTGAGCAGTGCACTTATACTATGCTAAACAGCATGTGTGCAGTCAGTGTACTTTCCTGTATGTGCAAACACTTTCCAGCTTTCAAACATATATATATACTATATATCTATATATATATATATATATATAGATATATATATATGCTGACTTGTTTCAGTGTTTATGGTCTAAAGAGTAAAGATAAGAATGTACAACGATAATTTATTTCTACCATCAGCAGCAGTGGACGAAGTCATATAATATGTTTTCAGAGGTCTCAGGGCAGTGTGCACCTCAGTCACAGTGCATACATGACATTTAGGAGATCATAGCACACAAAAATCCTGCTTTTCAACAAACCGTACCCAACAGACATTAAATATTGCTGAGGCACCCAAAATATTTCATGGTATACAGACATTATAAAGTCAGAAAATATATAACAAGTCCAGTTCACTGCCAACACACTGTGCTACCACATTTCTTATTTGCATTTTTGTTCTGGACTAAGTGATGTCTTTCTAGTTTAGACTGGCAGTGGCAGTTTTGCAGCAAGTTGCTGTACACCATAACACAACACGACACCAGTGGTAGCACAGTGTGGTATCAGTGGACTGGATCTGTTCAATTTCAATTTTCAATTTTATTGATTCGAAGATACCTTTGAGCCCAAGTTTTTACAAAGGTTCCACGCCAGTGACAAGACATGAACAAAACAACATGTGCAAACATCGTGGAAACAACATTCTGCTAACATATGTACTAAAAATTTATGGAATACTAGCAGGAACAGAAGGAGACAAAGCACAGTTGTAGAGTCAGATAATGGTGCAGCCCTTGGGCCTTGTCATCAGGTGTGGGAGAGGGGAATGGACAGGGAGGAAGTGAAACTAGGTGGGTGTTGCAGTTAGGCAGGAAGGGCCTTATCTTAACAAAGTGCAGCCAGGGGCATTAGTCTAAAGAGGGATAAAAGCTGCTACACTCAAAGATTTGGCAGAGGATTCAGATACAAGTGTTAGTTGCAAGAGCATTTAGAGATTGTACTTAGATGTTGTTTGAGGTTGGTTTTGAAATTTGCTAGACAAGTGGTGGCAAAGAGGTGCTCAGACAATTCATTCAGCCACAGTGGGGCATGGTAGACAAAGGCCCATTGCCCGAGCAAGGTGTGGTGGAAGGGATGAACAGCACCCCTCTTGACCTCCCCTAGTGGCCTGTGGTGTATTCGCAACCACTAACAGATTGCCAACGATGGTGGTGTATTCCCTATAAGTGCTTTTTTCCTAGGATGCACGTCTGATGAATGACCCTGTTTTTAGGGGTAGCCAATTTGTGAGTTCATACAGAGTACAGGTGTGTGTATCATGCTGTAGATAAGGGCTAGCTTACAGGCATTGTTAATAGCCACCTGTACCTGTTTCAGAGTAGTGTCAGTTGCTACCTCTACAGATCACTAATCAATAGTTGATATGTGATAATATGGAGCTGTGTACTGCAAGGCGGAGGGCTCTGGCGATAGGTATTTCCTGTGCCTGTAAAGGATGCCAATCTTAATGCTGACTGTCTTGACCAGGAGTCAATATGTTGAGTAAATGTAAGGGTTTCATCCAGTGTGATCCCAAATACTTGAACATGCAGACTTGTTCCAGTGTCTCACTGTGGGAGTTTGTAATAATGAGGGGTTTTGTTTGATTTTTGTATGTGCTGGCAATAAGCATGGCCTTGGTCTTTTATAGTTCAGTAGTAGCTTATGACTGCTGAACCATGTCTCTGATGAGGAGAAGGATGCCTGAAGCTCAGTTTGCAGATTAACAAGGGACGTGCTGCTACATAGGAGCACTGCATCATCAGTGTAGAGTATCAGTTTGGTTTCACAGGCAGTGGAGAGGTCATTTAGGAAAATACTGAAGAGTAGGGGTCCAAGGATTGATCTCTGGGGCACCCCAGTGATACCTCTCTTGCACTTGAAACTGTATGTCTGATTTTGACACATTGAGTTCTGCTAGTAAGGTAGTCTTGGAACCGCTTAGTGCGCTAGGTGCCACACCCAAGTTCTACATTTTGGTCAGTAACGGGGTGATTGACTGTATCAAGGCTTTGGTAAGGTCTATGAAGATGGACTGGATCTGTTATATATTCCTATTTTATAATGTCTGTACACCATAAAATATTTGGGGTGCCTCAGCAATATTTCATGTCTGTTGGGTACGGTTTGTTGAAAAGCAGGAGTTTTTGTGCTTTGATCTCCTAAGTCATGCGGCACTGTGACTGAGGTGCACACTGCCCAAGACCTCTGAAAACATATTATATGACTTTGTCTGCTGATGATGATGGTACAAATAAAATATACATTATATATTCTTATCACATCACCATACCCACACATGTGACTTTTATTCCCAACCTGGATGGCTTCAACTGGACAAACGATAAAATACCAAACCTGCATCACGGCCAAGAAAATTATAATGGGGCTTTCCCCACCTGGTGTCTGTGCCTCTGAGCCTAGACATAGGAATGTCACTACAAGGAGATCCAATTCCCATCTACTACATATCCCACGATGTTGCACGACCAAGGACAAAGATCATTCGCCTACCGGCATCCAACTGGCTCAACTCTCTGGCAGCGACATAGTGACCGGCTCCAACACTCGGCCTCTTCAAGTCCAAGCTGCACCTCTCACTGCTTGTATCCTGTGATTGCCCATCTTAACATTTCCACCATTCCAGCTGCACATGCCCCAGCACCCAGCACTTACAATCAGTCTTTGCACCCCTAGCACTTTACCTGTTATATTCCTCGACAAGGCCCCTGGCTGCACTGTCTCCCACCCTCACCCACCTCCCCGATCTCCACTCCTGCCCCTGCCCCAACCACCTCCTGTATTTCCCTTACCCCTGCACCTCCTACCCCGATCTCCTACCCTCACTTCTCCCCACCAACCCCCTCCTCCTCTTGTCTTGCTCATAGCTCAAGTCTTTGTACTGGTTATTACATGTCTGTAAGTCAGTGACTATATGTTTTAACTAAAATGATGACTGTTGCACATGCTGACGTGGAACCTTTGTAAAAGAGCCTCAGCTCAAAGATATTGTAATCCTAAATTGAAATAAATAAATAAATAAAATTCATAAACACTGGAACAAGTCAGCATATATATGTTTGCAAGAAACTGGACAGTGTTGCACACACAGGAAAGTACACTGCACACATGCAGTTTAGCACAGTATAATTACACTGCTCAGTCCTGCTTTTTAACAATACTCCACGACAGAAAGTAAACATTACTGAGGCACCAAAAATATGTCAGGGTAAACATTCTTAACATGGAATATAACAGGTCGATAAGAAGCACACTGCACTATGTTGACAGCTGCTGGTACACAATACCTGACTCCAAAAGTGCAAGGCAAACACACATCACCACTCCATATGAATACATGCCACCAAAAAGTTCATGCTACTGCAACTTTATTGATGGTAAATAAGGCACAACAAATGACCACTGTGTTATTCTTAAGCCTTCATTAGGAGGCACACCACTGAAGGCCTCAATCACAAAATGCAAGGCTCATTACTGTGTGCCTTGTTTTGTCATAAATACAGTTGCAGCAGAAGTGAAATATATTTTAGTGGCATCTATTTATGTGGAGTTATGGCTTTCTGGATTTGTTAAAGAGTAGTGAACACAGAATTTGAAATATATGTTATGCAGAGCACTTTTGATTTGTATGTAAAGTCCTAGTGCGTTCACTCTGTCTGCTATTAGAGTTTTTACTAAATTAGCCTGCTACCTTATTTTAGTTTTATGACCCTTTGGATCTTCTTCATGTCAAATATGTTTATTGTCTTTATCACTCCAACAATGCACCCAGTGTCATGCGACAGTGATGTAGCTTAGCCCATAGATTTACCATATGCACAACAGTAGATCTGTGTAACTGTTGTTATGCAGTGAGACCAAGTGGCAACTGCTACAGTTTAGCATATACCTCAGAGCTAGGTGAGTGGGGTTTCTGTATGAAAACTGCCAGTCAGTTACACAGCTCTGCTGTTGTGAACTGTGCATTTGCTAAATCAATGGGCTATGCTACATCACTGTCACATGGCACAGGGTGCATTGTCGGAACGATAAAGGCAATAAATCAATGTAACATGAAGATCCACAGGGGTGTAAAACTACCATAAATCTGGAGGCTAATTTAGTAAAACTCCTAATAGCAGACAGAGGGAAGGACACACTGAAGGGACTTTACATGCAAATAAAATGCTCTGCATAATATATGCGATTTCAAATTTTGGTGGAATATCCTTTAAGTTTAAATAATGGTGGCAGGGACAACCCATTTTAACTTAAAACAAGGAAAACCAAAACAGTGCACACACACACACACACATTTAACAGAAGGAAGGGGGTGGGGATGATACAACCTGTTATGCATACAGAACAGAAGACAAGAAAAAGTGCATAATTATAAGATAGAGGGGTAGTGGAAAATACATTTTTATGACACAGGGAGGGTAGTGGGGGCATGGTGGACTCTGGCATCTGGATGTGCTGTGGCTGGTGTTGGGGGCTGGTGCTGGTGGAGCAGCAGGTGCTGCTATGGCCTCCTGTTAGTGCCAAACACAGCTGCCCCTCTGCCACAGAAGGGACGGCAGGTGTAGGCCTGGCCTGCTCTGTAGCAGCCTGCCACTGCACCCGTGGTGATTGATCATGTGGGTTCATTGGCCACCGTGCCCACGTGACTCCTAGGGCCACGGTGCACCTCCACCCTACAAATGCTGCACTTCACCAGGCTTCTGTCCCCCACACAATCAAAGAACTCCCAAACCAGGGAGGTACAGGAAGAACCAGGCACAGGTGGGGGTGCAGATGCACTGGCTGCCTGGTGCTAGGGCTCCACACTTGGGGCCGGTGTGCAGGCACATCCTTCTTAGAAGCTGGTGCTGGTGGTGGTGGTGCCACTGCCTGAGGAGGTGGTTCACTTGGTGCTGCAGCAGCTGCACTAACTCCTCCTGCTTCGGGGTGGCAAAATTTTGCTCTGGTCCATCATGAACCAGTGACACCCCCACGCATGCAAACCCTTCCTTGTCATGCCATAGAACTACCCCGCCCCAGACATTCCCTCGCAATCTCAACTGCCCTCCTCGGTCCAACCAACACACACAGTCACACACAAGACATACACAACACAGGCACACACGCAGTCAGACATACACAAACAACAACTAATAAAACTAAGAAAAGAAGAAATTCACAGAATAAATTAAGTAACGAAACAGTCTACAATAAAACACGCATGGATGTAGCTTTTAAAAGCTTTGCAAACTGCCTCGCCTCCCAGATATCTCTCTCTCTCTCTCTCTTTCTTCAACTGCTCTGACTGCCTCCTCTCTCCCTCAGCACAGGAGAAAGTGAAAGTATCCCTTAGAGCATGAGTCACTTCCTTCCTGCCTGGCTAAAGTATGTGACTTACAGCACTATAAGCCATGTGATGTGTGAGGGACTGCCAATAGACTTGTCCTCCACCTTACATTGCGTTAAGGCTGAGCATCGCAAAGTAATAATTACCAAAGTGAAGTAAGCCTGTCACAGTGGTCACTTCATATCATGGAGCGCCAAATAGAAGTGCCTGGCTGTGAATTAAAATTTGTCGCATCTCTAGCCCCGGAAGGAGGGAGATAAAGACTCACAAATTTGCACTTATTACCATATATCTGACATCTAATTTATGCCAAACTGCCATGTGGGTCCCTGAATTGCTGTTGGGCTTGAAAGCGTAATAATTTCACAATTAGAACTGCCACCCCTTCACTTCCTCTTCCTTTAGGAAGAGGTCTCATCTCAAATTAACCTCATTTGTTTAGTTTTGCTGTTCCCCAGAGGAGTGGTGGGTCTCCAGTAGAAAACATTGGGGTTATAAGGTATGAAAGACTTCATGGTTTTATACCATTTAATAGGTTTAAGCCCATTAATGTTTTGGGAAAGAATGGATAATAATAGGGTCTTAGGGTCACACACTTTAAGGTGAAAACAATGACAGCGCAGTAAAACAGAGCACAAGAAAAATGCTCTAGTAAGAAGAGCGACATGCAAGTGTGTCACCATACAACCAGAGCGCATACTGAATGTCAGGATCAGATCTTAGTTGCCATTATTATTTTCTCTCAAATACGGGCTGGTGATAGGAGGGAGGAGGGACCACTAGCATCAGGAGAGTTGTGTTTATAATATGGACTGGTGATCAGAGGAAGAGGGATCACTAGCACCAGGGATAGCTACAGGTCTCTTGGACCAGGAAGAGGGCTGGTGCCATACAAACTTGCCTCTGCTACCCATGCAAATGTGCCCATAATGGGCATGCAAATGGCTCTTAGTGCCTTGCATGCCCAATGTGCTTATTTGCATGGGTCACTATGAAAACTGAGGATAGCACTCTGGCGCTATCTACTCTTGAGTCCCACTTCAGGACCTATGTCCAGGCAGCACTACTTGACTTAGCACTGTGCCAGTATGGGGCTATAGTCATTCAAATGGTGCTGGTGCCATATCTGACTGAATATAGCATCCTCAGATGCCTGGGCAATTCAAAGCACAGTGCAAACCTTTGCGCTCTGCTTTGCACTTTCTAATTTTGGGCCCTAGGAATCCTGAATGACAAGTAAATTTCCAGCCATTTTTTAGTCAGTGTATCAAAGCAGAGTACCAAACTGAAGAAGTAACATGAAACCAGAGGAAAACAAGGAACTGTGTCCACAAAAGCAACTGTGGATGCCTAATATAACACTGTACATTAACAGAGGCATAACTAGGTTTACTTCCAAGGATGGTGGAATATTCCACTCAGAGGAGAGAGACACCTACTTTTCTCAATTAGAATCTGTATCCGGTTTCCAAAAGCGGAAAAGGCCTCAGTTGAAGTTCAAACTCAGTTAAAAGTGACACTGCAGAGACCCTTGAAACTAGTATATTTCACCCCACCAGTGTAGTTAGAAAACCTTGAGTTAAAGTGACACTTTCAACCTTTTACAACATACTATTTCTTGTTAAAAGCATACATATTATGATTGGTTACCCACTCTAACATTCATTGATGTTGCTGGTTGTTTTATCAGTTCCACTCTTAATAGAACTGGAATTCGCACTAATGGTATAATTAAACCAACCTTGTTTTGTTCCAAAAGTATGACCTTCTTCTAGCACATACTTCCTGAACATTAAGAGCACGCCCAACAGTTCAGCCACCATGATGCAGTAGCATCCTTCCTCCCACTGCATCATGAGTGGCTACATTGTACTGGGAGTATTCACAAGTCCAGGAAAGATGCATTGAAGTTGATCAAGGAATGTAAACAAACATGTTTTAGTGTGGTAAGATCAGTATGTTGGGCAGTCTGTTTTTACCTTTTAAAAGAAAAAGGATTAGAATCAAACTATCAACTGCATCAGCAGTCTCTACAGAATGTGAACAATTATAACACATTTTTTTTAAACTACGGACATTTTGAGGCATAAGGAGTTGACAATGTCCCTTTAAATACTTGAGGTATGGGGTCACTGCTGGTCCAATTACTTGTAGGGCAGACATGGAGGAGTAACCCTCCTGTCCACTCCACCACAAAGCTTCTGACTGAGTTTAAAATTAGAGATATGAGCACTGTTCAACTTCATCAACAAAAATGCCCCCCACTGACTACTACTGTTTAACCACCAGTTAGCATATTTGCTATTCTCTCCAACAGACAGCAGGGGATGGTTTGTAAGAGAAAGTTACATATCATTCTTGTTAAACAGTCCCATTGAAGAAAAAAAGTGTTAGCCAAATGGGCCCCAAGTCTCAGTCAGAGTCCAGTAGAAGGTTAGTTCACAGTTTACCCTTGTCTAGCCTCATGAAACCCTCTGGAAAACTGGGTACTATGGTTTGTAAAGCAGATAAGGTGGGAAAAGGATATAATCCAAGAAACCCCCAGAGAGATAGGGATCAGAATGGCCATACAGGTGAACCACAATCAATGCAGAGAAAATACTGTAGTCTGAATGCTGTATGTTCAGGAATTCACTGGTATATATGGGTGTAGTTCTGCTCAGCTTTTGATCCAGTGTTAGGAGGGAAAGAGAGTGAGAAGAGTCCATGGAATCTATAGGTACTAAAGCTGTAGTGCAAATCTGAATGTCCAAAGGACCATCTGGAGTCAATTCAGGGGCTAAATTAAGAGTAGGGCTAATAATCCAACAAAGGAAAATGCTGCAAATTATTCACTCTGGGCTTCTGGATCACAGAAAGACCTCCTGCCACTCCACCTATGAGCAGAGCAAATGGATACTGACAGGGAGTGCTTCCATAACTACCCAAGCTAAGATGCATGGAACTGCATGGTGAAATTCATTAGGATACATCCAGAAAAATCATCCTTGCCTCCATGTATACTGGAGTTTGAATAGCACAGCAAAAAGCAATGCACTTATTCAGCGATCTGTTAGCATCAGACCATTACTAAACATGCCGTACTGTGTTTAATCTGACTGAGATGGGCAAGTGCTCCCACCATTCGCCCCATCAGACATAGCACATTTCAAACTGTGACAGGTTGTAGTAGGTGAAAAGCTCTATATCCCGCTGGTCAGTAGCAGTGCAACTAATAGTACATTTACCAGTCTGCAACAGGATGTGGTAACATTTAGCTATGCCACAGTTGCAGTCTCTTCCTGGTGTCACGGAGACCACCCACCTCCACTCTATCCAACAGGCAAGCTTAGGAGGTACACAAGTTACTGATTCTCCTGGCCCTGTATCTGGCTTTATTTACTTAGGAGACCAGTCCATCTGGAAGAGAGGTGGCATCCTCATCTCATCCCTGTTGGCTTCCATCATGGAGATCATGGAAAATATCCTGGAGTGTGGTCATCAACTGCTGGCAATGCTGTGAAGTCTGCCACCATGGTCTGCATGGTTTTCAGCTGCAGTTTTCAGGAAAATACATGGATGAGGCTCTTAAATCTAGTAGCAGTGTACCTGTAAACATCATCAGGAAGAGCACAAAACAGTATACTGGAGCAAGTGAAACTGACTGCACCTGACAAGGCCTCATGTGACATAGGCAAAGAGCTGAGAGTTTCAGCTTGGTGCATTCATGTATGTGGTTGAAATAAACCATTTGTGTAGTCTGCCTGATTTGAGAGGTTTCACTTGCTCCAGCAAGATGTTTTGTGCTCTTCCAGTTTCCAGGAAGGCTGCTGTCAACAAAGTCTCTGATATGCCTCTCTTTTTCCGGTCAACAGCTACTTCTTCTGATGATTGATAGGTTTTAGTACTAAGAAGGCCATGGTCAGCAAGTAGGTTAGGGTGTATGTAAATGGAGGGTCTGTGAGAGGAAGGCCTGAAAGATTGGAGCATAACATCTTTTCTAACACTGCAGGGCTGGTGGATAATCACTGTTCACATAAATTTTGCCATCCTGAAAGGAAAGTTTTTTCCACCAGACCTGAATCAAAAGGTACTGTTTGACAGAGTAACATAGATAGTTGAGTATTATGAAGCATGGTCATGCCCTTGGCCCAGTTAAGTTGGGAGGCCAGAGCATGGTGGCCTGCTTGTTATCAATGAGGTAGTCAGTGAGATGAGGAGATAAAGAATATTCTTTAAAAAAGCTGTTAAAAGTAATTTATGTCTGTGCCTCTACCCCTTAGCAGATCCATATAAACACAGATTCTTGCATCATGCCTGGCTTTTCATATCCTCCTGCTGGTTATGTAGTTGCTGCTGAAAGTGGCTAATGCAAGCAAGAGGGCCTTCAGTTTGTCAACTCTATACCCGTGGTACTGCAGTGCTGTTCAATGTCATCCACCCACTTACCCAGTTTTTAAAGTCTATCCTCAGCTCCTGCATAGCCTCTTTCATATCGGCTCTGAATGCCATGAGTTCCGTAATTAAGTAGTCTTATTTTTTCCTTTTAGCTATTCTGCTGTAATTGCTAATGCATCAGTGTCTGGAGGCTGAGCCACCATGGAGCTGAGGGAGAGGTCCAGGTCTGAACCCTCACTCAGTCTGCCTGTATCCTCCAAATTGTTCAAGTCTTTTGAGCAGTGTGGCTTCCTCATACCTGCAAGTAAAGTACCTGATGGAGATGTTGCCAATATTTTCAAAAACAAAGATGACCTTTTGCAGGGATAGTTAGTAGGCAAGTGGAGCTGTAGTGTTATATGGCTTATTAATCTTGGTGACATCGCCAGATGTATTGTTCTGTTTTTCCAACAAAACATAATCCTGCTCCTTGCACTGACAGAATACAAACTGGAAATTTTTAAAATTCATTGTTAATTTTTCTCTAAAATACATTAAATAAAAAGGTGTTATAGTACCAAAGCCTTGTAAAGACACACTAACAGCAAGTCATCATACAGCTGATCTGCAAATGGACTACTTTATATGTATTTGAAAGCAATTTGATGGAAACCATTTAATTTTTAAATGTTTAACATTTTGCTTTATTTTCAACATTTGACTTCAATACCCTCTCATAAGCACAATAGGACACCTGTTTGATGTGAGAAAAGCACTTCCAGGTGCTGAAGGCACTCAGCCTATGTCTCATGCCTCTCATGCTCCAATGAATGTATTTATCATGTACTGTGACAACCAACATGCTGCTGTGTCCTATAGTTTACTTGCAGCATTGCTCATTTCATCTGGGAGTATTCAGAAGCATTCTATTGTAAGTACATAAACTGCACTAATATTGACACAAATCAAAAGGTTTCTTCTCAGCTACTGTACTTTAGGGTATTCAGTGGTCTATAATAGAAACTTCAGGAAGGCTCTGTAACAATATGTTTTGTCCCTAGCACTATCTTCCATCTTTTCCTGGGCAATCTACAATACTTTGCTTACATGCAGTAGAGGATTCTGTGGAAAAGACTTGATATCATGTTATGCACAGGATTTTCTAGCTGAAAGGAAAAGGTTGTTATTGCTTTTTTTTCCCAACTGATGGTGTTGGCCAGCATATTCTGCTACTCACTTCAGGAGTAACAAGACCATCCTGCAGCAGTGACAATGCCACTTAGTGCATTGATTACTCTAGCACGGTAGTTGTCTTGGAGCAGTACAAATGATGACAGGACATTGTTGATTCTGAGAATGCAGACATAAGAAATGTGTGAGTGCAGATTCTGATCCTGTTACCTTAAGAGGTCTTACAAACACAAGCCAGTTTGAGCATTAAGTTGATGAAATACTCCACAGCCAGCTTCATAGAAAGGCATATTACAGCAGATTCTTGAGTGGTTACTTTTGAATCAAAGTTGATACTATGTGAAGCAAATGAAATTAAGCAGCAACAAGAACAAGCGATAGTGGAGGTCACATCTGTTAGCAATGCCACGTTCTCGCTATATTTAAAATTCCTCATTAAGCTAGTTTTTGAGATGTCCTACAGTAGTCCAACCACAAAAGCAGACTGTCTATTGCATGCAATCCATATTATACTGGTTAAAGGGAGGGCAGTAGAATAATGTGATATGTGGGGTACTGTATCAACAATATCTGTCCAATTACCTAGCTTGCATGCTTAAGACAAAGTCAGTAGGCATGCTAACTACTTTGTAAGTGTGTTGTATAAATGCAGATAATCAGAAAGGGGTTTAAGCAGTAATGTTCTGTACACGGAATAAATTGACTGGTAATGGTGAAAGAAAGCTAGTTACTATAATGTTTTGGTCAACATGGTAAAGCACAGATGACGTGTGAGTACAGGTTCGATTGCTGTGATCCTTACTAGCTTGAAAAACACTAGTACAGTAGAAACATTACATTTGTTGGCAGAAAATGATCACTTGACCCACCTGGTCTGCCTAGATGGTTCCTACCTATTCTGTCTCCACAGACCCTAACTAGTCTCCAGCGACCCTCTCTCTCTCTTTCCTGACTATTTACTAATATTCCCTATGTATAGTACCTACAATAGTTTGTGGACATTATAGGGTCATACCATTTCCAGGTCCAGTTTAAGGCTTGATTTACTCATTAGGAAAATGCTTAATTTGACATCTGTTCATTTTCTGCTGAGAGCAAGTGAAGTTCTAGTACTGTAGCTTGAAATAATTTTTATATTAAATGTTATTTTTATTGCTAAACATATTGCAGCTGCAGTATTATCCAAGGAACCCACCACATGTTATGGTGGGTACCAGCTTCTTAGATTAGAGACACTCTATGGGTAAACACATTGCTTATATGTTCAGTGTTGCTCAATGAAAAGTTTATGAGCACGAGTCCCTCTAGTGGTTTAATTACAAAGCCAATGTGTGGAAACACTGCAGTTTAAGAAAAATATATTTTAAAACATGTTTTCTATAATGTATTCATTCCTGCCATGTGAAATAACTGAGCCTTTGTACTGTCACAGCTGTGGGACTTTGAAATTCTGATAATATTGTACTGGAATAAAACTGGTGATATGTATATTCTTGATTTTCTAGTTGAAAGTGTGAAACTTTGAACTAAGACAAAGTCAAACTTTATCTTCAAACTCCATCTTGTAGACTTTGACAAAATAATCTTATTAAAAGCTTCTGGATGGAATGTAAGAACAACTCCACATAGCCATGTTTCTTTCTTATGGCTTGGGACAGAACATGTGTGCACTGCAAAATGTACTGTATAAAATATGGCCACTTTCCTGAGAGGAAAGGTATCTTCACCACCTGATGTCATAATCGATATGTTATGTAGTGTGGTATCTTTTGACATCTAGGTATCCATCATTGTCACCATGGTACCTTTCAATATCCAGATAACCATCTTCATTCCTATGGTGTCTTTTAACATCCAGCAGCATCAATAATGTGGTGGGTGTGTGCTATCTCTCAGATCCAGTGATGCCATCATTAATTTGGGTGCAGTGTGGTATCTTTTGACATCTAGGTACCATACATCACAATGGTACTTTTCAACATTTAGGTATGGAGCATCATTACCATTGCATCATTTAGCATGTAAGGATGCCATTATGACAGTAGCAAGCAACAAGTCTGTCTGCAATAACCCCAAGGCTATGAGACTGTAAGACAGAAGCAATCAATATACAGTCTCATGTGTCATCTACCATGACTCAAAATCTCAATTAGAGCAGGAAGGACCAACTCCCACCAGCTCCAAACATCTACCACTAGACTGAATCATCAAGACAGAGAATGCCAGATAGCATGACCACCAACTCCAAGGAAGCAGACAAAATAATTTGTCATAAATGACTGAAAGACCTTGCCAAACAAGCTCTCGAATGAATGTCTTATGTTTGGTAAGTAAATTAAGGACTGAGTGAGGTTTAATCTGGTGGCTGTGGGTTCATCATGTGATTGATATGTCTGCATCTAATTGTGTTAAGAACTATCATTCTCAGAACTGGGTAATTAGGGTGTGCAGAATGTGAAATTCTGCTTGTGGAATTCCTCTAGAATTGCAGTTAAGCATCCAGAAATCATTTAGCAGTTTTTTGGGTAATGTGGCAAAATTCAAAAACATTCCATGGATTCAATATTGAAACCAGGGACTGTGATTCTGAAGTTTGTTTCTGTTTTGTGCTTACTCTGTTTTAAGCAGTCAGAAAGCTGTTCCATGGTTCATGGGTGTCTCTGTGTTTTTATTTGAAACTGCACAGCAGTCGCAGCATACGCGTTTCAAATACAACACTTTATTAAGGCACAATAGCATTCCACAATTGTAAGGGCTAGTGCAGTGGCAGTGCACTGAGGCACAGGGGTGGGTTGTGGCTCAGAAATTCAAGATTTGTTGCATGCTATATCAGGGTTGGGGGATCCAGCTTGGAACCAGCACTGGAACTCGGGATGTTCCAGTGCTGGGTCCCAAACTAGATTATTGTCTACACTGTTATGTAGAGGGTTGTATATTTTTGTGCTGTTGCTTCATCTTTGTTCTTCTATGCACCACCATTGTGCTCATAGAAACATAGAATTTGATGGAAGATAAGGACTGCTTGGCCCACCTATTCTGCCCATTTTCCCTACCTACTGTAACACAGGCAGCACTACTTGATCTCTAGCTTTACTCTCTCTTTCCCTACCACCATTGTTCATTTATGCCTATCCCATGCAGTCTTGAATCCTGTTACCATTTTGGCCTACATCCATTGGGCAGCTGTTCCAGCCATCCGCCCTTTTTCTGTGAAGAAGTACTTCCTCACATCTCCCTGAGTCTACTCTCTCCAGCTTCATAGCATTACCCCTTGTCCTTGAGCATCTTTTTTCCCGAAAATGCTTCCTCTTGAACCTTATTTATACCCGTGAGGTATTTGAAAGCCTCTTCACATCCCCCTCTCCCTCCTTTCCTCCAGGGTATAACATATTGAAGTCCTTTAGTCTCTCCTCATAGGGCTTTTGATGCAGACTCTGCACCATTTTAATTGCCCTCCTTTCTACTGATGCTATTCTGGCATCTCCTCCTCATTTACCTCCTTATCACTGTTCCTTTTCCTTTCCTTTGCCTTGATCTGTACAGTTAACTTCACCTTGCTTTTAGATCCAGTTTCACATGCCATCAGGCCAGCAACCCCATCATCCCCTCCTCCTTAACTGCCCTTGCTCTTGGTGTAAATTTATCTTTTCATTGGACTGCTTGCTAGTACTCTGGCTCTCCATTTATATCAACCACTGGAAGATCAACATCATAGCTGCAGTCATTACACTCTATTGTCACCTCTTCTGATTTGTCATCTGTCACTTTGTGACAGTGACTACATCTGTACAATGCCCTACAATCTTCTCATATGAATCTTCCACTTCCAGTACCTTCTCCTGAGAATATTTCTTGTCCATGTCCTGCTGAGATCCCTCCTCCTGCATACCTCCTCCTGTGTATCTTCTGACTACATTAACATCTGCTGTGACGTCTCCTCACTGTATCCTTTAATTAGTTCAAGTGACTCACTCTGGAATTCTGCCATTAGCATGGCTGCTGTGTCAGCAGCAGATTTTTAACATGGTAAATCTCAACACTGCTACTTGTGCTGCTGACCCTTCATCCAGCTCCTCCTGTGGTACCACTGGTACCACTAATTATGGAGATAGCATTTGTAGCCCTAATGGTGGTGCAGCATATACATTGGAATACCCAGGACACTCCTTTCTTTTACTTTCTCAAATGTTTTGCCTGTGTATTACAACACCCGTGACCACAACAATGGCCTGAAGTGCGCTTCTGCATTGTCTCATCTGCACTAAAAAGTAATACTAGGAAAACAGATTCTTCTCTTTCATCATTTAGCTGCAGCACACATGGAAATATTTCTTCCACCCAACAGACTGCAAAATTACATATAAATACTCTCAGAGCCTCAGCTAGCTTGTGCTTATCTCTCTCATGCTGGCTATTACTGGGCTGTGTGTGGAAAGCCTTTACCCTTATGCTCTGCAGCAAATTCAGCAGCAACCAAGCACTGAAAATATCATCCACCACCAGCACTGCACAAAGCTCCTGCAATAAATACACAGTTCTTACATCCTTTTACAGTCTACAGCTTAGTGTCTTTCTCTGGCTGGCTGCTAGCTGATACTGGACTGTGCAGCATCTTGCACAGTCATTCTCCAGTCTCACCCTTATATAAAATTGAGTACAGTACCACTGATGCTTCTACACTGAGATGAGCTCAGTCAGTAGAGGTGGTTATAGATGGCCCAATAGTGTGTCTAGAGCACAACAGAAAGCATGATGTGGATGGCTGTGTATCGTAATGGTTTGCACAGAAGCCTGAACGCCAGATGACCCAGGTCCAAATCCCAGTACAACCACTTGCTGTGAGACTTTGAAAAGCAAGTTAACTTCCATGTGCTTCCATTCTCCTGGCAAAAGCTGAGTATCACTGAAAATGAGTTGTGAGATCTCAGCTGGGAACTCAGTTATGACAGATAACACACTGCAAAATAAAATAAACATATTTGCATAATAGTTTGTCTATGTAGTCAAAGCAGGAAAATCCTTACTGGGTTTGAACATAATGCTGTCTTATCCTTATAATTAAAAGTGAAAATTACCTTCAGCAAGAAGGTGCCTCCTAGCTAGGTTTCTTTGTATCAGTTATTTCTGCTATGTTCCTACTCCTGCAGTATTCTCTACTAGGCAGGGGCACCCAGCTCATGGACCTCACCATCAACAGCACTAAATTTGCCATGCACGCTAGAACTTATACCATGGTGGCTGATGGCAGCCCTGAGAGGCTTGGTCTCCCACGCAACACAGCAGGAGACCATTGCACTGACAGGACCTGACCACACTGTCTCAGCACTAGCACAACAGGTTCCCTTTGTGGCAGGAATAACAATGAATTGTCTAGTAGTGTCTCAGATTGAGATAGTTTTAGCATTTAAGATTGGACTCAACCCAGTGTGTATCTCCCATCTGGTGCATACAGTACCTAGCCTGCCCTTCATGGGGAGGGCTCTCACAGAATAAGAAAATTTCTCTTCATTATACCATGATGATGCTCTTTCCAAGGCTGCTGTTTATTACTGCCATCTCCATCAAACAAAAGATTGTTGATCTGTCTCTCTCTCTCTCTCTCAGCTCTGCTTCTGGCTTCCTGACCCTCACAGAATGGATCAGTAGTAGGCTCAATGTTTTTAGCAAACTACTGCAAGGGTTTTCTCATCCTGGACTGATTTAATGGCTCTGCTTTGACTGCTGCCACATGAGATCAGATAATTTATCCACTCAGTTCTACCCAGTGAAACATATCTCTGGCTAGATTTGCCATTCTGGATTCAGTTCCATCACAACTGCCAATTTAAATAGATCAGCCAGGTATGTAGTTCTGTTCAGTCAGTCCCTAGAGTTTGGTTTTAGCCCAACTGTAAAATGATATTTTCCATTATTATTTGAAAGCAAATGCATTCAGCAGATTATTATTCTAAAAGCTGCCTTTGCAATGCTATGAATAAAAAGATATCAAAGATTTAAATTTTATGAACCACAACATGAAGAAAGTCATTTTAAGGCTTGCTTTCTGTCTTCTAAAAGCTCTGGTTAATAACAAATATGAAAAAGCAGCTCAGTCGTAAGCCAGCAGTATGTGTCAGTGATAAGAAAACAATGATGAGGTGCAATACATGTCCTCTGACCTTAATTTGTTTTACTACAGGCTACAAAGGAAATGTAAATTCCTTGGGAAAATCCTAAATTAAAAAGGAGGGATAAAAAGATAGGGCCAGGGGCTGAAAAGGAAATAAAACAGCTATAAAAGATAGTAAGAAAAAGGAGCAAAATGCAAAGTCAGGAATAGTGTTTTGGAAATTAGTTTTGAAGTGGAAGTCAAAGCATTTGAATGCAGGGTTACAGAAGATAACTTAGAATCTGACATATAGAAGCAGACTTAGAAAGGTAATTAGGTGTGTCAGTAGTTAATAAACAACTTACAGAGGTAATATTATGAATAAAATTAGGTATGCAGTACAGATATGGTGCCAAGGTGCTATTCACATAACTTGAATGCACAGTATGCACAGTATACGTTAATGAACTGTCCATCTCACTGTAGATCAGAGCTGGTTATAATATAGAGAATAATGCCTGTGCTGGTATGTGTTATGAGGATTTTCACACACCCAAGGTGTATAATAATCTATAAACACTCAAAGGGTTTATGAGTTTATCACAGACTGAGGGTGTGTAAAAAATATCTTAAACTGCCCAGGCATTAGTAAGCAATAATACCTGACAGGGTGGGCAATATTAGGCAATACCAGACTGTCCAAGTGTGTAATGAGGCCTGATGCCACAGGCAGTGGGCCTTAAAGCCACTGGAAAGTCAGGTATTGCCATACCACCCATCCTGGAGAGTATTATTGCAATTAGAAAATGAGATACATGTGTCTTTTTATAAGATTACAAGAAACCTACAGTAATGCTATAAAATGACTATTATTGCATTTTAATCATTTTTGGTGAAGCAGTCACTCTACTGCTGGCATTGGCAGTAGAGGATGCTGTCCAACTGAATTAGATAACCGTTGTGGGAAAGGGATAGGCATTTTAAATTAATCTCGTATTAAAAGACAGGAATTAAAAAAAAGAAGAAAAAGAAACAAAGCTGAAAAGAAAGAGGAATTGTGGTTTTCATGAAGGAAAGAGAGCACCTTTATTACCTCTGGAAATAAAATGCATCTGCATCAGGTGTTAACTGGGGCTGTCAATCCAGGAGACAGTTGTTATTTGGATTGCAGCATCAGTGACATCTCTTTCATCAGTTAGAAAGAATAAAAAGTATGACTTTTGTGGATTGCTGGTTTGTCCAAAGCTCAGAGACATGGGGATGAAGGAGGCAAACCACAGAGCCAGCAGCTTTGCCCTATGATTGACTGTCCTGGGGATTTGTTGGGACAGGAGGAATCACTGAATGAAATTCTGAAATGCACAATGCTTCTGGCAGCTTCACATTTTGCTAAATGAAATTCAGAGGTGTGTAGTTAGTGATATGTTGCTGCTTCACATATAGTGTCACCTGTTGTAGATTAGTATTGTATGATGGTGAGCCTCAGTGCTGAGCACACAACCATGAGACCAGAAGGTATGGTTTGTGTGTGTGTGTGTGTGGGGGGGGATGTAGCATGCTTGATTGTTTACCTAAGTTAAAAAAATACAATGCCACCTTGCTGTGCACTAACTACAGACTTGTTTTCAGTGTGCTTGCATTATTTGAATACTTGTCATGGCAGTGGGACTGTGTGGGCTGCAGGTGGTGGCAGTTGGGAGCGTGAACAAATAGGCCATAACAAGCACAAGAACCAATCCTCATGAAAATATTTCCAGTATGATTATCTTTGATTTTGATCATCAACTCTGAATGTCATTGTGTTTCATTGTGCCTGATGGTACTTTGAGTCGAGTGTGTGCTCTCACTCACTAAGCCAGAAACCAACATGGCGGTATTGCCTTTTTAACATTCTAGTGGCTCAATAATATGTAGAACTATATGAGGCAATGGAGACTGGGACTAGTTTTTCCTGATCTCTGTTGTCTCAGATTGGTGCTTGCAGACAATCAGCAGCAAGAATACACTTTGCCCATTTTTAATTTTTATAATGACTGGTGCAAGGTTTCAGAGAAAAACTGTATTTATATGAGCATTTTCCATGAGCAGCCACGGTACCCTCACAAATACACTGTTCTCTCTTTTGCACTTCAATGAAGTGAGAGGTTGAGAGAAAACACCATAATAACCCACTATAGAGTTATTATGGAATTCTGTGAGTTATTACTGTGTTTTATCAGGACTAGACATCCTATCATTATAGGGGTCACCAGTTATTATAGACTTATATGCAGCACTGGGAAATAACTTTAAAAAGCAGTAAAAGTTGGGCCACAGATGGCACAGCAGGTAGCATGTCATGCTCCTGTGCCAGCAAATTGGGTTCAGGAGGGAACTGGGGAACTGGATCAAGTGACCAAGGATGCTGGAGTAGCACTGCAGCACTCACAGTCTGGGAGTTATGGTCAAGGTGCTGTTTTTGCTTTTTACTGGAAAATACAGTACCGATTCCAGAATTTAGATGGTCTGAACACCAGTAAAAACAAAGAATTTCATGGAATTTGGCATTTTATTCTAGATCAGTAAATTGTCATATTATAATTACTTCCTGTATTCTCAGTTTGCATTATTTAATTCTCTGTACCTCTTCACACCTGAATTAAACAGAAACCAATGCAAAGTGGCCCACAAGAGTGGAGCATAGGTGTGAAGGCTTCCTTTACTTCTGATTATTTATACACATACTAATAGAATGACAGCAGAATCTCAGTAAAATCTATAAATTAGACTAACAGCCACTGGTGCAATTTCCAGAATTTCAAGTTTTGAAAATGGAATTTTATGACTTTAATCACCGTAAAACAGTGGCCTTGGTTATGGTGCTGTGCTTCTACCCCACAGTAACTCATGTGGTGGTCTGGGAGGTTGTTTCTCCACAGGACATCTTTGCATGTGTGAAGATCAGTTAGGTACTACCCAGCATCGGAGAGGTGGAGGGGCTTGGGAACAGTAGAAAAAAGAAACAAAAATGTTTCCGTGCCATCAGTATGATGGCTTCTAGCTTCTTGGGCTCCACATAATGTAGATCCCCATGAGTTCAGACAGCATAGGGAGCAACAGATGAAACCTGAAACTGCCAGCTGAACTGCCACACCAATCTCTATGTGGGATGTTGGGAGTGTTTTCATCTGTACAGTGCCACCACAAATCAATTTGTTTCTTATTTGGAATTGTGGCAGCTTTATAGATAACATAATCATCATATGAAAGGAACAGAATCCCAATTTTTGGAATTTGTACAACAGTTACACAGTACTAGCAAGTGTCTGAAAGTTAAGCATGCTATTCACTCGAGGAAAATAACATATCTGGACCTTTGAAAATATAGAAATCCAGAGGAAAGTATGCACTGCATTAATTCAGACATTAACTGACAAACAACATACTGAAATATAACAGTTGTCACCCTCCATGTTACCAGAAATATTCTAAAAGAAGCTCATTAGAACATTTCGTAACTGCACAAAACAGACAAATTTCAAGAAAAAGGGCTCAGCAGATACGTGAGGTTCCAGGAAAGAGGGTACTGTGCAGGCAGCATAGCATCATCTATTGAACATGTGACAACTCTGAATAGGGAAGATGTTTTAAATCAAACTACCAAAAGAGAGGAAAGTCAGGTAGTGTACCCTTTGTCACTATATTCTCCATTAGATTACAGTGTGTTAGAGACATTATCCATCAAAATTGGGGCATTTTAAATCTGGAACCCAAATTGAAAGAAATAGTGCAGAATGGTCCCAAGGTAGTCTTTAGATGGGTTAAGATGATTAGGGACAAAATAGCTCCTAACATAGTTAGCATGGACCAAATGCGCACCAATAGCTGCCCCTGGTACATTTAAATGTGGCAGATGCAGCTGCTATTTGGTATCTTTGTGCATGCAGAGAGTTAGAAATCCAGAAACAGGAAAAATGTTAAAACTCAAAGATTTTAATACATATGATACAAATGGTGTGGTATACTCACTATCTTGTAGCTGTGGAGCATATTATATCGGTCACACTGCCAGAAGCTTGAAAACAAGAATGGGTGAACATGTTCAGGCCCTTGAGAGAGGATCCAACATATGCCACATGTAGCTAACTTGCCTCAATGGGTCCATAAAATTAGTTTTGTGGAACTGGAGAAAAGTCCGCTGTCGGTCAAGGGGAGGAGATATAGAGGCTCTGATCAATAGATGTAAAGCCTCTGGATCTATGAAATAGGAACAAAAGGCTGAAGGTCTGATTGAACAGTTTGTATTTTCAGCCTTTCTACTCAAACTGTAAAAAAGCCTCCGTATTTTCTTATTGTTTCCATAAAATAGAAACCTTACAGCGATGAGTTTCTTACTGTAAATATGGGGAATGTGAATGTTATTATTTTGAAATTTTTAAAATAAAAACAAACAAGCATTTGTCAATGCCGAATGTTGTTGCGCTGGCATTGGCAGTGGCAAACTAGAGATGCATAGTGCTTTGATTTAATTAATGTCTCTCAAAAGGTGATTTTGCAGAGCGACCGCCATTAGCGCCACAGCTGCAGAAGCGCATTTTGGGCAGGCTGTGAAAAATGGCAGCTGGACTGTTGATAAGGAGGTGTGCACAAATGCCAGAGGTGAAAATGTGGCATGAAAATATTGCAGATTGAAAAAGTAACAAGGCTGCATGGAAACTGCACAATGTACACTTGCACCACAGTCATTGTATGGACTTTCAGCACCAGATTTTCAACATAGGCATTTTAGGACCTCTGCTCATGAATAGTGTCACTGTCATTTCCTCAAACTGTCCCAAAACTGATTTTGCACAGCGACGATGCAATTCTCTTCCGACGTGCAAAAACATTTCAAGCAACTGTATTGTTTATAAGGAGGCATGGAAAACTGTCAATGATGAA
Source organism: Neoceratodus forsteri (assembly GCA_016271365.2). Classification (NCBI taxonomy): domain Eukaryota; kingdom Metazoa; phylum Chordata; order Ceratodontiformes; family Ceratodontidae; genus Neoceratodus; species Neoceratodus forsteri. The sequence goes on along the minus strand of CM057453.1, from coordinate 1,550,369,346 downwards.
CAGCTGGGTGAAACTATTGCAAATTCACAAAGTCATGAATACAAGCAGAGCTCATAAAATACTCATTTTATTGACTTTCGTTCCCAAATTTTCAACATAGGCATTTTAGGACATCTGCTAATGAACAGTGTCACTGCCATTTTCATAATGTGTCTCGAACATGGGCTTTCCACAGCAAACGTGCTATTCTTCACCAGAACTGAGAAAACAGATTTTGGTCAGGATGTGAAAATGACAGCTGTATTGCTCATTAGGAGGTGAAGAACAATTTCACTGTTGAAAATATGGAATGAAAATATTATAAGTTTGCGAGCTTACAAGCATGAGTGCAAACTGCACAAACCATGCTCGTAACACAGTCATTTTATGGATTATTGTCACCAAATTTCAACACAGGCATTTTAGGACCTCTACTCATGAACAGTGTCACTGTCATTTTGTAATGTGTCCCAAACACTGATTTCACATAGCAACCGTGCTATTCTGCGCGAAGTGCGAAAACACATTTCGACAGGATGTGAAAAATGACAGCTGTCACGGTTCACAAGGCGGTGTAGTAAAATGCCACTGTTGAAAATCTGGCATGAAAATATTATAATTCGCTAACTTACGAGCTTGTGTAGCAACTCGCAACACACACCGTAAAACAGTCATTTTTGATTTTCCACAAATCTGCAACATAGGGCTTTTTGAGAGCCCCCTCATGAATAGTGGCACTGTCATTTCATTACTTGGCCCCAAAAGGTGATTCCACGCGGTGACTGAGAAATCACCTTTGCGACCGAATAATGCCATGCCAGTGCAAGAATTCATGAGGAGGGTCCCAAAACCCCATGTTGAAAATGTGGGCAAAATTTCCAAAACTGCCTGAGATATGCAGCAAAGTTGAAAACACCCTATTTATTCCATTATACAGCTTACGGCATTTCTTCAGTTAGGGTCAGCTTTGAAGAGTGCGAGCGTGTTTCCGGTCCACCAAAGATCGTCATGCTAGACTCGGAGGTAAGTATAGGGTGAGGGGTGTGAGGAGTCAGAGTGCACAGAGGGTGGTGCGGGTGGGTGCATGGAGACTACGAGGACCGTTTTCATTTTACAGGTAAAAAAAAAAATTACACATCGCAGGACAGTTTTTTTAGGGGATTTGACATGCTGGGCTGGCTCCCACCATGCCACCTAACTGTTAGGGGTCTGTAGCTGATGGGGATTGGACACCCTCATCGGCACACAATATAGGGGATGTTATGCCGATGGGGATTAGGCACCCCGTCAGCACACAAAGCAAGCGGGGGCTGAGCGAGAAGGATTGGGCACCTTGGCATTTAACAATGGGGGTTATTTATGCCGGCAGGGTAGGCTCCCTGTCCAGCACATACAGAGGGGCAGGGTAATAGGCAGGAGATTGAGCACCCGAGTCGGTAGTTTGGCGGCCACTGTTCCCGCCATGTTCATAATGTGGTGAGCACATCAAGGGAAGCCCCGTTGCATCTGACGAGCTTTGCTCGGGGTGCAATGGACCATTTCTTAGATGTGCTCACCACATAATAAATACGTAGTGTGGCACTAGCATGCAGGCTGATTAGAGAATACGGGGCCACCTACTTATGTGTGCCCTGCATTCGCCCAACAGCGACCAGCGCCTCCAAATCCCCACTGTTGCAAGATGTTGGCTGCACAAGCAGCTAACATAAAAAGGAGGGGAGAGTGGCATGAAATGAAATGTTTAAACAGCCGTAAATCATGAAAGGTGCCTGGCACTGACCTTTTGCTACACCCATTTATATTATTGCACATATATGGATTTTTGTGAAATTTCAACTGTGGACAGAATGTATTTAGTTAACAGCTATGTATATTCTGTATAACCACAAATGTGTGAAATAAGTAAATACATAAATGTGTTAGAAATACGATTTTAACAAAAAGTGAAAATAGGCTTGGGCAATGTCCGATATATATGTTGCCTACAATGGGACATGGCACTCAGAATCTGACCAAGTGTTTTATATGTATTGTATGTTAACACTGTGGGATGTTTTTTGAAAATGATGATGTGGCATGTTATTATTGGCTATTTTAAATGATGATGTCATTAGGCTTCAATATTTAAGGACACCTTACTCACTGGTATGTAATTATGATGAAGCTCATTAGTTAATGAGTGAAATGTTAGTGTGTTTCTCTGACTATTGCACTCCTTTTATGTGGTCTGGTGTTTTTGCTGCATCTAGTGATAGGAATAATGCCGACAGGTGGGTATTGCTGGGATAACATCCCACCTTGGGTGGTTGGGCCCGAGGCCAACGTCGAGGGCTGCCCAATACCCCAGGCGGATGTTATCTCAGCATAACACCTACCCTGGAGGGCATTATTCCTATTATACAATGGCTCGCTACTGTAAAAAATGAAAAGATAAAAACTATATTTAAAAGTTGATTTTTGCTGTTTATTTCATGTGTAGGTGTACTTATTAAAAAATAGTGCTGTTTTACTGTTGTGACCAGTGGGTGGAGCTGCTGTTATGTCTTTTATATCTGACTAAGCTGCTGGTTTTGTACTTCCCCACAGTAACGTCCTCATTGTTATTTTCCCCACAATAGCGTCGGTTTTAATATTGCTTCCGTGTCTGTGTTTCGGATCTTTCCTACCGCTTGTGGTTTGTGCTGTTTCTTGCTTCCGTGTCTGTGTTTGGATCTTTCCCACCGCGTGTGGTTTGCACTGTTTCCGCTGTCCGACTGGTGCCAGGAGGATGTGCTGAGATTAAATGACGTCGGGACTTGGTAGGGGAGAATTTTATGTGAAATAAAATTATGTCAGCAAATTCTGGTTCAAGTGCGGAGTGTGGCGAGAGCCTCGTGGTGGCAGTTTGAATAGCGTTACTCTCGCTCACTCGCTACGCACTCGAATCCATGTTATTGGTTTTAAATAATATTGTGTTTGTGTGTGGTGGGGTGGCCCATTTATCTTTGTTTTTAGGCAGAAAAATTGAATGTTGTGTCACTGGTGAGCTGGGCGGGACAGGCGATTTCAAGCAGCACACGGGTTACTGAAGCTGCTGGTAGACAAGGTTGCGGAGGGTTTGTTTTAAATTATTGATGCGGTCCCGTCTGTACTGGGACTACAGTCGGATGTTATGCTGGGATAACATCCTGCTCCAGTCCCAGTTTGACCAATCACAGTCCAGGAAATTTCCTTGCCATTGTATAATATGGGTTCACTTACGCTAATTTTATGAATTAAACCAGGTATAGTGATTATTAAAACTGGTTTATGTGTGCTTTTTTGCCATGGGTGCTGCATTCACCTTTCACAGACTATTGTTACTGAGAACTAGCACTGTTACCTTTTTCCTGGTGCTGCATTTCATTGTTTTCCTTCTTATAAAAAATAATTAGTAACTGTAATAGTAATTTATATTATCTTTTTATGTTACTTTATATTACTGTCATTATGTGTTCTTCCGCTATTGATGTGAGTCCACACTGAATCTCCGTCACCTCTCTCAACTGCCCCACCCCAATTGACTAGCTCTGGCCCCTCCTTGCCCTGTACTCATCCCCTGTATTTTCATTGCTTTCTTCCTCCTCTTCTCTTCTTTTCTCCTTCACATTCCCCTAAACTCCTCACATTCTACCCTACCCTCCCTTATCACTCCCTCCACCACACCCACCTCCACCCTGTTTCCTCTCCCCATTTTCCATCTTCTCACTTTCTATCCCCTTAGTTTCTTTCTTTTCCTTCCACTTAATCCCTCCCCTTCTCGATCCCTTGCCTCCCTGACAATGCCTACCCTGTCTGCTACCTCACTCAGATCCCTAGCCCTGCTCTGGCTGCTGCTCCCCTTTGTTGCTCGGGCCTTAACCCCATCTGCCCGCTTGCTCAACACTTTGCTGCCTATTCCAGCCTGTGGGCTTACACTACCTCCATTCTAGATGGATTGACACTGAAATCTCCTTGTGAATTTCTGAGCTGTCTGGGAACCTAAAATTATTATCCTCCTTATAGTGAATTTTACCTATGAAGTAACCAGTGCAACTCTACCAGTTACAAATTTGTTGTTGTTTTTTACTTGATTCTGTATTACCAATGTATTATTCCTGTTGTCTTTCTTATCTGTATCATATGATGTCTGACCTGGAACCTTTGTAAATGTGCCTATGGCTCAAAGGTATGTAATCCCAACATGAAATAAATAAAATAAATATTCATGGATACATATTTTTGGAAGCAAGGTTGGAATAACAGATTAATGAAAGCCCAGGATTTGTCACATTTCTACAAACTGCAGATAAAGCATGCCCAGAATACAGCAATGGAATGGCAACTGGTCTCACTTACTAGTAGCTAACAATTCATATTGTAGTAGGTAATTACTTTCAGGAAAAAAAGTGGCCTCATTACAGTTGCTGTGCTTATTTAACTTCATCTTGAAAACAAGCTATTACTATTGCTAACTAAAAAGTACAAATATTACAGTATCTTGTTACATGTAACTAGTTACCCTTCAGAACTGCTCATTCATATAACTATTCATTGCATGAAAACATAGTCTACAGAGGCTGGCCTGGTGGCACTGAGGTTTGAGGTGCTGGATGCAACACCTCACGCTCGCGGTGACCTGGGTTGAGGAACGGACTGGGTCGATGGGGGTCAGTGAGGAGGAGGGAGGATTGAGCTCCCCAGTGGATGCTCTCCTTCCTAGGGAGGGATACCAGGGTACCAGGAGGTACCCGACATCCCAAACAGAGCCGGTGGAAGCATGGGCTCTCAAGGGCTCTAGCAGCTCCGTACAGTGGAGTTGGGGAGGGGTAAATGCTGTTGGGAGCTTGGGAGGCAGGCGTGTGTCAGCACATCAGTCTCTGGACGTCAGTCCTCGCATTAGCGCCTCTGGGGGTTGGGCAGGAAACAAGAAAAATCTGGAAAAAGCCCTCTCGGTCCTAGATGAAGATCGATCAGTGCCTCCCAGGATCCACTAGACTATGGGCAGACCTCGCCAGGCTAAGTTCTCTTCCAGTAAGGTTGAGGAAGGTCCATCTCACCCCACCCAGTGGGGATTGCTGGGAATCAAGGTAATACAGGGGAGAACAAGAGAGCACTCTAGGGCAGACTCAGAGTCGGTGTTCCGGGGTTGATCAGTGGTCCGAAGAGTGGACCAAGGGGTAGTGTAGGCAGATAAAGTGGTGTGCAAGCACCACAAGTTAAAAAACAAAAACATAGTCTACAGTGTTATGTATTAAAACATATGGAAACATTCTAGTTTTTGAGAAAGAGTTAAACTTTGTTTTCTAAAAAACAGGAATATTCCAATATGGTAGTGATTCACAAGAATTATACTGTCATGTATTTTTCAGATTTAATTTAATGAAGCTATAACTTGGGAAGACATTCCTACTTGTCAAAGATTAGCACCCATAGTAAGTACATTCTTGACCTGTATGTGCATATAATGTATATTGCCTGCTATTTCTAATACAGAAAACTATTTACTTACAGAGAAGGACACCCCAGCTTGTGTGCATTTGGAGGGGCACATCTCATCCAACTCTGCAACCATACATGGGTCCACAGTCAAGAAAAAAGAGAATGCAAAATTCCATAAATCAGTTATTTATTGCACTGTTTTCTGAGGTAATTTTCATGAGGCTTAGTTTACTTCAAGTAAGTGACTGGGCCTGCCATATTAGTATGAGTCTAACTGGGTTTGCACCATGCTAAATGAATGCAGCATGACTGACATTCTGTTAGGTGACCTCAGCTATATTTAAAGGGACATAGCACAGTGCCAAGTTACCAGTGCAAATGCAATAAATACACTACTGTGCCAATGCAAAGAGAGTAACATCCTGCATACAGGACACAGTGGTATACTGAACAGGTTTGAAAGTGCTAATATGTTGCTGTAGCAGTTCTATTTAATGATTCCAAAATCACTACTTTTAACAAAGTGTACAGTGATGCAGGAAAGCCCCAGCAGTACTGAAATCCATATGACAGGCAAAGAAACATTCCACTTCCAGCAAGAGAGGAGGATAGTAATACCTACAAAAGATATGCCTGGTTTTAAGTCTGACAATGACAAATTGCTTTCTAACTATCGTCCAATTTCACTGCTCTCTGTTGTGTCGAAGGTCTTGGAGGGTTGGTTGAAAACTAATCTCACATTATCTGTTAGTTTACCAAGTACTGAATGTAAATCAGTCTGGCTTCAGGTCTGACCATGGTGTGAACCCTGCAATAGTGAAGGCCATTAATGACCTTTGTGGGGCAGTTGGTGGTGGCATGGTAGCCAGAGCAATCTTTACCAACCTATTCAAGGTCTTTGTCACAGTAAACCACTGCTTGTTACTTAGTAAGTTTAACAGTTTGAGCTTCCATAGCCATTTGACTGGCTGGTTGGCAAGCTATTTAACAAACAGACTCTAGCTGGTTTCAATAGGAAGAGTGTACTCTAGGATAGATGGGGTAGAAGCAGAGACCACAAGGACTCTGTTCTGGGGCCACCCTTCCCATTTTTATGAATGACCTCAGAGTCCAGCAGAGCAACACAGCTATAGCCACCTTTTACAGACTACAGCATTGCTTACAGCTGGAGTTCTGACCCGTTGCTGCTCAAATAAGTTACAATTGGCTTTTGATGAAGTGTAATTTTTTTTACAGCAATACATCAGTAACAAGCATTTGTCAATACCGAATGTTGATTGCGTTGGTCTGTTGAGCTTGCTCAGTGGCCCTCTGTCACTGGATCAGTCTGTTTGTCCCAGTGCTGTAGGCTGCTCTTTTGTACTGGGCTGCTGCCTGCATTGGCTTTGTTCTGCTGAGGAAGAAATCTGCAGCTGTCCGACAGAGCTCCATTGAGGTGGCTCACTCCCTCCTCTCTCACTCGCTCATTCTGTTTCTCCTGGCGCTGCAGGCTGCCCTTTTGTACTGGGCTCCTGCCTGTGTTGGTGGCTTTTTCTGCCCACAAAGAAATCCACAGCTGTCCTGACAGAGTCTGTTGGGGTCACTCACTCCCCATCTCATTCACTCATTCTGGTTCTCCTGGCACTGCAGGCTGCCCTTTTGTACTGGGCTCCTGCCTCTGTTGGCACCTTTTCTGCCCACAAAAGAAATCTGCAGCAGTCTGACAAAGTTCAGTTGAGCTCACTCATTCCCTTCTCTCACTTGCTCATTCTGTTTCTGCCCCAGTGCTGGGCTGCCCTTTCTACTGGGCTCCTGCCTGGTGCTGCTGCCTTCTTATGCCCACAAAGAAATTGTCAACAGTTACAATACAGCTCCATTGAGCGCTCGCTCACTGCTCATTCTGGTTTTCCTGCCACTGCAGGTTGCCCTTGTACTGGGCCCCTGAGTGCACTGCTGCCTTTTTCTGCCCATAAACAAATCTGCAGCAGTCCCAACAGAGCTCCGATGAGCTCACTGACTCCCCCTCACTCACTCATTCTGTGTCTCCTGGCGCTGCAGGTTGCCCTTTGTACTGGGCTCCTACCTGCATTGGTGGCTTTTTCTGTCAGAAAGAAATCTGAAGCAGTCCCGACACAGCTCCATTGAGCTCAGTCCTCCTCCTCTGTCACTCACGCATTCCGTTTCTGCAGCGCTGGAAGCTGGCCTTTTGTACTAAGGCTCCTGCCTGTGTTGCTTATTTTCCCAAGAAATCTATAGCAGTCACAAGAGAGCTCCATTGAGCTTGCTCACTACCACTCTGTCACTCGCTCGTTCTGTTTCTCTTGGTGCTGCAGACTGCACTTTTGTATGGGGCTCCTGGCTGCGTTGGCCCTTTTTCTGTCCACAAAGAAATCTGCAGGGGGCTACCCCTACAGAGCTGTGTTGAGTCGCTCAGTCTCCTCTCTCATGCGCTCATTCTGTTTTTCCTGCCGCTGCAAGATTCCCCTTTTGTACTGGGCTCCTGCCTGCATTGGCGCCTTTTTGTGCCCACAAAGAAATCTGCCATGCATCCTGATAGAGCTCCATTGAGCTCACTAAGTCCCCCTCTTTCTCGTTCAGTACTGTTTCTCCTACCGCTGCAGGCTGGCCTTTGTACTGGGCCCCTGCCTGCATTGATGTCCTTTTTCTACCCACAAAGAAACTGCAGCAGTCCTGACAGTGCTCGGTGAGTTCCTCACTGCCCTCCCTCCCTTGCTCTCTCGTTCTGTTTCTCCCAGTGCTGCAGGCTGCCCTTTGTACTGGGCTCTTGTATTGGGGCCTTTGTCTGCCCACAAACAAATCTGCAGCAGTCCCGACAGAGCTCCAGTTGAGCTTGGTCCTCCCCTCTCACTTGGTCTATCCTAATCTGTCCCAAACACTGATTTCAGAGTGACCGTGCTATTCTCCAGCAGGAGTGCAAAACATATTTTAGCCAGGATGTGAAAATGACAGCTGTAGTGTTCATAAGGAGGTGTGAAAAAATCCACACTGTTGAAAATGTGGTGTGACAATATTACAAATTTGCAAAGTTACAAAGGTGCGTGGAAACAGTTCATCACACACTTATAACACTGTCATGTTATGGAGTTTCATCATCAAATTTTCAACATAGGGATTTTAGAACCTCTGCTCATGAACAGTGCCACTGTCATTTTCTTAATCTGTCCTGAACACTGATTTCCACAGTGACCATGTTATTCTCACCCAGAACTGTGAAAACACATTTTCGCAGGATTGGAAAAATGACAGCTGTACTGTTCATAAGTTGGTCTGGGAAAATGGCAATGTTGGCAATGTTGAAAATGTGGAGTGAAAATATTATAAATTCACAAAATTCTGGTAAATGCATGCCATCATAGCGCACGCTCTCTAACACATCATTTTATGAGTATCGTTACCAAATTTTCAACATAGGCATTTTAGGACCTCTACTCAGGAACAATGTCACTGTCATTTTCTTAATCTGTCCTGAACACTGATTTCCCACAGCGACTGCGCTATTCTGCCGGAAGTGCATAAACACATTTCAGCCAGGATATGAACAATGACAGCTGTACTGCTCACAAGGAGGTGTGACAAAATGCCAATGTTGAAATTCTGTCATGAAAACATTGCAAATTCATGAAGTTACAAGCATGCATAGCAACTGCGCAGCACACTCAGTAAAACAGTTATTTTTGAATTTTTCCACCAAATTGCAAGATAGGCTTTTTGACAGCCCACCCATGAACACTGGCATGGGCTGATTAACACCATGACAGTTCAAGAATTCATGAGGAGGGGTCCCAAAACCCCACGCTTGAAAATTTGGTGAAAAAATTCCCCAAATGCTCCTGAGATATGCACTAAAGTTGAAAACAAACTGGCATTTCCTCAGTTTGTGGTCAGCTTTGAAGAGTGCAGACATGTTTCTGGTCCACCGAAAATCATCTCGCTGAGCTCCAGAGGTAAGTATGGGCTGAGGGGAGTGTGGGGAGGCAGGGTGCGCAGGGTGGGTGAGGGTTGTGGGAGGGGCAAGGAGGCTACGAGGGACCATTTCTTTTTCAGGCAAAACCCCAAAAAGTCACAGGACTGTTTTAACTTTACAGGGGCATGTGGCACGCTGGAGTGGGCTCCCAGCATGCCACTGGAGTCTTGCTTTGTGGCTGCAGCTGTAGCCGACAGGGATTGGGCACCCCATCAGCAAACAACAAAGGGGCATGTGGCATGCTGGGGTGAGCTCCAGCATGACACCAGAGTATTGCTTTTGGGGGGCAGCTGCAGCCTACAGGAGATTGGGCATCCCGCTAGCAAACAACAAAGGGGTGGGGAATTACTTTCTACCGATGGGGATTAGGCACCCCCATCGCTCCAAACAACAAAAGGGGATTCCTTTCTGCCGATGGGGATTGGGCACCCTGTTGGTAGACAATAAAGCAGGGGTTACATTATGCTGACGGGAGTAGGCTCCCCCGTCGGCAAATAAACATGGTGGGAATATTGTTTAGAACACAGCGGCAAACCGCCGCCATGTTCACAAACAATATCAGGGATCTTATATCCTGCCCTGCAATGACGGGTTGCTCCTCATTGCAGCGGATGGCTGATGCTGCAATGAAGATGCAGCCCTGACTGCAGGGGCTAAACTACTGTCAGCAGCAGCATGCCAAGCATTGGGAGATGGGGACAAGCCTTTGCAGGCTGTGGGGCATTGGGCACCAGTGTCGCGTTCCACAACCTGCTTGTGAGAAAGCTGCCACAACATGTTTCTTGCACATGCACACCATCAACATAATAAAGGAACAGAAGACTCAAGTAATGCAATTATCTTGGTGCATAGGAACAAACAGAATATACCAATCTCTGCTAATACTGTCAATAACAGGAGGTTGCAAAACATTCCGTGTTTTAAATATTTAGGTCTATGGCTAGATGAAAACTGTATTTTATTTACTTTTTGTTGACTGGGTAGGTACACTAGACAAATTCTGCCTATTTTAGGCATGACCCAGGGGAGGATACAGATGAATGCCAACTGACCTTAAACCAGATTATGCTGTTGGTGGTATTTTTAGTGAGTGGGGAAATTTGGCCAGGACACGGGGAAATTCCCTACTCTGCCAACAGGGGCTTGACTTCCTGCAGAGTGGAGGAGCTCAGTTTGAGCTGGACAGCAGAAGAGGAGGAAGTGGTGATATGGCAGTGTCTTTGTTGGATGTTCGGTGTTTCTGCATGAGTGAGGATGTGCTTGAGGCAAGGGCCTGATCTCCTCCCTGCCTTGATTCTGATGGAGAAGGCTTTGATCAGCGTGAAAGCATGGATACTACTGGCAGAAAGGAGGACAAGGACAACATGTACTTACCACAAAGAGAGGAGCAGGTTGCATTGAATTCATTATTGGTTAGAATGGAAACAAATGGTGGGTCTGCAGAGCGCAGTAAGTTGGAAAGTCAGTTTATTAAAAACTTAAAGAAAAAGAACAAGAAATTAAGCAAAGGAAAACATGTTGTTAAAAGAAATAGAAACAGAAAATGAAAAAGAAGAGAAAAGGGACAGGAACAAATCGATCAGCTAGTGCTGACATGGCAGTCACAGAGCAGGCAGCTGCCATAGAAACAAGTCCACATAATAGAAAATGCCCTGAGAGGAATTGAGCAAAAGTCAAAAAGACTAGGCCTAAGACAGGCAGAATCTGTAAAAGGGACACTAAAGCTACAAAACCAAACAAAAACCTTAAACACTAGAACTCAGGAACTAGTACTTTGACCCATATAGAAGTACAGGATGAAACCTTTACAGACTATAAGGACACTCCCAAATGGGTGGAAAAGCTTTAATAGATGCAGGTTGAACAAAAACACCAGATGGCTCTGGCTGGGACACTAATATTCCAAACAGTTCTTCAAAATATGAAGAAAATCCACAAGCTCAAGAAGAAGAAAAGGAAAATCACAGGGGAAAGTGAAATGCTGATGACACAAAGGAAATAAAGCATGTAGAAGAAGATGACTCAATGGAGGTAGAACAAAATACCTTACAAGAGGACAAAGAGAATAATGTACAAGAAAAGAAACAAAATGCCTGAGAGGAAATACAAAAGAAAAACTGTTTCAGAGGATCAGAATAAACAAGCGTTAAAGCAGAGAATGCAGTGTGAATGAGATTTGTGGGTGGTTGCAGACACCCTGAACAGAGTTTGCATAGGGATAAACCTTTTAAAAGAAACCATGACATTTTACCCATATGAGATCTATGCTTTGATCCATGTACCTGGCAGCACAGAATGATGTCAGCTTTAAACACCCCAGCGGACTAGGTCATTTCTGGAAACTATTTCACCAGTTGAAAAATACCCCACAATGGAACCATTTTATTGCCATCCCATTAACTAAGCCAGCCTTCAAAATCATGACTGTTTTATTCCAAAATGAAGGAGTAAATGTTTCAGACATTTCTTTTGGCTCAGGCAAAGATGTACACTACATGGCCACCCTGGACTGATTCTGGATGAAGAGTGCTTATGGACAGGGGGTGGAAGTACAAAGTTACATTGAAACAAATGAATGGGAAATACAGCATTTAATGAACTGTTTTTTCTAGGACAAGACCGGGGGCTAGTCTTTATACAGGCCAACCAAAGGTCTGCTACAGGTGTGGGGATAAATGTCATCTGAGCAGTGCATGTGAGAAAATAAAATGTGGATTATGTGGCATAGTAGGGCATGGGGGAAGATTGTAAAAATAAAGTCAGGTGTAGCCTTTGTGAGGAAGAGGACATTATTTTTAAATTGCCCTGGGCCTCACATAATTGCCCAGACCCTGGAGAAACAGCAGACCAAGATGTGTACTTAGCTAGAGCACAGAAATCCAGAGGTAGGAGGATAAAGTAGTGTATGAAGCTAGACAACAACAAGAACCTCCCTCTCCTCCTCTCCCAGGACCAGAGAGAACAGGGGAAGAAAAATGGAAGTGGTAGAAGAAGGGGTAAATAAGCAGAAAAGAAAAAAGGTCAGGTTTTACGATGGTGACCAGGTCCAGAAAGAACGTTCATCCTGCAGACACAGGAAAAAAAAAACAGACACAAAGGGAATAGTTTTGTCAAATACTCCCCATTGGGGAAAAAACTGGGATGAAATAGGGAAGATTCTTTCTCCTCAGATGAGAATTTTCTGATTGTGAGGATTTTGGGGGACTCAACAGACAGACCTCAGAAAAGAGAAAAAAAATAAAGATGGATGAAAACATGTTACCTTTCTAAACTAGATTAAATGGGCATTAACTTGTTTAACATTAAATGTTAATAGTATAAAGGAGAAAAATAGAACAGCTGTTACCTTTTCCATCTTAAGAGATTTAAACATGGATATAATATTTTTACAAGACACCTCCACACCACTGAAGAAATTGCACAAGCACAGAAAGATTAGAGAATTGGGCCATCTTTATGGTCCATGGGGAAGAAAGATGTACAGAGGTAGGTATTGTTTTGGAACCCAAGAGGTTAAAATAAAAGAAAAGAATAGACATAATACTGGGTAGAGCTTGCATAGTGGATATAGGAATGTACAGTAAAGAATAAGACTTATCAATATTTACGGCCAACAAAATTGGAAAGGAAAATCTGTTTGAACAAATAGAACCCTATCTCCATACCTCTAAAATAATTTTGTGGGGAGGGACTTTAATTGTGGGATGGGGAAAAGACTGGGGATGAAAAACTGGGAAAGTTTTTGTGATACAAATTGTTTAAATAATATTTTAGCAAAAGGAAACTTATTGGACACTTGCAAGTGTACCAAAGTCAGAACATACCTATTTTATAGGCATGGTGTCATCTAGGATAGACTTTTGTGTAGTAAAAGGAGACTAAAGTTACTAATTTAAATACAATGTAGTTTGCCCTTAAGGGCAGACCAGGTTGTCCTGGTGCACCTTCCCTTTCATCAAGATGGTGTGCTCAGAAGGGAGGGGAAGGAAGGGAGCCTGGGGATAGAACAATGGACAAGCAACAGGAAGGGGAGGGCAAGTGGAGGTACATAAGGACAACACAGAAGTGGTTCAGCCACTTTTGCTGGAGTTTTGATTATTCTGACCTGCAGCACATCAAAATGGAATCAGAATAAAGGTTGGGGATTTGGTCAAGTAAGCAGCAACAGACTTTCTTGATGCAGATAATATATATATATATATATATATATATATATATATATATATGAGGTGAAAAGGGGCTTTAATTATATGAATGATAAGGACAAGCATATCATGGTTAGGCAGTGAATCTGTGGTAGGTCATTGGGAACAGTTGTCAGGAATAGCCCTTTAAAAAAAAAAGCTGCCCTTGTGGTGCAGGGTAGTTTCTCTGACTGCAAAGTAGAAGGTTGTGTTTTTTGAATCTTGTTAGGGTCATTATGAGTGGGTAAAAGGAATAGGTAGAAAACCTCAGATTGTGTACTGTTCATGCCTGCATTTAAAAAAAAAGAAGAAAAGCATTATGGAAATAGATAGAACATTGCTAGGGGCAAGATTGGTGCCCGTGTGTTTAAAAGACTGGAGGCTGGTGTGAATGTTGAAAGTAACCCTTGAGGCTGAGAAGCAGACCAAAAGGAGGTCGAGGGAAGGGCGAGAGCACCACGCTGTTTTTATGGCTGTTTTGGTCGGAGGGCAGACGCCCATTTTCACAAGGTTTTTGTGGCTAGTTGGGGAAGGGTGAGAGTGCCACATGTTTTAAGGTTTCTCGTTGGCAGGGCAAAATGTCCGTTTTGTTTAAAAGGTTTTTTGTGGCCATTGGAAGGCAGAAGGTAGTTGTGGGTTGGAAAGCAGGCTGGAAAAGGCCATTGGCAGGGTGAGAGTGCCACGGGGTTTGAGTATTGTTTTTCAGATGGCAGGGCAGGCGCCCGCTTGTTCAGAGGCAAGGTGGTGAGCAGGCTGGAAGGAGTAGCCTGAAGGGCTGGAAACTGGTTTAGAGTGAAGCCTCGATGGCTATGAGAAGCACTGCTGGAGGGTTATGCAGGAAGCCTGCATGGGAAGCGGGGAGGGAGGAATGCTTGGGAAGAGGGAATGATGGCATTTGCTGTTTTCAGTGAGTCTCTGACCACGAGGGGTAGGCTTTGAGGCCTGCAGGGTGTGATGCACAGGGGATCCAATGGGCCTGCAGTTTTCTGGGTGATGTGGGGTGCCAACGGGGGTTGATCAAAACTGAGCTGAAGGGAATGTCGGAGGTCACAGGGACCCAAGAAGTGAGTCAGAGCAGCGTGGCCTGGCTGGTCACACGCCGGTGACCGCGTGTGTGACTTGGGACTTGGGAGACAGAAAGGGGGCTGACCTGGGGACAGAATCAGGCTCGCTGCCCTATGGCCCAGTGGGGTTAGTGCAGTGAAAAATGTTTTTAAGGATCTAAAGAACAGGCCAAGCAAGTGGGGGCGGTCGACAGAGTGGACAGGTGGCGTGATGCCACACGCTGGGGGAGCACGTGCATGTGGAGGGCTGGAAAAACAAGGAGAGTGTTTTAAAACAAAAAACATAAGTGGCCAAGCGGTGTGACGTCACATGCCGGGAAGGAGGGAACAGACCAAGAGGGAGCAGGGGCCTGAGTCGGCAGGGCAGGAGGCCCTAGTGACAAGAGGCCTAGCAACCCAAAGGAGAGGACACCTGGGGCCAAAATGGAAGGGGGCTTGCTGAGGGGTCTAGCAAGGGTGATGGGGAGGACCAGAAGACTGGGGAAACTGGGCCCGGACATGCGGCAGGATGCAGCATGCCATTTTGGGCCAGGTCAAAAAAAAGGGGGAGCATGTACATCTCAGTTGGAGACTGCCTATGGGGAGATGGGCCCCAGCCTGATCGTTACAGCCCCAGATTTCTGTTTTAAATAAGGTTCTTTTTTCCCAGTGTTTTCGCAGGTGACAAAGCAGAGATCATGGCACCCAAGAAGAGCAGGCCTTCAAAGGAAGATGCCTACAGGCGATAATGGAGCAGGCTGAAAAGGCCAATAGGATGTGGGAGTTGGTGGAAGGGAGGAACCAGGAGGTCTGGGGAGAAAAGAAAAGGGGAAGGGTTAGGGGCAGAGGGAAGCGCCAGCGGAGAAGCCACGCAGCCCAACCAGGGCACAACCACAGATGGCGGGCCAACCAAGGTGGCTAATCCAGTACCTCTGCACCCAGGAGACCGGCCCCTCAGTACCTCCCCAGGGCCAGGTGGTGGTTCCCTAGTGGAGCCCAGTCTGGATCTCCAGCATACAGTGGTTCCTCCACAGCCACTAGTAGGCCCTCCAACCCTTCACCCAGAGGGAAACATGCTGGGACACCAGGATGCTAGCAGGCAGCAAGGAACAGACAAGGTCACAGGTAATGCACCCGGCTCCATTGGTGACAGCATCAAGAGTACATAGGTCAGATCATTTCGGCACTTGTCTGGAGGGGCTTGAGCAGGATGGAGGCACATTAGCCGAGATTAGGGCAGGAGAAGAGGTGAGAGGAGAAGGAAGGTGGAGTTGAAAAGGAGGGAAAAGGAACAAGGGAGATAGGAGCTCCAGGATGAGAGTGGGTGAACATGCCGTTGACCACAAAGAAAAAATATGGAAGGGACAGTATGTGGATATTTTCCTTTAGTAAGCCGGGGCCTAGCTGCGAAATATGAAGAAACAGAGAATATAGGGAAAATGAAATGGCAGCTGCAGTGGTTTTGTTAGGCAAGAAAGAGGAGGACAAATTCACTAAAGGAAGACTTGGGAGGGTGGTTCGTAGGTTTCGACATTCTCAGCCATAATATTGGAAAGAAGGCCTGAGTTGGGCATCCTGCTCATCACATACTCCCTGATAATAAGGAGAACAAAAGCAAAAGGGGTGTGGGTTGGATATATTATGATGAATTCTTCCGGCAAAGAATGGCCACATATGGGGATGTATGATGGGACACGAAACAGCTAGATTTATGGACAGATTACGTAACCGATCAGTCCACGCTGGAGGAGAGTTTGGGAAAAAAGGTACCATGCTACAAAGATGTTGCTGGGCCCACAATAAGAGGCCTTTGCTCATGGACACAATTCCTTTTTGGCATGCCTATTCACAATGTGGGGATCACATCCAGCAAGCAGATGCAGGATGACATGGGTCCAAGGCAAGCAGGAACTGGGGACAGGGGTCGGTCAACAGTTTTGGGAAGGGCAGGGGTATAAAGGCCAGGCATAGAATAGGGGGAAGGGGTAGGGCACATGCAAATAGAGGAGCCAAAATCATTGACCAGCAAGGCCGGGCATCAGCCAGATGGGGAGCTGGTGGGGAAAAGAAATGAGGACAAGGGAACAATTTAGAGCAGCTAGAACCCGTATCAGGATAGAGGCATGGAGGAATGGTTGGACAGGTACCCAGATAAGAAAATGGCAAAAATGATTAAAGAAGGTTTTCACACAGGTTTTCACTACAGTGTGAGGGACCAAGACAGGCCAGAGAGGTGAACAATCTGGACTCCAGTGAGAGGAGGGAAGACATGTTACAACAAAAGATAGAGAAGGAGAAGGCAGCAGGGAGAATAGAGGGACCATATGACACTCCCTCATTGGAGAACATGAGGATTTCCCATTAGGTTTGGTTCCAAAAACAAGAAGGGACTTTAGGGTGATTCATCACCTATCCTTTCCCGAAGGTGAGTCGGTGAACGATTTTATTGGCGAGAAATAGTAAAGTGACATATTCCACCCTGGAAGATGCAGTCTGGATTATCTGGGCAACTGCAGATGCAAGGATGGCTAAGACAGACATAGAGTCAGCTGTCAGATTACTTCTGGTTAGAAGAGAGGATTGGACCTGTTGGGGTTTAAAATTGGGGACAGTACTATTTTGACAAAGCCATGCCCATGGGTTGCTCTATAGCATGCACCACATTCGAAGCCTTTGCACATGTTTGCATTGGATATTCCAAGAAAGGACTGGTTATAAAACAGTGATTCACTATTTGGATGATTTCCTTTTCATAGGCAGTGGGAAAAGAAATGGAAAGAATGTTAGCCAGTTTCCAACAGCTGTGTCAGGAACTAAGGGTCCCACTGCACCTGAAAAAAACAGAAGGGCCCAGTGGGTGTTAGAGTTTCGGCATCAAGATAGATGCTCTGGGGGAAATATTTTGGTTGCCGGACAAAAAAGTGAGAAAACTGAAGGAGTTGATTAAGGTACATACCAGTAGAAGAGAGTACAACTAAAGCAGGTACAACAAGTATTGGGGCATCTGAACTGCATGTAGGGCTATTGGGCCAGGAGGGCTTTCACAAAGAGGTTGCAAGGGTCACAGCCGGAGTGACAGGCCACATCATTGGGTAGACATGACAAAAGGAGTCAAGGAGGATTTCAAAGTATGGGAGGAATTCCTTAGGAATATAATGGCTGCTCTTTCTGGCAAGAGAAATGGGTGTATAACACAGACCTCGATCTTTACACAGACGGCGCGGGGCCTGGGCATGGGGGCTATCTGAGGCAGATGGTTTTCAGAGCCCTGGCCTTCAGATGGGTGAGGGACAGTGAGTGAAGGACATAACATTGTTAGAGATCATGCCCATCTGGGAATGCACCCTGGTTTGGGGAGAAGAATTAAGGGATTAAAAAGTAACATTCTAGTGTGACAATAGAGCAGTGGTAGAGGTCTTGAACAACAGGGGAGCCAGGTCAGAAACAGTCATGCAAGTTTTGCTACTCCTGGTGCTAAGGGCATTACAGTTGAACATGTCACTCAGAGTGAAACACATAGTGGGGTACACAACACCCTGGCTGACAGCCTTTCCCGCCTGCAGTTGGATCATTTCGGAGGCTGGCACCAACAGCGGAGGAGCAAAAATGCCCATACCAATGAACATATGGGATGTTGGCAAGAAGAGCAGAAATGTTGTTCTGCAGTTCATGGGCACCATGGACTCCTGAGGGCCTATGACAGGGCCTGTGAGTGTTGAAACATTCAGGGCAACTCACCACATGGAGGTAAATAGGCTGCTCACAGAAGAACAGTTGGGGAAGTTCACCGTGGAGCAGTGGCAGAAGGGACAGCCCATGCCACAATGGGGGTCTACTTGGCAGGGATTAGTGTGATCTGCAGTCTAAAAATATGGCAGGACCCAACAAAGTCAATGTTCATTAAGAAGAATGATGCAAGGATGGGGTGGAGGTTAAAGCAAGGACGGTGGATAATAGGAGACCAATATGGGAGCAGTGGCTGGTAAAACTGAAGAGTTTGTTGCCAGCAATATGCAGATCAAAGGCTGAGGCCCAGTTATTCCACACAAATTATGTGGTAATGTTTGCGGGGCATGAGAGTGAGCGAAGTGGTGGGCCACAGCAGACAAGACAGGAAGGGGACTGGAATGGAAGATATAAGTTGGGGATGAAGGAAATACAGGTCATGATTAAGTGATCAAAGATGGATCAAAGGGTCAGGGGTTGCATGGTAACACTAAACAAACATGTAGAGGGCACAGTGTGCCCAGTGCAGGCTTTGTGGGCTTTCACCACAGAGCGTGGAAATAGGACAGGGAGATTATTTCTGCATGGGGATGGAAGCAGAGTCACGAGTTATCAAGTCACAGCATTACTCAAGAGTGGCATGCAATTCCTGGGGAGGATCTAGTTAATTATTCCTCCCACTCCTTGCAGATAGGGCTGCCTACAGTGGGCAGTGGCAGGGGAGGCGAACAATATTTTGGAGAAGGGGCCCTGGTGGTCAGCCAATTATAAAAGATACATCCGAACACTGCAGTGTGGAGACCAACACATGGCTTATGTTTGTCACAGATGGGGAGCCATGGGGGAGGAGAGATGATATGATGGTGAGAAAATAAGACCATCATAAATAAAATATCTATTCTGTTTAAACCCTATAGGAAGAAGGAGGATCACGGAAGTCTGGATCTGCAGCCACTCCTATATTTATTGGGCAGAAAGGAGAGCTGAGAAAAAGGCTGGGGGAAAGCAGCTTACCAGGAGGTGAAACAATGTAAATTGGTATGGTGCGGCATTCGAGGAATGAGATGCGCAGCTGCTCCCCTTGAAAAGAGCTGAAGGAGCAGCGACCCACTCCAGACTTAATTATTATTCATTTAGGGGGTAATGACCTTGGGGGCAAGCCATGGTAGACACATATATGCAAGATAAAAGGGACTTAGAGACAATACAGCAGTGGTGGCCTAAGGTATGCCTGGCCTGGTCGGATATGATGCCAAGGAGGGTTTGAGACTGGAGCACAGCCATAGAGCTGTGGATAGGGCCAGGAAAAGATGAACAGAAGGGTAGGGACACTGGTGAGGAAAATGGGAGGACAAGTGCTATTGGGGGGTGGAAAAGTGGGTAGAAGATTTCTATAGGTCAGACGGCATCCACCTGTCAGATCTGGCCATAGATATGTTAAATAGAAATTATGGGTTTTATAGAAGCATGGAGGAGACATGCAAAAATGTATAAATAAAAAAAAGAGAAGAAAGCTTGGAGGGTCTCTCCGAGGTGAAAGGGACAGGACCAGTGGGGAAAGCCAGTCATCCAACACAAGCTGGAGACCAGCTAGTGGGGAAAAGGGGGAGGATGGGAGGGAGAAAAGGAATAAGATGAAAAGAGGAAGAAGCGGAAGGAGGAAAGCAGTCTAGGTTTCACCGTTACCTAACAGAAAAGGAGAAGAAGGCACCAGGTTCTCACCTGGGGAAGAAAAGAAAGAAGGAGGGTGATCAGAGATGGATATATGGATGGAAATAAATGAAATTGTGAGAGATATAGTAATAAAAGATGATAAAATGGAACATGGAATTATGATATAAATAAATTAATTCCCAAATCTGAGCACAACAACAAACAATGGTCTGTGTCTTTTGTAAGGAAAAGGGGAATCAGGACAATGGAGTTTGCCCTTTAAGGGGCAGACCAGGTTGTCCTGGTGCACCTTCCTTTTCATCAAGATGATGTGCTCAGAAGGGATGGGGAAGGAAGGGAGGGCCCGGGGATAGAACAATGGACAAGCAACAGGAAGGGAGGGGCACCTGATAAATGCCCTCAAGAAATTGTTTCTAATTCTCCTTTTCTGTTCAGGCAATGTTGAACTAAATCCAGGCCCACCAACTCATATCCTTCTCCATCGAGTTGCAGCTGCTCCTGGGATGAAACTGATGATGGTCAATATTCTAAGCCTGCTCAAAAACTTGACCATCTTCAAGTCTGGGCAGCCACACTGACCCAGATCTGATTATAATTACAGAGTCATGGCTAAAAAGACCAATACTGATCTGCAAATTACTATTCCGGCTTCAAACTCTTTAGGGCTGATAGGATTCGAGGGGGTTGTTGTATACGCCAACCAAAACGATGTTAGCAGCATTTCCTGTAAAACTAAGCCCAAGGAATATGAAATTGTCTTGCTTAAACTTCACCTTCCATCCACACAGAGTGCATCACAATCATTGGTGGCTATAGACCCCGACAGGAGGCACAGAAATTCTTAACGATTAAAATCCATAACTTTGGCTGCTAATATGGAAACAATGATCTTAAGGGACTTCAATATGGATTGGCTAACTGCTAAATCCCACCCCTAAAAGCCATCTGTGTTGAGCTGGGTCTTACAGAAATAGTAACTGAACCCACAAGAATCAGTGCTTCTAACTCTGCCAACAGCTCACTCATAGATGTCATCTTAACCTCCCCATAAAATCTCACATTCTGCGGTTTTCCACAACGATATGAGCGATCACAATATCATTGTTTGTACAAGATTCTAATCTAAAACCAGCAGCACCCTAAATTCAGAATCAAATGCTCGTTCCGTAAATTCAACTCATTAAACTTCCTAACCGATCTAGTACAATCAGGTGGCAAGACCTATATCTTGCCAAATCTACTGATGCCGCCATCTCTGTGCTGGAATGACAGCCTCACCACCTAATTAACAAGCATGCTCCTCTTATTAAAATGAGGGTGCGGAAAAATCTCGCATCCATGGTTCACCCAAGAGCTCAAATAAGCACTTACCAATAGAGACAAGCTATGGGCTAAGGCCAGGCACACAAGAACCCAGCAGACTGGCAGGCATTTAGAACTGCCAGAAATGCCTGTGTTAAAAGTGTACAGACTACTAAAGCAAACTTCTACATCTCCACTCTGGAGCAGGCCAAAGGAACTCCCAAAAATCTGAAGACACTGAAATCCATTGAAGGTCATTCTGCTGCTCCCTCCTTCCCACCAAGATTCTGGCCAAGGACGGATAGTTGAAAATAAACTGCAAATCATCAAAGAGCTTAACCTCCACTTTCCACAGCCGGGTTGGCATTCGACTCCTCCCCATATGCTAGCCGAGTGAATAGCCACACCAAATCAGATTCTACACATGCTACTCCACCTCATCCCTTCCAGTTGTGCCTGATTAGCTGCAAAGAAATTGAAGACATAATTTAGCCTTGACACCAAGAAAAGCACAGGGACGATGGCCTGGAATCATTTTTCTTACAGTTAGGCTATGCCCAGCTCACAGCCCCATCCTTCACATCTTCAACCTCTCAATTACCACAGCCACTGTTCCATCCTGCTGGAAATCTGCCCATGTTCTTCCTCTCTTCTAATCAGGAGATCCTGTGACTTAAACAATTACCGACCTATCTCTATCTTGCTCGTTCTCTCCAAAGTGTTGGAAAAACTTATATACAACCAACTAAAAATCACCTTGAAGCACACTCACTCCTAAACCCAGCCCAATCTGGTTTCAGGTCAGAGCACAGTACCATCTCAGCCTTGGCTAAAGTCTCTAATGACTGGATCCATGCTATGGACACCAAGAAGGTTACTGGTGCAGCCTTTCTAGACCTCAGCAAGGCCTTTGACACTGTAGACCATCACCTCCTAATCACCTGTCTTGCCCACATAGGTGCCCTCCACTTACCTTGCAGTGGTTTACCAGTTATCTCACGGAAAGAATACAGAAAGTCAAGGCTGATGGCCTACTATCGCCCCTTCCAATTTCCAGAGGAGTCCTCAAGGCTCCATCCTAGGACCAATCCTTTTTCCTCTACATTAACAACCTTGGCTCCCATAAGAACTCTAGCATACATTTCTCGGCGGATGATACGGTTTGTACACATCAGGCTTGTCCTCAACTGAAGTCAGGAAGCACTCCAAGCTGACTTTATCCAGTTAGAAAGCAACCTCATCAATGCCAAGCTTCTCCTAAATGCCAAAAAACTAAGACAATGATTTTCTCAAGACTTGCCTTGTCTGATGCCCTACCTACCACACCTAAAAACTTCATAGTTACCTCCTAGGTGAACCCTTGAAGTCGTACCTAAATTTAAATATCTAGGTATGTGGATAGACACCAAGCTTTCCTTCAATGACCACATCGAGGATCTATCAAAGAGGCTTAAAGCACGCTTGGGTTTCTTCTTCAGAAATAGGACCCTCTTTCTCTTGCAACCCACAAAAGACTGGTCCAAGCAACTTTCCTTCCCTGCTTGACTACAGGGACATTATCTTTATCTCCTCCCCAACCCTGAGCCTATCTAAACTGGACATACTCTACCACCATGCTCTTCACTTCATTACTAACTCAGCATACAGGACCCACCACTGTGATCTTTATGCAGCAGTTGGGTGGTCTCTCTTGCCACCAGATACCTCCTGCATGCTGGCATTTGGACCCTCAAATTACTACTCCACAAACTGCCTGTCTATCTAACATCTCCCATACACATTAGCACAGCGCCTACTCCCTAAAGAAATCTGACCTTATCCTACTAGATGTTCCCAGGACACGCACCACAGTCGGCAAAAGAGCTGTCTCTTACACCCTACCAAACATTTGGAACCAACTACAAGCCATGCTGAAGCTAACCAGCACTGTATCAATTAACTCCTACAAAACACTAGCTATCTCTAAATTGAAAAACATATGTAGGTACTACTAGGCCCCCAATGCCAAGTCAACTCCTAAGTACCAACTGGCGCTCTACTTTTAAGCTGAAATGTATGTTGCATAATATAGGACTAGGTTAAAACTGAATGTACTGCATACATAGTATAAGAACTTCTATTGTGTATACCTCCTAATTTTATATATTTTTCTTCCTGTTGTCCTACATTGTATATCTCCTGTCTATGTAATTGCAAACTGTACGTGTGTATGCCAAAGGACCTCCTTGTGAATGAGCTTGCTCACGAAGTCTTTCCTGCAATAAACTTGAACTTGAACTTGAAGTGGAGGTACATAAGGGACAACACAGAAGTGGTTCAGCCACTTTGCTGGAGTTTTGATCCTCCCACCCACCATACAAATAGGGCAAGAGGAAAGACAGTCAAAAGGGACTGTATGGTAGGGCTGTAAAAGGTGGATGACAGATGAGTCTGATTGGACTGTTATGGGACTGCCAAAGGTGGATGGCAGGTAATAATATGGTTATTGGACTGCCAAAGGTGGAAGGCAGGTGAGGATATGGTTATTGTACTACCAAAGATGGATGGCAGGAAAAAGGGGAGGGCAGGGGAAGGAGGGAGGGAGAAAAGGAATAAGGCGAAAAGGAAGAAGCAGAAGGAGGAAAGCGGTTTCGGTTTTCACCGTTACCTAACAGAAAAGGAGAAGAAGAAGGCACTCAGGTTCTCACCTGGGAGAGAAAAAGAGGAAGAAAGAGGGGTGATCACAGATGGATATACAGATGGAAATAAATGAAATTGTGAGAGATATAACAATAAAAGATGATAAAATGGAACATGGAATTATGATATATAAATAAATTAATTGCCAGATCTGAGCACAGCAACAAACAATGGTCTTTGTCTTTGTGAGGGAAAAGGAGGAAACTGGGACAATACCAATAGAAACCTCAGATCATGTAGGGTGAAAATGGTTTTAGGACTAGATAATCAGTTACAGTATTGCAGAGAATACTTGAGAATGAACATGGAAAGATTGGAAGACCCCAAATGTGATGGAAAAATACATGATTTACTAAGAGCTAGAGAATTAGTTAGGGAAATATATGATTCAGGAAAGAATGGTGGGAAGATACTAAAACTAATATTAAAACTTAATGTTAGAAATATCACATATGGAGGAAATGCCAAGTTACAAAAAATACTTAACCTTAAGGCAACATTGTACAAACGTTTTCATATCAAGTGATACACAAATGGATGAATCAAGGAGGATACAGGAAATTAAAGCACAAATGAGAAATTACCAATACGATAGAGTAAAATCATTAGAAATGGCACAAAAAGGGGATCAATGATCTAAAATTTACGAAACCCTATGATTGTAGGAGGAAAGAATCCAGAATAAAATCTTACAAGGTTTAAAAAATAAAAAGGGAAATTCAGACAGAAGTGCAACAAATAAAACAGATTGTACAATTGCATGTAATAGAAAAATTCCAACAAAGGGAAAACAATCCCAGGGCTACTAGGACAAAGTACTTTTACCCAGGTAAACAATATAGAACTTAAAATACTAAATGCAGAAATAAAGCAAGAGGAAGTGAGAGAGGCCATAAGGGCTTTAACTTTAAATACAGCACTAGGAATAGATAGTATCCCAAATTCTTTTATAAAAATATGTGGATATTTTAGACAGCAGTTTAACAATGGTGTTTAATGAAATTAAGAAGACAGGGACCCTGACAAACACCATGCAGCAAGGAATCATGATTTTTTATATAAAAAGAGGATAAGACAAATATTACTAATTGGAGGCTGATAAGCCTTCTCACATCTGATTACAAAATGTTAGCCAAAATAATAAACAACAGACTAATGCTTTGTACGGATAGGTTGGTATTGCCACATAGACATGTGCTATCCTTGCACAGATAGCAGACAAAATCTGATTTACATAACAGAAGTGATAAATGAAGCACAAGAAGGTAATCTATCAGGGTTATTGTACACTTTAGATCAAGAGATTGGATTCAATGCAATAAAACATGATTTCTTGTGGGATGTATTAGAAAATATAATATATCGCAGGAGACATTTTAAAGCTGCTAAAAGCTTTATATACAGAAGCTCAAGTTTGACTTTTAATTAATGGACACCAATATATGTTAAGAATGGGATGAGACAAGGGTGCCCCTAAGTCCAATACTATATGTATTATGCTTACATCCCTATTGAGATATACTGAAAATGATAGAAGTATTGAAAACAATAAGTGGGAGGGTCAAACCCTAAGTAAAACCTGTGCATATGTGGATGATTGCTGTCTATTGGAAAAAATTGTAAAGCTGGAGGAAGGATATTAGAACTATTAGAGAAATACAGACATATACAGAGATAGGGATAAATAAAGGAAAAAGTTAAATTTATCCCTAGGGAATGTAGAAATGAAAGAAGATAGTAGTTTGGAAGTAGTACAGGAGAGATGAAAATTTGGGGCATTATATTTGGAGGAGAGATGCAGGACAAAGAAACTGGGGAATAAAATGTAAAGAAGCACAAGAAAAACAACAAGATGGAAAGGGTGGAAAATGGCAAAAGAAAAAGAGTTTTCCTCATAAAAACATTTGATATTCCGATTTTCCTGTATATAGCATATATCTTTCCACTACCAAAAATTTGCAAGTGAAGGTGTTGGGTTTATTTTTCAATTATTATGGGGATCAAGGTTAAACCCTGTGAAACATGTACTTACATACAAACCAGTTGAGAGGAGGACTACAAATGGCGCATCCAGTAGTTTTCTTTCAATGTATCTTTATATATGCAAACATAGCCCTGATTTTAAAACAAACAGAAACAATTTGGAATGTACTGACAAGAAAGTGGCACTAGGTCTTGTTTATGAATATGGAAAGAAAGGGAACTTTGTAGGAAAGAAAGAATTACCAAGTACGTGGAAGAATGTAGAAATGCATGGCAATGTGGATATAAAAGTAGATAATATATGCATTATGAGCAGAAAACAGATGTATAAAGAAATAATGGTCACAAAATTTATGACAATCCTGTATTTGTTGTAAAAGTAATGTAGAAATTCCTAAAATACTTGACATGATGTTGGAAAAAAATTCCTCAAAATGAAAGAATTTGCCTGGTTATGTAGTCATGGAAAACTTAGTGTTAAGGGAAACCAAAAACATAAAACAAAAGAAGAAAGGGTATGCTCTGAGGTACAGTGTGGTATGGTAGAAGAAAGTATGTTGCATTTATTTTCGAATGTTCTTTTATCAAGAATTTCTGGGGAGAACTAGCCAGGTTTTGGAATATGAATATATTTGCAGAAATGGACTATAACATTTTGGTATATGGACAACTAACTAAAAGTTGGGGAATCTTGGAGAAAGGTACAGCTTATACTTACAATCCTTAACTGGGGCATATGGCATATAAGGTATCAAAAGATCTTACAGAATAAGGATGTGGGACAGAGGGATTTATTGTTTATGATACAAATTGAAATAGATAAGGTGTATCTTAATGAATGTAGTCTGTATGGGGAAAAAGAACAAAAGAATTATGGAGAAATATGAAAGGTTTAGGATAAAGGAATACCTCAGATTCTAAAGGAAAATGGGTAAAGGAAAATGTTTTTGTATTATGTAAATTGTAAACTGAATGTAAGATGTGAAATGAACTGTTTTGATTTTAATAAAAATTCCCTACTCTGTTGATAGGGGCACTGATGTGTGATGGAGAAATGTCTGGATCCTGCTCAGATGGCTGGCAGACCTGCAGGGGAATGAATCTACAACCCTGCAGGTCCAGCACTGAGATTCAAGCTCTCAAGATGCCTGAGGATTTTTTTTCTGATGCTATGTATATTGCTGAGAAGGCTGCAGTTGAAAATGTGGATTTACAAGTAGAAGGCTTGCAGCATGAGGTGAATTTCATTCAGGCTGTTTGTGTGCAGCAGCAACAATGGATGCTGAAGGTTTTATCAACACCTGGAAGGAGGTGGAAACCATGTGCTGTTTGTAGAGCCGGAGAACGACCGGCTGAGAAGAATACGGTGGCTTCCACGGGGCCGAATGTGATGCTGAGACTGAATGATGCAGCACCTACTCCAAGTACTGTTGTGGTGGAGACAATGCCCCAGACCATGACAGACAGTCTACAAGCTATTTTGACAGCAATGACTGCAGCCTGATGGATTTCCTGGAGGCTGCTGTGCAGATTTGCCCAAAGTGATACGTCTGCTCTATCTGATACAGTGCCAAATGTGTTGTTTTCAAATGACTGTGTTTGAATACGGAGCAGCAACTCTGTGCGACGACTGGCCTTCCTTGTAAGGGCACTCACGGAGATGTTGGGGAACAGTGGGGAGAAAGCCAGAAGGGTTCTATAGACGAACTGCATGAGACTGTAACTGAGGGATGGTCGGTGGACTTGGCCTTAACCAATGCTGGGTGGACAAAGGTGGAGGCAGGGGCTGGATACCAGATCCTTCTGAGGCTGAAACTCCTGACGATATAAATATTGACCCTGTCCTTACTATGGAGGAGTTGAGGGTACAAGCTGATGTATCTGTGCCAGTAGAAGGTGGCTGTTCTGATGCACTTTCTGATCCTCAGCAGGTTAGGGCTGGAGAAAATCTGCCAATGCCAATGGAGGGCCATCAGGGTGCTGCTAATTCTTGGGGTGATCGGGTAGAATGAGTTATCCCTGTCCCAGTGGGAGGTACAACAAAGGCCCAACCTGAGCAGCTATGGCAGCTGTTCAGGAGATGAGATCAGTGTTTCTCGATCTCCCCATCCCAACGAAAAAATGCAGTACAGTATACAGTATATGGGGGGCTTGCCTCTACCACCTGATAGACTATATATTGGAGAAACGTTGATTAAAAATTTATTGTATTTTTCCAATGAACTATACACCTTGATTCATGCTTTGGGGATACAGTGTATACCATCAGTTTTAAGACCCTTGCTGAACTTTCTCAATTCTGGACTGCTTATGACAAGAAAAACATTCTGCATTATGGATGTGTTCCAGGCCACCCCGATTACTAAACCAACTATAAAACAAGTCACTGTTTTATTTAGAAATGAGGGGTGGTGGTGTATGACATTAGATACTGGTTACAGAATAAATGTGATATCTTGGGGAGCCTCCCGATCCTGGATGATGAATATATCTGGATGGGGGATGGAGATTTAAGGTGTGGCTAGGAGTAGGCCCACAGGACCTGAAGCACCTTCCTAGTACATTCTTTCTTGGGACTGAGAGAGCCACTGTTTTTACCAGGGTCAGCTGAAGACATGCTTTCATTGTGGCTCCCATCTGCATTTAAGTAACAGGCGACTGGCAGAAGTGCTCACTGTGCATGGAGTGTGGTCACTCCAGTAAGGATTGCACAAATGAACAAGTGTGCAATCTCTGTGACCTCCTGTGGCATGTCTTTTGGGTCTGTGAATGGGCTACCCATAATAGGACTGATTGTCTGAGTCAAGAACTGATGGCAGAGAAAGCTCAGTCAGCTAGTATTTCTGCACAGAGGGTGGTTCAGAACAAAATAGGACTATGGCACATGATGATCACCAGACTCTGGCCTCTGAGTCACTTTCTGATGTCCTGATTGAGTAGTCTGCTTCTAATGGCCCCCAACCCCTGAGAATATCATGCAGGAGGGTGATGGAGCTGATCAGGAAGGTGAGCACCAGATAGGTACTGTACACCTGGTAAGGAAGCAACAGGAGACATTTATGAGAATTGTAAAACACAAGTGTGCAAAGGATCCATGGATGCCCTTAGTCCACCAGGGGGTTTATTGTAACAAATAATGGTGACATTATGAGTGAAGTTATTCGACACATGGAACAGGTATGTGCTGCATCTGATGTGATGACGGAAATGGTTACTTCTTTATTGGAGCTTTGTCATGTGTCGTTTCCCCAGGATTTATTGCCTGATATGTTAAACCCATTACTGACATAGAAATTCAGGGTGCAATCCAAGCCCTGAATAATAACACTACCCTGGCCCTGATGGCTTCATGACTGAATTTTTGAGACCTTTGAATCAGAACTGATTGACGTTTTATGAGTTGTTTTAACATGATATTGGCACATTGAAAGTGGATCCATCATTTGGTCATTATTTACAGCTTTTCTATATAAAAAGGGGACAGATGTTTCTTGCAGAATTGGAGACCACTGAATCTCATGAATACAGATCTCAAAATATTGATGAAAATTTTAGCCCTCCGTTTGGAAAAGTAGCCCTGTATGTGATTGACCCTGGCCAAGTTTGTACAGTTAAGGAAAGGGAGGAAAATAACGGACAACCTCCTATTGTTGAGGAGGTAGTATCACAAGGACTATGAGATAATGCGGAGGTACTTACTGAGTTTAGATCAAGAACAGGCATATGATCATATTTCACATGTCTATCTATGGGGGTCTTAATATGATATGGTATCCCAGAGTTGTTAAGTAGACTGGTTGATGAGACTGTATACTATTGCCTCCTCGAGCCGATTATAAATAGACAATTGGGACAGGCAGTTCATATAAATAGAGAGGTGCATCAGGGTTGCCCAATGGCCCTTTATTGTACATCTTTTGTTTGGACCCTTTATTGAAATTGATCGCCAGGATAGGGAGCATTGACGGTCTACAAATTCCAGGAGCTGGGGGTGTTCGAAGGCCTTAGCTTATGAGCTGATATTTGCTTACTGATAAACAATAAAGGGTCCATGGAACGTGCATTGGAAGTAGTGAGAAGGTTTTCAACTATGACTGGATCAGCACTGAATATTCAAAAGTGTGGAGGGTATATTTTGAGTAAAAGTGCGGAGCAGGTGACAGCTATTCAGGATATTACTATGTCGGACACATCTATTAAGATCCTTGGGATTACTTTCAGTAGCATGGACATGGCAAAGGTAAATTGGAAACCTCCTTAAGTCACAGCAATGAAAGAGTACAAATTTGGAAACAATAGCAACAGTCTAAAAGAAAAGGTTGCAATTATTAAAACCTTCTTTTACCTCTGTTGAGTTTTGTAGGGTGCAATATTCCCACCTCCAGGTTCACTAGATGTCATCATCCTAAGTCAGACCTTTCAGGTAATGTGGGGAAGCAGACTGAACCCTATTAAATGAGAGGTCCTGTACTGTGATTTCAAAGATGGAGGTTTGCATCTGATAAACCCTATTAGTTACCGCCATAGTATTTTATACTCACTACCATTTCTGCATATCTGATGCCAGGTGCAGTGGATTGGAAAAGGGTAACAGCCTTATGGCTGGATCCATTGTTGCAACAGTGGAGGACTGGACCCTTGTGGTGCATAGATGAGGGAGATGTCCACAGTTTTGGTGCATTCCTTGGAAAGGTTGCATGGATGGAAAGCTCACTACAGCTCAGGTTTCGGTTGTTCAGACAGAAGGCCCTATATGACTCCATACAGTCTGGCTCTTATCAAGTCCCTATAGTATATGCCAATATTTTCATGAGCAAACATTATATTTAGAAACCTATCTCATTGACAACGTATACCCCACATATGTGGGATGTTTATTTGGCTGAGTGCACATAGTGGGATTAGGGGTTAAGGGCAATGCAAAACATAAAGTGTGGAGGAATGGTTTTGTCCAAGAGAACAGTGTCAGCAACACATAGAAACACTGGAACATTTTTTATCCACTGTAGCTATGTAAAGGAAATGTGGGAGGTGATAGGGGTTCATTGGGGGATGTGAGATGGGTGACTGTGAAATATGAAAATGTGATCACAGGGTCCTTCCACTTTTGGGAACTATGGAACATGGTACTATCCATTTGATTTTTACCTGTATTAAATTCATTTTATGGCAGGTTCATTATAAATTTGTTCTGCAGCAAAAATTAATATTCCTCGAATCTTGGTTCATCTGATTTAGAAGGAAATATTTACATAGGCAGAATATGATAAACAACATTGTTGTGGGAACAGTGGAAGAAGCATTGGAAGGAGTTCTTACATTTTATGGTATAAGTCCAGTGAAGTGATGCTTTTCATGGTGATGGGTGGTTTGAAAGCCATTAGTGTCTATTATGTGATTTCTAATTTTCCTCTACATTATGCAGTTTTATTTTCCCTTGCTTTTGTGTTTTGGGTAGCTGCTGATTGTATTAATTAATTTTTGTTTTATTCCTGCAGGTATATGTTTCCTTGTGCTTTCATTTTTTCTACACTGTGTATGTTTACTAACTTATCTGTATTAAAGTGTTGTTTATTTCCTTGTATTTCAGTATGTTTATCTTTCTTTACAATACAACTTCCCCTACTCTTTTCGAGAAGTGCCATGAGATCTTTAACATCCACCTGTACTACCACCAGAATAAGCAGATGGAACCTCGGTTTAACATCTCATCTGAAAGATGGAACCACAGGAGTGCAGCACCCCCTCATTCTGCACTACAGTATCAGTATTAAGTTTAACTAAGTGCCTGGTGTGGGGCCCACAGCCTTCTGATCTCCCAGCCTCAGAGGTGAGTGTGCTACCTGCTGAGCCACTGACACTGGCACAATGACAAAATAGGATTATCATTTAAAAGTCCTGCAAAAAAGGTCAATGTGCCTGGCCCAGTGCAGTGGGGACTGAGGCACCGTAAAGCCCCTCACCTCCTCCCTGCCATGACTTGAGTTCAGAAATGGACTCGGGTTACCAGGGGTCAGCTGAGGGAGGGAGGGAGGACTGAGCATCTTAAAGACAGCTCTTCTCCCTCTGGGAGGGGTTCTGTAGCCTGCCACTAGTCTGCCACCTGGGGAACTGAGTGGGAGATGTTGGTCAATCACAGCTAATGGGAAGGCCCCATGTTCTTAGTACCAGGGACATCTCCACGGAGGTAGGGCTCACACAGTGTGCTCATTGCATGCTGAGGTTGGCCAGGGGAGAAAAGGAAGAAATAGTGGAGGATGGGTTTCTTGAAGTCCTGACTGTCTGGCTGCAAGCCCTTTGCTGCTGTAGATCTTCTGGATGAGTGACTGGGGGAGGATGGCCCTCCCCCGACCCTAATGGGGGAGAACCCACAGGGATATGGCCCTCAGTCTCAGATGCAGTTGGAAAGGCTGCAGTGGACTGGAATTGGGGCTGAAACAGTGCCGATCTTGCCACCAGGAGGACAAACAGCTACAGTACATGGGAAAAAAGGTTAATGCTAGTATAGGTTTTATGTACAGGCACAAAGCATATTTTTCACAGGATGTGAGGCAGAAAATAATGTAGACTATGATAGTAACTCAATTTAATCACAGAAATGTCTACGCTCGTTAATTTAAAATTCAGTCCCAGTGATTAGACTTATATTACAAATTGAACAAGAAGCAGAAAAAATGGCACTGAACCTCAAGGTATGCTGCTCTGCAAATATTTTATTTGAAGTGCTTAGCAAGTGCAGAAATGTGCAACAAATACCTGCTTTAGTAACAGTGAGCAGTAAGCATATTCACAACCATGGTAGCAGGGATGCAAGGACATTGTCCTTTTTGTTCCTCTTTGCCACAAAACATACTCATCACTGTACTTCAGTTAATTCACTTCACTTGTTCCCCTGGAGCAAGTAAAGGTAGATGCACACATTAACTTTTATGTGGAAGTGTCTTAAACCTACATACATATCTGAGTTGTCTTCTTATTGTCCTCTTAAATCTTGACTAAGGTCAACAAAGGTTTTGAATTTAAAGTCCCTAGGATCAGTTCTCAAATAGGTCACTTGTCACTTTCTTTTAAAGACCAAAACTGTGGAATACCCTTCCCTGTGCTCTACATGTTAAGTTTTATAATTTACTGTCTTTGACCATCCTAAAGCAATGGATTAAAGACAACTGTTTATGATACTGTGATTCTTGTAAGAATTTGTAAGCCTGGTTGTCATAATTTGATGTTTTGACAACTGTGCATATTTTATATTTAAGTATTATGCATAGTACTAGCTTAATTGCGATGGTGTTTAACTACGATGTATTTATGTGTAAATTTTAATTGTATACAATTCAGGAGGCCATTGAAAATGAGCATTAGCTCAACTGGCTAGCTGTCATCTTGTCCTGTTTTAAATAAAAGTTTGAAACTCGAATTTTAAACTCCTGTCCCAAACCGTGTGCCAGATATTGTATATAAAGAATGATCCCTAGCAGTCCAATGGTGCCTTTTTCTCACTCAGTCCTCTTTATGCACTGGTAGACTAGTGCCAACCCTTTCACTCACCTGATCCCTGTTTGTATAGCCTGGTCATGTAGTGGTACCACCAACTCTCACCCAATCACCCATTTGAATTTTGTAATGACTCCCTAGTGATAAGTGGTCCTTTTCCTCCCAGTAGTCTCCAAACCTCCACCCCATGATTGCAGCTAGTCTTTATACTCCTCTTACCTCACCAGTCAGCTACCAACAGCTATGGACATGTCTTGTAAAAGTCACACTGGATAGCAGGCAGGGATCTGAGACCCGAAACCAACAGTTTCATACTGAGTGACCCTGAGAAAGTCACTGAACCTTCCAGTGCTCATGGAATACACCTGGAAATAAGCTCCAGCTCAGTGTATGTTTCTGAACAAAATGTTTTAAATAAAAAGTAATATTCTCACGAGTTAACTGGGTTTTCATTTTGGCAAAAGGAACTGAACAGTGGACACTTACTGTTTTCTAAACTGCAGATTAGGATTGATATTTTATGGGTTCTATAACTAAACTGTATCATGTGAAGTAAAACTAACAACTAAAACATAAAATATTAAATACTGAGTCCCCATCCCTTATTTGAATTATAAATCAAAGAACCTCTCCCTGCCAATCAGCACGGGTATACTGTCATGCATGTATTATATTGTAATAACTGGCTTGTGGTTTTTCTCATATGAAGAGCAGGCTATAATTCTGCGTTATAACCTGTAGGTTATCATGGTGAACACGCACTACTTGCTCTTCTCCTAGCTCATGCTGCACCTCAGTGCACCACAAGCACTAAACTGGGCAAAATTACCTCACAGCCAGCTTTGCGGTAGTGAAAGTAGCTGCCAACAAAATTGATGCACTCACCCTGCTCACAAACAATGTTTGCTAGTACTCCAAAAGCTCCCTTAAAACTCAGTTTTTTAAAAAACATCAACACTTTCCTGCACTGCTCAATACAGCTCCTTACTAACAAACTTTTTCTCTCCCATTTCCATACAAACATGAAGGGTGTCTGACATCATCACCCTCATTTGAATATCTCCAAGACAAATGAACCACAGAAAGCTGAGCAAAACAAAGGCATGAAGAAAAGGACTAAAATATCTAAAAAGAATTATTTTACAGATATTTCAGTAGAGAACTGCAAGTGTCTATTGAAGTTAATTCAAAATTAAAACATTCTCTGCAAACATAGATTTCCTACATCACTCCTCTGACCTGTGTGTGTTCTCACATGAACCAGCCTACCGTAGTTTTAGAAAAGTTAAACATTTTCAACAAATGCATTTAATGAGTTTCCTTTTCACTGTTTGACTTTGGCAAAGTTTTCTTCAAGTTCAAAGATGTCAAAAAATTCCATGTTCATTTCAATAAACATCTTACCATAAACACTGTGTTACAGTAATTTTTTCTCTATGTGGAGAAAAAATGCAAAGCCAACAATTACATAAAACAATGCATGTGGAAGGGCATAAATGAGAATTTAATGTCCACCCTTGGTGTGGGATGCTTTAATAAACCATTCAGGCTTTGCACTCAGGTTTATGTAGCATTCCACACTCGGTGGGCATTTAATTCTCAATATGCACTCCCCATGCATTATTCTATATGTTACAGGCAATGTAATGCAGTGCGTACTGCTGTCTTTGAAATTAATACATCAATCTGCATTTCAATTACCTGCATCCATATATTCTTTCTTGAGAAAAGCTACTGATTTCAGTCTTGATTTAAAGCAGCAATACACAGATACCCTGAATGATCCTAGTAGGATCCGATTTAAATTCAGCCCTTTGACTGGCCTTTGAATCACATTATTTTACAGATTTAATGATAGTTTAAAATGTTAACATTTTGAATGTTTACATCACACTCAGAAAGATAGTGCTAATTTTACCATTTTACTTGCTCCTATGAATGTGGTTGAAAGCAGCAACATTTGTGGGAATGCATTTTATAGTCAAAATATAGTATTGTTGTGACAGAAGGATCTGGGTCCATCTTGTCCTCCCTCCCACTGCATGGTGTTGACTATATTCAATTTGAGTAAAACTTGGTAAAAATCTAAACTTCACATCTTAAAACACTGTTTGTTAGTCACCAAGTAGTTATTTTCAACAATAAAGTTTTTTTTTTCACATTTTTCTTCTAATTTTCTTTCATTCCTAAATGATGATATGGGATTTTAAACATTCCTGATTCCTTGCTGTGCCCACAAAGAAATAATTAAATATCATGGTATAGTGCTGTGCTGCTTCACATTAGAAATATGTGGTAGCACCATCGTAATGCATCCACAGTGTGATTCTAGTATGTACATTCAACAGGCATCCTCAGCAGAAGAGATTTTTAAAATTATGAATGGCATCCATTTTTAATGACTTGAGTCATTAATTACAAACTTAGCTATAAAACCTGTTTAAAGCAGCCGTGCATAAACTGTGAAAATGTTGACCAATAACTTTTATTTTATCATAGATTGCCATTATCTCCAGACTTTTATGATACCCTTTCCCTCATTTGAGTCTGCTTTACCACTTTTATTTACAGTTGAAATAGTAAAAAGGTGCTCCTTTTAATATGGCTTGGGCCAGATTTTCATCAGTATTACCTGTGGTATCTGAACATGCATTATTTAAGATAACTTTCATGTGACTGTAATGAACTAGCAAGCAGCAAACATTGCTCCGTGACCTTATGGGACAACAGGTGTACAAAAACTGCTGAGAATATTGATAAAATGTGGACTTGGCTAAAGAAGCACTCATTTTATTCTTCAGAAGTAAAAATGGCTACAGCAGATTAAAATTGAAAAGAAGGGCATCATACAAGTCTGGAGTAGGGACATAAAAATAAAATAAAAAAGTATAGATCACAGTTTTCATTGATGCTTTAAAAAGTTTATGAAAAATGAATAATACACTGATGATGAATCTAAGAATGTCAGAAATATATTTTTGATTAAAAGCAGCACAGTGTGATTAAACGTTATGCTAACAAATACTGCTGCTTTAAACATTATTGTAAAATGCTACTGTAGCAAAGGTGATTCACCATGTTATAGCAAAAGTTCTGAGGCACAGTAGAGTCACAATGCGCTTCCTTTGTTGCACTGCTGCTGCAAAGCAAAGCAAGTATAGATTTGTATTATTTTTCCTGAGTAAGAAAGCCCTTTTAATTTGTTTAGCAGCCTTTAAACATGATTTCTTTGACATACTAAAGAGACCTGAAACTCTTTGGACAAGAATTTCAAAGTTCTATACACAGAGTGTAATTCCCAATTTTGGGCTGTGACTGTAGAGACAGAAATCTGCTAAAACACTTGAAAACTATTTTCAAATATTTGGGTAGCTATATTACAATTTTCATACTTTTGTGGCAGTATCAAATATTATGCATGCATCACTTATTTGATGCAAGCAAAACCAACAGTGTCACAAATTGGCAATTGTACCAAAAAGTTAAATGACCTTTTATTGTGGTTTAATATTCGTGTGAACATTGCCAGAATGCAGTGGAAATGTGTCACTTAGCTTGGTGAGGGCTTTGAAAATGTCACCTTATGCCTTTTATCTTTTAAAATACAGTGCCACCCAGTGAACATCCTCCGCAATTTTTGTAGTTGGCTTCTGAGCTTGTTACATTATATAAATCTAGACTAAAATTGAGGCTTACTGAGAAATGTTATTGCCTCATGGGTTGAAAAATATGATCACTGGATTATAGTTGCAGATTGTTGCCTATTGTTTTCTTTTGCTATGAGGAAACTGTTTTCTGACATACGTTTAAAAGCATAATCCTTATCTATTTTTAAAGAGACCCTGACATCACAAGGGTATGTTAGAAAATATAACTTAATTTACATTTCAGTTTATATTTCTTATGTTGTCTTTATTTACCTTCCCTATAAAAATCACACACATAAACTTGAAAATAGTACCATAATCCCATAGACTGTTTTAAGTGCTTGTTTACAACTGACACACCTGAGCCTGACCACCAGTACGCCACAAGCTCCTGACCTCTACACTCATACTAGAGTGGAGAACTCCATGGGACAGGATCTTTTACAGGCGTGCACCCTCTCAGTTGAAATCTTCTGCTGATGATCCATTTGTGGTGGTAGCCGGTGACCTTTGGAACTCACTACCCATGAATATTTGTCTGTCTAATTCTGTTTCATCTTTTAAATTTAAACTGATAAGACACCTTTTCAAGTAAGCCTTCAAGGATACTGAGTAGTTTTGTCTGTAATTTATTTGCTGTTTGTTAATTCTGAAACTTGCACTTTACTGTACTAATCTCATGTTTTGCAATATGTGCTTGTAATATTTTGTTCACGTGTTGCATTCCTCCATGTATTTCTGTTCTCCTGTTGTGAAAAAGTAATAAGCACTCAGCATAGGAAGGAGCATATATAGTAAGTAAAAACAAAGTGCTACTATTATGACTACTACAACTATGACTGCTACTATTATTACTACTAGTACTACAATGACTACTACTGCTACTACTATTTCAGTAATTACCACTATGATAGTATTATTATTATTATGATTACTGCTACAAATGCTATTACAACTACTACAGTGATTACTACTTCTGTGGCTACTACTATGAAAACTACTATGATGACTACTACAACTCCTATTACTATAACTACTATTACTCTATAACTACTACTACAACTGCTATGACTACTACTACTATGACAGCAATGTTGGCAGTGAAGACTACTACTACAAGCTCAGTCTCCTGCTTTTGACATTGCAACCATTGTTGTGGAAATGATTATGATTAGAGATGTTGCAAAATTATATTTAGTTGGTGAACTTCAGGTAAATTGGCAATTTTGCCTTGCAAAATATTTTGTAAATGTTTCCCATTACATGAAATATTACGATGGGTGTGAAATTTGGAATTTCACCTGGGTAATACAAAATTTTGCCTGCAGAAGGTGAAATTTCACCTGTGAAAGGTAACATGTCACCTTCTGCTGGTGAAATTTTGCCTTCCCAGTAAATTTCACATTCTAGCATTACATGGCAAATTTCTGAATTTCACTTTCATGAAAAATTTCAGTAAAGCGAGCTAATTTCACAAATTTTTTTGCATAACGAATTTGCTAGTTTGCACATCATCATAAACAGAGGATTATGATGTCGGTAGATAAGCAGATTATGTCTAACTGACAGCAATCCTGTTTTCATGGTAATATGCATGGTGATTATGGAAAGGTGAAGCTGAGTATGGAGAATATGTGAACTATAAGATTCAGGGCCAGATATACAAAGTTTAGCGTTGGGTGCAAGTCCGCTTGCGTGGACTAGCACCGAATTTGCACCCAACTGCTATATTGAAAAGGACATTTAGCACCAGTGCTAGGTGTTAGCGCTGACCCTAAATCATAATGTATGCAAGGGAGGGACTGAAGGAAGGGCCCTGAATGCTGGCGGACTGGCATATTCAAAAGTATAGTGCTGCGCTACAGGCATTAATGCAAGCCTGTAACGCAGCACTGAATATCACTCAGAAAGGCTGGCAGTAATGTGCAGGTGGTAATGTGGCGGCGGTGCCCCAAAGCACAATTTTTGATCCGGCATCCACTTCCCATGATGTCAGTTCCTGGTAGTCTAGTGGTCCCCCCACTCCAGCACATATCCGACCCCGTTGTAAATAAAATTAAGTCCATTTCCTTGTAGTCTAGTGGTCCCCCCACCCCAGCATTAGTGGTCCTTCCTACTCAGTCAGCGGCTGGCCATGATAGTGAAAGGAGTGCTGAGTCGGTCGCTGGCTCTATTCTGGGAAGCTATTTGGATGGGTGAGGTGTCACTGCCAGGTGAGGGGCACTAGACTACCAGGTAAATGATTCTGAAGTGGATTTAATTTTATTTACGACAGGGTGAGGATACGTGCTGTGGGGTGGGGGACCACTAGATTACCAGGAAATTATTCCAAAATGGATTTAATTTTATTTACAATGGAGGTCAGGATACATGCTGGGGGTGGGGACTACTGGACTACCAGAAAATGATTCCAAAATAGATTTAATTTTATTTACAATAGGGGATCAGGATACATGCGTGGGGGTGGGGGACCACTAGACTACCAGGGAAATGGATTTAGTTTTATTTAAAATGGAGATCTGGATTCATGTTGGGGAGTGGGGGACCACTAGACCACCAGGGAAATGGATTTAATTTTATTTAAAATGAGGGTCTGGATTCATGTACTGCGGGGTGGGGACCACTGGACTACCAGGAGTGGAACCAACACACGTGGGAACAGGGACCATGACAGCTGAGAAGGGCTGCCTGGCCCGACCTGTTTGCCCAGGTCCCTATATATTGGATGGCTATGCTGCACAGCCCAGTTACCCTACAGCTGACATCCCCAGCAGGTTTGCCTTATGCCTGCCCCATGCATACTTGTGTTCCACCCATACCTGCTGTGGGCTGCCTCTGTTGGTGTGGGGTGGGGGCAACATCCAGGG
Organism: Neoceratodus forsteri; assembly: GCA_016271365.2. Classification (NCBI taxonomy): domain Eukaryota; kingdom Metazoa; phylum Chordata; order Ceratodontiformes; family Ceratodontidae; genus Neoceratodus; species Neoceratodus forsteri. The sequence goes on along the minus strand of CM057453.1, from coordinate 1,550,329,365 downwards.
CATGTGTGACCACTGGTAGTATGTGTGTGTGTGTGTGTGTGTGTGTGTGAGTGTGTGTGTGTGTATAGCTATCTACATATACATATATATGCGTGTGTCTCTGTATCTATCTATAGTTATAGATCACTACAGATCTACATATATATATATATATATATATATATATATATATATATATATATATATGGTAGCGGTAGTGCTACCATAGTTAGGTTGAGGAGCCATTTCTATGTTAAACCCCAAAACTTTGCACCTTAATAACTTTGCAACTGTTTGACAGATTTGGCTGAAATTTGGAATACATGATCAAGAACCATAGGCCTTGGGATCTGCCAAGATTTGTAGTGGTCAGATATACTGCTGTGGGTTATTAAGCATGATCTGTGCGTGCATTTACGCTTTTCTGGAATTCTGAGGTCGCCTACAGGTTGTACAGTTTGCGCGACCAGTCTGAAATCTTCAGGAACGTGCAGCCAGGGTCCCTAATGTGCCTTTTGAAGATTTCGTGAAAAAATATTAAACGGTTCAAAAGTTATTCAAAAACCATTTCCCATTATAAGTCAATGGGAAAAGTTAACAAAAAGTTCAACACTTTACTAAATGCATTTTTACTTTCATAAATGGGCCTGTTACTTTTGCAAATCGGCCATTTTGTTTTCAGTTGGTGATCAGAAAAATGGCTGGCATTTAAATTTGGGACCCTCTAGCAACCTAATTCTTTTTGTATTCACCTAGTCGGACCCTGAGGATGCTTGCCATGTCTTTATTTTGTGGTTAAACACCCCAGAAATATGTTTTCAAATTTCTGGAAAAAGTACTAGCAAAATTACTTTTGTGCTCAAGAAAGTGTCGAACTTTATGAAAGCTTTAGAAATTCGACAGTAGTTTTCATCTGTGGGACAGTGACAGCGATTCTTTGGTACTGAGCTGCAAAAGAGACCATTGGGAGTTTTGGGCTGAAATTTGAGGAAACAGAGCCGACATCTCACAGATGTGCCTTTCAGTGTTGTATTGAAAAATATTACACGGTGGCAAAGTTACAGCACTCCAAAGTTGATGTTTTTCCCATAGGATAATATTACGGCCTGACTCATTACAGAAATCCTTTGGCACCCTGCTGCAAAATAACGGTTTGGTCTTTTTCCTGAAATTTGGAGGAAGACAGCCAACAGTCCACAGATGTGCCTTTCAGTAGTTTGGTGAAAAAATATCACACGGCAGCAAAGTTACGGCACTCCAAAGTTGATGGCTTTTCCCATAGGATAACATTACTCGCCTCGACGATTACAGAAATCCTTTGGATCCCTGCTGCAAAATAACGGTTTGGTCTTTTTCCTGAAATTTGAGGGAGACAGCCAACAGCCCACAGATGTGCCTTTCAGTGGTTTGGTGAAAAACATTACAGGGAGGCAAAGTTATGGTGCTCGAACTTTCTCTTTTTCCCATAGGATAACATTATGGCATTCGCGCGCCTTTCAGGGCCCGTATCTCGGAAACGGTGAGATACAGACTTTTCGTCGAGAAATTTCTTAGCCCTCCAAAGGGGCTAAGATTTAAATTAGCCAGGACAGTTGTAAATAATATGACTTTACATTTTTTTTCTATGTCAAGACGGTTCCTGAGATATAATGTATTTAATATTAAGATCTCATTTTCTGCGCCGATACTCATTATTATGCATACATTATTTGTACTCACTGTCTTTCTCTATGCAGGTTTTGGGGAAAACCAGCCTGTGTGCTTACATTACTGTTACTGTTGCCCTTTCCGCTTGCTGTTCCGTACCCGTTTCACTACTGTTGACATCTCGCCACCATGTGTGTTATCCTTTGCGTTTTCATTTGCGCTTGCGTTTCTGTTATTTTTGCCATTTCTGTCTACAGTACTGTTTATCTTTCTGTTTCACTTTACGTCACCATGCCCATTGACATTTCTGTTTGCAGGCACCATGTTACTATGTGACAACACATCACGTGGCAGACCATTCCCGTCTCGCCACCATGTCGTTACCCTTTCTGTTCTCATTCGGCGTTGTGTTACCATGTGCACCACTGTTAGAATTTCTGTTTGCATTGCTGTCCCTGTTAGTATGCCACAAGACATCATGTGGTGGGGCCGCGCTCCCCTTGCATTACATTCATTATTTCTCATTATCATTCTCAAAAGAAGGAAATTAGAGGCAAAAACTCCATTTAATGCATTAGTTAGGGTTGTTCCACAGCGACAAAAAGTGAGGAAATTCGCTGTTAGGGTTGAAAAACCCTTACCCCACCCCCAACCGGCATTGGGAGTGCATTGGGATCGTGGGTCCTAACTCTCACCCCATTCTCCTATACTTGTGCTGCTTTACACATGTCATGGGGTGAGAGTTAGGCTGATGATCCCAATGCACACCAATGCCACACATCGTCATCTGCATTTTTCATTTGGCGCTGTGCATTTCTGTTACTTTTTGCCATTTGTGTGTACCGTACTGTTTCTCTTTCTGTTTCACTTGCGTCACCATGCCCATTGACATTTCCATTTACAGGCACCATGTTACTATGTGAAAAGACATCACGTGGCACACCGTTCCGTCCTACGCCACCGTGTGCGTTACCTTTCTGTTCTCATTCGCACTTGTGTTACCATGTGCCACTGTTAGCATTTCTGTTTGCATTGCTGCTCCTGTTACTATGCCACAAGACATCGTATGCTGGGGCACGGGGCCCTTTGGGACCACGCTCCACTCACACATTACATTCACTATTTCTCAATATCATTCTCCAAAGAAGGGAAATTAGAGGCAAAACTCCATTTAATGCATTAGTTAAGGTTGTTCCAGCGACAAAGTGAGGAAATTCGCTGTTAGGTTGAAAACCCTAACTCCAGTCACCCCCAGCACCACACACACACAAATTCAAGTATGGGGGAGGACCAAGTCAACACAACCAATGACAGACATCCAGCAGCAGGTGACAGAAATAGCAAACAATTGTCTAAATGTACTACGAGACATCCCCACCCACCTGACCAGGTACTGCATGCTCAGTGGAGATCAACAGCAAAACTGAGGCCATGTACACAAACGTACACATCCCTGATTGCAGCTGCACACACTACCACACTTAGTAGTTGCATGGCCTTACCTACCGATGCCCCACACCAGACCACACCACTTGGGTGGGCCACCTGAGCAACAGAGTTCAGTAAAACCAAGGAGTTGTACAGGTATAATATCTCTGATTATAACAAGGGTTTGAGAAATGCAGCTTTCTAATTGACTGTAAACTACATGTTATGTTTAGTTTTTATTAACATACATGTAGAGACTAACCATATGATGGACATGGTTTAATGTTGTTTAAAAACAGTTTTATTATGATAGCAATAAGCCACTCCCAGGTATTATGTTAATGGTCAGTTTATCACTGTCTAGCGACATGTGGCACTTGGCTATACCTCATTCAACATTAAACCCTACAGGGTGATTAACGGACCATTTAACATAACTGTTGGTCATGCCTTATTGCTTAATTGTCTTTATGAGTAGATACTCTCCTCTGCTAGGCACTGCAGCAGCTTTGCAACATAGTGTCCCACCCAGTTACACCATACACTATCTAGTTACTGGAGAATGGCTGTGAATATGAACTCATGAAGATGAACCGTGTAAATTGATCATTACAGTCATCGAAACCCTAGTGTGATTATAACTGACAGAGTCAGTGATAGAGGATAACCCGTGCTATCCTAGTACACTTACCCCATTGTGAGTTAAATCAATACTAAAAGACATTCTGTTTATATCTACACCATACCTACTTGATTCCTGTTGTACCACAATTAATATAGTTACCACTTTGATAGCATCAGTGACAGAAGTGTGGCAAACCCAAACAGTAGGCATACAGCCTGAGTATGAAACAACTGTTAAAAAAATCACACTGTGTCCATAAGTGGCATGGATCACTCATTGCAGCAATAGTAAATGTATTACTATTTGACTATTTGAAAGTTAGTCATCACAGATGCAATGAGATTGTCTTTATCAGGTACAACATACTCAGTAAGTGCCTACAGGAAAATCTATCCTATATACACCTCCGATACAGGTACATCATTGTTGGCTCAGTAGTGCTATGATATTTAGAAGTTGCTTGACCTGATCCATGCAATTACAATGTTTCTTACAAAAGAATACTTACTGCATTTTAGTATTGAAACACACTGAAGGTCTATGAATGTACATCAGCAGTACACCTTCATCAGTAAGAATGCATGTGATACTGGCAGTACAATTTCACAGCGTTGAACAGGCAATGCTTTTCCATACGTTTACATCAGCCTCTCTATGTTGAGTAAACCATTGCAGTAAATGTACTGCTATGTAAATCACCTACTAAATGTATAACTACTTTTATCTTGAGCATGCTAGTGTCTTGTAGTTAATTTATGTTGCTTCTCTTAATTAATGTATACTCACTAGTGTTAAAACCTTTCTACAACTGTCATCATGCACCTTCAGCATTTATATTGAATAACGGCACAGTACCAGTTGTGGTGTGGTGTGGGGCATCGGTAGGTAAGGCCATGCAACTACTATGTGGTAATGCTGTGTGCAGCTGCAATCAGGGATGTGTACGTTTGGTGTACATGGCCTCAGTTTTGCTGTTGATCTCCACTGAGCATGCAGTACCTGGTCAGGTGGATGGGGATGATCGTAGTACATTTAGACAATTGTTTGTTATTTGTGTCACCTGCTGCTGGATGTCTGTCATTGGTTGTGTTGACTTGGTCCTCCCCATACTTGAATGTGTGTGTGTCTGTGTGTGTGTGTGGTGCTGGGGGTGAATTCGAGTTAGGGTTTTCAACTCTAACAGCGAATTTCCTCACTTTGTCGCTGTGGAACAACCCTAACTAATGCATTAAACAGAGTTTTTGCCTCTAATATATATATATATATATATATATATATATATAATATATGCTGCAGTGCTGCATAGGTATGTTGTATGCACTGCTTGTACCTGCCAGCACACAGTTCCTGCTGCTTCCAGCCTGTTCTTCTATTCCAACCAACAGGGGATGCTGTGGGCATGCCTTGGCCTGTAGCATCCAGCCTGTACTTCCATTCTGACCAAGGGGGAGCTTTTGTGCTCCATGTAGCACTGGGCAAACTGCATGGTAATGTATGCTAAGCAGCACTTAATGGGATGCAAATGTACCTGTTTGCCCATGGACTACCTAAGTAGGCTCATTTGCATTGGAGCTTTGACTATAGCTCCCGTTTGCCCTGGGCTAACCAGTTTGCATGAGGCTAATGTGTTAGCACTGTGCAATCAGGTTAGCCCTATGCAAACCTGACTTCAGCATAGCACAGTTCTGCAGTGTGTGGCTTACATTGTTGTTTGCAGTAGATGTCAGACATCTCTGCAATCACACACAATGTTCTCCACCTGCAACACTGGCTGCTCCAGAGTCTAATGAGCTGCAGTTGTAGTGTGCACTTCCCTGTTGCTATATTCAGTGCTGTCTTATTCCTGGGCAATTTTGACCTGCACTCCTGGCCCTGTTTGCCTGGCTTCCTTTGCTTACTATATTCAGCTGGTTTTGCCCAGGCTATTTCCTTTCAATATAGCTTGCTTAGTGCTCCATGCTAAGTTTGCCCACTGAGTAGTGCTAATTTAGCCACAGGGCAAAGTTTTGAATATCTGGCCCTCAATGTGTCTAGAAATTCTACTTCTTAATAATTATCCTAAGATGTCAAGGACTCTTTAAGTCCCTTCTAAGAACTATTAATATCAGCCCAGTGGTGACCCAGGGGACAAAATTCAGCTATGAACTAAGGTGCCCTACCAAGGAATTAATGAGGGTGAGTACTTGATTACTGGAAAAGGAGAGTATAGGCTGCATAATATCACACTTAATGTGAATTGGCCAGCTATAGCCTTGACAGTGACTAGTACAACTACAAGTGCAGCACTTGTCTGCTCTTCTGCCTGAAAAACATGGTGTTGCCATGATGGCCTTGTGCTCAGGTGGGGACAGGGTGGGGGAATGAGAGAGGTGTTTGGCCTACAGTCTCTCTAGAGTAGCAGGGGTAGCATACTGTAGTATAAGCTAGTTATAAACCTATCTATAAAATGTGGATTGGCAATGGATTAGTCAAGGTGAAGGATGTTTCTTTTGGGTTTCTGCAACACATTTCCAAGTTATATTGTTTTGCCATGCAAATTATGGTCATTCAAAGATTTAAAATCAACAAATTATTGGAGTTACACTCTTGCACTTTGGTTACATGCATTTAATACTTCAAGCTGAAAACAATTAGTGAGCCTTTGGATTTCTATTATTAGCAGCACTATCACCTGTTTATGTGTCAGAATTAGTAACTGGATACTGCATTTGTTGTGACATTTGCATTTCTTTTGCAACGTTACAATTGCAGGCCCAGATATTCAAAGCAGTTCGCATGGTGCAACAGAGTTGCACCAGGCGAAGTGTGGACTTGCGCCAAGGGTGATATTCAGCTGGAGCCAGTGCGCAGTGCAACTCTCATTGTGCCAATATGCAGCTATAATGAACTCAGGCGCAAGTACGGGCGTGCCCATGAATAACCAGTGCAGTGCGATATTCAACGTGAAACCATGGTGCAAGTGCAGAGCAAATCAGAGATGCACAGAGCAGACTTGTTCCTATAAATACAGGGAGCAAGCACAGAAAGCTCTTGCACCAGGCAAGAGGGAGGAGAGAAAGAGAGAGAGAAAGAAAGAAAGACAGACAGACAGAGACAGAGTGAGAGACAGACAAACCACGGCAGACATAGAGGAGAGGGACAGAGGTGGCAGTGGAGAGGAGGCGGGGCAGTGAAAGTGTGATGGACAGGCAGACACACCGCCAGGTGCACCAGGTGGCACACAACCCGCAGCAGCCAACCACCCAGGGGATATAGGACAGAAGAGCCATGGGTAGTGCACCTTTCATGATGGAGGCCATAATGAGGGGTGTGAGGGGTCATCAGGAACAGTGATGTGGCCAAGGAGGGCCCATCAGCAGTATGCCTGACACAGGTGGTACAATGCCGCATCACCTTTGAGCAGTACAGTGACATGGAGATTGAGGGTTGGTACCACCTGAACAGAGCCATGCTGAGGCAGCTCTGTGAGCTGTGCAGTGAGGAGATGCAGGCACCCATCAGACAGAGCCACGCCATGTCCGTTGGAGATGAAGGTGACAGCCGTCATGTGCCTGATCACCACGGGCATCTTCCAGAGACCAACAGGGGACACCACAGGCATAACCCAGTTGGCCACATCCTGCCTCCTCACACAGTTCCTCAATGCTTTTCTGCCACATGTGCTGGAATACATCCATTCCCCAGCACACAGGTGGAGCGTGCAGCAACCATTCAAGACTTCCACAGGGTAGCACATATGCCTGGCATGATTGGGGCACTGACTGCACCCACATGGGCATCCGCATGCCACCTGGCCCTGAGGGTGTGGTGTACATCAATAGGAAGGGAGCCCAAGTGTCAACTGCCAGGTGATGTGCAATGCCTTGGGGTGCATAACCAATGTCTGCACCACACACCCTGGGAGTGCACATGATGTGTTCATCTGGCACAGTTCTGTGCTGTGCCACAGGTTTGAACATGGGATATCCCCATGGGCCACCTAGTGGATGAGTATGGCATGGGTAAGGGTGATGGGCCGAGCAGACCTTGTGATGGGGAGGGCAGGAAGTGCATGTTGGCGTGGGGACAGGCAAGGGGCACAGCAGAGCATGGTAGAGGGCTAACCATGTCCAATATCCACAAAGGAACAGTGCCTATCCACTGTGGCCCTGGCTGCTCACCCTACTGGAACCCGTCATCCCAGCAGAGGAACGCTACAATGAGGAACATGCCAGCATGCGCAACATCATTGAGCAAGTCTTTGGCATGCTGAAAGCATGGTTCTGTTTCCTAGACAGGTCAGGTGGTGCCCTACAGTACAGCCCCTCAAAAGCCTGTGGCCTATTCCTGGCTGCTGCATACTGCACAACATGGCCATTGACCGTGGGATAGTTGTCGAGGCTGATGAGGGTGACAGTAGTGGGGACGATGGAGGCAATGGGTTGGAGGGAGGTGGACAGCTGCCTCTGGGTGGAGGGATCCGCAGCTGATCCAGCAGGCAAGATGGCACAGGGACACCATAGCATGGAAGTACTTTGGTGCACACAGGTAGGTAGTGCGATACACATGCATAGGCCACACAAACAGGTACAGCACACATGCAGGGGCATGCATGGCAATGGGTATGCACTCACTGAGGGCAGAAGGCCAGGTGGGGTGACAGGGGTACGACCACACACAGCACCCCACACAGCCCCACACACACACATGCACCCACACACACAGGCGTGGGTATGTGGCATGGATCAGATGCATCGCACTGGTGCACAAGGTGCAACCAGTGTAGGACTGCTGTCATCATGCCCATGCCACAGAGCCCAGCAACCAAGCAAGCATGCACACAGGCAATGTGTGTAACAACACACAGGTGCCACACCTGTGGCAGGCACACACACACACCGCCATGTGTGCACTGGCAGCAGCTGCAGACCGCAGGCAGGGTAGGCTGCACATCAGGTCCACTGTACAGATCCCTGACCACCATGGCCATGGGGGTGGCTGCACCTGGGCCAATCAGCAGCCACAGGCTGCGATCAGCCATGGGTGGTGTGCACAGCCCTCAGGGTGGAACTGAGGACCATGACCGTGTCCATGGGGGTGTCGAGTCATCCAAACAGCCCAGCATGTCCCTGGGATGCTGACATCTTTTTTTTTTACTTTCTCTTTTATTCTCCCCTACCAGCACCCCACTCTTCAGGAGACACACATATGGCCTTATTAGTCCCCACCCTCTTACCTGGAGCTTAGCGCACTCCATCCCCATGTAGCCTTTGGTTATACTCTTCTCTGTATGGGGCTAAGTTGGGGGCCTTACACCCCGAGGTCCTTCCTGTTTTCATTGGAATGCCATCACTCTAGGGCAGGTAGGGGTATTGGGGATCGGGGCCATTGTGCTCCATCTACCGTGGTGCTGCAGGATGTTTTTCCCATTTTTCTTGGTGTGTTGTATGCCCTGATGTCAAGGCACAAAGTGCCGATGTCCAGCATGCCACTCTTCTCTCACTGGCTTGGGCTTGCCGTACCTTGGGTCTCCACCCATGGTCAGACATGCATCAAGCCCTGGATCCCTCCCCAGAGAAGGTGAGCTGCCCTAGGGCGCTCAAGCCTCCTCCTGCCGGCTGGTCCCCCAGCTCCGGGCCTGTTCCGAACCCAAGGTCACTGGCATCGCAAGTGGAAATCCAACCATTGCACCTGTGGGCCAGCCTGGGATGCTGACTCTGAGCCCAGCATCGACCTGCGAGGGTCATCCGACACCGCATGCGCTGGATAGCGCACTGTGGGTGTCATCTGTGCTCAGCCACATCCTGTAGCAGCCAGCAGTGCAACGCCATCCAAGATTGCAGTGGCAATGCAATCCAGGGATGCAGTTTTGGCCTCCTGCATGCACTGCATTCCTGACAGGATCTGCACAGTGCCCTCTCCTGCTGCTTTCGGCTAACTGGGGTGCCTCCATTATGCAGTATCCGCAGCTCAGTGGTGAGCTGCACCTGTTGCTGAATGGACTCCACAGCAAATGGGTGTGCTAGCCAGTGAATCAGCATCCTGGGGCTCCCAGGCTGGACACCAGTCCCCATGTGGTGACCGGCCATGTTGCACAGCCCCACTCTGGTGGATGCTGCACAGTGGGTTTTGCAGTGGGATTGGGTATTGCAGGTGCACCGTGGCAGACCCTGTGTCTGGCTGCCCAGTGTCACCCACAGCCTGCTGCTGTTGCCCATTTGGCAGCTGCATGCCACCCAGCACCTGTCACGGCCACACCACCTCCACCGTGGGCACACAGCCTGGCAGAGCACACCACTGCACCCAAGAGTGGTGGTGGGCAGCTGTTATGCTGCTGGCAGGGCACTGAGCATGCTGTCTGTGTCAGTGATCAGCAGGGGCATCTCCACCACAATGGTGGCCATGCCTCCAGGATGAGTGTTACACTGTCATCGGTGTCGAACCTGCCCTGATCTGTGTCTCTGTGCACAGGACCCCAAGGCTGGCATCCTAGAGGAACACATTCAGGGCCTCATCCAACCCCTGGTCCAGGACATCTGCCTGCACAGTGGTGGTGAGCTGCAACCTGTCAGGGTCCCAGATGCCCATGGAGGTGGAAGGCTGATCCTCTGGGCTGGTCCAGTGGCCATGGCTGTTGACGCTGCCCCATCATCTGCATGGAGGCATGCTGGTGCTGTAAGAAAGGAGGCATGTTAGTGATGCATTGCCCACATGTGCCCCCCAACACTGCCACTGCCTGTGTCCTGCAGCATGGCGTGCACATGGGTGTGCACACTTAACATAACAGGCATGCTGGCTGCATGCACACCAGCATGACCATGTGCACACCCTCCACACCCCCCATGTGTGCATGGCTGACATACTTACCATGCAGTGATGAGCTGCCACCCATCTGGAATCTGCCACCAGGCACACCCTCCACCATGCTGTGGCACATCGTTTCTGCCACCATCTCCTTCTGTGCCGTGCGGTGGCACAGCTGCAGGCCCTCTCTCTGTGGCATTCCGGGAGGCATGGATGGCTGCCACCTTCTCCTTGATGTGCTCTTGTCCGTGCCCACCTTCTTTCTGCACTCCTGTGCTGAGCACTGTAGCTGCCCGCTGGTTGATACATGCTGCCACCTCCACCCAGGTCCCAGCCCTGGCCTGTGGTTTGCCCATGGCACCACTCACCAGGAGCTCCCTAACAAGGTAGGTGTTACATAGCATCTGTCTCTGCCTTTGTGAAATTGGGCCTGTGCTTGCAAGCAGCCCATGCTCCTCACCCTCCTCACTGTGCTGGCTGCTCCCAGTGAGCTGCAGCAGCATGCGAACTTACCCCAAAAGGATGCAATGCCGGTCCATGGCCTGTGCTGTTCTGTGGTGCTTAAATAGTGCATTGTATGCAAAATGAGCTTTAGAGCCAGATGACATGCTAATTCCCCAGTGTGCCACAGATTGGCTAATGAGCTCATTTGCATGTGGCGTTCAATATAGCAATTTTGCTCTGTGTGCAATGAGATTGCTCCAGAGCAGCTGCTGCAATGCGCAAGCATGCAATAGTGCAGGCCCACACTGCACATGTGCCAAACAGTATCATGTTGTCAATCATGCACTGTGCACTAACTGCGATGGGGGCCATGACGCATGGTGCACCAGGCCTGCTGTTGTTCATGTGTGCACTGTATAGGCAGGTGACCCCTGACCCTCCTGTGATCTCTGCCCCTGGGTGACCCTTGCACCTGTGACCCCACCTAGCCATGCCCATGCCATGCATCTCTGAGACTGTGCGATGGGTGGATATAGCGCATGTTCCCTTGGATATCATGTATCTGACACATGCTGTGGCCACATGTGCTTACTGCCGCCATTTTTCTCACCAGCTACTACTCGCAGCATGGCACAGCAAATGACACCAAGGGCAGCAAACTGGATGCAGGTGGAGCTGGTGAACCTGGTCACCTGTGTCCAGCCCCACACACCCAACTCTTTGCCAGGTACCCTGCAGCAGCCCAGGGACATGGTGTGGCAGGGCATTGCTGCCACACTGCAGCAGTGGACCGGGTGGCCAGGATGGGGACCAGTGCCCCAACACCAATATGGAGACCTGGCAAGGAGGGACCCAGAGCACTTGGAGGAGGCTGGAGGTTGAGTCAGGCATGGGGCTGTGCCATAGCCAGTTGAGTAGGCCCATATTGCATGTGTGCCCTGGTGTTGTACTGTGGTGTTGGCTAGGCTGCCTGGCATGCCCTGCAGAGTGGTACACTGCCATCATGTGCATCATGGGTGGCATCGCCCGCCGCTGCTTACGTAACAGTGAAGGTATATGGGACATGTCGGGCAGGGACTCACCGTGTGTACAGGGTGGGGTGATGAGCAGCTGCTGTGGATGTTTACTGATGTGTACCTGTCTCGTTCCATTCCCAGGGCCTGAAAATTTCAGGAGATGGGCGGTGACAGTGGCAGAATGACAGACCGCAGGCGGGCCAGGGAGGTGGTGCAGGAGCAGCTCCTGCACCAAAGGGGCAGAGGGCAGGTAGGCACTGTCATGGTCTTTCACACTGTACATGGGGGTGGCAGGTGTGGGTGGGGCATGGTCACCTGTGCCATGTGTTGTGGCAGCTGTGTGTGTCGCGACTGTGCATGGTGCTTGCCACTGTGGTGCATCCATTGAACATGTGCACCAGCTGTTGGTGAGTGGGTGTGCACCTGGCTGCCACTGACGTTACTGTGGTGCTGCTGGCGCATTGTGCTATGTGACTGCCATTGTGCAGTCGGGTGGCCACTGTGCAGCGGAGACCACTGTGTGTGCTGTCGTGCAGTGCCATGTTGTTGATAGGCATTGGCCCACCCCAGCGGATGGACAGTATGGGCCCTCTGTGGAAGTGTATTCCCACTGCCCATTGCATGCTGTGGGTGGGCATGGTTCCTTGGGCCCATTGCTCTGATCACCTGTCCTGTCCTTTGTCATAGGTGTTGTGTGTAGAGAGATGGAGGTTCATGTACTGCCGGCTGCTCAGCAGCTGATTCTCATCTGTTCCACCACCATGGAGACTATGCTGCAGGTCGCGCATGCTTCTCAGAGATCAGAGGTGGAGATGCAGGGGTGGCAGGACATGGCCGATAATGGATGGACCCCAGCATTCCCCTGTGTTCCCTGCTGTACCTCCCTACAGTCTCTCATCCTACTGTACAGCCCCTGTTCCCGTCCCTTTCCTCTCCATCATACCTTTTCCCACACCCTTATTACTGTACATAGTTTTTGAATATCTCTATTTTGATTTACCTGCATGTGTCAGTGTCTGCTTTGCAAGTGGGATGAGGTGCCATGCTGCAGTGGCCCAGAGCCTGTCCATGTGGTGTGCATGTGTTGTGCTTCTGTGGTTTACTGCTGTGTGCTGTGGTGTGTCCAACTGTGGTGGTGTCCCTCCCGTGGTGGGTGGCTATGCCTTGGGTGCCCATGGGTGGCTGTCAGGAGTGTATGGTGGGTGTGTGCGTGGTGATGGCATGGCCATGGTCTCTGGTCCGTACTGGCCACATGCTATGTTAGGGGCTCCTGCTTGGCATTGTGTGGCCAGTCCCATGTGGTCTGCTGTGCTATGTGGCTTCCAGCATGTTTTGTGCCTCCTCTGTGGGCTGCCTGTGTGCCTGTGGGGCGGTGTGTGTGCTTGGCTGCTTTGTCCTGGGTGTGGCCTACTCTGGTCTGGGTGTGTGGGGGCAGCCTGCAGCCTGGAAGGGGGCTCTCTTGGTGGCCCTCCATTGGCCATTGGCACCTCCTGTTGCCTACTATCTGTGCCACTGTTGTGTCTGGGGGTCTGGGTGCCTCTGTGCTCCCTGGTATGTCCTGCTGGTGGTCACTTCCTGTGGACTGTCACTGTGCTTTCCTGACTTTGTCCATGGGTCTCTTCTCTGTGCCGTGCCCCCCTCTGTTGCTCTGCTCCCACAGTTGTACTGGGGCACCTCTTTCTGAGCCATGGCACAACTGTTTGTGCCATGGCATCTCTGGTTGCACCATGGCACAGCTGTGCCATATTCAGGTGGGTTGCGCTGGCACAGTGCAGCCAACACAACTTCTGAATATGTCCTGTTGTGCCATGGCACATCGGATCTGCGCTGTGCCATACTTACGCCGCCTTTGGTGCATTTCTGAATATCTGGGCCACAAAGTAAATTACTTCAATACTATGACACTCTATTTATAGTAACATTCCATACTACATAGGTTATTTTTGTACTTTTATACCTGCAGCAATATAAATCCTATGCTATCTGTGTAAATCTCTTGTCAGATACTGAATAATTAAAATAAAATTGTAATTGAAACACATGTAAAGATTCTTATTAAAGCTGTTCAAAATTATCTTTTTCCCATGTTCTCAAAATGTGGAAAATATTTGCAAAATCTCTCCATTTTGTGAAGTTGGTCATGGGTAAAGTAGAATAAAATGCTCTTGCTTCCCACTTCAACAGAAAGTAGTTCTTTACCATGCTCCTAACCCAAACTTCTGTATACTTTAAACCAAATCTTCAAAGCATTCTGAAGTACAGTTTGTACTCATTGCCCATCCTCCAGTTCAACAGTAGTAAGTATTCCTCAAGCAGATATTTGTCTTGAGGTGGGTCTGATAGGTAGATGTGTATGGTGTATCAGACGATACAAATTATCCCAATCTTTAGGGTATACCAATCAGGGCCCTCCATTCCTTCATATGTAATTTTTAGAGTGATATCTCCCCATCTTTTCCTGTATCTGGTACACACTATTGTAGTCCCCAATGTCAGCTGCCAGTTCACCCTGAACCACCCAAGATCAGAAGTAACTAGCTGTCTCCATCTTCAATCTGCTGCTCTTTTATTACCCTCAATCCCAGAAACTCAACTAAATAACTGATGCTGCATACATATGATGATGTCAGACACACAAACTGTTGGAAGTACTGGCCAATCTGTTTCTTCACTGATTTTTCTCTCTTCTGCACAATTTAGATGCCCATGGGGCCCTTGCTGCCGTACTAAGAAGAGGCTTTCTACAGATATGCCCTCCAGGATGAAGCAGTGTCACAGGTTTACTGCATGACAAATGGGATTAACTCCTATTGAAACTGCATCGCTTACTGCAATATCTCTACTGCAGAATTCTTGCAGCACTGTGGTTCATCCTGGAGGGCTTCACTGTTACTAATATATGCCAGTTATTAGTTCAGTTTGAAAGATACAGTCAGTAAACTTTGTGACAGCAAATATTAACCACAAAATCTTGACCACTGATACAAATAGCAAGGACAACTCAACTTTTCCTTGACCACTGTGAAAATTGTTGTAGCTGCAAATGCATTTCAACGCACACCAAAATGATACAGAAGAATTAAGAAGGGCTGAAGTTGCCCTGCCAGCCTGTACACACAGCCCCACCCTAAACACTGAGCCTCCATTGCACCAGTCTTCCACAAGACCACAACCATGTAAGAGAATAGATTTTTCAATTACATTTTCCCATGTGTTGTGCTCTCATTCAGTGTTGGTGCAAGACTACTTCTGCCCTGGTCTCTGCTATTGAACTGTTGCCACCACCACCATCTAAGTATACCATGCAACCATGGCTTTGCTGCTCACAGTGATGTTTCCTTTCTGCTTTGTCATAGTGTAATTGGGAGAGAACAGATCACAATGGCAGGACTCATTAACATGGAGGGGTTGTCCATTTTTATGCCCAACTGCTATGGGCAGTCATTTGTTTATTTGTTAACTGGGTGGATGAATTGATCCAGGGACCATTTTCAGGTGTGACTTGGACCATTCATGCCCACCATCCAAAGTGAATGTGCACTTGTTTGAGATGATTTGGAAGCCCCAGAGGGTGCATATTCACCTCACCACCAGTGGCACCACCACCAGACCTCCACTATGGGTCATTGAAAGAATGGTAACATGGAGACATACCATCCTGAAGAAAAGCATCTTTGTGGAAACTCCTTATCCTGCCTGCTAGGCTCTGCTCCTTTCATCCCAAGATTGAGGCATGAACCTGGATTACTGGCATTCCAGGTGTCCCTCAATGCCTAAGGTATGGAGTCATCTTCTGGGACAATGTATTTTCTATAGAATACCACTGGAGCTTGGACACAGAAAGGTGAGTAAACATTCTAGCTGCTCTGCACCAAGGATCCAAGGAATGACTCCTTTTGAATTGTAAACAAAGTCGGTTGATATTTAAAGAAATGATAAAATGTTACAAAGCAGAAATGTTGGGAGAGGTATTTGGTGTGATGAGTTACTTTGTTTGGCTAGGATGAGCTCCTTGGCATTAGAAACTCTTCCCATAGGCAGCAGATATGAAAGGCTTCTCTCTGGCTAATGTCTCAAAATTTGGGATTTTTCTAATAGTCTTGAAATGCTCTGGTAGTGCATTGGTTGCTCCATTTGCTGCCTGGTGTATAGTGCAGCTTACCTAAATTCCACAGAATGAGTAACATGGAATAAATGGTAACATTATTCAGGGCAAATACCTGCTATATTTTGAAATTATCCTTAATATCCAATAGTATTCTATAGATAAACTACAGTATAGTAGTGGATAGCCCCACCACATTTCCTCTCACAATCAAGAAAGATGATGTCCCTTCCTTATCTGAACCCCTAGATGTCTTAAATACATAACCCCATCTAATAATAATTGTCATATTTATGTTTCTCCCTTCATCAAGTAAACTGGAATACTGTACAGCACAAGTTCAAGTGTCTTTATTGTTTGGCATTTTATTTTAAAAGTCATTACAATATGAAAACTAGATAAATAAATCCACAGCACATAGCTTAAAAATTGTCACAATTTATATGTGCATTCTCCTATGCTTCCACAATATTCAGCTTAATTTATACAATTATGTTACACAATACTATATAAAATTGGAGGAGGATACCATAAACAAGCCCTCAATTATTCTATGTTGTTCTCGATATAATCCCTTCTTTTCTATAATTTTAAAAAGGTGGCCACCACATTCAATATCTGCACATTATTTGATTTCAAAGGTAATTCACCATAGTTTGAGGCTCATATTCCAATGAATTTAGATATGGCCCTAACAAATTTATCCTTGCTTCATTATAAATAGGGCACAGAATCATCAAGTGTTTTAAATCATCCACATCATTACCACATTTACATAATATCATTTCTTGTTTCTGTTACCACTATACAAGTGTAGTTTCCAATTGCTCTTAAACAGTTCAAACCTAAGCCTAGTGATTATTTTCCTTAAATCCGGGTTTGTCATTCTGACCAAATATGATTCTAATTTATGAGTTCTCTTATTTTCTGATATCCATTTACAGATCTTACTTTGCTTACCTAATTCCAAATCCCTTTGCCTATAGTTATCTTCCACTCTTTCCTTATTTATTGTCTTTACCTGTAACAATGGCAATCTAAGGCTGTCCATTATATTATTTAAAAGTCCTAGGGTATGCTAACTTTTCTAATATTACCATACTTGGAAACATTGTGTTCTGGGACTTATATTGCAAAGCTTCTTCCAGACGTATTCTGGGTAGAAAACTAGTGTTCATTTTATAAACCTTTATCCAGTAGTTTACTTCCTGTTGTTTAATATGGTGCTCTATTGGCAGTTGCCCCAATTCTGTTCTTACCAGGGCAGAAGGTGCTCCCCTTGGGAGGCCTAATATCATTTATAAAATGTATTTATTATTGATGATAATTTCTTACTATTACCAAGCCCCCAAATTTCTTCTCCATAAAATAAAACACTTTTAAGCTTTGCATTGAGAACTCTTAAAATTCCTTTTACTGAATTACCTCCATACCTATATGCAAACAGATTTAGAATCGTAAGAAACTTTCTGGCTTTAGTTTCCATCTCATTAATGTGTTTATTCCATGTTCCATTCTGAGCTAGGGTCAATCCTAAACAACTAAATTCCCAACCACTTCTAATTTATTATGGTCCAAATAATATTTATACTCCTTTTGTTATCCCCAAACACTAATACCTTGGTTTTCTAATAATTTATCACAAAGTCTGCCTTTTACATTCCTCTGAGAATTTCTTCATAATTCTTTTAACCCAATATAACTTGTAGATATTAATAGGCATCACCAGCATATGCCGGTATGGGCAAGATGTTGTACCATTCTTGGCATATGATAATCGGGATTGTAAAGGGTGTTCAACACTGATTGAAATAAAGATTAAACAATAATGGAGATAGAGTGCATCCTTGTTTCACTACAATGTTTGATGCAAACCATCTGGTGAGTGATCCATCACTTGTACATCTGACACTTGTGTAATTATTAAAGTACAACTTTTTATAATACCCAAGAGTGCTTGATCAATACCCAATGCTTCCAGTCTAGCCCATAATTTAACTCTATTGACTCTATCAAATGCTGTCTTCAAGTCAACAAATAAACAGTACAGCTTTTGTCCTTTAACCTGTTTGTACTTGTATACCAAATGTGCCATTATAAAACATTAGTCTATTGTTGACCTTCCCAGCCAGAATCCAGCCTGAGCTGTGTCAATTATCTCTCTCTTCAACCCACTGGCCTAAACTATTATTAATTATTCTGGTAAACAATTTTCTTGTACTGTCTATCAAACTAATAGGTCTATAACACCTCGGTTTTGCCTTTTCTTCTCACTTAAATAATGGAACTGTTATATTCAACTTCCAACTAAGTGGTATTGTATTATGTTTCTATATAGCGTTAAATATAATTCCCAATAAAGGGATCCATTTGCCCTGCATCAGCTGATTACATCAGATGGAATCCCATCAGGTCCTGGGGCTTTGTGTCTTTTTGTTGCTCTTATTGCGTCTTCTATTTCTGAGTGTGTACTATGACTGAATGTGAAGCCATCCTCCTTTTCTATGTTCCATGCATTCAATGCCCTTATGTATTCCTGGTTGTCTAAAAGAATAAATTCCTATTTTAATTATTTTAATTTAAATTCCTAAACTCACCCATTCCTCTGGTTCAATGCAAACTCCTAAATCTCCCTATAATTTTTCATACCTTAATTCAGTAAATTCCAGAATGTCTTTGTTTCATTTTTCTTACTGCCTCTGCAAGTTCACCCCAGAATTGTATCCAATGTTTTTCTTGTTCATTTTAATACCTTATTATATTGTTTCCTTATTATATTTCTTTATTCCTATTACAGTTTACATATATATGTCTGTTTACCTGTCTCAACCGTTTACTCAGATCTTTTAGCCTTCTTACATTCTATATTAAACCATGCCTTACCTTCTTTTTTTATTTTGTATTCCTTAGTTATTATATGACGATATTAGCCAATGTAGTGTTAAATTTTGTCAACAATAGACTTGCATCCATTTCTTCAGTTATGTCCTTTAAATTCTCCATTATACATGTCATTCATTATTTTTCTAAATTCCCATTATCCATTATTTTCCATCCTATTCTGTTCTTGTGTATTACCTTCAGTCTATTTTCCTTAATTGGTGTTCTTCAGTCTCTTCCTCCATACACATATGGAGTTCAATCATCATGTATTGACTTTCAGAGATTGCCTTACTTCCATTCTTTTATAATTTTTATTGCAATATGCCTCTGCCTCCTTCATATGTATATTTTCCTGCTCTGTCTCCTTCTATTCTACCATTTAAGATCAGGTGATTTGTGTCCTTTAACATTTTATGAAAATGTATCCTCTGTTGTTTAGTGTCAAATCTCTTGATTGTCTCATGTCCTTCAAATAACCTGTATTTAATTGGCTAATGTTTTCTATTTGGTCTTCTGTAATGCCCTGTAAATCTCCTATTCTTACATTTAAATCACCTACTAGAATTATATATCCATTCAGCATTTCCATCTGTACTTTCTATTTCATGTTTAAGATTCTGTAACCATTTTACCTCTATATTTACTATTTTCCAGAGGTGCATATATATTAATCAATACAATATCTTCAGTAATTTATCCCTAAATATGTACTATTAAAAACTTTACAATATGTCCTAATCTCTGTTGTTTTCACATTATTTTTTATTTTACAAAATGTGGCTATTCCCCATATTCCTACCGTATTTTTTTGCTTCTCTGCTGATTTTACATAGGGGCCCGGATATTCAAACTGCTCCCAAAAGTGCGCAGCAGGAGCAAGCACAAGTCCACTGCACCCATGCTAAGAAGCGCCGATATTCAAAACTGGCGAGACCAAGAAGTGCCTGCACCACACGACTGAATATCATGCCACCTGCACCATAGCACAACCAGGGATGTGCAGTTGCACATTTTGGATGCACCAATAACGCAACAAGGGATGCCAGTGGGAGCAGACCAGATGCGCCATAGCACAACCAGCGACACCCGTGGAGCAGGGCAGCAATGCAACAGCACAACCAGGGATGCACAGGGACAGGATGCAGGGGCCACCACCCATGCCACAGATGGGCAGAGGAGCACACAGCAGAACAGACATCGCCTCCCACACCCCATGCACTGCACAATCAGGGAGAGCTGGAATAACCACCGCCCATGGATACCAGCAACCAACCCACAGCTGGGGCATGGTGCCCCAGCACGCCCCGGCAAGCTGTGACTGGAACACAAGGAGGGCTGACCACCCTGTACCACACCATCCCACCAATGCACAGCACACCTGCACCATGATCCCCATACACCCTTCCAGGAGTAGCGCCCAACAGTGCAGGACACCCCATGCATGCCACCACCCCACTGTGACAAGGCAACCCTGTGCACCGGAACCATGCGAGGCAGCCCCACCATGTGCACCCTACAGTGGGTGGCAGCAGACAGCAATGCAACAACAGCATACACAGTGCCACCCTGCATGTCCCCCAAGGTACAGCTGAGAGACCGAACATGTGTTGGCACATGAGGTACCCCATGCGACAGAGCATGCCCTGGACCCCACCACCAGTGGTACAGCACCCTGCACACCCTCCCAAGGACACATCCCATCCCAGCACTGGCCACAACAGCCAGCACAGATTCATACAGTGTTGCATGGAAGCATGTGCCACACAGGATGCAACACAGTGCATGGACAAACACCCACCCATACCCAAGGGAACACCAACACAGGGACACAGTAGTGGGTCAACCAAGCCACTGGCATGTGGCCACGGCAGCTGTGTACACATGGCCAGCACCCCACATGGCATAGGTGTGCCAGCCACCCTGTGAGGCACCATGAAGGTATATGCCACCAGTATGTGGCCGGAGCACAAGTGACAGACACTGGAGCACATCCTGCAACAGACACAAGTGACAGCATGGAGGAGGACAACAACAGAGGAGGCCACAGTGCCACCCAAGGCAGACGTGCACTATACTGGTGATGGGAGGCAACCTGGCATTGTGCCGGGTACAGCAGTTGTCCAGCATGGATAGCCACCTCTGACATGCCAGCAGACCATGCATATCACAGACATGCAAGGGTGCCAGCTGTGCAGGCCATGGACGGTCTGACAGGGTGCCATGCACACAGTGCATGCTCCGTGGACCACTGCACACAGGTATCAATGCACAGAGAACAACACACAAACCACAGACAGTGACTGAGTCCCCACCCACACCATAGGTGGTTCCCTGCCGACACACACACACACACACACACCCATGCCTGCACCACCCCTGATGCCATGCACACCACTGCAGCTGAGTACCTGTAGCCCGCTGCAAATCAGACACCACCAAAGTTGTCATAACAAAATGCATGTATTGAAATGAGGTAACAAAAAACTATTTACAAGATTTTACAAAGCGGGGAAGGCCACAAACCAGATGGGGGTGGGCATGGGGCAGGGATGAACAAATGGGAGAGGGAAGAAGGGTGTGATGGTGGGTCCAGGGGTTGGTTGAGTCAGGGGCATAGAGGGCCTATTGCCTGCCCGCTCTCACTCTTGTGGCGTCTGTAGCTTCTTTGTCTTGGACCCCATCCAACTCCATTCATTCAAGTATCACAAGGGCGCCTCACCAGTTGCAGCAGCTCCTTCATTCCCTTTGCAAGGCCATCCAGTGATGTCCACCTAGGACAAGGGAGCAGAGTCAATACGTATGACTGTCCAGCCCACTGCAGCCCACCCATTGTGCATGGCATACAGCCATGTGTTACACCTCTGTGATGGTGTGCGACCACCCACAGTCACTGCATCCACAAGACCTGCCTACCCAGGCACCCACAGCCATGCAGACCACTGCACACCACCACCCATGTCCTGCACAGCACCTCTGTGGCTGTACAGTGACTTGGCTCAGTGTGAGTAGCAGTGGCACAGCCGTGTACCCGGTGCATGCAGGGACCTCCATTGACACACTCCTAGACGTGCAGTGCCACTGGACAGTGCTGAGTGTAACAAGTTACATACACAGCATTGGTGTCAATGGATGGTGGCCATGCCCGCTGCCGCCCTGTTACACAGCATGCAATAGTAATCATGGATGTAAGGCACTCACCGTTATCAGGCTGGTCCCTGTACCTCTGTGGACCTTCATCTATCATGGCCTGCTGGTCCTCCTGGCTGCACCTCCTCTCTTGCCCTCCTGCGCTCCTCTGGGCCTAAGGTGCAAACATGTAGAAAGAACATCAGTACAATCTGGTAGCAAAGTCTCCTGCCCCATGTGTGTGCAATTCCACACAGCCATACCCATCCACCCCCACCCCGATACCACCACCATGGCCAACACTGGACGGCTCCCCATGTGCCAGACACATGCAACCGTGATACCTGTATGGACATTAACAGTGCATGGATGGGGCACCTACCTGGCTGTGTCCGTTCCCTACTAGCATGTCCCGCAGGTGGGCAAGCATGTCCGGGTCCCTGTGCCAGAGGTCCCAGTGCCTGTTGCGACACTGCTCAGCCATGCACCCGATACCCTTGCTTCCTCCAGTGCAACCACCTCCTCCCCAAACTGCACTCCTGGCACTGTCCAGGGTGCATCACTATAAGTGCCCCAACATGGGGCTCTACAATGGCCACCAAATTGGCCATTCAACCTGGCTCCACTAGTAGCCCTTCTCCGTGCCATCTCAAGAGATAGTTGGAGTCAAATGGTGCTCAGCAGCGTCCACCACGCAGCAGATGCTGTGCGGTACAGTGCTGCCATTCCCTATTGCACTGTCACCTGAACAGCACGATAGTGGTGCACCCATGCTGGATGCATGGTGCCTAGGGGGCAAGGTTGGGCACAGGGTCAAGGGTCTCTTGTGCACGGACAGCCACAGCGATTGGAACCCAATGCTTGTAGCACGATTGGGTGCCTGTGTGCCACCTCCTGTAGTGCTCCACAGTGCAGGCCCCAGTGCACCTATGGTGCCCCAGTGCCACAGCACTATATGTGAACAGCACAGTAGCACCACTGGCACAATGGTGGCCATGCCTGCATTGCCTCCCCACACAGCACTTCAGCAGCGCGCAGGTGTCTGCGTTCTCACCCGGGCATGCGTAGTTTGGTGTGTACTGTGCATGTCACAGAACAGTGCCCTTGCCTGAGCACATTCAACACAATTGCACAAAGTGCAACAAGCGATATTCAGCCGGCATATGCAAATCAGTTAATCAGCCATTCAATGGCGCAGACACTGCATTTGCATCCACTTAAAATGCGCCTCACCTCATTTGCATGTGTTGCGCTATAAAATGCGACATTGGGCTGCACTGGACATAGTCAGTTACTGCAGTCTATTGTGGTGAGTTGCATGCTGTTTGGGAGTGTGGACTGTGGTGTGTGGAACATGCATGGGACTGCACAGTACAGGTAACACTTGTCATTCTCACAGGATGAATAATGACCGATCGTGAGGTGGAGGAAGAGGAACAGGACATGGGCAGAAGAGGAGGTCTAATTCACCAAGGCAGAAACAGATGCCCTGTTTGAAGCCTACCTTGACCAGGAGCCACTGCTCAGTGGATGCCAGGGAACACCACAGGCCTGTGCTGCTGCATGGGAAGAGGTGGCGCGTGCCATCAACCCACATGGCAGCCACCAGTGGTCCATGCAGGAGTGCAAAAGAAGATGGGCATGGACAGGCAGAGGATTAAGGAGAAGGTGGCTGCCATCAGGCAGCACTGCCTGTGACTGGTGGGGACAGTCAGATGTGCAACACCTGACCCCACAAGAAGAGCGGGTTGCTGGCAGCATGCAGCGTTGTGCCATCGAGTGTTCTGCTTGGTGGATTCCAAATGGGTGGTAGCCCATCACTGCATAGTGGGTCCTGGTCTGTCAATGGGGGACAAGGTAGGGCAAATACATTAATGCTACTGTTTTACCCTTACACCTCTTGAGCATCTACATGGGTCAGCAGTGGTGGGCTTGTTCACTGAGGGCAGTAGCATGGAGATAGAGGAGGGTCCATCCACCTCCACAGGCATACTGGGTCAGGGTGACAGTGGGCCTGCCTGGACATCCGGACTGATGTTGGTGGAGCAGGTGTGAAGGAGGCCCTCAAGTGTCCCAGCGTGACAGCATCCATGGATGCCAGCATGCTGAGACTCGGGCTGGTGTCAGATCTGTCACTTATGATGATGAAGCTAACTTCATGGGCAGTGATGCGTGTGGGCCACAGGATGGCCAGACAGCAGGTGACATCACAGGCATGGCCACGGGTGGTGCTGCCATAGAGGCCTGCCTGACATCACAGTCCCAGCCTGTCCCTGTCTGCAGTGGTGGGGCAGCACTGGTGTGTCCAGGACAGGTGGGCTGTTGCAGCCACTGCAGTGGCACCTTTAAGCCCTGGAGACCGGCAGGCGGAGGGCAGTGTCAGCAGTCAGCCAGTGGCCATGGGGGTACAGTGTCAGGGAGTGGCATCAGTGCACCACCTGTGGACATGCCCAGGCCTTGCCCTGGTGTGCAGTGCCCACCATCAAGGGGTGCTGACCATCAGGGCCAGAACAGCATAAGGGACAGCATGCTGATCAGGCAGATGACCTCTTAGATGAGCACACCTGCATACTTCAAGCATCAGTCAATCAGCAGGTGCAGCTTGTGACAGCGGTGGATGCATTCAGTGTGGCTCTGTACCAGGCAGAGGCGGCACAGCAGAGACACTGCTCTGCTCCTGTAGGGATGGACCGGATGTGGGAGGATGTGACTGCTGCCATTGACAGGCAGACACAGGCAATCACAGCTGTCATGGCCTCAACACAATGGGAACACAGTTATTTGCCCATGCGTCACAGACACCATGCAGTGCAATGTCCACCCCATTCCCAGCATCATCGACACCCTCCTTGTTGACACTGGGTTCAGCTGTGTCATCCGAGCACACCTGGCGCAGGCATGTTCAGTGCTGCAGACCCCTGCATGAGCACGGTCCGCGTTCACGAGTGGAACCCTGGGACTGTCGGTGCCACCCATGAGGCCAGTGGTCAGCCTGTCACTGCTGGTGGGTCTCAGCAGGGCTGCCCATGCATCCGGCGGCCTGGCACTGTGGCTTGTGATGATCTGTCTCCCAGCATGGCTACTGTCTGATGCTGCCCTGTGTGCATTGTGTTGTTCAGCATGCAATGCATGGATGGGGTACCGCCCCATTACACGCACATTCCATCTGCACACCTCTCAGCTGCTGTCCACTGTGGCATGTGCATGATGATGCCTGCATTGCACTGTCCGCCACTGTGCAATGGTGCCCAGCGTCTGACACACGCACAATGACAGGCACTGGGCATTGTGGTCTGTGGACGTGTTGTGGCTGGGGTGGCAGTCGGGTCGGCATGCCTCCTACCCTTTGTGCATGTCTTGTGAGGTGTGTGTGTGTGTGTGTGTGTGTGACCACGTGCCATGTTAGACCTTGCCCATCCCTGATGGCATGTGTTCCAGGCTCGGCCAATTCTCCTAACGACATGCACCCTGGTGTTTCTCCATGCATGTTTGTGGGTTGTGCCTTTGTCACTGGTGGTTGCACATGGCTCCATGACTTACCTGGGTTGGTTGAAGTGCTCCTCTGTGATGGTGTCCCGGTGCAGCTTTGCCATCTGGATCAGTCGGGGGTCCCTTCACCAAGGGGAGCTGCCCATCACCATCTTCACCAGTGTCCTCATCGTTCCATCGCTGTCCCCCTTTGACCTGTACGGCTATCCCACAGTCATTGGCCTTGTTGTGCAGGTTGCAACAGGCCAGGAATAGCCTGCAGGCCTTTGAGGGACTGTACTGTAGCATACCGCCAGACATGTCCAGGCAATGGAACGTGCCTTCAGCATCCCGATACCGCTCGATGACATTGCACGGTGGCATGTGCCTCATTGTAGCATTGCTGTGATGGGGTCATGGGCCACGGTATGGTGGTGAGCAGTTAGGAACAGAGTGGGTATCCACTGTCACCTGTGTGTAGAGGGTGGACATTAGTTTGGTGATCAGCGTCGCCTGCCTTGGGCCATCTAGGCCAATACCCATGTCACCTCTGACTATGCCCCTCTCAAGCTCTATGTCTTTCTGTCTGTGCTTTGCAGACTCACCCACTTGGTGGCCAGTGGGGATGTCCCCACTCTCGAACCTGTGGCACAGTGCTGACTGGTGCCAGATGAAGGCATCATGTGCTCCCCAGGTGTGTGACACAGACATTGATTATGCTCCCCTGGCATCGCACACCAACTGGCAGTTGATGCTTGCATTCCCCTCTGATTCATGTATCCGGTCCCTTTGGGGTCAGGTGGTGTGTGGATGGCCACATGGGTGCAGTCTATTGCCCCAAGCATGCCAGGCATACATGCAACCCTGTGGAGCTCCTGTATGTTTGCTGTGCCCTCCGCGGTGTGCTGGGGAAATGGATGTACTCTGCAGCATGTGGCAGCAGTGCGCTGAGGAATTGGGTGAGGTGGCGATGTGGCTAACTGGTTTATGCCTGTCATGTCCCTGTTGGTCTCTGGAAGGTACCTGTGGCGAGCAGGCACATGCAAGCTGTCACTTTGGTCTCCACTGACAGAGCATGGCTCCATTGTGTGACTGCCTGTATCACATCACTGCACAGCTCACAGAGCCACCTCAGAATTGTCGGTCCAGGTGGTACTGGCCCACGATCTCAGTATCAGTGTACAGCTCGAAACTGGTGCGGGCTCAGTACTGCCTGTTGGGGCATACCGATGGGCCTTCCACGGCCGTGCCCCCTACTGCCTGCCTTCTCACTCCCTCATAACTGCCTCCATCTGGATGGTGGCACTGGCCATGTCCCTAGCTTGTGTCCCCTGGCAGCTGTTTTTGTGTTCCCACCACTGTCCTTGCTGCTACTTCTCCTGCACTGGGAACATCTCCTGTAGTGGCCTCAGTGCTGTGTGGCACTTCCCTTTTGGGCTGCATGTGGCAGAGGCTCCCCACACCTTCCCTGTTCCTGGGGTTCCAGGTGCTCTGTCTCTGTCCTGCCCTGTCCTGCTCTCAGTGTGTGTTGCCTGTGTGGCTGCCTCACGGTTCAGCAACATGTGCCTTCCCTGTAGCATTCTTGTGCTCTCTCTTGTTCCTTTTATTTTGGCTCATTTCGCTATCACGCAACTTCCGCTTGCTCCCCATTGCACATGGCGATGTTGTTGAATATCGCACTGCGCCATTTATGCATGGTTCCTCCCCTTCAGTTGCGCATGCATTCATTATCATTGGCGCTGTTGTGCAGTGCGATTTGGAGCGTCTCATCCTGCTGAATATTGCAGAATGGCGCATTTTTGATTTGGCGCGACACATCCCTATTAGCATGGTGCAACCCTTTCGAATATCTGGGCCAGGATGCATATCAGTCCAAATAAACAGTACCTATTTTCCATGTCTCTTGTACACAAATGTAATCATAGCTCTTTATATATCTTTCCATATCTGGATCTCTCAATCTATCATTAAAGCCTGATATATTCCAGGAAAGTATATTTATATTAATATATCCCTGTCTTAACCAATCTTCTTTGAGTCCTTCTATTTCCTGTACCTTTTCCTGAAGCCTCTGCTTTTCAAATTTTGAATCCCACTGTCACTTATTATATTCACTAAATATCAGATCTATTTGCTGTATCAATCATTATTTTCCATGCCTTTCTCCCTTGTCCCTTTTGTTTTCTCTCTTTTCATAAGTTTAATCTTCCACATACATGTAAATTCCAGCCCATCTAATGCTGATTGTTTTTGCTATAAAAGATCTAACATCTTTCCTTTCTTACCTTTCAACATGATTTGGCAATTTAGATCCTATCTTTTGCCTGTGTTATATCAGTAATACAAATGTAACTATTTAATAATGTTGCTAGTAAGTTAACCAACTTTTCTTTAATGTTCCTTTTGTTCTCCATATCTGATGGGGCTAACTCAAATATTGACAAATTAATTCCTTCCTCTGCATCATTTATTGCAAAAATTCAGGAAAAGATCTCTTAGCTGACACTATTTTTCCTAATTATACTCCCAGTTTCTCAAATTCTTGTTGTGCATACTGATAGATTTAAGTATATAGTACTGATTTGTTACTGTTAATACGGTTCCAGCTCCTTAATAGGCCTAATTACACTTATACATTCAGTCATATTTCTGCAATTACCCAAAGTCACATTATTAAATGTTTAATCATTTGTGAAAGTTTTAATTCATACTCTTCTGGAATTCCTTTCATGCCATATAATGGTATGGCAAAATCTGTAGGCAATGTTTTAATGAAAAATTATTTTGAATTCTTTCTGTCCCTCAGATCATAATTTTCTATATCAAATTGCTTCCAACCCTATTTCCTTTTTCCTCACCTCCTTCTGCTACTTCATCTGTACCTTCTTCTTGTGTTCCTAATACTTTTTCTTTTATCCTTTTGTCAATCCTTTACTTATCCTCTTTTCTTTATCCTTTTCTAATTTAGTTTTCATAGTTTCCTTCCCTTTCTTCACCTTTCTTTGCCTGATTTTTAACACCTATAATTCCTACTTGTCTATCATTTACTAACTCATGATCTACTTACCGTTTCTTAACTTCCTGCATACCTTCCTTACTCCCTTCTATCTGTTTTCACCATTCCCTGCCAGCTGTTCTCTTTCTTTAATATCTGCATTTTTTCCTTTCTTAGTTATGTTCCCCTCCTTAAAACTTTCCATTTTCTGTATTTATTCAGTTAGGCTCTTCTGTCCACCCTGTTTACCTATTACTATAGGGTCATTTATTTGCTCCTTCCCTCTGCTCTCTCTGTTACTTCTCCTGTCTTTATGTTCCTGCTGTACTCCTTTCTCCCAAAGTTTGGGGAACTTGTTCTTAAGTTCTAAACATATGCTTTTTTCTTAATGACTCATCTGGCAACATCCCACATTCCATGGTAGTCTCACTTGGGCAATCAGTCATACATGCACTTGATTCTTCATCCCTTTTTATTCTCATCTGTCAACTCCGGTTCTTGATCATCTCATTCATCTCATTCATTTGATTCTTTGTCTAAATTGTTCTGACAATCTAATTTGTTCTGATCCTATATTATTATTCTTGAATCAGTTATTTCCTCTCCTCCATTTCTCTATTCATCAATTTGTCCATTCTGATTTTGTCTATACTTAAACCCTTCAGAAATGTTAGATCTTTTAATTTCAATAATTGCTGATATAGCAAAATATTTGCATTCAATGGGTCTCTCAAAGTTCTTATTACTTCTTTAGTTAAACGTTAATATCCAGACTTACTGGACTTCTTGGGCTCATTGTCCATGAACAGTTGTCCTTTACACAACAGCCTAGATTTTCTTTTCCATTTCCTCCTTTTTACTCATGTTTGTTTCCATTTGTGTAGTGTTGTTTTTATCATTCAAGTAAATAAAATCCTCCCTTATTGATTCTCTCATACTTCTAACCGTTTTATTCAATGATCGTAAATTACTAATTATTTTAACATGTTCCTATTATTTATTTCCTCTATACCCCTTGTCTTCCATTTCTAGATTTTCTATAATTGGGTATTGATCTTGATCTTGACTGCACCCTTGAGTTCCTGCATCAGATTCCATTCTTATCAAACCATCTCCATCATTCCCATTAAAAGGTGTGAAAGGAGGAAATGTGAACTTTGTCTGAGGTTCTTCTAATAATTGATAGCCCCTTTTCTCTGCTGAATGCCCCATTTTGTAAAAATCTTGAAATGTCTCCATTTGGGGTTGATGTATGTAGTACCCACTACTTCCCATCCAATCAATAATTCTATTTTCTGATAGATTTTCCCATCTTATTTTAGCTTGCTTCATTGTTTTCATTATTTTTCTTCACTAATGGGCCCATTATTTTGTCCACTTTTCCTCATTTCCCTTTTCTATTTTCCCATTTTTTTACCCTTTATCCTTCCACTTCTTGTGGCTACTGGCATAACTCTTTTTTAATTGGTTTAACAAAAGAAAATACATGCCTAAAATTCAAACAGCCCACAAAATTATATTCTAAAATGCAGTGGTGTAGTATTCCTGTTGACTTTTAGATAATAATATTCCCAATCAATCAATCAATCAATGCAATCAATTTGTCATGCAATTATTAAATCAGCAAGTTGTATTAAGGGCAATTATACACTATATACTTTTATATATATTGGCTATTATGCCATTAACATAAGGTCCCTCCTGCAATAAATAAAATTATAAAAACAGGCTTTTTGATATGAGGTTATATAGGTCGATGTTCTACAATTATCAATACTAATACTAATGCTAATGCTAATGCCAAAGCTGATGTAAACTCGTTTGTCACTATTGTAACCAGTAATGGCCGGCATGTCAGGTGTACTTTCTCCCTTCTTATTTGTCTATTTTAATTCTCCACTTTATTCCTCCAAACTTTCAGCTTCTCTTCCCAAACTCTTCCCTGGAAGGAGAGCAATATTATCCAGACACAGCCAAATTCTTCTGCCCACTACAAAAGAAGAAAATATTTTAGAAAGGAGTTCAGGACAACTTAAAGGCCCTTTACTGTATTACTGTTACCTCTATTTCTTTCCAAATACTATATCACCACACTTATCTCTGACAGCTATAATACAATTCTAGTTTTTCCTATAACTTCTATATTTCTACTGAAACCAAATAGACAACTATTACTCCTTACTCTTAGCTTCTGTGTTTTCTGCCACTTCCAGAAACCAGGAAAATGATTACTTTTGCTCCTTACTTGTATCTGTTTTCAAAATACAACTCTGACCACAGCTCTTAGCCACTCACTGCCATTTCAATTTGATGCCTATATAGCGTTTTGCTCCAAATCAACTTCTAAGCATCTTTCTGCACTACCATGGGTCAAATTAGCCTCCTTCTTTGTTCTAGCTTGTTGCTAGCATCCATTAAATCCACAATCAAGGATAAAAGGAAGTAAATTCAGTGGCGTAATCATATGTATAAATATTTTTGACAAACAAAATTCAAACAAAAGCAAAAGCAAAACACAAAAGGCATTCAAACTTTCTCTTGATTTGTAAAATACTCCTGGACTGGTAAAATATACTTCCTGAAGAAAATCCATAGCCCCTCTCTGCACTAGCTACCAAGCTTGACAAGTATATCCCAACATGTGCACTTTCTTTTTACTCCACATTACTTCTAAACCTGACACGAACACCATACCAGCTGTTTTTGTTAAAACCAACGTTGACGGTCTAAAAAGGCACAGACCGCAGTGAATTTTCTCCACTTCTCTAGTTCTTAAAATCTGCAACAAAATGATAAGTGCTAAGCACCCCAAACAAACAAAATCAGCTCCGGCGCCAGTCCAGTTCCAACGCTGTACAGCAAGATGCCGACACATTCACACTAAATACCATTGATACCACCCATGATACCTATGATACCACCTGTGATCACATGTTTTTTGGCACAAAAATTTAAAATACTATCACTAATTATCACTAATTATAAAAACCACGTTAGATACATAAACTCATACACATGTCCTCATCTATGTTACTGTGTTGTTGAACTATATTATTACAATAAAAGACCTTAAAAGAAAAGGGGAAGAGAGAAATCATAATCAAAATCTGCTCTACTACTCTGCCACACTGCTCCAGGTTTTGAAATGCCTCTGTGGAGTGGTTTTCGCAATACGCAGCTTAATCAGTAAGAAATACAGTAGAAACATGTAATTTTTATTTATCTGTTTTCAGTCTGTTTTCTATTTTCAGTCTGTTTTTCAGTTTTCTATATTTAGTTTGGTTTACTGTCCTCAATTACTCTAGTGGCTCTCCACTCCACTCCTCTCCTTCACATTTTTCTCCGGCTTCCACAGAAGCACTTATTTTCAGTGACACCCTTTCATAGCCAGCACCTCATCTGCGCCTGTACAATCCCCCAGGACGGCTCCAGTCACTCCCATTCAGGAGTCACCCTCAGAACTCCAAGCCTGTGCAGGAACAAATGAAACAGGGGCCAGAAAATGCTTGAATTACTAAAATTACCAGTCGCACATGAACTATTGGAAAGAGTCCAGGACTTCAAGACAATGGCAATGGTGGCATACCATTTATAAATCTTGAGCTTTGCTTTCCTTGGCTCCTGCTGGTGATCGAACTCCTCTCGTCTCACTAGTGTGCAGCAATGTCTCTCCCACAATCCTCCTCGCCATGATCTAATGTATCTGTCCAACTAGGCCACAGTTTAGCAGTAGCCAGCAAAGACATCACTGCCCTCCTCCTCCTCCATGGCTGGCTGATGCTGATAGACAGAATCACAGCTGTACCTCATAATATTATGGGTGTGGCTGTGGTTTTTGTGTCGAGGATACATCTGTGTGAATCCATTCAAGACAAGTAATAACTGTTTTTGTGAAAATTGTTTTGTCAGATCAATGCAACTAAAA
This sequence comes from Neoceratodus forsteri, assembly GCA_016271365.2. Classification (NCBI taxonomy): domain Eukaryota; kingdom Metazoa; phylum Chordata; order Ceratodontiformes; family Ceratodontidae; genus Neoceratodus; species Neoceratodus forsteri. The sequence goes on along the minus strand of CM057453.1, from coordinate 1,550,296,941 downwards.
GTTTTCACTTGGGAGTATTTTTAAAATGTGAGATTTTGTGAAACCATAACAAGAATAAAACTGGTTTATAGCTTGCACTTCACTGCATGTTGGCAGGGCTGTTTTTAGCACTAACTTCTGACTTTGAGACAGTCCTTTCAGCTGATCTTCAGTCTTATACTTTTATTTTGTGTTGTAGCATCTTTGTCTATCCTGAAGTATTTGTAAACTGACTCATGTTCAAGTTCCTCTATACTGTAGCATTTATCTAAATTGATTATTTTAGTGTGGGTTAACATGCTTTAGAAAATGGCCTATTTAAAGAGCTAGTGTACTACCTAAAACTAATATTAGTTTTAAAAGCAGTCAACTATTATCTTTTATATCTGAGGTACTTTTTCTTTTCCCTTTGTTTAATTAGAAGTTTATTTACCTGATGTTAGTAGGTGTGATGTGTGGAGCAGCACTCTGCTGGCAGCTGCCATACAGTATATAGCTCTATTTCCTCACTACATCAGCAGTATTGTGACCTGACTGACTGTGATGTCACTGCCAATGCTGCTTAGAAATAAAATCATACAACTGACTACTTCTTAAAGTTTGTATTATTTTCCTGTGTGCCTGTTTTGCTGCATTAGCTCTTTAAATATCCTAAATGTCAAGCTGATGTCTTCAGAGAAGACACTGACTGTGTGCAACTGCTCTTTCAGGTGTTTAACCATTGGGTACCAACATAATTAGACCTGATTGGAACTATGGGCTGATATATCATTCCACAGCATAACAAGAATTAACATGTGAGTTACAGATTGTCAAGTCATTTATGAATACAAAGCTAGTTATTGTTTGGAGTTTGCTGGTGTTTCTGGCATTCAGAATGGATAAAAACCCAAAGTTGTTGAAAAGACTGCTTAGTTGATTGAGAATGGGGCAAACAGGAGTGGTCAAAGTACCCCACTAACAAAATGGAAGAGACTTACAAAGTGCTTGGGAGTTCAGGTGCTTTTGTGCCTTCTCTGTTCCCGCTATTGAATGATTCTGTTCCTGTCTCTTTTGCTGTCAACAGTCAGTACAGATCAGTGACATCCTGTTCCTTCCACACCCAATCCAGGCTGGGGTCTCAGAGGGCTTCATCCTGGGTCCCATCCTCTTCTTCAGCTTCCTCAATGGCCTCTCATCAGCCTATGTCAACTCACATATTCACATGTATGCAGACAACACAGTTCTCTACTCCTCAGGCCCATCAACTAAGCCTGTGGAAATCTAGCTCCAGCAAAACTTCCACAATGTCCTGTGATGGTTTCAGACAAAGCAAGTCTGGGTCAACACCACAAAAATATCAGGCAAACCAACTCTGGATGAACACCAAGAAAACAGTGTCCATGACCTTTGGATCCACCAGAAATTGGCCAGTCTTTCTCCCATCCTGTTCTTCACCACCCTGGATGGTTCCACCTTTGAAGTGGTTAATTATTCAGGTTTCTCCATGTGTGGCTTAACAGCAGGCTTCATTTCTCTGGCAGCATCAGTGTTATTCATGCCAAGTTATATCCCAAGCTTGATGCCCTGTACTGTAATAAAGATTGCCTGTCCCAGCAAGACTGATTGGAGCTTGTTAACAAAATGGTGCTCCCAGCCTTTGACTATTTTGATGTGGTTTGCAGTACTACTCCCTACTTTTCCCTTTCCAGACTGGACACTCTCTGTAATGGCTTCTGTCATTTTGCTATAAACTCACCCCTCACATTCATCATTGCTCACTATACTCCTACCACTCCTTCCTCCTCTTCCCTCCCATTGCTTGTACCACTGTTCATCTTTCATCTTTAAACACAGGCTTGAGGCACTGCCTTTGTACTTATCCACCCTCTCTCTCCCATTTCACCTGCCTCATTCTCCCTTTGCTCCAGGGATCACCGCACCTTCTTCTTCCCCCACCCTTGTGCCTCTGCTTGGCAGACAGCCTTTTCTATTGCCTTCCCTCCTTCAAAAACCTCCTCCTTCTTCCATCTATTTCTTCTCTATCCAACTTCCTTAGCACCCACTTTAACTCCTGATCTCCCATCCTGTACCTATCAGCTCCCTACCTGACCTCGCTTTGTTCCTCTCCCTTTCCAGTTCAGGCCCCATCTTCAAGGTCTGTTTTACATCTCTGAATTTCATTGCATTTATATTTTCAACCAGTTGTTATATTTAATATAGGATATAGAGTGGGGTCTTGTTCTATACAGCCACTTTTGCTATTGTGCACTTTTGTCATGTTGTACTACATTTGCTTGCACCTTATTTGTATGGTATGCATGAATTCCTATTGTATTTGCTTAATTGCATCCCCATTCCCTCCCTGGTTACACCTGGAAACAAGCTTTGCTGAGTGTGCTTTTTCCAGTTACCAATTTTAAATATATAAATTAATGAATTAATACATACACACATGCTTTGAGAATTACACTTACTTAGAGTGTCTAGGCACTTTATTACTCTGTGAGTATGCTGCAACCTGTGTGCTTGTGACAAAGAATTTCCTTTCAATATTCCTTGCTGAATTTTAATGTTAGTAATGACGATCAGTCTTTACTGTGATTTAGGATTAGGTGCTTTCTCATATACTCATTGTGATGTTTAGATATTAAGAGATCCAAGAGTATGAGATACTATTACATGTATGTTGTGGTCTACCATTGCCATGCTAAAGTTGCAGCACTACTTTCAGATCACTATAATGGTTTTATTTTGTAAGTTACTCTTTGTTGGCATATGAATTTTCTTTTATTGCCATTTAACTTTGTTGCTATGAGGCTGTTGGATCTACATGATTATAGACTCTGTACAGATTCCAGTATATAGTCTATACTTTGTGGGCACCCAGGTTATTAGAAGATAGTTCTTGAAGAGATTAGTGTGGTCTGATTTGGAGAGATGGAATGTGCTGAATGTTGTTATCCAGATGGGTGAAATCTCAAGTCATCAGTATACTTGTAGTTATTTATCACAGTTAAGCTATTTACAAGTGAAAGGATGTTATAACTTCAGAGAACAAGTGAAAAGGTGTGCAGGAAGCAAACTTAGCTCAAGACATTTTCCAAATTTCAAGCTTGATGTTATACCACATGATGTAAATTTCAACAATGATGTACAGTGGAATATACCCTGTTAAAGAACCCAAATAGTAAAATGTTAATGAACAACACTTCTCATCTTTGTGTATGTTCATAAACATGATGTTTCAGCTATAACAATTTACTAGATAATACAGTACATATATTTTTTAATTTTCAGATTTGCTTTCCAGCATTTATAATACATTTTGTAGCTTATCCAAAAGCCTGTACAAAAAGCACTATCTGATCCCCTATTGACATCATAATTCCTTTGCTTATGACATCATAATGCTCACCAGTGCAACAGGCTGTGATGTCACACTCAGAAATTGTGAGGTCAGTTGGAAACATATGCTTTTGAAAGACTCAATAAATCTGTGCAGCATTATCTGAAATACTTAGTAGACCAATATAAAAGAAAGTAAAAGAAAACTAAAAACACTAAAATGAAAAATAATTGTTGGAAATGTAATAGTTTTAAGCTTTTATTTTAGTAGTGAGTTGCTCTTCAGCAACTAATCTTAATCACATAATTATTTAGTACACTAAACTGAATAAAGTTTATAATCACCTATGGATACAGTCAAACTTTCATTTGAATTATTGGCTGGTTTACTCCATCCATCATATCCAATATAAAAATATAAAATTACACACACACACACCATAATATATATATATATATATATATATATATATATATATATATTCTGTTTAAAAAAAAACTTCATTAATGCACCAGTTAGGGTTAAACTGACAAAAGAAGAGAAATGTGGTGTTAGGGTTTCTAACCCAACATCCCACCACCATCCTGCAGGCAGCAAGAGGATGAACCATTACAGTTTGCCCTCTCCTGCATCTTCACAAATCAGGTGTGCAGTGTACCTCAGGGTTGCCCATCCCAAACACACAATGTAACTTTTTGGTCTTTTTTTCTGTATGGTAGCACATATCTGGTTCTAACAGTTCTGGGCTTTCAATATTTGTTGTTCTGTCTTGTGCCAGTTTACCACTGTAAAAAGGGTCATCCAGTTCTGCACTGCAGTTCTCCAAATTGCTAATCTCACTATAGTTTTTGTGAGATAATATTGACTGAGTAGAATATTTCTCACAATGTGTTGTGGATTACAACTGTTGAACTGTAGCAAAGCATTCTTATCTGTTTATTATGTTTGCTTGCATGCATGTGCAAGAAACATTTAGTCACAGCTAGGAGAGTAGTGGGTTTTTGAGGTGGACACTGTGGGGGCCAATGCCCCCAGTGCCTTTTGAGGCTTGGCCCACTTTCCCAATATGGTGGCACGCTGTTGCTGACACTAGTTCAGCCAGTGTGCCACCACCTTGAAAGAATCTGCCGCTGCAATGAGGGAGTGACCCATCATTGAAGGGCGGTCCCTTGCCTGGTGTAAAATTTCTTATAACATGGCAGCCTCACCACCCACCTCAGAGTCCTGATGAAAGCCAACTTGGGGGTTCCCAATCCTCCGTCAGCATGTCCCGTCCCCAGATTATTTGCCAATGGGTAGCCCAATCCCTGTCAGCATGATGTGTCTCCCATTTGTTATGTGCCAAGGGGTGCACAATCCTTCTCAGTTCATGTGCTCCCACCTCCCCAGACTGTATGGTGATGGGGTGCCAAATCCCTGTTGGCTCCAGTACCCACCGCCTAACAAACACCTGGCCAGCTGGTATGCTGGGAGCCCACCCCAGCATGCCAAAAGTGTCCTGTGATGCCTTTAATTCATTTTAAATCCTGTAAAAAGAAAATGGTCCCTCGTTGAGCCCCATGCCCTTCTCCAACCTGCACCCACCTGCTGCATATGCTACCTCCCACACACACCCTCACCCCATACTTACCTTTGGAGCTCAGTGCTATGATCTACGGTGGACCAGGAACACGCCTGCACTCTTCAAAGCTGACTGCGAACTGAAGAAATGCCGTAAGCTGTATAATGGCATAAATTTTTCGTTTTCACATTTGGTGCATATCTCGGCCATTTTTTCAAATGTTGGCACAAATTTTCAACATGGGTTCTCGGACCCACCTCATGAATTCAGTCACTGTCATCTCGTTATTTCAGTCCCAAAAGGTGATTTTGCGGTCACTGCAAGGAATCACCTTTCTGGATGGATTAATGAAACAACAGTGTCACTGTTCATGAGGTGGGCTCTCAAAAGCCTATGTTGCAAATTTGGTGAAAAATTCTAAATGACTGCGTTATGAGCATGCATTGTGCAGTTTCTACGATTCTCATAACTTCTTGAATTTGTAATATTTTCACTCCAGATTTTCAACATTGGGATTTTTCCACAACTCCTTGTGAACAGTACAGCTGTCATTTTCACACCTTGGCCAAAATGTATTTTTGCACTTCCTGCACAGAATAGCACGCTCGCCAGGGAAATCAGTGTTCAGGACAGATTAAGAAAATCACAGTGACACTGTTCATGAGCAGAGGTCCTAAAATGCCTATGTTGAAAATTTGGTGACAAAAGTCCATAAAATGACTGTGTTACAAGCATGTATTGCTCAGTTTCCACGCACCCTTGTAACTTCGCAAATCTGTAATATTTTCACTCCAGATTGTCAACATTGGCATTTTGCCACCTCCTTATGAACAGTACAGCTGTCATTTTCATATCCTGCCTGAAATATGTATTTGCACATGTGGCACACAATGGCTTGGTCACTGTGTGAAATTAATGTTTCAGAGAGATTAAGAAAATCATAGTGACAGTATTCATAAGCAGAGGTCACAAAATGCCTATGTTGCAAATTTGGTGAAATAATTCCGCTAAATGACTGCAGTACAAGCAGGTGTTGCTAATTTCCATGTACACTCAGAACTTCAAGCATTTTAATATTTTCACTACAGATTTTCAACATTGCCATCTCTTCACACCTCCCTATGAATGGTACAGCTGTCATGCTTCACATCCTGCCTGATCTGTGTTTTGCACATCTGGCACAGAATAGCACAGTTACTATGGGAACTCAAAATTCAGGACACATGAACAAAATCACAGTGCCACTGTTCATGAGAAGAGGTTCCAAATGCTTTCATGAGATGGGGTCACAAAAGGCCATGTTGAAAATTTGTACTGCAAATACCAACACACGCCTGGGCATTAGGGTTTCTAACCATAACATCCCACCCTGTACAGACAGACAGGCATCAGAGGTGTAACTCTGGATCACCGGCTGTAATGCTGATGCCATCCCACCGCCACCCTAAAGTCAGTAACAGTCATCGAGGTTTGCCTTGCACTCTTCAGCCCCAGACTTCACCCCATTCTCCTGTACTGCACCCATTTCAGCATATGTCCTTATGAAATGGGGTGACTGTGAAGCCAAACACCCAAGGCACACCGCAACACTTGTCAGTGTCTACAGGACAGGGTGAAGTGAAATGCTGTGAGCATTATGGCAATGACCCACAGGCACACCCCAATGCCTGTCCATCTCTGCAGGGTAGAGGTGGGATTGACGTGAGTTCAATACTTCACTGCCACTCCTATTCTGCATCTGTCTAACTCCTGCACATCCAATACTAATATCAGCAAGCAAACATTTGGCATTGACAAATGCTTGTTTTCTACAGAGGTCAGTTTTGTCCTCTTGTTCTAGATGTTTGTAAATTCTCAAGTCCATGAATTCAATTGATTCCTTATATTTTCATAAGAGTCTTAGGATAGGATTGCTTTGCTCTAAAGTTTGAATGCCAGAACAAAGACCTCCATGGTGGCAGGACAAAGGGGTCAGTACCAACATAGCCAATAGATGGAAATGGCTTACCAACAATTAGGAGTTTATTGCACCAGGTCCATCTTTAAAACTAGTAACAACTTATGAAGACAAGAAAGATATATACTCAGACACACAGGCTGGAGAATTATCTAAAGTGCTTGAAGGTAGGAGAGATATACACAGACATGCAGGCTGGAGAATAATTCAAAGTACCAATGTGGCACAAAGACCATCAGAGATTATTTTAAAACTGTGTAGCCACTTACATTTATAATGCAACTAAAAACAACAAATTAAACAAATAGCTGGTCATCAATATCTCCAAACACCCTTGCATGCCTTAGGAGCTACGACTAATGTTTTGATGTCAATCTTAGAGGGTTTATATACCACATGTTCATAAAGGTATGGTTGCACAGTTAATCTTGCAAAGAGGTATCATTTATTTAAAATGTAATAAAACTCTGGCTGCAGTCACCTATTACATGCTTAAAGAGCTCCTGATGCAGTTGAGACAACTTTGAAATATGTAATATTCAGGCATCAGTGTAGCTTATATTTTGTATCTTATTCTGTAATTATCACCCTTATCTCCTTATAACTAAGGGTATTTGCATGAGTACAGTATCTCTGCCCTTCTAGCTCTGTCTGTCTCCCTATACTTGACATCAAAATTCTGTTTATGACATCAAAATGTGTTGCTGTGAAGATAATTATGATGTCATAAACAGGGATTATGATGTCCTGTGTAGTGAAGCAACCAGAGTATCTGTAGTATAGGAACAGGGATCTTGATTTCATGCAACTGTTTTCAGTAATAAAGAAATGGGGAATTAATTACTGTACATATATGAAGTAATAAATAAAATGGGATGGTGTTGAATATAAATCTTACTTTTTCAGAGTTGTCCTAATGGTGTTGGGGCTCTTAAGTTATGTGTACTGTTTTATGCAGGAATGTGTGTTTTATTCTCTTGTTTGATATGAATATTTGCACTCAGATATCTTTTGCACTTGCAGTTAGGATGTATAGTTATTTTGTGTATTTATTATCTCAAGTGTCTAAAAGTGATTGCAGGAAGAGAGTTTTGTTATATTGAATATAAATTATACATCTTTTCCAAATGAACAGTGCTGCTATGCATTTAATAACATGTTGTATATGCCCCATTAAAGCACATCACTCTGAGAAAAAGTTACCATGATGTTGAAACATTAGTGCTTGGCTCCTATTGTGTACAAGGGTGCTTGGAGATAGTAATAGCTGGTGTTTTGTTTAATTTCTTGTTTTCAGCTGCATTATAAATGTATGTGGCTGCAGAACTTTAAAATAATTTTCAACTGTCATTCAACCTTATCCAGTTAACAAAAGAATAAAACAAAATAAAATAAATTGTGCCACATTGGTACTTTTAATTATTCTACAGCCTTCATGTCTGTGTATATATTTTTCCTCTCTTCACAAACTACTACTGGATTTAAAGACGGACCTGGTGCAATGAACTTCTATTTGGTGGTAAGAAATTTCCATCTATTGACTTTTTGGTGCTGACCACTTTGTACTGCCACCATGTAGGTCTGTGTTTGGGTTCTACAAGCCCATGGGTATAATGCCCTTTTTGTTAGAGCCGTGTACTGTGTTTGGAAATAAAGTTCAAATGCTTTTAGTTCCTCAATAGTGCCCTGCCACATGAACAATAAGTTATTCTTTTATTGACAGTAATGTTCAGTTTTATCATAAAGGTGTTCTGTTGGTAATTTCTATAATATCTCTCTGCATGCACACAGATAATTTTGACACAGAGTGGAGATCTGAACAGTTTATTGTTAAAACATAAAAGCTTGTGGATATACACCTGGGAGCATTGAATAAACTGGGACTGAAAAATCATATTGAACTTACTCCCTTTTGAAATATTAAAAACTAGATGCTTTTCCCTTTGTGAAACTTTTACATAACTCAATCTCCATCCAAAACTTTGGTTTGTTCTTGGACACTATGGACATTACATAGGAAATATTATTTTTATGGGAATAAATGGAAATTTCCTAACAGAATACAAAGGCAAAACATTTCATACATAAAGGGATGGCAATAGGGGATGCCACTAGACACCAGGTAAACAGTGGCTCACTGATCTCACTGCAGCCTGAAGCATGAGTTCCAACTGCAGCTACAGAAGTCAAGAAAGTCTTGCTGTTCTCATACAGAATTAGTTTAGTTGCCGTGTTGGTCCTTGTAAGAACAGATCCTGAAACAAATGGTTTGATACCTTTTATTGGACCAACATAGATGTAACAAAAGAAAACAGTGCCTAAGCTTCTGAGGAAGGACATGGTTGGTCAGAAAGCTTAGGTACTGTTTTCTTTGTTACATCCGTCTGTTCTCATACAGAGATTGCTGGTGAATCCTCTTACTAAGCTCTGCACCTGGATTTTGGGTAACCAGAAAATTGTTTCTGCCAACTTAAAAACAACAACAGAATCTATCTAAACTGGTCCTATGTAGCTAGGCTTGGGTGTTTGTTTGTTTTTAAAAGACATTTTTATGTACATTAAATGTTTGTAGTTTAAACAGTAGAAAGAAAATGCCATATGAAAAAGGATTTGTTTTCCCTCATGAAAAGGATTGGCACCATATGAAAAAGGATCCTTTTTGTATGGCCAAATTATTTCTTTGTTTCAAACATCTATCCTAAAGTGCCTACTGAGCATGCTTAGAACTGAAATTTCAAATCCTTATAACTCTGGAACCGATTATTTTTCACCACACCAGCAAAGAGCACTACTCTGGGCAAAGCCCTTTCTACATTAAAAATTTCAGACCAAAATGTCAAACCATCTGAGCACTAGGGGCCAATACAAAACAGCAAAAACAGCAAAACCTTGATTTTACATATTTTGCACTGTTTGGATCTAGGAATCCATGCATTCGATCAGAACAACATTTTGGATATCAAGAGTCCATGGGTTCCCAACAGTACATTCAAAATTGCATGCAAATCACTTGAGTGGCTGCAAAGTTATTAAAGTGCAAAACTGGCATTTAACATGAAACAGCCTATTAAACCCTAACTATAGTGGCATGATTGTGACACGGTATCAACACAAGCACATTTGCTCCTACATTTTCTTCAAAGAAAATCTCAAATTATCTATATGGCACTTCAGAAAATAGTTATAATAGACAGCATCCTTCTATGTTTAAACTATTTACACTTCAGCAAGTAGTTATAATAGACTGCATCCTTTCTATGTTTAAACTATTTAAAAAGCTTTGCTCAGTCTTTTGGCCACCAACTTATAAATAAGAATCACTTCTTTGCAAAACACATGCTTTCAAAAACACACCGACACACATAGATTCTGTCTCTGTTCACTGCATAACAGTTAATAAACATATTATTTTACAGGTCACATAATATAGCTTTTGACATTTTGAAGTATGTTTGACTTTTAAAGCTATACACATGGCATTATCTGCTTTAGTTTTAATAGTATCTACTCTGTGAGCTTTTAATCTATATATTAATGCAATAAATAAAAGATAAATTATGCAGAGCACCAATAGGAACTTTCATGGTATGCAGTCAATAGTAAGCAAACACTTCCCCTCATGGTAGTGCCCAATACAAATAGGAAATTCTTGTTGAGTATTATGATCTCATCTGCACTCAAGCAGCAAAAGCAGATGAAGTATATGGGCAAGCATAATACTATTTTCATTAAAATGATTTTAGAAATATAGATTGGAAAATAAATTCAAACAGGGGTACTATTACAAGGGGAGGATGGTGGTGTGGGGAAGGGAAACCATCAGGGCCAGGATAAATGGTTCAGATAAGAGAGGGTTAAAGGGACACCTATTCAGAGGAGTTTGAGTTAAGTGGGCAAAATAGCAAGGGAGGCAGAAAGGGAGGTGACAAGGGGTCTCTAATAAGGCAGGAAGACTCCCATGAAATTGAGATCATGAATAAAGGGGAAGGGGGCTGAGGGGCATAGTGGAGGTAACCATAAGGATGATGGCGGTGTTAAGGTTCTGTTACTGGGAGACTCGATGATTAGGGGTATCCATTGGGAGGAACAGGGGTGGATGCCATAGCCAGGTGAAGGTAGTGAGTATCTCTGGGCTGACAGTGCACAGAGCAAAGTTCATGTGTATGAAATGGTTAGGTATTGTGGAGGAACCGGATTTCCTGCATTTGGGAACTAATGATCTAGAGGGAAATAGCATTTTGAAATCCAAGCAAGGTTCCAAGAACTTGCCAGAGTCTGTCGGGATAATGGATGCAACATTTCTTTTCAGAGATATTGCCAGTACCAAAGGCCTCAGTGGAGAAAAAAAGAAGCTTACAGAGGTTAATGACTGGCTCAGGAAGTGGGGTGAAGAGAATGGATTGGGGTGTTAGGGAACTGGAATGGAGTTTGGGAGGATAAGGGACTATATGCCAAGGACAGGTTTCATCTTGCCCCATTAGGGAAGGAAGTCCTTAAACAGGGGTTGGCTGACTACATACAAGAAAGGTGGGGTTTAAACTTGTAAGGGGGAAGGATGAGGGAGGGGTGACCGATGCCCTCTCCTCCAGATGAGGGAGAGCACGCAAGCCCAAGAGGGGAGGGGAAACAGACTGGAGGTGGAGGTTTCAGGAGGAGCAGGGAGGATGGAAGTATAAGGAATCTGGGTGGGGTTCAACAAAGAGGATCAAGGATAAGGGGTGGGGGTTGGTGTTAGTAAATGCCAGGAGCTTGGGAAACAAGTTGCGGGAGTTCCAGGCCATGCTGTTCAAGGGGGTGGATGTGGCAGCAGTCACGGAGACGTGGGCCAACAAAACCATGACTGGGACCTAAATGTACAGGGGTACACTATGCTTAGGAAGGATAGAAAGGAGGTCAGAGGGGTGGAGTGGCTATGTTCATTAGAGATGATATAGAAATTGCTATGGTAGAAGAGGCAGAGGGAAACATGGAGGCCTTATGGGTCACGTTACGATCCCCAGCAGGAGATAAGGTCAAGCTGGGAGTAGCATATAGGCCCCCGGATGAGTGATGTTCTAGAGGATGGTTTGCTGGACAACATCATTGCCCAGTGTGGTCCAAAGGGAAGGAGTGGTGTTGATGGGGACCTTAATATGCCAGGTACAAACTGGGGAACCATGTCCTCTAAGGTGGCCAAGGAGCAGAGGCTCCTGGATGGCTTCAGGATGTGTTCTTAACACAGCATGTGATGGAGCCCACAAGGGAGGGGCATGTCCTGGATGTGGTTCTGGCAGATGGGGATCTGGTAAGGGACATAGTTGTACAGGAGCCCCTGACTGGGAGTGACCACAATACTGTCTGGTTTCAAATAAGCATGGGGGAGTGGGGTGAGATCTAGGACACTGGCAGTGGACTTCAGGGGCAGACTTTATGGGCATGGGAATATTCTCAAGGATCACTTGAAGAGGATTACCTCAACGACAAGTGTGAAAAGGAGATGGGAGGTCATAAACGGGACTTCATGAGGCAGTCAGGATCTGCACTAAGTTGAAATGTAGGAGCAAGGTCACGTAAACCATGCTGATGGTCCAGTGAGGTACAGGTAGCAGTCAGAGAAAAGATGGCGGCCTACAAAAATATAAAACAACAAGAGGGGATAGGGATAAGGAAATGTACCAGCTTGCATCTAGAAAAGTAACCGTGTGGTGAGGGAGCAAAGTCCAGTAAAGAGCAGCGGCTGGCACAGGGATACATGGAGGGAAAAGGGTTCTTCCTGTACATTGGGGAGCGGAGAAAACTAAGGGCCATCTCAGCAGATTGAGATCAGAAGGAGGGTGGTGGAAGAGGCGAGGGACCAGGCAGAGGTATTTAACAGTACTTTGCCTCTGTGTTCACTAGGGAGGGGATGGGATATCTACAAAGCAAGGCATGAAGGGATAGAAGCGGAAGGAGGGATCAGGGGAGCAACAGAAATGGAGCAAGAGGGAGGGAAAGGTACCCCAGGGTGTCACATCTGGATAAGGATAAAAGACCAGTAAGGGGAGGGACGGATGATGCTATCTCTACCAAAAGGGTGTGGTTAGCCCTCAAGGCCCTAAAGAAAACAAATCTCCTGGGGGATGGCATTCATCCAGAGTACTATGGGAATTGGCGGACATACTGGCTGCACCCTGGCGGAGCTTTTCAGCAGGTCACTTGAGACAGGGGAGGGTACCTAGGGATTGGCTGAGAGGCATGTGAGTACCAATCCATAAGGGGGTCGAGGAAGTACCAGGTAACTATAGACCTATCAGTTTGACCTCGTGGTGGGAAATTAATGGAGAGTATACTAAAGGAACGGTTGGGGTGTACTTGAGGAGGTGGGAGGTCTGGACAGTCGGCAACATGGGTTTGTGCCAGGTAGATCATGTCAAACCAACCTTGTGGAGTTCTATGAATGGGTAACATCAGAACTGGACAGGGTAAGCCTGTGGATGTATTATTCTTGGACTTCAGCAAGGCGTTTGACTCTGTCCCCACAATGGTCTGGTGGAGAAACTGATGGGGTTAGAAGTAGGCCCTTTGATGGTCAGATGGATTGAAAACTGGCTAGCTGGACGCACTCAGAGAGTAGTGGTCTGTGGGGAGCTCTCAAACCCTAGAGAGGTTGGTAGTGGGGTACCACAGGGTTCGTCCTGGGTCCGATCCTGTTTAATGCCTACATATCGGACATCAGGGAGGGTATAGGTGTGAAATGAGTCTCTTCATGGATGACTCCAAGATGGGAGCAGTAGTTGAGGGAGAAGAGGGAGGGTGGCCCTGCAAGGGACCTGACACCCTGGAAAGCTGGGCTCACACATGGAAATTAAATTTAATATCACCAAGTGCAAGGTGTTGCATCTTGGTCGGGAAACCCTAAACACAGGTACACCCTGGGAGGGAGGCGCTGGAGGCCCTCAATAGGGAAAAAGACCTAGGGGTCATGGTGGATACATGTATGAATAACTCTGAGCAGTGCAGGAGAGCAGCTAGCAAGGCAAACAGGATGTTGGGATGCATCGTAAGGGGGATCACCTCTAGGAGCAAGGAAGTGATTCTGCCGCTGTACAATGGACTAGTTAGACCACACCTTGAGTACTGTGTACAGTACTGGAGACCACACTTGAAGAGGGACATACAGCTCCTGGAGAGGGTACAGAGGAGGGCAACAAAGATGATACGAGGGCTAGGGATTTGACTTATGAGGACAGACTTGAGGAGCTCTGCCTGTTTTCATTGGAGGAGAGGAGAGATGGGGGACATGATTAAGGTCTTCAAGTACCTCAAGGGAATAAATAGGTAAACATGGAGGGATCTTAGACTAAAGCAGGGAGGTATCACCAGAGGGCATGGTTTGAAGTTGGAAGGTGGAAGGTGAGGGGGAAAAGAGGAGGAGGTTTTTCACCGAGAGGGTGGTGGACCCTTGGAATGCACTGCCTGGTGAGCTGGTTCAGAGATCCACAGTGGAGGGCTTCAAGAGAGGGTGGACAGACACAGAAAGTGGATGTATCAGATGATGGCCTGTCTCGGGGGTGGGGATGGATGATAGGGTTTCTGGAGATCAAGGGATGGGAGGGTCTCGCATCCAACTAAGCATCTAGGTTCGAGCAGACTCGATATACCGTAAGGCCTAATCTGCTGGCAAATAGTATGTTAGTATGTATTTATAAAATAAAGTCTGATTATTTTCTGAACACTATATTTCTCTAAGGTTTCCTGCAGCACCAGAAACAGTTTAAGGATGGCTGGTTGAAATACTATTGCTTGCTTTCTATCCATAGCACCCACAAGGCAGTGGATTGGGGTACTATATTCTCCAATGCTCCCTGTTACCAGCCTTTAAGCCAAAAGTACTCCACTGCATTTATCGATAATTGGAAAGTGGAGATAGGTTGGTGCTGCTGCCCTCATGGGGTTGAACTTCAGTGACAGCACAGTTAAGGATGGTCTTGCTAATGGCATCAAGTCATAAAGTATACCTCTAGAGAAGCCCCACCCTGAACTCTGATGTCAGTGGAGCTTTTCCCCATGATGGACAGCAACTATTTTCCTGCAGGATGCACTGCCCCACTCAATTATCAATCATTTGGGAGTTATGATGTATGGGTCACTTCCCAGGGGCATATTTTATTTACAGGGGTGCCATTTCAGATTTCAATGTGGGAGCAACAACCAGCACAACTACACCCCCACCTGCCTGCTCTAATGTGTAAGCTGATTGATTCCAGCTCGAATGTTTAGTCTGCAGTCTGCAAACTGGCTCCAGACCATTCTGGTACACACAGGTTTAGTTCAACAACAATATGGCAGGTCAATCAAGGCACACCACACACTTTCTTTTGCCTCAGCCTTCAAATATTGCCAACACCAACTGAACAAACAGCAAAGTAACAAATTTAATTTTGTCTAATGACTTTGTCCTTCAGGCTTCAATCAATGACAACCAACCACTGCTCGACTCTCTCTTGTCACTTTTTACTTCAATCACTGGCCAGTCAGTCACTGGGATATTTTGACTTAGGCATAATCATTAGTTTTAGCACATTTCTTTTTATCATTCTCTCTCAGTCCCAGAGCAGCAGTGCATTTGGGCTAGTTTAACTTACCAAGTGAACCATTTATTTTTCTTGCTGAGCTGAACCCAAGCCAACCCCCACCCCAATCTCTCTCTCTCTCTCTCTCTCTCTGATTCAGTGCATAAAAGTGCATTACCCACTGTCCCTCCCAGACATATACTGGTTGTAAAGGTGCACAAAGTTTAAATTAAAGCTCATATTCATTCCTTCCTCTCCTACCCTAATCCCCTATTAAATAAAATAATAATATTTTACTTTTACTTACCTGGCCATCTGGTAAGAACTCGCAGGGTCTGGCATGGTTGTTTTGTGCCACCAGCCTGTCCAGTTTTCATTCAGCTCACTTGTTCTACTCTGGTAGTGCTGAACCTAGAAGCTGGATCAGGGTGCTGCTGCTTCCTGGAACCAACCATCCCAGGTTCTGTGCCTATGGTCTGACCGACTCAGTAGTCTGACCACCCTCATGGCCCACTGACCAAACTAGGCCCACCATCACTGTTGTTTGCTTGATTCTTGGTTGACTTTGCCATGGAGTGGCTGCCACAGCCATGCCACACTGAGCAATGAAACCACCTGTGCCTGTGAAGGCCACACGATCACCATTGGTGCTACTAGGCCTAACTTGCTTCTTGTTATGGCAGGCCTTCTATTGAGAGGCGAGCAAGTAACTGGTGTTAGGCATAGGGTGGGAAGGTGGCCTAGTCAGTTGTTGATAACTCACCTCCTTGCCCTCAACCATGGAGGAAACTTGAGACCTGGACCAACAAATGACTGCCGCAAAGCTGCTTAGGCTATACTGAGAGCTCTCAGCTCAGTAATCTGCTCACTGAGCGGTAAAGCCAAGGTGTGCTCACACTTTCTTGCTCAGATCTTCTCCATGTTACATCATGTGATGGCAGTAGATAAACACAGACTTCAGCTGCAGTATGAGAGCACACAGGTTGCGGGGACACTATTGTGGAAAATGAAGATATCCAAATAAAATGCCATTATTGGCTCTACATAACAACAACCTTGGCTCAAATGCAGGGGCAACTTTCCCCAACTGCCCTACCTAAATGGTGCCCTATTTATTTATCTGGTCCCTCAAACCCAGCCAAACTATTAGACTGCTTTATCTGTTAGCCAGACATGCCTCACCATTCCAGTAGTTTAAAATAGGATTGGTGGTGCATGAGGATTAGGCAAACACTGCTATGTTTCTGAAGATTTTAAAGAAAGGGCACAGGAAGTAAAGAAGAGGGTTTTATGGGGTGCATTCTAAAATGCCATTGCCATTTCTGGTTTTGAGACATAATTTTCAAAAGTCAAAGTGCCAATTCCTCAGTATGTTTATCAGATCACCTCTGACATTTTAAGTTTTGTACAGCACTTATTGTCATGGTGCCAGTAGATAACAACACGGACTCCAGCCACAGCATTGTCAGGAAAAAGTACATACTAGAAGGGCATCAATTAGAGGAGACAAAGATGGAACAAAATCTGGGATTGATCATTACCAGTGACTTAAAGATAGGAAAACAATGCGAAAAAGCAGTGCAGAAGGCAAGTGGCATTCTCATATGCATAGGAACGGGTATTATGAGAAGAAAACAGGAAGTTATCATGCCCTCTATACATCCTTGGTGAGGCCACACCTCAAGTACTATGTCCAATTCTGGAGGCCTTACCTAAAAAGGACATTGACTGTCTGGAGATAATGCAGATAAGGGCCACAAACATGGTGCTGAGGCTGTATCATGTGCCATATGAGACAAGACTCAAAGAGTTGAATTTATTCTTTCTGGAACACAAAAGAAATGGGGGACATAATAGAAACATTTAAGTACATAAAGGAATTAATACAACTCAGAAGGAAAACCTTTTCCAGGAAAACAGGGTCGCATGTGTAAGAGGGCACAACTTGCGTCTGGTAGGAGGCAAGTTTAAAACAACTCTAGAAAGTACATTTTCACAGAGAGAGTGATAGACCCATGGAAAAGCCTGCTACCAGAAGTGGTGGCATCAAAGACAGTAAGGAATTCAATCTTGTTTGAGACAGGCAATGTGAGCAACTTAGGAAAAAAGTAATTGGGGGGTAGCCACCTTGGGTAGACAAGATGGACCACAGACTCCATCTGCTGACACTTTTCTTATGTTCATATGTACTTGTTAAGGAATTTGTGTAGTCAAGGTATTAGTAAAACCACTGATTTGGGAGCCAAGAGACCACCAGTCCAAAATGCAAAAGAACCAAATAGTTACTTTTAATCCTCAGCAATTCATTTAATTGCAGTGCTGTAGTCCACATATCAGTGGAAATGAGAAGATGCAGGACATGACCAAAAATGATTTTTCATTGCAGCTGGACTATCTAAGATAAATAAATTTTAACCAAATTGAATATATAAACTTTAACAGAAGCAGTTTCAGACTAAGAACTTTGCAAGGAGACATTTGCACTCCAGTCCTGTTTTTCTTTCTTTTTTTTTTTACTAAACATAGACAACATGCATGCAAGGGTTCTCAGTATAAGGGACAAAATCAGTACACTGCTGTAGTGCATCGTGCCCTGCATTACATCACTGTAATGGACTAAGAACTAATAGGCTTAGGACTTTCACTGCTTAAAATAAAAATTAAACTTGCCAGAATGTCAGACAGATAGTTACTAAAGACAATACACACAACATGATAAGTGCTTTCACTTTGAAAGACAAGCAACACTAGAATACTAAGTCATGGATTTACAGTGTCTAATATCTCCCCAGTGACTTTTACTGTGGGAACTTAAGTAACTCACTGTCATGGCATCATTTCATTTCATTTATTTTTATTTTGTAGGCCTGATGAACAAAATGCCGCTTTCTACAGGCAACAAGTAGTATACAGAACACATAGAACAAACACAATATAACATTAAATAATACAAAATAGACAATACAGCAATATAAAATTGTTAACAGCATAAACACATTACATAGAATAACAAAGAACAAAATAAAAAAATCTACTTCTTACAAAAACAATTATGTAGATCTTTAAAACAGCATCAATCCCTTTTGAAGTTAATAACTGATTTATAACTCAGGAGTTCACCAGGTAGTGTATTACAAAATGGGGCCCTAAAAAAATAGATCTTTGACCTATTACCTTACAAAACAGTGGAAGCTTAAAGGTAAATTTATACTGAGATCTAGTACCACATCCATTATTAATCCTAGGGAAAAGACTAGATATAAAGTTTGGGGAGATAACCTGAAATAACTTCATATTTTATTCCTAGCTGTACATGCCATCATGGGTCACACGTTATTCTAACATGGGCACATCATTTACAGTATGCATATTTTATACAGCTAAATACATTTGTGCAGTCTACATCCTTAAAATGTTTCCAGTTCATGACTGAAAAATCAAAATATAAACTAGAATTGTAAGATATTATTGCTTCAGTTTAGATAGTTTGGAAAGTGTAAACTGTATGCAGATCTGGCTCAGATAGGGCTCTGTCAAAATCCATTATCCAGGCTAAATGGACCAAATCCATTTGGATAGGGCAGGGTCCAAGCCTTTGGATGTCCTGTTGGATTAGATATAGAAAATGACTGACACCAAAGTGAGAAAACAAGATGGCTCACACTCACATACCTAGTCATTATGGTGACATCATTGGGCATGACAGAGAAGCTTAAGTGCCTCACTGATGTCACAGCCCCCATGAGGTGTATGAACCAGCAAGTTCTCCATATTTTGGTATTTTTTTAATTTCTATGATACTATGGGTAGTATGTTTTAAGCATTTGCTTCACCTTGTCTTCTTAAAGGGACACTGTCAACCCCTTAGGCCTCAAAGTGTCTTTAGTTTTTTTTTTTAAACATGAACTTGTTTATTGAATTTTAAAAACATACAAAATAACAGAAAAACAAATAACCAATACCAAAGGCCAAAAAGGAAATAGCTGTATACAGAGAATAATAATAATGAACTAAAGAAAACATTAGGAATGTCCAGGCATACACTTCAAGACAGATTATATAACAGATACAAACAAACTCTGCTCAGAGCCAGTACAACTGTGGAGAGCTTTAAGGAGTGACAAGAGCGGTGAAAAGAACTTGCAGTGTTCTCGCTGCACCAGAGTCAGCTGTAATACTGCAGTGATTACAGTACTGCACATGCGATACTTGCATGTGCAGCTTGCCCTGGAGTCCGCTCTGCACAAGATGTCAGTGCCGACATACTACATGTAACAACCTAGTCCCTTGAGTTACTAGAATCCCATTAGCACTAGTCTTAGTCATGTAGGAAAAGGCAGCTGGAGCTCGTTAGGGCTTTCTACACAATTACATCATTGTTTACTCAACTAGCCTGAAAGAAGGATGATTATGTCATTTAGAACTCTCACAGCAGCATAACCATTTTAGACTCAGCTGCTCTCTGGGAGCTTAGAATGTTCATCAGTAAGTTCAAGTGTGGCAATCAGAGTGGCAGGAGGTCTGCCACTGGGGATCTGTCAAAGGAGCACTGGTATTTCTCATTCCAGTTTGGTAAAATTTACAGTTTGCCTGCAGGACACTTTAGTTTAACTCCAGGGTAGTGAGAGGAAGGCAATTTCTGTGGATCTAAGGGCACAGCTGCCTTAAGGAAGAACAATGAGTAGAATCTAACAGCTACCAGAGAAAGAAAGGTGCCTTTTGTTCTTTCCATGACTGGGAGGAAGGAACAACTAATCTGTTAGTACAGAATGTGAGACTGTTCTCTGATGGAGTTGTGTGTGCCCTAGATAAGGCTAGATCCCATTGGTTAGGACCTCTTCACCAGGACTGTGCTGAATTTAAAGTTAAAGTTGGGAGTCTTTAGCAATTCAACAGGGAATGGAGACTCATTTGGTGTAACCTGAAGGAATGGCAGAGGCTGTTTGGGGCAAAGGGTGGAGGAATGCCATCTTGAGTTTCAGGCAGGGCTAAGTGGTTTGTGGATGGACACCACTGTTCCTTGGGCAAAGGCCATGCACCAGGAGGATTTTAAAGTGTGTGGCACATCCCACAGATATACACCTTGGAAGAGAGATAGAGATATTTTTGAGGAAAACAGTACTCCCTAGCAAAGTGTCCTGCAAAAGAGAATGTGCCTGTATTGCAATGACAAACCTTTGGGGACCACCCTTGCTTTAAGTATCATCTGTAAATAAAGCCATACTGCAAAATCTCAGTTACCGCTTTGGACATTCCACTTTATTGCTTCTAGTGTGAATGTTATTGGGGCACCTCAGCAGTTAGGTCTAGCATATGCCTAGCATCCTCTCCCTGGACCTGGTTATAAATAAAGAGGTTCATTTTAGTATGTACCCCCACCCCGTCCTGTAGATAATGAGCCTGGTATACACTCCAGTTACAGGGTGGTACCATGAGTGTAGTTCTGCCAAAAGAACATTGTATGCCATGTAGTTGGCAGTAGTTCTTTAAGGTGGGTACCAGCTAGCCAAAGGTGGCATGGAGTTACATATGCATGCACGATACCCGCATGCACACTTTAAGTCAGCATCACCATGTTGCACACAGCAGCCACCACTTCTGCAGTTGCTGAAAGGAAAAGTAGTGCATCAGGAAGTGGTATGTTTATGCAGCCCACAGAGGGAAGGGCTGCATCAACGGAAACACTGGAAACTATGCTGGATCACTGTGGCAGAACATTAGACAGCAGTCCAGTTACGCACTTCCACAGTGTTCTTATATAAATCTGGTGATGGCATAACATCTGTGGAGTTTGGCACACAGAGCCATAAAATCAGACTCAGTAGGAGACTATTAACAAACTAGAGATCTGGTCTGGGATTTGCTCATCATCACTGTCACTTTCTCATCTTTTCTAAGCAGTAATTGCTGGTAAATGTGCCTTAACCATATTGATCTCAGTGCTGGTTGACTACTTCGGGTTTTCCCTATTGTATTAGGTGGGGATAGTAGCAGTCTTGAAGTGGTAGCAGCCAGTGGTGGCATGCTCTAAAAAAGGGGCCCATGCTTGTCTGCACATTTTAGAAATGACTCCTTTCCTTATTTTTGCTGTAAATAAAACTGACCCTTTAACACAAAACAAGGAGTCAGTTACGGCTCCACCCCCACCCTTTTCTCTTCAAGTGAGGAATGTGATTATGGGTTTGCATCATATGTACAGTGGCAGCCATAGATGCATAATATTGTTAAACAGTAATCAACTCTATGTAAAAGTTTCTTTTTCTTGAATGTGCGCTTTCTTAATGTTATCAATACCACTCCACCCATTTTGTACCCCTGGATTCTGGGCCCCAAGTGCATTATTTTACATTTTTGTGTTCAGGACAAAAAGGCTTTCAAATGAGGGTAGTCACTAATCTAAATTCTTTATAGTTTTTTTAATTGCCATCAGAAATGTGGATACTTGCTCATTGGACGATGCAGTCTCACATTGTACACTGTGCCTATGTGCAAACGAATTTTGTAAAAGTAAAATGGAAATATAGGTAATAAAATGACCATATTTTGCAAAATATAAGAAATTCAGATTAGTAACTACCCTCATTTGAAAGGCTATTTTGTCCTGAACCTCTTTCAGACTGGTTGGTTATTTGTGTGCACCTGGAATAGTTTTAAAGATATATAGATTTGTTTGGAATGTGTGCACATTTGCTAAGAATTCTGCACAATGCCTTAGGGATATTCTTAATGGAAAACAGTTTGGAGTTCTGTCTCCAACATTCCAAACACACAGTGGGTCTGAATGAGTTAAAGGGATAGGAATTAATTACTTATGTGCAGGTGTTTAAATGTCTCTATTTTCATAAATTATAGTCACACCTATAAAGGATCCCTATTTAACAGTGTCTAAATAAAATCTGAAGCTGTCAGTTGTGTTTTGTATTGTTTCTTTGTATGGCCAACATTCTGTGCAATTCCTTTCACGGAACCAAGAATTTGGAGTTTTGACTATGTACATTCATGGTTTCAGAACTGTGGGCACTTTACTGATAAGTTCCTGCTAACATTTCTGAAACCGTGAGGCCAAAGAAAAACATGTTGCTGTATTGGTCCTTGTAACACAAGATCCACAGAAACAGATGATTTGATACATTTATTGGACCAACATAGTTATTACAAATGAACACATAAGTTATGCCAAACAAATGTAAATATTTCCAAAAGATATGCATTACACATAAACCAACAGTATGAAAGCTGTTCAGGACAACAGTACCTTTCCAATGAGCCTATTCATTAGCTGCACTAACTATATTTTTAAACTATCGCTATCTGATTACCTGAATTTTCATTTTCTTCACAATTTTCACCTTTTGGATGGCTCTGTTTAAAAAATCTAATTGATTCAGATTAGTGACTACCCTCATTTGAAAAGTCATTTTGTCTTGAACAACTTTCAAGTTGGTTGTATATCAGTAACTTGTATACTTTCCAAGATATTTACATTTGTTTGGCATGACTCCTACTGTGTTCACTCAGAGAAAAATAAGGTTATTTGGATGACCATATTTTACAAAATATAAATAGTTCTAATTAGTGACTATCCTCATGTGAAAGGTATTTTTGCCCTGAATAACTTTCACACTGTTTGTTTTGTGTACCTTGAATAGTTTTAAAGATGTTTAGATTTGTTTGAAGGTGTGCACATTTGCTCTCAGAGAAAAGCAACTTGGAGTTACGTGTCCATCATTCTAAAAAGAAAGAAGGGAGTATTTTCTTAACTGCCATAGGGATTTGCAGTGTTATGAAAGGATACACTGAAAACTACTAAAAATGTGTACCACGGAAAGCCCTTTTCAATCTAGTGATATGGCTGTAGGCTCCACCCACAGCCATAAAAGACCTGGCATAAATGCCACAATCAACAAATTGAACATGGTCAAATAAATGTTAATAGCCTAGAATTGACCACATAGGGTAAGAGAGATTAGAGGTTGGAGACTGACATGCATATAAGACTAGATATTGCAACATTGGATAAAACAAATTTATGTAGGAGTAGGGGACTGTGGAACTGAGGAGGGAAACTAAACAAAGATGGGAGTTGAAATAAGGTCCATTTGTTGTCAAGAATAGCATCTCTGTTTAAGTGACAAAGGACAATCTTTTATACATGGCTAATCGATTGCACAGAGTGCCAGGAGAGTAATGAAGGAGGATAGGAAGTTTCATTTCTGAAGAAGCTGAAATTTAGCTTCCAGTAGTGCCATGACAGGCCAATATTTCTGAAGGCCTCTGATGGCCAATTCATGGTGAAGTGTGATAGGAGTGTGTAGGATTTACAGAACTCAGAGACAATGACTCTTCCATACTGAAAGGCACGGTCAATGCCACAATAGACGTAATAAGTCTGCCTTGGGGTGGAACAGGGCCAACAGGAGGAGCTTGTTGTAAAAGCAATTTCATGAAGAGTTTGAGGAGTTCCACTGATGTATTATTTTAAACTGAAGTAGCTGACTCCTAACACTGCAACTAGATTTATGCATCAAACAATGGCTCCTCGCCAGTCATCCAACTTAATGAAGGAATTGAGATTGTGCTCCCATTTGTTTTTCATTATGCTGTAGCCGAGGGTAGGGAGTCACATAGATTGCAATAGATTTTCCTGCCCAACCTGCAGAGGTAGGTGATTCAAGGATACAAGAGATCCAATTCCAAGGAGATGTGGCTATCAACTTATTTTCATATGTTTGGAAGGCTGACCTGAGTTGCAAATAGCATCAGAAATCTGAAATTGACAAAGTGGTTTTCTCTTGTATCTGTTGAAAGGATAAGAGATCATCAGAATGCAGGATAGTAAAATCTACAATTAAATTATATTGTGCCCACGAGGGCCAGTAGATCGATTTACCTCAGATGTAGAGGAATGGATTATGTCAGATAAAAGTATGGGCCTTTGGAGGAAACCAAACTATTTTGGGTATCACAGTGTGTGACATACAAGTGTCCCAAGCCTATAAGGTATCAGACAAAACAGGTTGGGAGGGAATTTATGAGCAGAACTTTGATCCAGCAACACATTGAGGCAAGGCACTTGTGTTATAGCCATTTCAATGGTGACCCAAAGGGAGGTATCAGAGGAAGGGTTTAAGCCACTAAGGACTGAGACATGTGGTAGGCTAAAGCAAAACCCTCAAACCAGGGAAGGCTGCGTCCACCCTTGGATCAATGAACTTGAAGCTTAATCCTACTAAGACCAGGTGGTCTGTTTTCCCAAAGAAACCATTTAATTATGCAGGAAAGTTGTCAAAATATTAGGGGAATAATGAGGACTATGTTATAAAAGAGAGAAGATAATTTCGAAAAAAAAAAAAAGAGAAAGAACTGCAATTTTCCTAATCAGAGAAAGCCCATGTTTGAGCAAACACTTATCATTGTGCTTCAGAGTGAGAGAGCAGGGTTATAGTTCATTGGAACTAGGTCTTCCTGGAAAACTGTGATATGGACTCCTAGATACTTAAGCACATCCCTTGACCATTTTATTTTTAGTCCAGAGCACAGGAAGTTGTCACAGAGAGAGAGAGAGAGTTCGGGGTAAAGATTGTCTTAGCTCTATTAACTGTCAAACCTGAGACAGCTGCAAAGTGAACAAGGATTTCAAAACCGTGTATGGGAGAATAAGGATTTTACAGTGAGAAGCATATCGTCCACATAAGAATGTACCAAACAGGAGAGATTCCCAACTTGAATGCCCTGAATATTAGGAGTAGACAGAAACTTGCATATGAGGGATCCAGCACAAAGAGAAACAAAAGAGGAGAAAGTGGACATCCCTGGTGGGTGCCTCTATGTAATTCAAAAGGGCAGAAATGGTACAACTAGTAAGGAGCGTGGCAGACAGGTGGTGGTATAAGATAGAGATCCAGGCTCAAAAATAGGGCCCAAACCATAGAAGTCCTAGATTTGATGCATATAGCTCCAGTGGACAGGATCAAAACTTTCTGAAATTGATCTCTAGGACATCCATAGGAGGGGTGCAGTTTTAGCGTATGGTTTCAGGTTAAGTAGGGTGCACAGAAGATCTGATCCAGACTTACCTTTTCAGAAACCCACCTGTGATGTATGCACCAAACTATGCAGTGCACTGTTGAGATGTATAGCTAAAGCTTTAACCAGAATTTTGTATCTGTAGGGAGAAGTGAGATGGGGTAATAATCGACACAATCTAACGGGTCATCCAAACTTTTAGGGAGAAGGATGATAATGGCTTTAGCGCATCATGGTTGGCACATAGCCATCTGTGAAGGCCTCTTGCAAGGCAGCAAGGAGTGGGGATAATAATGTCAGGCATCATCTGATACTATTCAACAGTAATGCCATCCCTCCTGGGGCTTTATTCTTAGCCAAGGATTGTAGTGTAGAGTGGAGTTTGACCTCAGAAAGGGGCATCTAACTGATCCCATTAGGTAGACAAAACTGGGGTAGCAGTGTTTCCCAGGAAGGACTGAATGTGGCGCAAGTGAGGGACATGAGTCAGAGGAGTAGAGTTGCTCATAAAACCTGCACATAGTGCCTTTCGCCCAGGGAGAGGTTTGTGATAGAACCATCAGGCTTGTGAAGTGCAGCAAGCCATCATTTGGCCTGTTGCTTACATAAATGGTAAGCTAAAAGCCTACTGCTTTTCTCACCAGAATCACAGTAAGAGTGACCACTCCTAATCAGCTGCCATTCTGTCTTCCAGGATAGTAGAGGTGAAGCCTGTATTTAGTCTCCAGAATAGATGCTTATAGTGAAGGATCAGGGATAACAATTGTTTAAAGTGCTGTTCCAGCAAGGAAAGAGTTTGGGTCAGCTCAGTGATTTTTGTTTCTCTTTCTTTTCCATTTCTGGTGGAACTAGGCAATGATGCGACAATGCAGGAAAACTTTAAATGCTTCCCAAACAACTCCTGATTTGACAACAGCAGTTTGATTGTGTTGGAATAGAATTGCACTTCTTTGTGTTTCCATTCACAGAAAGTAGAATCTCACATGAGCAAGGGATTACTGTGCCAACAGATGGAAGGGGGCTCTAAGGAGTTGGGTTGCAATGTGAGAGGGATGGGAGCATGGTGAGAAATCTAAATATGCCTATAGATAGAGTCCATTACAGTAGAAGCCACCAAATCATTAACTAGGCGATAATCAAGTTAACTAAATGAGGAATGTACCATAGAGTGAAAGAGAAATTTGATCAGCTGAGTGAGTAATTTGCCAGATGTCAAACAAGCCCCATTCGGACATATGTCTGGTCAAGGTTGCATGTGAGCTAGGCTAAGTATTGGGCATGATTTTAGATTTATCCATAAAAGGATCTAATATCAGGTTAAAATTCTCCAACCAGTATGGGACAATGGGCATTATTGTGCTCCTCCACCAGGATCTGGTTTAAATGGTGATAAAATGCTGGATTATTGAGGGCATATACTGAAACATGACACAGATGTCCACCTGGGAGAGAAGATGACCTTGGCAGCAATCCATCTGCCATCCTAATCTGTAACTGTATGGATAATTTTCCAAGGCAGAGTATGGCAGATTAAAATCATGATACTGTAGCTCTAGATTTACTGGAAGCAGAACTATGCGCCAGTTGTCCTACCCAGCCATTCTTCATCCATGCCTCAGTCTTTGCAGTGAGGTGCATCTCCTGGAGAAGGGCCACATCTGCCTTAAATGCCCTAAGATGATGCAGGACTTTGTATGCTTTACTGGATGATTTAACCCTTAATGTTCAAGGGAATGAACCTCACTGGGGTGCTGACGTCCCGAATGGCCATATATTAAGGGAAAATAATCAATTGGGAAAGTAGAGTAGAACAGTTAACACGTCAGTCTCCACAACGTGCTGCAAAAAGGTACTTGATTAAAGTACCTACAATAAAAGGGTAACAACTGTAGTTATGCACTAATGTGACTCTGTAAAACTCAAAGAAAACTAGTACAGTTGTAATACAACAATAGGAGGTAATAATCCACTAACCTAAAGAGCAACTTTCTATTATAATAAAAGTTTGCAAACACTAGATTTACACAAGTCATGTTTTCACATTACTGTTTTCTAGTTGTTTATTTCTTTTGCTATTCCCGTTCTGTTAGTCTACTAACTATTTTAGATAATGAAGCAATTGTTTCACAGAGTCTTTCAAATGTATCTCTCCCTTGCTAACCACACAATTGCTGTTTGTGATATCACAGTCTGTTGTCATGGTGAGTCCTATGATGTCATAAACAAAGGCACTGTGAGGTTAATAGGGTTGAGGCAAATGTTTTCACTGTTTTCTATACAGTCCTTTTAGATGGACATCCGAGATATGCTGTAAATCTTAGAAAGGAACATTGACAATAAAAAAACAACAATGGGCCAGATTCTAGACTGCTGGTGCAAATCTCCACCAAAGGTGACTTGCACCAAACACAGTTGTGCCAGAGACCCTACACCTGTTTCTCTATCAGGCAGGGTCTCCATGGCTAAGTCCCATCACTTGTGCCAGCTGTACCGGTATGACAAACAGAGGGCATACCCGCAAGCCTGTGGCTTGCCCAAGTGCAGGGCACAAGTGCCCTCCCACACACACACAGCCCCACAGGGCTAGTGGACCACAACCCCCAACAATGCCCCAAGCCCCCAAACAAAACACACTGACAGGGCTAGCACCCCTCACCCATGCCCATTCCCACATTAATAGTAAGCGCCTCCACTCACAAATCCCGTAATTGCGATATGCCACAAAATTTATTTACAAAGCCTCCAATCTCCCTGGTAGTCTGGTAGCCACCCCACCCCACACAGCAGTGCAGTCCACCCTGCACCCCACCCCACCCCCAGCAGGCGACCTTTGGCCACCTCTCACCACCATGGCCAGCCACCGACTGAGCTCCATATGGCGTATGCTACTGTAAATAGTGTGTGCTCAATGAATGAGCTGTCATTCATTGAGTGCATACTCTTTACAGTAGTACACACTCACAGAGCTAGTAGGTGGCTGGCTGTGGTGGTGAGAGGTGGGCTGTACCAGTCGCGCCGGTTGGATGAGAGCGGAGTGCAAGGTGGACTGGCACTGCCGGATGGGGGGTTGGGGGCTACTAGACTACCAGGGAGATTGGGGCTTTGTAAATAATTTTGTGGCATATCACAGTTAGTGAGGATTGGTGAGTGGAGGCACTAGCTCCTGTGAGGCTGTTAGGTGTACAGTATTGTGGGATGGGGTGGGGTTCTCATATCCCTGTGGGGCTTATTTCAATCATTATTGTGGGATTGGGGGCAGGGGGTTCGATAGCCCTGTACAGCTTTTTCTACTGGTTTGGGGCTGGGGCTGGGGTGGTTGCATATACTGGGGATTGGGGCTGGTGGCACATTGGAGCATCCCTTGATGTATACAGTACACTTACACCCGCTATTTGCTGGTGAAACTGTACTTTGATGGATGTCTTTGGGGTTGTTGTAGAATAGCAAATTTGGGGACTTGAGGCTGCCCTTCCAAAATAGGGCATAACTACTGCCATAAACCCCTAGTGCCATGTCGCAGGGGGTTTATGGTGTATTTGGTGGTGTATGGCCACTTTGGCGCAAGCTGCCTGAGACATGTCACAGCCTGCTTTGCAGAATACCACATGTCGAATCTTGGTAAACTGCTACTTGCACAATTTTTTTTGTTGCAAGTCAATTTACACCAGGCGAATCTTTCAGAATTGGTACCAATGTATTCTTTAGTAAATTGTAACAGCTGAAACATTTTATTTATGAAAGCACATGTGAAGTGCAAAGCTGCTGTTTAAATGGACACTGTCAACCTGTTTTTCATCATATTATTTTCTAGTTAAAACCCACATTTTATAATTGCTTACCTTCTCTAAAATTCATTGATGTTGCTGTTTGTTTTGTCTGTCTCTTATTTAGCAGAACTGAAATGCATGCTAATGTATATTTATAAACAACCTTGTTTTGTTTACAATCTTGATCTGTTCTTACTGCATACTTCCTGAGCATTAGAAACACACCCAAACAGTGCAGTCACTCATGAGGCAATAGTCTCCTAAACTCCCACTATATCATGAGGGGCTAGACTGTGCTGGAGGTGTTCCAAGTCCAGGAAAGATGCAGTTGGAGCTGATCAAGGAATGTAAACAACCCTGTGTTTGTGTGGTAACACTAGTATGGTGGGGAGTCTGTTTTCACTTTTTTAAAGAAAAAGAGTCAAAATCAAACTACCAGCTACATCAGCAATCTTTACAGTATGTTGGCAATCATAAAATGTGTTTTAAACTAGGGACACATTGAGTCCTAAGGAGTTGACAGTGTCCCTTTAAACAATAACTATATACAAATAGAACTCAAGGCTATGACCTTCAACAATACAAGTATGAAGCCCTGAGCTAGATAACATCTCAGTAAATAACACTGGACCAGTATAAGAGTATCCAGTAGATAGAAATAAAAGGAATGAGGAAAGAAAGGATATAGTACTAAACGGATTGTAAAGGTGCACCTCTACCATGTAGAATGGAGGATAACCGTGATAGCTCTTCCATGTCCTGCAAGCAAGGGTACCAGTGGGGCATAAAGAAAAGTAGAGGCCACTGAAAGACTTCCCACCATGGCTTTAAAATCAGAACACCAGGTGATACAACTGCAACAGTTCAGCCTTTCACACATTCACACCCATGCACTCTCACAAACATAGATATCATCACCATGGCATCAAAACAGTGTCTTTAGTTTAAAAAACACATTTAACGATTGGTCATATTCTGTAGAGATTGCTGAAGTAGCTGGCAGTTCAATTGTAACTTTTTTCTTTTTAAAAGTGAAAAGCACCCTGCCCACCGTACTGGTGTTACCACACAAAACCTGTTTTACAGTTTTTGATCAACACTGATTGCATCTTTTCTGGACTTGGTAACACTATAAAAAGTCTAGCCACTTATGATGCAATGGGAGGAGAGAAATCTATTGCATCATGGTGGCTGCACTCAGAGGTCTGACATGTCTTTTATGTGCAGAGATAAGCAATTTGCCCTTTACTGCTCACCTTGACTCAAAACTTATATCCATTTTTTTTACCTTCGGTATATATCAAGTTCAGTCTTAAAATTTTTCATGTTTCTACTACCCACTAAGTCTATTGGAAGGTTATTCCAAACTGACACTACCCTGTAAGAACACCACATTCCTCTTTTTTGGTATGTGTCAACTCACCCTTGCTGGAGTAGATGTGACCTAGTATCATGTTGTATGTTTCTTGTTTCCAGTCCCATAAATCATAGTTGTTAAAAGCTCTATAAACTGAACATATATCACCTCTCAACCTACTGTATTCAAGTGTGTATAGCCTAATTTATCTGACCTCTCCTTGTAATTTAAATCCTGCATACTTGCTAACATTATAGTTGTTCTACATTGAACCCCTCCTGGGTTCTTATACCACTCTTGGAATATGGTGCCCAAAACTGGCTGCAATAGTTCAAATGTGGCCTTACCACTTAATTGTAAAGTGATTGCACCAGTCCATCCTATTTGTATCCTTCTAATGCAGCCCAGCATACTATAACATTTTTGGCAGTCAGGGTACAGTGTTTTTAAAGCTGAACTCATCAGTCACATTAATTCCTAAATCCTTTTCCTCAGTTGTTTTCTTAATACCTGGCATTTAAGTACATATGTTGTTCTTTTATTGTTCTTCCCTAGATGCATTACCAAACATTTGTCTACAGTGAAATGTAGCTTATGTTCTTTGGCCCAGTGTTCTAGTTTTGATAGTTCCTTCTTAAGGTTAATCAATTTCGAGATGTTACTAACCACCAAATCTATTTGGGTGTCATCTGCAAACCTTGAATGCCAGACTCCTCATTTGCTATTCATAGAGGACGATAACTGTTAAATAAGCACAGCTCCAACACTGATCCCTGAGGAACCCCACTAGTCACCGCCATCCATACAGAGTAATCCCTGCAATGTTACTTGTTGCTCTGTTGGTGAGCCAGAAATCTTTCAGTTAACCAATCTTGGGTTTAATCCCATACTTCTCAGTTTGTTAATCAGTTTGAGATGAGGTGCCACGTTGAAGGCCTTACTGTAACTGAGGAAAAAGCATCCACTGACTTCCCCTGATCCAGAGCCCTGCTTACTTAGTTGAAGAAGTATAACAAGTTGGTCTGACATGATCTCCTTGTAAAGCTTTGTTGTGTGGTATTACCAGGTTATGATTGATAATTAAATTGTATATTTCTTCTTTCACTATTTTTCTAATATTTTGCACAAGACCAAGGTCAGGTTAAGAGGTCTATAGTTTTTGCAGTTTGACTTGCCACCTCTTTTATTCAATGGGATGACTGTTGCTTTTCTCCAGCTGGATACCCCATTTCTATTGTCCAGGGAAGATTGGAATATTTTAGTTATAGGCCCAGCCAATTCATCTGCTAGTTCCTTAATCATTCTAGTATGTAGTCCATCTGAGCCTGGTGCCTAATTTAGATTTATCTGTCTTAATCTAATTTTAATAGTTTTCATCAGTCATGATTCTGTGGACTACCTTCAACATGTTGTTTTGGCATGAGATTTTGTCTTTGGATCTAAACACAGTGCATGAATAATTATTGAACATCTCTACCACATATTTTCATCTGTAACCAAATTTCCTACTTCATCCACTGAAGGGCCTTCTTGTGAAGCACTGTTCCTCTTATAATTAATGTGATTATAAAATGATTTATAATTATCTATAGTCTTACATGCTAACTAAAGTTCATATTTCCTTTTGCTTTCTTTACATACTTTTTATATTCTTTAGTTCTGTCCTTGTAAGTATCCCAGGCTTCCTTTGAGTTATGCTTTTTGCTTCTTGCATGCTTTTTCCTTCCCTATTATTCTTCTTAACGTTTTATTTAACCATCCTGGCATCCTGCCATTTTTACTGTATTACAATTTTCCTGTACAAATTTAACTATAAGTTAATTTAGTTTAAGCATTAGTATTTCCCACTTTTAATTTTTATTTTTATTTCACAGGCTCTTCCAGTTCCTTGCCTGTAAAGCTTCCATCATCCTGTTGAAATCTGATTTGTTAAGTAGCTATAATACCTGACATTGTGGGGGTGGTATTGTACTATACTGGGAGCCTAGGGGCATAATGAGGCCCAACACTGCAGGTAGAGGGCCTTATAGTGCCTGAAAGGTCTGGTACAGCACAATACTGCCCACCCTGGAGGGTATTATTGTGCTTAGAAAATGGACATCAGTGTAAAATTTAATTACGTAATAAAATAACAGTGGAAATAACTTTGAAAAAATAAATATTAAAAAAATTGGGAGGTAAAGTAGTCCCTTTGTTTCTGTGCTGTTCCATCTTCTGTTGCCCCAACAAGAGCCATTCTCTTTTACGTATCCCCACCCCACCATGTCAAGAAGAAGAGATGGATTTTTATAAAGTCTCCTCCCCAAAATCAAAAACACTTAGCTGCCTTTCCTGGAAGAATTTTCTATTTTTCTTTGGGAAGATATGGCTGTGAGGCATGTGATCTTATGCAACCCTGGGCTGTAAAACCAGGAAGTGGAGATCAAAAGTCCGATTTATGATGGCAGTGATCTTACTTATTTGTTCATTTTTTAAGTTTAACACACCAGCTCTTTGCTGGCATTATATAGTGTCCCCATAAATGTGACAGGTAGACAACAGGAGCCAAGCCAGCATTATGTATCACTGAGAGAATGGAAGCAGACTGAGACAGTCAAGTGATACCACTGATCACCGATCTGCACAGAGTAAAGTGGCATCATACAATTCTTTTATTTTTGGAATACATGTTTCAGAATATTTTTTTAGCAGGGTGCAGCAAATGGGATGGATAGAGGGATCCTGGAAGCTGTCATATTTTCAGCTGGGGCAGTTCATGGCTCACTTAGTGAGCAGAAAGTAATGGTGCTGAATGGAACATTAGCAGCATTGTAGCTGATCATCTGGCAAATATGGTTTGTGGTCTGAATGTTGAAAAAAGGCTAACGCTGTCATGTCTAAGTGAGAAATGAATCTTGTATGCGTGCTGCCTGAACTTGTATAGTGTGCTGGTTGTAGTCAGGTTGGGGAGAGGTCTCTTACTTGCTAACTGAGAAAAAAAAACATGGGAGGTGTTAGCCTTTTCCAATATTCTACTGGCCCAGTAATATTTAAAAGCAATATGAGGCAACAGAGACTGGGACTACTGTGTCCAGTCTCTTGTTGTCTCATACCAGACCGACTGATTAGTGATTTTAGTCAGTCGGTATCAGAATGAACTTTGCCCATTTTCTAATGCATTTTCTTTTGGTGTTAACACTTATCATATATTTCATGTCTAAGATATTAAACATTACCGCATTATGATTACCTTCTAGTGGTTCAGGTGTGCTGCAGTTACTAATTTGATCATCTACATGATTTAGTACAAGACCTAATATATGCTCTCCATTTGTTCCTGATTTAACATATTGCTCAACATTTAGTTTATTAATGGTATATAAAAGAAAAAAATCAAGAGGTGTCCTGCCTTCCATGGAGAACCATTTGATAATGGGCATATTAAAATTCCCTAAGCATATCATTCTATCATCTGCATTTAAACTGTTCAGACATGTAACATCATATGGTTTAGTTCCATATTTTGAGAGGGTGGCCATAAGCTAACCTCAATATGATTTTGTTTTCCTGCATTAGGGATGAGTTTCTACCAAAGTTGCTCCAGGTCACTGTAATTTTCTTGCAGAATTGAATATTTCTACCCCTGTATCATCCTCCTGTCACCAAGTCTCAGTGATTGCATCTATATATATATATATATATATATATATATACTCTTCTTTGGTTAGCATGTGTTCTAAATCATCCATTTTTTCATGAAGC
Source organism: Neoceratodus forsteri (assembly GCA_016271365.2). Taxonomy (NCBI): domain Eukaryota; kingdom Metazoa; phylum Chordata; order Ceratodontiformes; family Ceratodontidae; genus Neoceratodus; species Neoceratodus forsteri. Next base: position 1,550,262,694 of record CM057453.1, on the reverse strand, counting down.
TCCTTGCATTTATTAATAGGACTTTTCAGTCTCATTTTATGTTTTTTCATTTTAACTTTTGTGCTTTCAATATGTGCATTTTTAGTGGTTTACTCTCCACGCCCTTCCCCATATACAGTTTAAACATGTCTCAATGTTTCTATCGATTCTGTCACCAAGGACCTTTGAGCCATCCCATTCAAATACAAACTGTCATGGCCATATAGTTTTATGTCTCTATTAAACCTACCCTGATTTTTGAAACTAAACCTCTTTTTGCACCAACACCTCAGCTAGCCATCAAAATGCTTAAAACATGTTTTTTCTTCTGCCAGCCATCGGTACTGTAAATATTTCTGATATAATTACTTTGCTATCCCTATTGTTTAATATTTCCCAACCTCCTCAAAATCCCTCTGCATATCAGCTTCCTTCTTGCTGCCTATATCATTAGTTATCACATGTGGTACAGTTATGGGGTTAATGAGGCGGTGCCTTTCAGCAACCCATCAATGTTGTTTTTTAATAACCACAATCTTTGCTCCAGAAAGGCAACTGACCATAGTAGTCTCTTTTCTATCCTTACATATAACTTTATCCATGAATTTAATATTAGTGACACTAGATAAAGTGCTGTGGTCAGATGGTTTCACTATTGATTTCTATAAAACCTACTGTATGCATCTGAACTTGCTCCTATCTATACAGAAGTCTTTACTGATATTCTTGAGAATGGTATATTGGACCCCACATTGACTGAAGTTATAATAGTGTTACTGCCTTAACAGGGCAAGAACCTGACTGGGTAGTCATCTATGCTATATCTTTATGAACTAAGACCTCAAGATTTTGTGCAAACATTTAGCCTCTAGAATAAATAAGGTTTGGAGTCCTTTAATAGGCCCAGAGCAAGCTGGCTTTATGCCCACTAGATCTTCCGCTGATCATCTTTGTAAATTGACCCACATATTCTCAGCATCTGGGGATCCAGACTGTCCAGCGATACTGGTATCCTAGATGCCAAGAAAGCTTTTACCGGTCTCTTTGGCCCTTTTGTTTGCTGTTTTAGAATGGTTTGGTTTTCCTGCTCAATTTATAGGCTGATTAAGGCCCTTTATCCTCGTTCTAGTGTTAAAATATATTGTAATGGGGCCCTTTCCCGTTGTTCACACTTTATAATGGAATGCATCAAGGCTGCCCTTTGTCCCTATTTTACTTAATTTCTACCTGGAACCCTTAATCCTCAAACTAAAAGCTAACCCCTTATCACAGGGATACCTATAGGATCTGCCCAATACTGATTATTGGTCTCCGTGGATATTTGTTTACATTTCACCCAACCCTGACCTCTATTGTGGCAGCCATAGACACTATTAATACTTATGACATCCTTTTGAACTATAAATTGAATACCAGTTACACAGTGGTGATGCCACTTAACAGTGGCCTCAATAAAGTGGATATATTACAACTGGGTCTTATATAGGCACCCTAAAAAAAATTATGCTATCCACAGTAGGATTGGAGCTTATGAAAGATTTGACCTACTTCAAAACTTATAGTATCTCATTGCTGATGTTTAATCAGACTTGGAAGAGCTGGAATGCACTGCCCTTGTCAATATGGGGCACAATCAATACTGTTTAAATGAACATACTCCTATACTCTTTATACCCTACACATACTGAATATATTGCACCCATTAGCATCATTTAACAAGTTGCACTTCTAATATCTATCTTTATATAGGCCAGTAAAGCTCCATGTAAGCATACCAAAAGCTCACTACTCCTAGAGAGCTTAGAGGTCTTTAGTTAACAGATTTTGTAAGCATATTACTGTGCTAGCCATAGCAGTAAACTGCATCAGTGCCTCAATATTGCAGTCTCAGATAAAACAACATCCTTTGTCCTCCTGTGGCTTTTAATAGAAAGGGGAACTGGTTCAGTCTCTCCCCTCATTATTATTTGTGAAATTCAAATTACTTCGTCTACCATACAATCATCAGTGATCAGTACCTCCCTCAGATGACATAAACAAATGACTACAGTCATGTCATTAAATCATGCAAAAGACATTGCTCAACCTGTCACTAAAACCCCAATCTTAAAATAGGTGGAAAAGTAACACCATACAACTGTATACTGAACCTTAGTGATACTCCTCTTTCAAAGTTTCATATAGTCCAAACTACAATTTCATTTCACCAACAGAATGGCATTTAAATGCCTACAACTTAAACACATCATAACCCACCACATGGGGACACCACCATGTCTCACAATGTCACATTCCTTTTCTCTACTCTACAAGATCTGGCATCCTTAACCCACACTATTTCTAAGATTTGCCATACCCTATTAGCAGAACTGAACTGTGTGGGTGATTGTATTCTCTATACTAGAATAATGTTTTCTTAAACACCTCTTTGAATTGGCTTAAAATTTGGAAAACATCTTTCTAGTTATATTACTGAAGACAAACTATGCTTGACACAATTTTACATTTTGTGCAATCTTTATTATACTTCCCAGAAGCTAGCCAAAATGGGCAAACAGCAATAAGCACTTGCATCAGATGCGGCTTAGGAGAGAGAACCGTAATACATATTCTGTGGGAGTGTCCCAATGTACAACCTCTCTGGTGGGAGATAAGAAAGCAAACATACCCTTTTCTGGGTCTTGATGACTACTTCACAATGAAGACATGTATACTTGGGGATATTCACACCATAGCTGCCAAAGAACAGAAATACAATATGATCGTGATATCAATGTCAGTTAAGAGATTGATACTAATGCGTTGTAAGGACCAAGATACTTTATCATATACAGAATGGCATAATGAACTACTAAGTAATTTCTTGCCAGAAAAATGATAGCCAGCAAACACAGTCACATGCCACTATCTGAAAAAGGTGGAGTAACTTGCATATCCTCTTTACTCATTGACATGTTCCATATGTCACTATCAGACAATATCCTTGTTTAGACTGATATTTATGCCACAGTGTCATTCCTTATTATTAATCTGGACTGCCAGACTTGAACAACCTTTGCTTTTGAATTAGAGTACCTGGATAGCCTACTTATTTGTTGCACTCTCTCTTATAAATAGTTTGTGGGTGGTTACATTTTTAGTTTTGTACATTTTTGTATGTTAAAATTTTATAAAATAAAGTTAATTTCTAAAAAGACGTAAACTAAGGTAAAAAACAGACCCACTGCCAAAACTACCCCAACATTTCTTGGACCCACAGAAGATGATTAGCCCAGTCCTCCCTACACCTTGGGTAGCAATCCAGCTCTGAAGAAGAAGCACTGAAAAATAACTACTATAACTACATTAACAGTGGCACTGCAAATTCACACATACTTTTTAGGCTCAACATGTTTATATGATAGTGCTAAAGCAGACTCAAACTTTACCCATCTTAAACATTTTGGGATAAAACTTGGAGGATATCTAAGTTAGGCCCTTCTCATGAACGCTTAGTGATAATACTTAAATCACCCACAAAATGGGTTTATGGTGTTACCCCAAAAACATTTTTAAAGGATTTATATTTGATCACTTAGGTCCAACTAAACTTCACTCAAAGTGAGAACTGCAAATGTTTAAATGCCAAGTCATATCCTGCTAAACATTTTATGGCTAAAAACATAGTCCTATAAATTGTGAATTGTGTCTGTATGGGGACTTTTTAGACAAATTATTTACAAGGTCATACCATGACCAGTTTTAAAACATTTTGGTCCAGACATGAGGATGGCTTACATAGGACCCTTCCTCATGACCACAGAAATGGTAGAACTTAAATCCCTACAGAATGTTTTTTTTGGGTTAGTACAAACAAAATAAAATTTTTTGAGTTTAAACATTCACTGCTTATGTGTCCATGAGAAGAGGGCCTATCTCAGTAATTCTCAAGACTAGACTGAAAATGTTAAAAATGGGCAGATTACAGGCATTTGGACATTAACAAAGTCTGCTGAGGTCCAGCACAGCTGCTTCAATGGTGCAGCTGCTTTGGGTATTCACAAAGTCTGCTAAAGGTTCAGTGCAATGTGTGCTACAGAGCACTCATGAAATCTGCTACAAGTCTGGCACAGTGTGTGATGATACAGCAGCTCCAGTCCGCTCCTGAAATCTTCTACTGGTCTAGTCCAATGAGTGTTAAGATGCAGCTGCTTCAGACTTCTTGCAAACTGTGCTACAGGCTCATGCAATGTATGTAATGAAGCAGCTGCTTTGTGCCACTTGAGAAGTCTACTATAGGTACAGCACAATGTGTGGGATGTTGCAGCTGTACTGGGCCACTCCCAAAGTCTGCTACAGGTACAGTGCAATGTGTACAATGATGCAAATGCTTGGGCCACTCATAAAGTCTGCTATAGATCCAACAGCATGCATGCGATAGTGCAGCGGTTCTGGCCACAAGCACAATGCATGTGTGATCAAGGCAGGTTCTTTAGGCCACTCACAAATTGTGCTAGCTGTCTGGAACAATGTTTGTGATGATGCAGCTGTTTGGGACCACTCATGAAGTCCTCCACAGGTAAGGATGATGCAAAGTGTGCAATTATGCAGCTGCTTGAGCAACTCACAAAGTGAGTGCAGGCCTGATGCAATGTGTGTGCTGATGAAACTACTTTAGGCTACATGAACAGTCTGCTTTAGATATTGGGCAATGTGTGTGATGGTTTAGGTGCTTTGTGACAGCTACAGTGTTCATCATGAGTTACAAGAAAGATAAAACCTGAAGGTGTCAGTTGCTTTTATATGTTCTTCAAAAGTAAGGAAATAAATTGCAGGAAAATGGCGCTGAATCTATTATGGTCAAAGCACAAGGCAGGCAAAGTAGAAAATGAAAGATTAGGTAAAGTCACTGGAACCTTAGCAATTTGATGGTGTGCTGTTCCTTGGTGTTTGAATGATCATGTAATGCAATGCTAGCATTACCATAACATTGGCTCCTTTCATGCAAGCACTGTTGTGTTGCTAATTTACATTGCCTGAAAATCATTGATGATACAGTATTAGGATTTTGCCAACACTAACACATGATCTTTCAAATACTAAGGAACACTGCACTACACATTTGCCATGGTTCCACAGACTTGTTTCTCTAAGTTTTGATATCTTTACTTTTTATGATTTGTGATCCAACCCTAATACATGCATTAGCAAGGTATTTATTTAGGGGAGTAGGGGTTCTCTCTCTCTCTCTCTCTATATATATATATATATATAGATATAGATATAGATATATGTATGTATATGTGTGGGTGTATATATATCTATATCTATATCTATATATATAAATATATCTATATATATATATATATATATATATATATATATATATATAGATAGAGCATATAAATATATTAATGTGTAATGCTATCATGGTATATGTATAATACTACAGAATGTTGTGTTGGTAGTCTTTTAGCAGACCATGGTGTTTCACACAATTTGCAAAGGGTGTCTTCTGTTAGCACCCTTGCAAATTGTGTGAGAGGCCTTCGCACCATGCAATTCTAAGCAAGTTGGAGCAGCATAACATTCTGTGGTGATTTGCATATGCAGCCCATGATGCTTGCATTGTGGGGGCATGTGATTTTGTATTTTCTTGAAACTTGGCTTCCCAGCCAAATGCCCTTTGGGTAATTCCTTGCCTCAGTGTTTGCACAGAGGTTCTTTGTCTTTTAGATATATGTATGCTATAATCCACGACAGACCATGGGTGTATTGGGCCATTAATGCATGCCCTGGGTGTGTTGTGAGGCATGAGGGCTTGCCTGAGTGACTTCAACCAGCTGGGAGGTGTATTAATGCCCTAATACACCCAGAGGACTGGAGTGGGTTATTGCACTTATAAAATGGTATGTTTTGCAAGTGTTTTAACTACTCAAATCATTTTAAAATCGTTCAAAATTGTATTTTTGTGCACTTTGTCCGTCCGCCTTAAAAAGTAGGTCTTTTTAAAAAAGTTTTTCTCATCTAGCGCTGGCTCTCATTGGTTGCCAGTCATGTTTGCGTGGTTTTGAAAAAAAAATGGGGATTGTATTTCTCGTCAAGCAAGAGTTTACAGAGGACTCGGTTGTAAAATTTGTAATCATCAGACACTTGAAAATGTCAAACTGTGTAGATATTTCTGGCTGTCGATCCATTTTTCATTCTCTCACTTCCAACGCTATTCTGAATGATGGTTGTTCAAGTGGGAGAAGGTGAAGTCACTGATTTTCTTTTTTTGCATTTGACTGTGCGTGCCAGCAGAAAAAGGTTCTCATGCCAACTGTAGGTCTATTGGGGCATTAATGAATGGTCAGCTGACAGTTTCTGCTCAATGGCATGCATACATTTGACGTGGACCTAAATCCTATGAGATGAATCTGAGCTACTATGGGATAAATTCAAAATTTTACATTCATCCACATAGTAGATGCATCATCACAGATTTATTCACATAGTAGATATGTCACAATCACTCCAGAACATATTTAAAATGTTCAGCCTCAGTACCAGTACTAGCTATATTCAAATGCAAATAACTTTCAAATGAAAAAAGATAGCATAGGAGCTCTAGAAGCAAGAAGTGATTCTGCTGCTGTACAATGGACTGGTTAGACCACACCTTGAGTACTGTGTGCGGTACTGGAGACCACACTTGAAGAGGGACATACAGCTCCTGGGAGGGTACAGAGGAGGGCAACTAAGATGATACGAGGGCTAGGGATTTGACATATGAGGACAGACTTGAGGAGCTCTGCCTGTTTTCATTGGAGGAGAGGAGAGACAGGGGGACATGATTGGAGGTCTTCAAGTACCTCAAGGAATAAATAGGGTAAACATGGAGGGATCTTTAGACTAAAGCAGGAGGTATCACCAGAGGGCATGGTTTGAAGTTGGAAGGTGGAAGGGTGAGGGGAAAGAGGAGGAGGTTTTCACTGAGAGGGTGGTGGACCCTTGGAATATACTGCCTGGCGAGCTGGTTCAGAGATCCACAGTGGAGGGCTTCAAGAGAGGGTGAGACAGACACAGAAAGTGGATCTATCAGATGATGGCCTGTCCCAGGGGTGGGGAAGGATGATAGGGGTTTCTGGAGCACAAGGGATGGGAGGGCCTCGCACCCAACTAAGGATCTAAGGTTCGAGCAGACTTGATAGACTGTAAGGCCTAATCTGCTGGCAAATAGTATAATGCTATGAGCATGAAAGTTGTGCAGCACACAATTATCTACAAAATGAGTGGTATTTCATTTATAGATACCTTATAGATTTTTGATAATTAGCAAAATGCTGCAGAAAATTCATTTTTTTCATTTGTCCAAGACAAATGTAAATAACTTTAAAATGAAAAAGGATAGCATGGTACTGTGAGCACAAAGTTTATTTGACGCAGAAATATCTACAAAATGAGTGGTGTTTCATTTATAGATACTTTTTAGTTTTTTCAGAATTAGCAAAAACAGCAAAAATTCAATTTTGTGCACTGTTTCATTAAACAAATGCAAATAACTTAAAACAAAAAGATAGCATGGTACTTTGAGCACAAAAGTTGTTCAGCATAAAATAACTACAAAATGTAATGTGTTTTGTTTCTAGATTCATTTTAGATTTTCTATAATCAGCAAAAATGGCAGAACATTCAATTTTTATTCACTTTTTGACTAACAAATGCCCCTACAAAAGCAAAAACAAAAGATTGCATAAATGGAATATAGCAATGGAAAACTTGTGTAATAAATGATTTATCTGCACTTGAGCAGTTTGACCTCCGGACACCACACTCGTGGCTTACACCACTCGTGAGGGTTACTCAAGGTCAAACTGCTCTTGTGCAGATAAATCATTTATTACACTTGCTTCCATTGCATATCCCTTTATATATTCATGGCAAAACTCAGTTTAATGCATCAGTTAGGGTTGTTGCACATCGACAAAAGTGAGGAAATTCAGTGATAGGGTTGCCACCCTTGCAACCCATGCCCACCCTCCCCTACCAACAGGCATTGGGGTGTGTGTTGGGGTCGTCGGGTCTAACTCTCACCTATTCCATAAATAAATAAGCTGAGGTGGTGCAGTATAGGAGAATGGAGTGAGGAGTTAGGCCGCCCCCAACACACACCCTAAAGCCTGAAATTTGGAAAGCATGGTCTGGTACCATAGATAAATTATGCATTTTGCAGTTTCTTTGCTCACGCCCACAGGTCACATGGTTTGTGTGATCAGACCAAAAACTTTTAGGAGCATACAGCCAGGGTCCCCGATGTGCCTTTCGAAGATTTCGTGAAAAATATTAAACAGTTCAAAGATTATTCAAAAAAACTGTTCCCATTATAGTCTATGGGAAAAGTTAACAAACTATGCCAAAGTGTTGGAAATGCAGTTTTTACTGTCATGAATGACCCTTTTACTTTCATGATTCAGCCATTTTTTTTTCAGTTGGTGGCCAGAAAAATGCTTGGCATTTAAATGTGGAACCCTCTAGGGACACAATTCTTGTTATGTTCACCTAGTCGAGCCCTGAGGATGCTAGCCATGTCTTTTTTAGGGGTAAAACAACCCAGAAATATGATTTTTAACTTTTGTAAACAGTAGGGTCATAAAGTACTTTCACAAATATGACACTTTAGTGCTTTTTCTGAAATTGTCGTGATTTGTGAAAGTAATTTGCTACTATCTAAAACAATAGGAAATCTTTGCCACCCTGCTGAAAAACAACAGTTTGGTCCTTTGGGCTGAAATTCACAGGAAGAAAGCCAACATAACACAGATGTGCCTTTGGTGGTCTGGTGCCAAAATATTACATAGCTGCAAAGTTATGGCACTCGAAGTTGACACTTTTTCCGTAAGATAACATTACGGCATCTGCCATGTCTTTCGGTCTTGTATCTCGAAAATGGTTTGAGATACGGACTTTTCATCACAAAAATTCTTAGTCTGCTACTGGGGGCTAAGTACAAAATGAGCCTGGAAAGTCATAAATAATGTGAGACTTAAATTGTTTTGGTACGCATATAGTTCCTGAGATATAAGCAATTTAGTATTCCAAGTGCTCATTTTCTGTTCGAGAGCCACTATTATGCCTACATTCTTTGTATACACTGTGCTTCTGGATGCACATCTTTTGCACACAAAGCGTGTGTGTTTGCATTAATGTTATCGTTAGCATTTTCATTACCATTTGCATTACCATTGGCATTTACGTTGGTGCTTGCATTTCTGCTGTTGCTTGCATTACTGTTTCCTTGTGCATTGTCGTTACCATTGCCATTACTGTTTGCATTTGCATTACCATTAACGTTACTATTTGCATCTGCCATTTGCATTAACATTTGTGTTTGTGTTTGTGTTTATGTTTGTGGTTGTGTTTCCATTACCGTTTGCATTATCGTTTCTGTTTGCATCACCATGTGTGTTACCATTTGTGTTTGTATTTGTGCTTGCATTTGCATTTCTGTTTGCATTACCATTACTGTTTGCATTTTCATTAACGTCTGCGTTACCATCTGTGCTTGATTTCATGTTTGCACTTCCATTTCCATTACTGTTTTAGTTACCGTTTCTGTTTGCTTTTGTACTTGCGTTTGCGTTACTGTTTGCATTACTGTTTCCTTTCACCCCACCCTCTAGTGCTAAGGGTGAATGGTTGTTTTATAAATCCATTGTACTGTTGCAAAGTTACTAAGTTTCCAAATTTCAGATTTAACCTTAAATGGGTACTCAATCCTAACTATAGTGCCACTACCATGCCACTATAATATATAAGCATATATATATATATATATGTGTGTGTGTGTGTGTGTTATGTATAAATATATATGTGTGTGTGTATATATATATATATATATATATATATATATATATATATAATATATACATATATATATATATATATATATTAAAAACTCCATTTAATGCATCAGTTAGGGTTGTTCCACAGTGACAAAAGTGAGAAATTCAGTGTTGGGTTGAAAACCCCCTTGGTCCCCAGCCCACCCACCAACTGGCATTGGGGTGCATGTTGAGTCATCGGTCCTAACTCTCACCCCATCACATGTGTAAAGTAGAGGTATAGGAGAATGGGGTGAGAGTTGGGACCGATTACCCCAAGCGCACCCGATGCCGGTTAGGGGGTTGGGGGTCCAAGGGACTTTCAAATTAACACCAAATTTCTCACTTTTGTCACTGTGGAACAAACCTAACTGATGCATTAAATGGATTTTTGCTCTTAAATATATATATATATATATATCTATATATATATATATATATATATATATATATATATATATATACACACACACACACATACATATATATATATATATATATAAAGAGCAAAAACTTCATTTACTGCATTAGTTGGGTTGTTCCACACCGACAAAAGCAAGGAAATTGGTGTTAGGGTTGAAAGCCCCTTGGACCCCTCACAGCCCCTATCCGACATCCGGGTGCACATTAGGGTTGTCGGCCATAACTCTCACACCTCACATGTGTAAAGAAGCAGAGGTGTAGGAGAATGGGGTGAGAGATAGGGACCGACAACCTAATGCACACCCCAATGCTGGTTGGGGGTGGGGTCCATAAGGGGGCTTTCAATCCAACACTGAATTTCCTCACTTTGTCGGGAACAACCCTAACAAATGCATTAAACTGTTTTTTTGTCTCTAATTTCCTTCTTTTGAGAATGATAATGAGAAATATTGAATGTAATGCAGTGGCGGGAGTGCAGGGCCCTTTGGGCCTCGAGCTCTCACCACGTGATGTCTTGTCCCATAGTAACATTGTACCCAGAAATGCAAATGGTAATTTGCATGGTGAACAAAGAAAAACAGAAAGAGAAACAGTAGTGTAGACAGAAATGTTAAAAACAATGCAAAAGGAAGCGCAAATGAAAACGCAAAAGGTAAGCTACATGGGCATAGAAGCGTGAAAGTTAAGTGAACGGGAACGGAACCACAAGTGAAACGGTAACGGTAACAGTAATGGAAGCGCACAGGCTGGTTTTCCCCAAAAGCTGCATAGAGAAAGACAGTGAGTACAAAGAATGTATGGATAATAATAGTTCTCGGAGCAGAAAATGAGGGTTGGAATACTAAATTGCTTATATCTCAGGAACCATATGATGTAGAAAAAATGTAAAGTCATCTGATTTATGACTTTCCTGGCTAGTTTTTGCTTAGCCCCAACAGGGGCTGAGCATTTTCTGACAAAAAGTCCGTATCTTGCACCGTTTCCGAGATACAGGCCCTGAAAGGCGCGGCAAACGCGTAATGTTATCCTATGGGAAAAAGAAAAGTTCGGAGGTCATAACTTTGGCTTCCTGTAATATTTTTGCACCAAACCACAAAAGGCACATCTGTCAGATGTTGGCTGTGTTCCCTCAAATGTCAGACCCAAAACACCAAACTGTTACTTTGCAGCAGGGCACCAAAGTTCCTGTAATGCATTGGACACCGTAATGTTATCCTATGGGAAAAAGCATCAAATTTGGAGTGCCTTAACTTTGCAGCCATGTAATATTTTCAACAAAACACTGCAAGGCACATCTGTAAGATGTCGGCTGCGTTCCCTCAAATTTCAGGCCAAAACACCAAACCGTTCTTTTGCAGCAGGGTGCCAAAGAATTGCTGTCATTTTCCTACAGCCTAGAAAAGTACTGTTGAAGTTTGAGAAAGCTTTCCAAATTCATTCGACAGTGTCTAAGTGTGACAGTACTTTGCGAAAGTACTTTTTCCAGAAATTTGAAAACATATTTCTGGGGTGTTTTACCCCAAAATAAAAACATGACTAGCATCCTCAGGGTCCGACTAGGTGAATACAAAAAGAATTAGGTTGCTAGAGGATTCCAATTTTAAATGGCAAGCATTTTTCTGATCGCTAACTGAAAACAAAATGGCAGATTTGCAACAGTAAAAGGGCCATTTGGGAAAGTAAAACTGCATTTGAGACACTGTCATACTTTTTGTTAACTTTTCCCATTGACTTATAATGGGAACTTGTTTTTGAATAACTTTTGAACCGCTTAATATTTTTCACAAAATCTTCAAAAGGTACATCGGGGACCCGGCTGCCGTTCCTGAAGATTTCAGACCAGTCGCGTAAACCATGCGACCTGTAGAGATGACAGTAAAATTCCAGAAAGCGTAAAAGTGTTCACAGATCATGCTTAATATCTCCACAGCCGTATATGCAACCAGTACAAAACTTGGCAGATCCCAAGGCATATGGGTCTTGATCAGGTATTCCAAATTTCAGGCAAATCTGTTTAAAGGTTGCAAAGTTATTAAGGTGCAAAATTTTGGGTTTAACATGTAATGCTCCTCAACCCTAACTATAGTGGCACTACCATGCCACTATATATGTATATATATATATATATATATATATATATATATATATATATATATATTATAGTGGCATGGTAGTGGCACTATAGTTAGGATTGACTACCGAATTTCCTCACTTTTGTCTCTGTGGAACAACCTAACTAATGCATTAAACAGAGTTTTTGCCTCTAGTTTCCCTTCTTTTGAGAATGATGATGAAATAGTGAATGTAATGCTGCAGAAGCACAGGGCCCTTCCCATCACATGATGTCTTGTGACATAGTAACAGGAACAGGAGTGCAAACAGAACCGAGAACAGTGGCTCACATGGTAACACAAACATAAATGGTAAAGGAAGCGTTAATAGAGCATAAGCGCAAAGTGATGCAGGCGTAACAGTGATGCAAATAGACATTGAAGCGTATACAAAATGCAACTGGTAATGCAAACAGTGATGGCAGCAGTATTTTAAATGAAATGTTAAATGTCACAGCAAAAGAACGAGAAAGGAACAGAAAACAGAAACGCGAACGCAAGCGCACACGTAAACAAACCGTAAACACACAGGCATGGTACCGCAATCGAAATGCAAATGGTAAAGTTAACATGAAGAATAACACCAAAGGAAAGAGAAATCGAAACAGGAACAGAAGCGTACACATAAGCAAGAACGAAACATGCACTGGCACAGTACCACAATTGTAAACGTTAATGGTAATGGTAACAGCAACAACAGCAAAGGAAACAGAAGTGCAAAAGGAAATGCAAGCGATATGGAAAAGCAAACGTAATGTGCACGGGCACAGTACGCAATTGCAAAGGCAAATGGTAACAGTAACAGCAAAGAAGATGCAAAGCGAAAGAGAAACGAAACACAAACAAAAGGGCTGCCGGAAATGCAAATGGCAACATGCACGGTGATGCAAACAAAACACAAAGAGAAACAGTAGTGGAAATGCAAATGGTAACAGTAACGAAAAACAAGCGCAAATGACAACACAAAAGGTAACGCATATGGCATACACGGAACAGTAACGCAAACGGAGACATAAATGCAAGTGGAAACAGTAACTGTAACAGTAACGGAAGCACATACCCTAGTTTTGCAAACAGGTGCATACAGAAACAGTGTGTACAAAGAATGTATGCATTGTAATGGGGATCAAAGCTTAAAATGAGCATTGGAAGTACTTAATTGCTAATATCTCAGCAACCGCGAGGTATAGAAAAAAATTAAAATTTCACAAAAGCATGATTTTCCTGGGTAGAATTTTGTTATTACATAGCCCATAGGGCTCACCGTTTCGAGATACAAGTCCGAAGAGACGGTGAAGACGCCAGCATGTTAGTCTATGGGAAAAATCATCAACATCGGAGTAATGTAACTTGGGAGCCATGCAATATTTTTTCACCAAACCACCAAAAGGCATATCTGTGATGTTGGCTGCCTTCCCTCTAAATTTTAGCTCAAAGACCAAACTGTTCTTTTTGCAGCAGGTAGCAAATAATTCCAAGTCTGAAAAAGTAGTGTCACAATTTGCAAAGCTTTCACAAAATGTTGTGAAAGTGTCACAAGAGCGACATTACTTTGTGACACTACTTTGTACAGAAACTTGAAAAACATATTTCTAGGGTGTTTAACCCCAAAATAAAGACTTGGCTAGCATCCTGAGGGTCCAACTAGGTGAAGAGAAATAATTGTGGTCCTAGAGGGTCCCAATTTTAAATGCCAAGCATTTTTATGATCACCAACTGAAAACAAAATGGCAGATTTGCGACACTACTAGGGCCATTTGTGACACTAAAAGAGCATTCGTGAAAGTGTTGAACTTTGTTAACTTTCCCATTGACTTATAATGGGAACTTGTTTTTGAATAACTTTTGAACCGTTTAATATTTTTCAAGAAATCTTCAAAAGGCACATCAGGGATGCAAGCCACATGATCCCTGATGTTTTGGACCAGTTGCACAAACCATGCTACCTGTAGGTGAGAGCCTAGAAATCATAAAAAAGCGTAATTAGCAATTCATTGTAGCTAATAACTCCACACTATATCCAACCAATACGAAACTTGGCAGATCCCAAGATCTATCATTCCCAATCATATATGCTAAATGTCAGGCAAATCCATTAAATAGTAGCAAAGTTATTAAGGTGCACAATTTGACCCTTTAACATAAAAGTGCTACTCAACCTAACTATGGTAGCACTACACTGCTACCATAATATATATATATGTGTGTATATATATGTAAACAATAATGCCCAACAGGTGGGTGGTATTGGGCAATACCGGACTGGCCAGGGGCATAATGATGTCTGGCGCTGCGGCGGAGGGTTTTATAGCTCCAGGTCGGTCCGGTATTGCCCATACCGCCCCACCTGAGGGCATTATTGCACTTAGAAATTGGGCTTCGTGTAAATTTTATTAATTGATCAAATAAGTGAGGAAATGAGTTTAAACAAAATAAATATTAAAAAAAGATAAAATAGTCCCTACATTTGAAAGCTGTTCCATCTCCGTTGCTGCCCCCAACAAAGCCATTCTCATCTGGTTATACCACCTTCCCCAAAAGTTAAGAGTCACAAGTACAGTGCGGCACAACAGCACTAAGTTATTTTTTTTAAGTCTGAAGAGCAGCTGCTGTTTGAGGCAATTACTGTATATGAGAAGAGGCAGCCAGGTTTGAGAGGCTCAGCTGGAGATGTAAGTGAGCACGGACAGCTCCATAAATGAAGCAAGCGCCAAGAGACCTGAGAAGTCGGCAGAAAAAAAAAAAGGTGGTATTTAAAAATTTAAACGCTGATGTGATGTGGGAGAGAATTATATCTGTTATGGATAGTAAGGGACGAGGATTGTTGAATAGGAGGGTTTTCAGTTGTCTGCCGCATTCCTGGCGAGTACCGGAAGTGCAGGGCTGTAGGAACCGCCACCTCTCTCGAGGCAATTTCTTTTATGGACTGAAGAAACGGGTGCATTTTTGGATCGGGTTTATGTTTTTATTTTTTTAAAGAAAAGACATGCTTGAGCTGTTGTGAGAGTCTGTGTGTGCATGTGTGGGGGGTACCTCGATGCTCGCTAAGCAGGAAAAAAATGGCGGGTTTGATTTTTCTAATTCAGGGTGCCCAAGGATAAAGTTGGTAATAGGGCACCCTGAATTGGCACTGGTTTTAAGGGCATCTATTTAAACTTAATGTACTCCCTCTACTGCCCGTCAGCCAATCAGCGACTTTGAATAATCTTGCCCATTTTCTAACTATATATATATATCTATATAGATAGATAGATAGATATACATATATATTATACAGGCATGGTGGTGCCTGTATATTAGAGATTGAGTTAGCTCTTAATGTTAAACCTTGATTTTGGCACCTTAATAACGTTGCCCAGTTCAACTGATTTACTTGAAATCTGGAAAGCACAGAAATGGTGCAAGGATCTCTGGATCCAGAAAATTTCATGGCAATCAGTTCACTGGGAGGAAGTTACAGAGGGTAAACCCCAAAATTACATTGATGAAGACCTTATTTTGCTTAGTTATAACTAAAGAAAAGGAGGTTTAAAACCTGAAACTTGCAGGTTTTGATAGAGTTTAGCCCAAGGGCCCAGATATTCAAAGAGTTGAGCCATACGCAATGGGTTGCACCTGCACAAGTCTGAAAATGTGCCATTCTGCGATATTCAGCAGGAGCAGTTCGCCCAAATCACAGCTGAGCAACAGCACAATGATAATGAATGCATGCGCAACTGAAGGGGAGGAACCATGCATAAATGGCGCAGTGCAATATTCAAACATGCACCATGCGCAATAGGAAGCCAGTGGAAGTTGCGCTGTAGTGGAAATGAGCCAAAATAAAAGGTAGCAGGGAGAGATGCAAGAATGCTACAGGGAAGCCACATGAGGCAAAATCCAGCAGGAAACACTGGGTAGCAGGGACACACAGGGCAGGCCAGGAAAGGGCACCTGGAAGCAACAGGCACAGGGAAGGTGTGGGGAGCCACAGTTCAGAGGGGAAGTACACCACACAGCAGTGAGGCCAGCACAGGCAGGTGTTCCCGGTGCAGGGAAGTAGCAGTCAGGACAGCGGGGAATACAGAAACAGCTGCCGGGGGGTGAACACAAGCCAGGAGATGTGGCCAGTGCCACCATCCAGATGGAGGCCGTAATGAGGGGCTGAGAAGGTGAGCAGCAGGGGGCATTGCCATGGAAGGGTCCGTTGGCAGTGTGCCCCAACAGGCAGTACCGAGCCCGCACCAGCTTCGAGCTGTACAGTGATACTGAGATTGTGGGCCAATGCCACCTGAATCAGGCAATTCTGAGGTGTCTCTGTGAGCTGTGCAGTGATGTGATACAGGCAACCACACGACGGAGCCATGCCCTGTCAGTGGAGATGAAAGTGACAGCTTGCATGTGCTTGCTCGCCATGGGTACCTTCCAGAGACCAACTGGGGACACCACAGGCATACCCCAGTCAGCCATGTCCGCCACCTCACCCAATTCCTCAGCGCACTGCTGCCACATGCTGAGTGCATCCATTTCCCCAGCACACGGTGGAGCGCACAGCAAACATACAGGAGTTCCACAGGGTAACACATATGCCTGGCATGCTAGGGGCAATAGACTGCACCCATGTGGCCATCCGCACACCACCCTGGCCTGAGGGCTGCATATACTCATCGCCAAGGGCTATGCCAGCATCAACTGCCAGGTGGTGTGCGATGCAGAGGGTGCATAATCAATGTCTGTGCCATGCACCCTGCAGGAGCAACATGATGCCTTCATCTGGCACCAGTCGGCACTGTGCCACAGATTCGAGTGGGGATATCCCCACTGGCCACCTAGTGGGTGAGTATGCAAACCATATGGACAATCATAGGGGCCTGGGTGGGCATGGTCAGAGGTGACATGGGTAGTGGCCTACATGGCCCCGGGCAGGGCAATGCTGATCACCAAACTAACCTCCACCTCTACACACAGGTGACAGTGGATACCCTCCGTCCCTGGCTGCTCACACCCTACCGGCCCGCGCCCCATGCAGCAATGCTACAATGAGGCACCGCCACCACGTAATGTCATCGGCGGGTGTTGCGATGCTGAGCGCACATTTCCGTTGCCTGGACACCTCCAGCGGTGCCCTACAGTACAGCCCCTCAAAGGCCTGCGAGCTAATCCTGGCCTGTTGCATCCTGCACAACATGGCCAATGAATATGGGTAGCTGTACAGGTCAAGAGGGGGACAGCGATGGGGACGATGAGGCGCCGGTGACAATGGTGATGGGCAGCCCCCTTGGCAGACGGGACACCCGACTGCTCCGCTGGCACAGCTGCACCAGGACACCATCATGGAGGAGCACTTCAGCCAACCCAGGTAAGTCATGGGCCATGTGCAACCAACAGTGGCTAAGGCACAACCCACAAACATGCATGAACACACACCAGGGGTGCATTCCGTCAAGGGAAGTGGCCGGGCATGGAACCACACACAACCAGGGATGGGTGAGGTCTAACATGCCACGCAGACAGACAGACAGACACACACACACACACACAAAATGCACTAGACATGCACAAAGGGTAGGAGGCACACCGACCCAGAATGCCACCCTAGCCACACACATGTCCACAGACCACCACACGCACTGCCTGTCCTTGTGCATGTGTCAGATGCTGAGCACCATTGCACATTGATGTACAGCACAATGCAGGCATCATCATGCACACGCAACTGTGGACAGCAGCTGGGAGGGTGTGCAGATGGACTGTGTCGCGTGCAGGCCAGGTACCGCCCGTGCAATGCCCACTGAATGACACAATGCACACAGGGCAGCACCAGACAGTAGCCATGTTGGGAGACAGGTCAGTCATGCCACAGTGCCCCAGCCACCACGGATGCATGGGCGGCCCGCCCGAGACCGGCCAGCACTGACAGGCTGACCACTGGCCTCATGGGGTGGCACCGATGGTCCCCAGGGCTTCCACTGCGTGAAAGTGACCATGCTCATGCAGGGTCTGCAGCACACCAAACATGCCTGTGCCAGACATGCTGGGATGCCCACAGCTGAACCCAGTGTTGACAAGGAGGGTGTTGCACTATGCTGGGAATGGGGGTGGACAGTGCACTGCGTGGTGTCTGTGATGCATGGGCACATGACTGTATGCCCATTGTGGCCATGACAGCAGTGAATGCGTGTGTCTGCCTGTCAATGGCAGCGGTCACATCCTCCCACAACCGTCCATCCCTGCCAGGATCAGAGCGGTGTCTCTGCTGCGACACTCCTCTGCCCACTCCAGAGCAACACGGTGCATCCACCCGATGTCACAAGCCACATCTGCTAGTTGACTGATGCTTGCAGTATGCGGGTGTGCTCATCAAGAGGTCATCTGCCTCCTCGGCATCCTGTCCCTCAGGGTGTCGCGTGACCTGATGCCCAGCACCCCTTGAGGTGGGCGCTGCACACCAGGACCAGGTCTGGGCATGTCCACAGGCGGTGCAGTGATGCTGCCCCCTGACACTGTACCCCCAAGCCCATTGGCCGACTGCTGATGCTGCCCCTCTGCTGCCGCTCACCAGGGCTCACTGGTGCTGCCGCAGTGGCCGCAACAGTACCACTCTCCTGTACACACACCAGTGATGCCCCACTGGTGCTGACAGGCACAGGATGGGACTGTGATGAGCACAGGCCTCCACGGTGGCACCAACCACAGCCATGTCTGCGATGTTACCTGCTGTGTGGCCATCCCATGGCACACATGTGTCACTGCCCATGCCGTTAGTGACATCATCATTGGTGATGGACCGGCACCAGCCGAGTCACAGCATGCTGGTATCCGTGGATGCTGGCACGCTGGGACATGGGCAGGGCCTCCTCCGCACCTGTTCCAACAACATCAGTGTGGACAGCCAGGCGGGCCACTGTCGCACTGAGCCACATATACCTGTGGAGGTGGATGGGCCCTCCTCCATCTCCATCTGACTGTCCTCAGTGGACAGGCCCACCACCGCTGACTCATGCAGATGCTCAGGATCTGTAAGGAAAACAAAGTCACGTTACTGCATGTGACCTACCCTGCCCCCACCAATAGACAGACCATGACCTACCATGCAGTGATGGGCTACCACCCATCTGGAAGCCACCACCGGAACACCCTCAATGGCACAACGCCGCATGCTTCCAGCAACCCTCTCCTCCTGTGGGGTCAGGTGTACCACCTCGGCTGTCCCCACCTGTCGCAGCTCATCCTGCCCTGATGGCAGCCACCTTCTCCTTTATCCTCCTCCTGTCTGTGCTCATCTTCTTCTTGCACTCTTGCACAGAGCGCTGGTGGCTGCCATGCAGGTTCACTGCATGTGCCACCTCCTCCCATGCAGTAGCATGGGTCTGTTGTGTTCCCTGCCGTCCGCTGAGATGCGGTTCCTGATCCAGGTAGGCCTCAAACAGGGCCTCGGTCTCGGCCTTGGTAAAATTAGGCCTCCTCCTCCTCCCACCACTGTGTTCCTCCTCTCCCACAACTCGCTCGGTCATTATTTAGCCTGTGACAATGAAAGTTTTTACCTGTGACTGTGCAGTCCCATGCATGTCCCAAAATCCACAGTCCACATTCCCAAACAGCATGCAACTCACCAATAGACTGCAGTAACCGACTATGGCCAGTGCAGCCCAATGTCGCACTTTATAGCGCAACCCATGCAAATGAGGCGAGCGCAACTTTAAGTGGATGCAAATTGCAGTGCTACCATTGAATGGCTGATTAGCTGATTTGCATATGACCACTGAATATCGTGCTGTTGCGCTTTGCGCCAGTGTGATGAGCACGCTGAGCCAAGGGTGCAGTTCTGTGACATCGCGGTACACACCTCACTCGCATGCCGGGTTGCTGCGCGGGCGTCTGCCGGCTGCTGGCGTGCTGTGCATGGAGGCAATGCAGAGCACAGCCACCATTGTGCCAGTGGTGCTACAGCGATGTTCAACTATATGGCGCGCTGTGGCACTGGGCCATCATAGGCGCACTGGGGCAACTGCGCGTAGGCCGCTACTGGAGGTAGCACACAGGCACCCAATCACGCCACACGCATTGGGTTCCAATGGCGCTGTGCCTGTCCATGCGCCACAGACCCTGACCCTGTGCCCGACCTTTGCCCCTAGGCGCCATCGTCAGGCATGGGTGCATCACTATCGCGCTGTTCAGTGACAGCATGATAGGGAATGGCAGCTCTGTACCACTCAGCATCTGCATGTGGTGGGAGCTGCACTGCAGAGTGCCATTTTGAGCTGACTGAGCAAGTGAGATGGCGCAGAGGAGGGCTGCCCAGTGGACCCAAATTGAACTTGCCAACCTGGTGGCCATTGTTGAGCCACCTTACAGCCCACTGTTTGGGAGGACCCCTGGACAAGTCCAGGAGTCAGGTGTGGGAGGAGGTGGCCTTCGCCCTGGAGGAGGCCATAGGAAGGGGGCAGATGGCAGAGCAGTGCTGCCACAGGTATGGCGACCTGAGGAGGAGGAACCGGACCTGCTTGCCCACCTGCGGGCAAGTGCCAGGAGAGGTATGGTGCCACGGCCAGGTAGGTGTTACATCCACACACTTTTATCTTCCATATGGGTATCACAGTTGTATGTGTCGGAACATGGGGAGGGACCGTCCGGTGGTGACTGTGGTGGTGTTATCAGGGTGTGGGGTGGGTGGGTCTGGCTGGGTGGAGTGCACACATGGGGGCAGGGGACTTTGCTACAGGATTGTACTGATGTTCCTCTCCATGTTTGCACCACAGGGCCAGAAGAGGGTGTCTGGCCAGGGAGATGCAGTGCCAGCAGGACAACAGGGCGGTGGGAGGGCGACGGTCCACAGCGCCCAAGGGACCGGCCTGATGATGGTGAGTCCATACCTCCATGATTACTATTGCATGCTGTGTAACAGGGTGGGCAGCGGGCATGGCCACCATCCATTGACACCACTGCCATGCTCACAACTTGTTACAGTCAGCACTGTCCAGTGGCACTGCATGTCTGGGAGTGCATTGATGGTGGTCCATGCATGCACGGGTACATGGCTGTGCCACTGCCTTTGCACCACATAGCCATGTCACTAAACGGTCATGATGGTGCTGTGCATGACTTGGCGGTGGTCGTGTGCAGTGGTCCGCATGGCTGTATGTGCCTGGGTGGGCAGGTCTTTTGGACATGATCACTGTGGGTGGTCACGCACCATCACAGAGGCATGTCCCACGGCTGTATGCCATGCACAGTGGGTGAGCTGTATGGGGCTGTGCATTCACACCTATTGACTGTGCTCCCTTGTCCTAGGTGTCCGCCAGCTGCAGGAGATATGGGAGGCACTGCAGGAGATCCTCAATGTGGCCCAGGCATCGTTTGAGATCCTGCAAAGGATTGACCGGCTTGGGGTCCGGAGAAGACACAGGAGGCAGAGCAGCTGGAGCGGGAGCGGGGCTCCCATTGATCATCCCTCTGCCCTGATATCCCTACCCCCTGGATCCACCCTCACCCCTCCTTTCCTGTCCCATTTGTTCACCCTCCCTTACCCACCCCACCTTGTTTGTGGCCCTCCCCCACATTTGTACATAGTCTTGTAAATAGTTCTTTTGATATGTTTGAATACAAATCTTTGATATGAATACTGTGGTGGTCTCTGATTTGCTGTGGGCTATAGGTGCTCAGCTACAGTGTTGTGCATGGCATCAGGGGTGGTGCAGTCATGGGTATGTGTGTGTGTCCATGGGGAGGTGACTATGGTGTGGGAGTAGCTATCAGTCAGTGTCTGTGTGTGTGTGTTGTGCCCTGTGTACTGGATGACTGTGTGCAGTGGTCCATGGTGCATGTTCTGTGTCCATGGCGCCCTGTCAGCCTATCCATGGCCTATGCAGCTGACACCTTGCATGTCTGTGACCTGAACAGTCTGCTGGCATGTCAGTGGTGGCTGTCCATGCAGAGCAGCCACTGTACCCGTCACAATGTTGGGTTGCCTCCTGCCACTGCTGTGGTGCATGTCTGCCTCGGGTGACACTGTGGCCTCCATAGTTGTTGTCCCACCTCCATGCTGTGGCTTGTGTGTGTTGCAGGGGATGTACCCTGTCTGTGACTTGTGCTCTGGGAAAATGATGGTGGCGTACAGGTCCACAGTGCCTGCACAGGGTGGCTGGCACTCCTGTGCCATGGAGGACTGCAGGAAGCTGTGTCACGGTTTCCATGGGCCCACACTGGGGCTTGGTTGCCCCGCTACTGCATCCCTGTGTTGTTGTGCCCTTGGGTATGGGTGGGTGTTTGTCCATGCACTGTGTTGCATCCGGTGTGGTGCATGCTTCCACGCACCACTGTGGGTGTCTGCTCTGGCTGTTGTGGCCAGTGCTGGGTTGCGTGTGTCCTTGGGAGGTGTGCAGGTGCTGTACCACTGGTGGTGGTGACCGGGCATGCCCTGTCACATGTGGGTACCTCATGTGACGACGCATGGTCGGGTCTCTCAGCTGTACCGGGGGCTGTGAATGGTGGCACTGTGTATGCCATTGTTGCATCGCTGTGTGCTGCTACTCGCTGATGGGTGATCATGGTGGGGCTGCTTTGCATGGTTCTGTGCTGCACAGGGTTGCATTGTCACAGTGGGGGTGGTGGCATGCATGGAGTTTCCTGCAGTGGTGGATGCTGCTCCTGGGCAGGGGTGTCTGGGGTCACGGTGCAGGGTGTGCTCTGCATTGGGGATGGTGGCACGGGTGCTTGGCCCTCCTTGTGTGCCGGTCACAGCTTGCCAGGGGTGTGATGGGGCACCATGGCCCGGCTGTGGGTTGGTTGCTTGTCTCCATGGGCCAGTGGTTATTCCAGCCCTCCCCAGTTGTGCAGTACATGGGGTGTAGAGGGACGATGTCTGTTCTGCTGTGTGTTCCTCTGCCCATTGTGGCATGGGTGGTGAGCCCCTACTTCCCTGGTTGTGCAGTTGCATTGCTGCACTGCTGCTGGGGGCATCCCTGGTTGCTCTATGGTGCCTCTGGACTGCTCAGCTGAACATGCCTTGTTGCACTATGGTTGCGCTTATGGCGCAGGTGGTGCGATATTCAGTCGTCAGCTGTAGGTGCATCTTGGCTGGCTCAGTTTTGAATATCGCGCCTCTTGCGCATGGGCACAATGGACTTGCACTTGCTCCTGCTATTGCACACTTTTTGGGCGCAGTTTGAATATCTGAGCCATAGTGTTCTGATCTTTATTTCCCAAACTACTGTAAAGTAGTTTTTTTAAATATTTAAGAAAAACAGCTCCATTCCTGAGCATCCCACTTTGAAAAGTCAGTGTTTTAAAAATAACTGCATTGTTATTACTACATTGCTTAATGAGGTCATTTTACAATAATGCATGTGTGTTTCTGTCAGGGCTCTTTCCAGTCATTGTATAGTTCAGCTATATTTATTCAGCATGGACGGGGCTACGTGTCAGTGTGTAGCCCTGCCTTGCTAAATGTTGCTGTGACTTGGTGTCTGTTTTCTTCCCCAGCTGTGGAATTAGCTGCATCAGTGGCCCAACTGAAATGAACTGGACACTGCAGTGACAAACTCACGATGCCAGCTAAATCTGAATAATTTCCACACTGGGATTCCCACCCCAGTCCCAGTTCATTCCTCCCATACGGTCCCACTCCCAGCTGCCTGGCACTTCAGTCTCCCAACACCAGGGTGCCTAAACCCCAGTGTTGGCATAGTCCATCTCACCAACCTAGCAGTCTGGGGCATGAGGATGCCAACCTACAGTGCCTCCAAGTATCAAGAAAACACTGCAGTGCCCAATGTCCGGTGTCAGTAGATACCTACAATGAAGAAAATCCATCCTCAACATCTTTTCTTTCTTTTTTCCAACCTGAAATAAGGAAAATGCACCCAACATTGTCTTGCACCACTGTCTGGATCCCACCTACCTGACCTCCGACTCAGCACCCACCACCCGACATTCCACCTACCCTATATGTACTTACCTTGAGGCTCAACACGTTAATCCTCTCTGGACTTGAGACACATCTTCACTCTTCAAAGCAGGATGGGAATTGAGGAAAACAGGTAAATATGGTTAATGTATTTCAATGTGTTTTGAACTTTTACTTATAACTTGGTCATTTGTTAATGTTTTTCTCCCAAATTTTAAACATGGACTTTTTGGGAACACACCTCATGAACAAGGTAGGTGAAATTTTTCAGATCCAGCCCAAAAGTTGATTTTACCATCACTCTGCAAAACCACCTTTTAGGTGGGATTTGAAAATGTTCACCTATTGGGTTCATGATGTAGGGTCATGAGAAGACTGGGCCCAATTCTATAAGCACCCTACACATGCCACAAGTTTCAACATGCAAGGGGTGCAGTTTCACCAAGGACCCTGCACCTGATTCTGTAAGGGGCAGGGTACCCATGGCTAAGTCCTGCAACTTGCAACATTCTCAGAGGTACACCAAATGAAGGGTGTACCCAAGGGCATGTCACCAGCTGCATCCATAGTCCTGTAGGGTGCAAGTTCCCCCCAGCCCCAGTCCCCAAGCCTGAAAAGCCCCACAGGGCTATCAGACCCCCTGCCCCCAGTCCACTAATGTGTACAAAAACACCCTCAGTCCCCCAATGTTTAAAATAAAAAGTCCATCAGGGCTATTGGACACTCCCCAAGTCCTGAGCCCCATAATGTAATAGTAACAGCCCCCAGCCCCAATCCCCGATCACAAATCCATGTCCTTGTGCTTTCACAAAGTGTACAAAATGATAAATCCACATTATCCCTGGTAGTCTAGTGACCTCCCACATAACAGTGGAAGATCAACCTGTTCCTTCCCACCCCTACCCAGCCAGCGACTGGCATAGACCCCCTCTCACCACCATGGCCAGCTGCAAACTGAGCTCCACCTGAGTGCAGTACTAATGTACATAGTAAGTGCTCAATGAATACTAATTGGCACGCATACTATGTACAGTAGTATGCACTCCAGCGAAGTTCAGTCAGAGGCTGGCTGTGGTGGTGAGAGGTGGGTTCATGCTAGTTGCCAGCTGAGTAGGTGGGGGAAGGGGTGATCTTTCACTACTGGGTGGGGGACCTCTAGACTACTAGGGTATGGGTGTGGCAGACAATGTATGGGGCTGTGGATTGTGGGTGGTAGCAGTACAGTAATCAGGGCTTTGGGAGGGGACAGAAATAGCCCTGCAGGGTGATTATGTGCATGTACTGGGGCTGGGGATCCGGGAGGGATGGGGATAGCCCAGCTGGGCATTGACTGGCACTTTGGAGGTCTGGGTATTGTGGGGCAGTAAAAGCCCTGTGGGGCTGTATGCACAACTTTGGGATTGGGTCAGTGGTGGTGGGAGGTGGGCATACTGTTGGAGGATGTGCCAGCTGCACTTACAGGCAACCCCTGGGGTGAAGGGACAGTTATGCCAGCTATATGCTGGTGTAACTTATGTTGTTGGTTGTCCCTAGAGGGTTGTTGGAGAATAGCACCCTTGGGATCTTTGTTGCTGCCCTTACTGAAAAGGGTACAGCAGATGTGTAAGCCCCAACACCATGTTACAGGGAGTTTATGGCATACATGGTGGTGTAAGTCCACTTCGCACAAGCAGCCTGAGACATGTTGCAGGCTGCTTTGCAGAATACCATATGTCATAACTGCTGGTGTAACTTGCTACCTGTACCATTTATTTTGGTGCAAGCCAAGTTACGTCAGGTGTAACTTTTGAGAATTGGGCCCATCTGTTGAAAAATTAGTGTTAAAATATTTAAAAAAGTTTTGAAAGTACATGGAAAGTTTCAATGCTCACTGATAACTGGTAATTTTCATTATTTTGACCTCAAATATTCATTATGGCCATTTTTCACACCATCTCATGAATAATACAGCTGTTGTTTTCAAGTCCTGGTTAAAATGGTTTTCACCACGTGAGGCATGAAATGATATTTTGGGTGCCATTTGAACATTTTCACCTACCAGCTTCATAAGGTGGGGTCATAAGAGGACTATGTTGAAAATATGGGGTAAAGATATTAAAAACAACAAAGTTGTGAAAATGCACTGTAATGTTTTCAAGGCTCACTCATAACTTTAGTAATTTTCAGTAATTTGACAGCAAATTTTCAGCATGTATATTTTTAAATATTAAAAAACACAAAGTTATGAAGGTACATTGTAATTTTAAAACACTCCTCCATAACTTTAGTAGTTTTCAGTACTTTGACTAAATTTTCAACATATCTATTTTTTCACACTACCTCATGAACATTATGGGCCTTGCATTTGAAATCCTGGCCAAAATGTGTTTTCATATTTCTGGTGCAAAATGACATTTCACCCACTATTTTATAAATGTCACCTATCATGTTCTCAGGGGAGTAATAAAAGACTATGGGGGTTCACAAAAGGATGCACCTAGCACATCAAGATCGCCAGAGCATCCCGGCATTATCCCACTCATGATTCTGGAAGGGCAATGATGCACTGCACACCACCCATAATATTATGCAGCACATCTGGAGGAGGGTGTGTAGTGGCGTGCACATGCATATGGGGTGCAACCCTACTCACAACCCACCATGGAAGCACATCTCAAGAGCAAGTCCAAAGATTTGTCTCCAAAAGATAAGTCTACAAAAGTAGACTTAAGTGGGTGTCCACCCACAGGTAGGCTGCCATACTGTAGACAGCAGCACAGCTGCCTGCCTACCCAGGCAGTCCAGTGTTCCTCCCTCCCTGTCCATATCCCAGTAGTGCCAAATATATCACCAGGCATACCTGGTAGTCCAGTGTAACCCCCCACCCATTTCCCATATACCTACTGTACTTCAAAACAACACAGTCCCTGGTAGTCTAGTGGTACCTCCACTCCAACTTGATCACACTCTGCTGTTCACATACTGAAGTATCCCTGGTAGTCTAGTGGTACCCCCTGCCCTGCCCTGACCCAATCACACTGACAAACTTATGTCATAAGTATTGCTGGTAGTTCAGTGGACCCTCCCACCCACTCAGGCATCCCTCCCCACCCCGTTTACCCCATCCCAGCAAGTGCCGAAAGTTGGCAGGCAGCACATGCCACTTGCATACTGCCACGGCTGCCCACTGACTGTGCTGTCAGTGAATGACTGCATACAGTACCTGTAAGCCATTGGTAGACCCTGTTGACCAATGGGCTGCAATGTGTCTGTAAGCTTTCATTCACAACTTTGTGAATGCTTGTGAATCCCCCATGTTTAAATTTGGGGTCAAAATGTCAGAAAAAGTTATGAAGTAACATTGTTTGCGGCAATGACTATTGTCCAGTGGGGACCATGTTGCCTTCCCATGTCAGTGACCTAAGTTTGATGCAAATTCAGTGAGCAAGCTGAATGGCCAAGGCATGGGGGGACACTGCAGTGTGTGGAACCAGATCAGCCTGGGGAGGGACTGGCGGTGTTCTGGTGCACAGACTACACCTTGTGGTAGGCAATTGAGCCTTCCCTTACAAGGGGTTAATGTGCATGTTGAGGCCTGATGGGTCCATGCACTGTGTTGAAACTATCTCCAGAATTAAATTTGTTTCATATCACACAGGTCTTTTGGGACATGTAAAAATAAGAATATGATTCCTCTTTTAGAAAAGAAGAAATTAATTGCAAAAAAAAATACATTAATACAAACATTAGGGTTGAATAATAGAAAGTGTATAAAGTATGGAAATAGAAAAAACATTAGGGTTTTGGGTTTCTGGAGTCTTGGGGAATCAGTGGTGGGGTCTTCTGTAGGGCTTTCAACCTTAATGCACACCTTCCCTCCTCACAAAAAGGTCAGCTATGATCTCGTTTTTCCTGTAGCCTATGACTGATTCTGTTGGCAACATGTGTCAATCCATACTTCTTTACCTTTGTGGTCCTCTTACTATGAGGTATTGGCTTGAAGCTGTACCTTGTACTTTGGACAGGGGGTTACATGCTGGTGGATGGGTATTAGGATTGACCAAGGCTCCAGAAAACCTAAATCCTAAAGTTTCTACATTTCTCTACTTTGTATGCTTTGTGTTTGTCAACCCTAATGACTGCATTAATGTAGGATTTTATTGTGTGTGTGTGTGTGTGTGTGTGTGTGTGTGTGTGTGTATGTGTGTGTAATTAATATATAGACCCAAATATTCAGAAATGCACCAAAGGCCAGCACAAGTCCTTCGCAGCTCAAATCCGATGTGCCACGGTGCAAAAGATCCATATTCAGGGTTGCAATGGCCACTGCACCAGTGCAACATAGCTGAATATGGCACAGTTGCACCATGGTGCAAACAGGAATACACCATTGCACAACCAGAGTTGTGCCATGGTGCAGAAAGAGATGCCCCAATACAACTGTGGGAGCAGAGCAGCAAAGCAACAGAAGGGGGCATGGCACAGAGAAGAGACCAGAGACACAGCCAGGGAAGCACAGTGACAGGCCACAGGGGCCACCACCAGCAGGGCACACCAGGGCACACAGAGGCAAACAGACGCCCCAAACACAACAGTGGCACAGATAGTAGGCAACAGGAGGTGCCAATGACCAGTGAAAGGCCACCAAGGGGCCCCACAGGCTGCAGGCCGTGCTCCCCACAAACCCAGACCAGAGCAGGCCACACCCTGGACCATGCTGCCAAGCACTCCACACAGGCACACAGACAGCTCACAGAGGAGGCAACGGAACTTGCTGGGAAACACGTAGTGCAGCAGATCACATGAAACAGGCCACACAATGCCAAGCAGGGGCCCCAACACAGCATGTCAGCCAGTACCCGACCAAAGACCATGGCCGTGTGCCATCACCATACACACACCACCACACACCCTGACAGCTGCCCCATGGACACCCCAAGGCACAGCCAATGACCACAGGAAGGACACTACAACAGTGGGACACACCACAGCACACAGCAGTAAATCACAGAAGCACTGCACCCGACACACACACACACACACACACACACACACACACAACGGACGGGCACTGGGCCACTGCAACATAGCTCCTCATGCCACCTGCAAAGCAGATACTGACACAAGCAGGTAAGTCAAAATAGAGATATATGCCAGAAACTATGTACCGTAACAAGGGGATGGGAAAGTGTAGGATAGCAAGGGAAGGGGACAGAGAACAGGGACATGTACAGTGGGATGATTGTCTGTAGGGGAGGTACAGCAGGGAACACAGGGAACACTGGGGTCCATCCATCAGCGACCATGGCATGCCACCCCTTGGTGCCCTCTCCACCTCCAATCACTAGGGAGCATCGGCACACCTGTAGCACAGTCTCCATAGTGGTGGAACATATCAGAATCAGCTGCCAGAGCAGCCAGCAGTGCATGGGCCTCCATCTCCTGCACCAGACACCTATGACAAGGGACAGGACAGGTGATCAGTGAATTGTCCAAAGGAACCCATGCCCTCCACAGCCCGCAATGGGGTGGGACTACACCCCCTCCCGGAGGGCCTGTACTGGCCACCCACGGGGTGGGCCAATGCCTGCCAGCAATGCACCACACCAAGACAGTGCACAGTGGTGCTTCCCACTGCACAGTGGCCCCGACTGCACAATGGCAGTCACATGGCACAGTGCACCAGCAGCACCACGACAACATTTGTGGCAGCCTGGTGCACACCCACCCCACCAACAGCTGGCACACATGTCCTATGGATGTGCCACAGTGGCAAGCACCACACACAGTGCAACACACACAGCTGCCATGACACACAGCACAGGTGGCCATGCCCACACCCATGCCCCAGCCACCCCCATGTACAGTGTGAAGGACCATGACAGTGCCTACCTGCCTCTGTGGCCCTGCTGGTGCCAGAGCCACTCCTGTGCCACCTCCCTGGCCCACTGTGGCCTGCCATCCTGCCACTGCTGCCACTGCCACTGCCACTCTCCTGCGAGTTTCAGGCCCTGGGAACATAGACAGGAACACATCAGTAAATATCCACAGCAGCTGCCCACCACCCACCCTGTGCACAGGGTAAGCCCCTGCCCGACACATCCGCGCAGCTGCATTGCAATGGGCGGCAGCTAGTGATGCCACCCCATGATGCACACGATGGCAGTGCACTGCTCTGCAGGGTATGCCAGGCAGCCTAGCCAACACTCCAGTACAGCACCAGGCACACATGCAGTGTGGGTCTACTCACCTGGCTGTGGCACAGCCCCACCTGACTTGCACCTCCAGCCTCCTCAGGTGCTCTGTGTCCCTCCTCACCAGGTCTCCATATTGGTGGCAGCACTGCTCCCCATCCTGGCCACCATGGTCCACTGCTGCATTGTGGCAGCAATGCCCTGCCACACTGCGATCCTGGGCTGCTGCAGGGCTCTTTCCCAAAGAGTTGGGGTGCATGGGGCTGGATGCAGGTGACCAGGTTCACCAGCTCCACCTGTGTCCAGTTTGGTGAAATCGGTGCCCTTTGCTGCACCATGCTGCAAGTAGTAGCCGGTGAGCAAAATGCTGCAGTAAGTGCACGTGGCAGCATGCACCAGATATGAGAGCTGAGGGAACATGCACTGTATCTGCCCATTGAGCAGTCTCGAGATGCACGGCATTGTTGTGGCTAGGTGGGGTCATGGGTGAGGGTCACCCAGGGGCAGAGGTCGCAGCAGGGGTCATGGGTCACCTGCTTCCTCACAGTGCAAGCGGCACGACAACAGGCCTGGCACACCATCTGCCATGGCTCCCATGTGCAGTCAGCACACAGTGTGCAATTGACAACATGATACCATTTGGTGCATGTGCACTGTGTGCCTGTGCACCAGCATGCATCTGATTGTGCCGTGACTTGCTCTGGAGCAATCTCATTGTGTATGGAGCAAAATTGCAGTATTCAGATGCCACATGCAAATAAGCTCATCAGCCAATGCATGGCACACTAGGAGGAATTAGCATGTCATTACCATTGCGCCCAAA
Source organism: Neoceratodus forsteri (assembly GCA_016271365.2). Taxonomy (NCBI): domain Eukaryota; kingdom Metazoa; phylum Chordata; order Ceratodontiformes; family Ceratodontidae; genus Neoceratodus; species Neoceratodus forsteri. Next base: position 1,550,231,459 of record CM057453.1, on the reverse strand, counting down.
GCTCATTTGCATGCGATGCATTATATAAGCAGGCACAGAACAGCACAGGCCATGGATCGGTATTGCATCCTTTCGGGGTAAGTTGCACATGCTGCTGCAGCTCACTGGGAGCAGCCAGCACAGCAGGGGCAGAAAAGGGTGATGCTACTGCTGATACACTGTGCTGTCCATGTCCACAGAAGCGACATGTCAGAATGTGAGGAGGATGAGGAGCGTGGGCCTGCTCGCAAGCACAGGCCCACCTACACAAAGGCAGAGACAGCGGCCCTGTTCAATGCCTACCTTGACAGAAGGAGTCCCTGTTGAGTGGTGCCACAGGCACACCACAGGCCAGGGCTGGGGCCTGGGTGAAGGTGGCGGTATGTGTCAACCAGCAAGTCAGCCACCAGTGCTCAGCACAGGAGTGCAGGAAGAAGGTGGGCATGGACAGGAGGTGCATCAAGAAGAAGATGGCAGCCATCTGTGCCTCCCAGAATCCCACGGGCGGGGCCTGTAGCTGCACCACCACTCATGGTGCAGGAGGAGATGGTGGCAGCCACCATGTGACACAGCAAGGTGGAGAATGTGCCTGGCTGCAGATTCCAGATGAGTGGCAGCCCATCACTGCATGGTAAGTATGTCAGCCACGCACAGCTTGGGGTGTGGAGGTGCGTACACAGCCATGCTGGATGTGCAGCCGGCATGCCTGTCATGTGTATGTGTGCACACCCACATGCATGCCAGGCTGCAGAACACAGGCAATGGCATTGTGGGGGGCACATGTAGGCAATGCATCACTATCATTCCTCTTTTCTCTTGCCAGCACCAGCAAGACTCCATACAGATGATGGGACACTGGCGGCTGCAGCTGGCCACTGGACCGGCCCGGAGGACCAGCCTTCCACCTCCATGGGCATCCAGGGGCTGACAGGCTGCAGCTCACCACCGCTGTGCAGGCAGGTGTCCTGGACCTATGGTCAGATGAGGCCCTGGATGTGTTCCTGCATGATGCCAGCCTTGGGGTCCTGTGTGCAGAGTCACAGATGGGGCAGGTTCCAACACCAATGACAACGTAATGCTTATCCTGGACAGCATGGCCACCATTGTGGGGAGACATCCCTGCTGACCACTGACACAGGCAGCATGCCCAGCACCCTGCCAGTGGTAGAACAGCTTCCCATCACCACAGCTGGTGCAGTGGTGTGCGCTGCTCAGGCTGTGCCCTGTGGTGGAGGTGGTGTGGCCATGCAGGTGCTGGGTGGTGTGCAGCAGCTGGATGGGCAACAGCAGCAGACTGCTGATGCCACTGGGCAGCTGGACACAGGGTCTGCTGCGGTGCACCTGCCACACCCAATCCCTGCAGACCCCACTGTGCAGTGTCCACCAAGGGGGCTGTACAGAGTGGCGGTCATCATATGGGGACTGGTGTCTGGCCTGGGAGCCCCAGGATGCCAACCTGCTGGCTGATCACCCGTTTTCTGTGGAGTCCGTTCAGAAACAGGTGCAGTTCATCATTGGGGTGTGCACACTGCATGCAGAGGTGCTCCAGTTAGCTGAGCAGCAGGAGGGAACTGCGCGAGATCCTGGCAGGAATGCAGTGCATGCAGAGGGCCATGACTGCATCCCTGGATTGCATTGCCACTGTGATCTCAGATGGCTTTGTGCAGCTGGCTGCACAGGGCATGGCCAGGCCCAGATGACTCCGCATTGCGCTGTCCACCCAGCGTACCAGGTGTCAGGCGACCCCTACACAGTCGATGCCAGGCTCAGATGTCAGCATCCCAGGCGCTTAGGGCTGGGCTGTTTGGGTACCTCAGCACCCCTTCATGGACATGATCGTGGTCCCACGGTTCCACCTGTGGGGCTGTTGCACACCCCATGGCTGATGCACTGCCTGTAGTTGCTGATTTGCCCAGGTGCAGCCACCCCCATGGCCATGGTGGCCATGGTTCCATGCAGTGGACCTGATGTGGCCCACTCCACCTGCAGTCTGAAGCTGCTGCCCAGTGCGCACATGGGTGTTGTGTTTGTGCCTGCCACAGGTGTGGCACCTGTGTGTCATGCCACCGCTGCCCATGTGCGTGCTTGCCTGGTTGCTGGGCCATGTGGTGTGGGCATGATGACAGCAGTCCTGCACCAGTTGCACCTGTGCACCAGTGCAATGCATCTGATCCATGCCACATACCCATGTCTGTGTGTGTGGGTGCGTGTGTGTGTGTGTTGGGGGCTGTGAGGGGTGCTGTGTGTGTTGTGTGTGGGTGTTCCCCTGTCTGCCACCCTGCTTTCCACCTCAGTGAGTGCATGCCTATTACCATGCACACCCCTGCATGTGTGCTGTACCTGTTGTGTAGCCTAAGCATGTGTATTGCACCACCTGCCTGCACCATAGTGCTTCCATGCTATGGTGTCTCTGTTCCATCTTGCCTGCTGGATCAGCCTGGGATCCCTCCACCCAGGGGTGGCTTTCTACCTCCCTCCAGCCCATTTCCTCCTTTGTCCCCACTACTGTCATCCTCATCAGCCTCGACAACTATCCCATGGTCAATGGCCATGTTGTGCAGTATGCAGCAGGCCAGGAATAGGCCACAGGCATTTGAGGGCTGTACTGTAGGGCACCACCTGACCTGTCTAGACAACAGAACTGTGCTTTCAGAATGCCAAAGACTCACTCTATGATGTTGTGCATGCTGGTGTGCCTCGTTGTTGCGTTCCTTTGCTGGAGATGATGGGCACCGGTAGGGGTGAGGCGCCAGGGCCGCAGTGGATAGAGCTGTCCCCTGTGTGGATATTGGGCATGGTTAGCCATCTGCTATGCTCTGCTGCACCCTTGCCTGTCCCTGGTTCCCACGCCAACATGCACACCTGCCTCCCCATCTCAAGGTCTGCTCAGCTCATTGCCTGCCATGCCATACTCACCCACTAGGTGGCTGTGGGGATATCCCCATGTTCAAACCTGTGGCACAGTGCAGAGCTGTGCCAGATGAATGCATCATGTGCACTCCCAGGGTGTGCGGTGCAGACATTGGTATGTGCCCCACGGCATCACAAACTACCTAGCAGTTGACACTCAGGCTCCCTTCCTATTGATGTCGCTACACCCTCAGGACCAGGTGGCATGTGGATGTTCATGGGTGCAGTCAATGACCCCAATCATGCCAGGCATATGTGCTACCTTGTGGAAGTCCTGCATGGTTTCTGTATGCTGGGGAAACAGATGTATTCTGATGCATGTGGCAGCAGAGTGTTGTGGAACTGTGTGTGAGAGCGGGATGTGGCCAACTGGGTTATGCTTGTGGTGTCCCCTGTTGGTCTCTGGAAGGTGCCCATGGTGAGTTGGCATGTGACCGGCTGTCACCTTTGTCTCCATGGACATGGCATGGCTCTGTCTGGTGGATGCCTGCATCTCCTCACTGCATAGCACACAGAGCTGCCTCAGAATGGCCCTGTTCAGGTGTTATTGCCCCACAATCTCCGTGTCATTGTACTACTCGAGAGGTGATGTGGGTGCGGTACCATCTGTGTCAGACATACTGTCAATGGGCCCTTCCATGGCCACATCAATGTTCCTGCTGCTCCCTCACCCCTCATTATGGCCTCCATCATGAAGTGCACACTATCCATGGCCCTTGCTGTCCTATATCCTCCTGAGCAGTTGGCTGCTGCGGGCTGTGTGCCACCCTGGTACACTGCCTGGCAGTGTGTCTGCATGTCTGTCACACTCACTCTGCCCTGTCTCATTCTCCACTGCCACCTCTGTCCCTCTCCCTCTGTGTCTGCCTTGGTCTCTTTCTTTCTTTCTTTCTTTCTTTCTTTCTTTCTTTCTTTCTTTCTTTCTTTCTTTCTCTCACTCCCTCTCACCTGGTACAAATGCTTTCTGTGTGCTTGCACCCTGTATTTATAGGAACAAGTCTGCTTAGTGCATCTCTGATTTGCTCTGCACCTGTACCTGGTTTCATAGTTGAATATCGCACTGTGCTGGATATTCATGGGCACACCCTGCACTTGCTCCTGCATTCATTATACTTAGCATTGGCGCAATGAGATTTGCACTGTGCACTGGCTCCCACTGAATATTGTTCCTTGGCACAAGTCTGCACTATGCCACCACAACTCAGTTGCACCATGCACAACTGCTTTGAATATCCAGCCCATACTGTATATTGACAAGTTTCTTACAAATCAGTTTGGCTGTTGGAAGTTATTAATTTCTGAAGTTATGGAAAAATCTACAAATATAAGACTTTTTGCCATTGGATAATGTAAGAACTAGACTGATTTAAATGATTAAACTTACAAGTTTGTTAGATCTCATGCTAGAATAGTGACATTTTGTGTCTTGAAAAGTAAACAATTTGCAGTTTTTAAGTTATATGGTTTTAATGGTTTAAAATTAGAAACATGTGGTACTATGAAAAATAGTTTAAATAATAGCTACAGAAATGTGAATATTCACAACAAACATCTTTAAAAACAAGAATGTGAAAAATTCTTAGTTCTCAAGATAGTTGCATAAATCATAAAAAGACAGTCTAAACAGATGTGTGAGTTGACTTCCCCAAATAATTACACTTTATATTTTAATTAAATGAAAACAAAAATTGTGATTCTGTAAAATGGAAATTATCAATCCGGACATTTTTTGAATCAAGTGCATGACAATTAATATGCTTGGTAGATACAACCAAATGAGAAAAAATTTAAACATTTTTGTAAAACTGACACCAGTATAAAAGCATTAAAGTTGTTTAGAAAATTTCCAAATCCAGCAGGAATAAAACAAATCATGAAAATCATCATGAAAACACAAAAAAATGTTTAAAGCAGCAAAGCAGTCATGGGAAATAGCACAGAATATGATCCAAAAAAGTGTGCATTTGTGCTTCAGTTAAAGTGATACACAAACAAAATAGTAGGAAAGTTATGTATCATACTCTACTCTACACAAGACAAGTTAGAGTGTGCAAAAAAAAGTTATGACTTATGCACTGTGAGAAGCCAGTTAGCAATCATGAGAGTCGTGCACACTTTATGCTGCATGAAACAAGTTACAATTCTACTTTTCCAAAAGGTAGTGAAATTCCTTGCAAAGAGCTATGTTAATGCATCATTAGGGTTCCACAGCCACAAACAGAGAATTGTAATTTTTTTCAATCCTAGCACTCTCCCCAGGTTGTAGCATTGTACTCATGGCCAAGCTGCAGGTTTGGTACCAAGTCCCATTGGTTGCTACTTCAAGCTATAAGTCAGTGTCCCTGCACAAAGAGAATTATGACTGATCTTGGCTTTGCACATGGCCTAAATGGCATGTGTGAAGAAAGTTATAACTGATACTGCAGGCCCTACATGGAGCAGGAGACTCCTGGGGCATGGAACAAGACCTGTAATATGAAGGAGAGAGACCTGTGGGCACTGCCCTGAACCTGCAGCTAAGCATTGGGTCATGAGGTTAGGGGCTGCGGACTGGGGAATGGAATGGAATTGACATTAGGGTTGAAAAACCCTAGCACTGCATTGCCTCCTTTTGTGGCTATGAAACATGAATGCTGCATCAAAATAGTTGGTTTTGTAATAGATATGCGGTTTATTTATTTATTTATTTGTTAACGGTGGGGACACTGGACAAGTCCTTTTCAGGTTCGACCGAAGACAACAAAAAAATACAAATAACTTAAAACATATCAAACAATAATATAAAATTAATATAAAATTAAAACATTTATACATAATATTTTCTAATAAAATTGCTTCAAACCAAACTTAAAACAGGAAAGTAAAGATGCGGAGTGGAGTGAAAAGGTAAGGCATTCAAAATGAGGATGCTACGATGGAAAAGAACATAATACATAATTATACTTACCAAAAATTGTATTTAATAAAATACCCTCAGCAGATCTAAGTTCAGAAGGAATTGAATGAACGGAGACCAAATCAGATAATGGAAAAGAAACAACAGAAGCGGATTGATAAATCAAATAACCAAAAAAATATCGACTCTGGATCTTGGGGACAACCAACCTAATAAAGATCATAATGATGAATGTGATATGGAGCGGACAAAACAAATCTGCAAATATTGTTATATGAAACTGACAAAGCATTAAACTCTTTGCAACCACAAATTATGATAAAGGTAATGCATGTAATCGAAATGTGGAAGCTAATAGCCCACTGCAATTGATTTTCTTGTCTTCAGAGAAAACAAACTCTGGCCAGAGCCAAGAGGGCTACTGTTGAGGTCAGAAGTGACAGAGTAGCTGAGATGTGAAACTGCTTGCTGGCACACTGAGAACGTACAAGCTGAGATGCAATATCTCATTTTCAATGGAGTTTATCCATTTTACAATGCATTTACTCAGGATAGGGCACCAGACAGGCGCAATGGCATGAAATAATAATAGTGTACTGTGTATCCCATAAGAATTCTGTGGCTGGTGTTTAGTTCTCCATGCCTTTTCCTGCAGTTTGCAGTGTGCTACCTGTTTTGGGGAATGCAGGGAAGAACATGGAGCTGGTAATGGAACAGACTGGCAGATGGGAAGAAAGAGACCAGGAGCAAAAGAAAGCCAGAAAGCTTTGTAAACTCACAGCCATCAAAATAAATCTCTGACAAACTGAGGATTAAATGATTAAATAAAATTGTGTATAATAACTAGTCCTGCCCTGTTGAATAGTAATTTGTATTTTATAAAAGCCAGCATTGATAATGTAGAGTGACATTTTTGTGGTGTTCTATATAGCAGAACAACAAGAAGACCATTGCATGCAGCTCCACCATGAGACACAAATTAATGACTTCACAGTGTATCCTCTGAGAGGCGAAGAAGGATGGACGGGGCTGGTGGGTGCTTGGTTGCTGCTTGATTGGAATCTCAGAGAAGACAGAAAAATATATCTTGCAATGAGGTTATTGAACTGTAACAAGAGTAAGACTAGTTATACCAACACAGATCTCAGTTTTCAAGTAAATACTTTGTTGAAAAATAAATCTGTGTGTATAAGCAGCTGTGTCCCCACTTCAAACAAATGATTTGTTGTCCTGGCAGTTCATTCCTGAAAATTGCTCTTTTCAGACTAAAGTGTAGCTATCTACTATCTGGCTATAGACTGATTTTGTTCTGGTTCTGGACACCCTATTTATAATTCTTTCATGCAGTTTTTATTTAATACTACAGTTTTAAGAGTGTTTCTATGAAATTGTACATTTAAATATTTATCTGGCTATGGAACAGACTTTTCTCATTTTTCAAACTGAAGTCCATTCTGGATAGAGGCTTAAACTTTAAATAGCACATTAAGTAGAGATGTGCGAAATTGGCTAATTCATTACGTGAAATATTTTGTGAAATTCGCCTGTTTTCGAAATTCAGAATCTTGCCTGCGTAATGTGAAATTTCACTGAGGTAGGTGAAATTTCACCTCTGAAGGTGAAATTTTACATTATGCAGGCTTAAATTCCAAATTTCATACCTAGGGAAATATTTTGTGTAATGGGTGAATTTCATTAAATATTTTGCACGGTGAAATTGCTGATTTCACTGAAATGTCACCAGTGAAATATAATTTTGCAACATCTCTACATGTAAGTAACACTAGCTGTTCAACATAGAACTTTCAGCCTAAATGTGTTTTGAAATCTGAGCAGAGCTTCAGAAAGGCAAGATAGACTGAAAGGGTTATGTTGAAAAGCTACTGTTACTCACAAATTGCTATTCAAAGTTTAAGCCTCTACCCAAAATAGACTGCAGTTTGAAAATCACATTTCCACAATCAGAAGGAGTTTTTGTCCCACGACTTTGTCCACTTTCAGATTAGCGAGCCCTTTCAAGACACTCTCCTCTGAAAAAGGACTATAGTGTCCATCTCCCTCACTCAAATGTCCCTGTTACTTTTTGGGGCCCCTCAGCTTCTCCTTCCTCTGTGAACAGTGAACAAAATTATTTGTTCAGGATGTCTGCGTTTTCCTGGTCACCCTCTGCACAGTGTTCCTGGCTCACTTTTAACCTCACAATCCCACCCTGGTCTTCCTCCTTTTGCTTAGTCATTGTCCCTCCTCACAATTTAAGGTATTCACATTGATTATACCACAAGAAGAGGAGGACCAGATGGAGGATCAAATCTATTTCTTCCACATGACAATATCCTCTTTGGAATAAAACATTAAATACTGGCTTGAAAAAGTGGACTGCACATTTTGTATACTGTACTTAGTTTTTATTTGATACTAAACAGGAAAACAGGAAGGCCCCCTAACAAAGCTCTACACAAGCAAAATAATGGACAGTTTAAGCCATCTGCTGAGGCTTCTAAAAGTTGAACTGGCAGATGTGTGTTTGTATTTGCCTGCACAAACAGAAAGTGTAAATGCTGCCACTGCAGTCTGTCTGTAAGCTGGCATTAATCATGTATAATAAACTAGCCTGTGTCAAGAGTTTAAGCTGGCTGTTCCTCCTTGTGAGTTTGATTCCTCCTCCCTTTGGATCTAGGTTTTGAACATTGTGGCATACCAGAGCTCTGAACAGCATTAGGAAACATAATATCCTAGAACTAAATGCCACCTGTATAACAATGGTCATATCATGTGACCACCTTGTGCACTGATCCTCTTGGCTTGAAATGTCAGAAGATGCAGGAATTCACTGAAAATGAGGTGTTTTATATTAGTTAGACTGTCCTGAGTAGATAAAATGTAAAAAAATAATTTTCAAATGTTTACATCCAGACATCCAAGTTGGCAAGGCTATGAAGAGGCATGGTGATCTCAGTTTTCAACATGCTCAGTGATGTTGACAAAGTTGAACAGACTGAGATGTTTGACCCAATGTCCTTCATCAGGACATGGACACAAACCTTAACCTAAGGTTCAGAGGCAGCACATTTAGGGTAATATTAGGGTGCAGTTCTTCTGCCAGAGGGTGGTAGCCCTGTAGTGTACCAGCACAGAAAATGGGAATAAAAGACTGTGAAGGGTTCAAGGTAAACTTAGACACATTTCTGCTTACTGAGGTACTCCTGGATATCAAGGGTACTAGAGTGGGTGGAGTACTCTTTAACTTAGTACATGTTTGCATAATGTAATCAATCAGACCTGCTTATGAAGCAGGGATAGTCATTATATGCCTTGATTCTCTTCCAACCTTCAGTTACTGTGTTATTTGTTTATGTGTATATGTATTGATGTCTATGACACCTCCAGTCCAGATTTAGGAAGAGGCATAGCAGCAAGACGGCCCTAATCCGGTGTTAATGATCTCCTAACAGCAAGAGATTGGAGAACTTATTCCATCTTGGTCCTTCTTGATCTCTCAGCTGCATTTGACATGGTGGACCATGGTGTGCTATTGAGTGCCTGCAGTTCATCTGTGAACTGTCTGGTACTGTCCTCAGATGATTTTGATAATTCCTCAAGGGTAGGGCACAGGCGTGGTCTCAGGAACTTATTCCTCCGCACCTCTCCCATTCTGTGGGGTACCACAGGCTCCATTTGGGCACTCATGTTGCTTGCTGTGCACATGCTGCCATTGGGACATAATTGGGCAGTACAGTTTGAGTTTTCACTGATACACAGATGATACTCAACTGTACATGTCCTTAGTGTCCGAACAGGAGATATGCTCTCAGTGTTTAACAACTGCCTATCCCAGATTCAGGATTGGATGAGTGCTAGTTGGCTAAGGCTGAATCTGGACAAACTGAGGTGTTGGTGGTGGACCCGGATTGTCGGGGTGGGATGTTTCAGCAGGACAACCTTCCAGTCTTTGGCTTGGGGGTATCAGCTTACTACCTCAGATCGGTGCAGAACCTGGGTGTTATTTTGATTGTGATCTGACCCTGAAAGCTCAGATGTCAGCCCTTGTCAAGACATCTTTATCCATCTGCAGAATATCACCTGGGTGAAACACCTGGTCCCTCCAAGGATCTTCCAATGCGGTCCTTGCTTTCATGACCACTCACCTTCAGTAATGCAATGCACTGTACCTAGGGGTACTGGGGTTGATCACCACCACCAGCAGCTGGTGCAGAATCCGACTGCCAGGCTTTTGACCAGCACATCCAGGACCAGTCATATTACTCCTGTGCTCCATGAACTGCACTGGCTGCCAGTGCAGTGGCATATCACTTTGAAGGTCAGTTTGCTGACCTTTAAAGCTCTACACAACCCGGGACCCTGCTACTTGCAAGAGTTCCTTTTCCCTACCACCCTCCTGGCCTCTCTGATCCACCGATGAGGATTGCTAGATATTCCCAGGGTGTGTTTACAAACATCTGGGGCCCATTCATTTGCATTTGAGGCCCTACCCTGTGAAATTCTCTACCTCATTAGATAAGAGAATGCCTGACCATCAAAATTTTAAAGCTGAACTGAAGACATACCTCTTTGGCCTAGCCTTCTGTGATGAAGTATAATGTTGCTGTCATTCTCCTCTGCTGCTCTGTCTGCCATCACTGGTGCCCAGCTCCCTGCCCCCAATTTAGCTCCTTTTGTCTCCAGCTCCCCTCCACGTCTAAACTGCCTATTTCTCTCTCCATTTTTCAGATCCAGCCCTTGACTTTCAGGCTCTCGAGCCCCCGCTTGATATGGCTGCGGCTCAGCTCTTCCAGCAGCTCAGCCACACACCTCAGGCCACCCTTTGGACACGAAGCTGGATCCTGCCCTTGACTTTGGGTTCTTGGGCCCTCGCTCCAATATGGCCATGGCTCAGCTCTTCTAACCAGCTCAACCCGCCACCTCCAGGCCACCCTTTGGACATCAAAGCTGGGTAAGACTTTCTGACTCCCTGGGGCTGCTGTGAGTGCTGCCATTGGCCGTTGCTCACTGCAGTGCACCCTGATTGGACCCCTGTCTATTTGCTGCTCACAGATTGGCCTGCTGCAACTTTCCTGATTCTGGGTTGCTGCTCATTGTACCCAAGCAGCTGTGGCTGAAATTTTACAGCCAGCCTTGAGCTTCCCTGCCTGGACTATTATTCTTTGTATTTCTACTGCTCTGCTCTGTGCTCTGAGTCAAATCTGAGGAATGGTGCACTGTTTTTAAAGTAATTACAGCTCTCCAGTGCCTTGTGTATACCCTGATTCTTCTCTCTTTTCCCTCTGCCTGTCTCCCTTGGGCTTGAACTGCCCTCTCCTCTCTCCAAATCTTGGCTGATTTACTGGTTAGACTTCCACCTTTCACCTCTCCCCATGGTGCCATGCTAAGACTTTGTGTTGCTGTCAAGAACTTGCACCTTGCTGCCGTGCCACCCCTCCACCTCTGCTGCTCTGTCTTCCATCACCGGCGCCAAGCTCCCTCCCCCGATTTAGCTCCTTTGTCTCCAGCTCCCTCCCACATCTAAACTCCCTATTTCTCACTCTGTTTTTCAGATCCTGCCCTTGACTTTTGGGCTCTTGAGCTCATGCTCGATATAGCACATGTGCGACTCTTCCAACCGCTCGGCCACACACCTCAGGCGCTTTTGAAACTGGAAACCGAGCAAGACTTTCTGACTCCCTGGGGCTGCTGTGAGCTGCCACCATTGGCTGTTGCTCACTGCAGTGTGCCCTGATTGGACCAATGTCCATTTGCTGCTCACAGATTGACCTGCTGCAACTTTCCTGACTTGGGCTGCTGCACCCATTGTATCCAAGTGGCTGCGGCTGAAATTTTGCCTGCCTCCTCCCCACCTCCAATCTTTCTTAAATAGACTCTCCTCCTGCCCCTTGTTCGCCCCTCCTCCTTGCTCATCTCCTATAGGGTGCTGTCCTTGGCCTCCTCCTCTGGTCCTTTCTTCTCACCCCTCCACTCTTTCCTCCCAGCTCACTGTACCCAGTGCTCCCTTAGCCCTGCACTTTTCTTTTAGAAGCACAACTGCCTTCCTCTTCTTGCTCACTCCTTTGCTCTCCTATTCTTTGTTGCTGTTTCTCATCTCCACCTTTGCCTATCCCTGTGCTCTCTATCCTCTGCCCTTTCCCTGGCAGTTTCTCCCCTCTCCACCCTGCCTTTTCCCTGCACCCTCTCTCCTCCACCTCCTCTCTGTCAACTAAGCATGCATCCCACCTGTACTCCTTACCCCTTCTCCTCCTCCTCCTATTTCCCTCTTTCACTACTCCACCCTCCTAGACCCTGCTTCCCCTCTGCCCCAAACAGTTACCTACTCACTTCCACTTATCAACATCTAGGTACCCTACATCTACAACTCTGCCACCCACCCTGGGTGCTGCCTACACTACTGAATTATACTCTCTCACCTATGGGCACTGGGTATCCCCGCATCCACTTTCACTGCTTTCACCAGAACATCTGCCCGTCACCCCATGACACACTCTTGCAAGTCATGTTGTCACCTGGCATGAAGGCGAAAATGCCTGACTAGGGGATTATGCATGTGTATTTTGAAGCTTATGCTTCTTCTCCTGCTGATGTCTGGCAACATTCATCCAAACCCGGCCCAGCTCCTACTAAGGTAATAAATCAGATCAATCATGCAGGAGCCCTCTCAATCATCTCACTCAAAATTTGTAGCTTCCTTCACAAAACTGATGCCCTTCAGGCTTTTGCTTGCCAACACAGTTTGGACATCCTAGCAGTTGTTGAAACCTGGTGTTCCTCATTGGTTCCAGACCACGCTATCACCATCCCTAGGTACTATGCTTTTGCCTTGATTGAGCGACAAAAGAGGTGGCGGTTGCATCCTATACCTTAAGGATACTTTCCTGGGACACCACATCAGCTCTTCTCCCCAAACCACTATGGTGCAGATACTTCCCATCAAAATCTTTCTTGGTGCTCACAACAAAGCTCTCACAGTTGTTACAATCTACATTCCACCAAAAGAGCAAGGTAGTGGTCTCACGCGCATTTCTGGACTATGTTAAGTCTCTCCACAGACACGAATCTATCCTTTTCAGGGACTTTAATATAAACTGACCTGCTGCTGAGGCTGGGCCCACAGGACTCTTTAGCAATGGCTAACCTTACCCAGATGGTCGAATCCCAACCAGGAAAAACTATAAAACTGGCACCTGCACCCTATTGGACTGGATTCTAACCAGTCACCCCACCAGGATTACAAACACCACTGTCTTCCCTGACTCACTAGTGACCACTCCCTGTTAGCTGCTCCTGGTCCAACAAATTCATCAAACCTCCCCAAAAACCATCACCAGCAGAGTTCTACCTCGTGGTCAGTTAACACATCTCAAAACCCACTTTCTCCAACAGGACTGGTCACCAATCCTCAACGGCTACAAATGTAAACACTGCCCTGGACCATTTCATCAGAATCTTCAATGAAACCTGCAACATATTTGCTCCACAAAAAGAAAAGTAAAGGCCCTCTATAACCCCTGGCTCTCAGGTGACCTCCTAAGGCGACTAAAGGGAAAGGGAAATTGTTTAACCAGGAAAGGCACACTAAGCAGAAGCTTGTTTCCAGGTGTGACCTGGGAGCACAAGGAAGTTAAGTGACTTGCTCAGGGTCACACAGTATGCAAGTGGGGGCTGTGAGATTCAAACCCAGGTCTCAGGTTTGCAGCTCAGAGCCTTAAACCACTACGTTATACTGCCTCCTAAAGGCAGGGACCATCTATGGGAGCTTGTCAGAAACACTGGAAGACAAATGACATCGATAACTACAAATGTGTATGGAATGACTGTACCAAATCTATCCGACAAACAAAATCTGCCTTCTTTAAGAGCGCTCTTACAAACTCCTGGGCAAACAGAAGAGAATTATGGAATACATAAAAGAAGTCACAGGGAAGCAGCCTAAATACCCTTCATCCATACTTTGCATTAATAGTGATACCACACAACACCCGAAAATCATTGGTGACACATTCAATGCTGCTTTCACAGACCTTAGTTCTGTACTTCCACCTGATTTTTCAAAGAGGAGGACACTCCAAAATCCCCAACCTCCCTTGCCCCCACTAGCCACCCTCCTTTCTACTTTAAATTGGTCAAGATGTACCAGGTTCGCAGCTATGTTACTAAAGCCATTAGTAAGTCCAGATCCAGCAATTACTCTCTTGACCTTAAACTCTATCACTCACCCTTGAAGAAGTACTCATGCCACTGACCAGGATCTTTAACCTCTCCCTCAGACTAAGCCAGTTCCCAGACAAATGGAAATCTGCCACGGTAACCCCTATACATAAAAGTGGTGTCAAAACACTCTCCAAGGCCCTGGGTGTATTGCTGTGGACCAGCTTACTGACTTCTTGGACAAGCATAACATCCTGTGCAGGCAGCAACTTGACTTTAGAAAGGGTCATAGTACCTCCACGGCACTACTTGAATTTACCTGCACCATTCACCACTCACTGGACAACGGGCAGCTTAACTGGGTCTACTTTCATTGATTTAACAAGGCCTTTGACAGTCAACCACCATCTCCTGCTTGTCCAGCTCCAGACTGCGGGCTCACCCAACTCTGTGAACTGGTTCAAAATCTACCTAGACAACCAGTCCCAAGAGTGAAAATTGCTGACACTCTCTTAGATGTCAGACATGTCCACTCTGGTGTCCCACTCTGGTGGACCCTCTCCTTTTCAGCCTTTTTAACACACTGCCAGATTCCTGTCCAGAAGAGATCTTGCTCGCTGATAGCGCTGTTATCCTAACCTCCACCATGATCCAAATCAACTACAAGAGAACCTCCAGCGGGTTTCACTGCAGTTGAAAACTGGTTCTTAAAACACAAACTGATCCTAAACCCGAAAAAAACAAAGACAATGCTCTTTAGCAGCTCCACAGCAAAAATAACCAGTATCACCCTCCATAAATACCAAGCAAGGAGTCACCCTTGAACAAGTCCATACCTTTAAATACCTTGGCCTTACCCTTGACTCCAAATTCACCTATTGCCCATATTAATAATGTTGTGAAAGTGGCAAACACCAGACTGGGCCTTCTGTTCCACAATAGGAAGCATCTAACCCCTGAAGCCTTGTCTGTTGCCATCCAGAGCTCCATTGTTAGCATTATGGACTATGGACTCATTATCTATGTCTCTGCCATGGCCTCCTCTCTCAAAGCGATGTTTCTACTTCCTAAATAAAGCCTGTCAACTCATCACTGGAGCCTACCTTCTCACCCATACTGTGACCTCTACTCCCAAACTGGATGGCTGCAACTAAACCACAGAATAAAGTATCAAACCTGCATCACAGCAATGAAAATAATGATGGGAAATGATCCCCAAGGAGTCTACCCCTCCTCAAAACCAGAATCAGCAACTGCAACACCAGGAGCTCAAACCCCAAACCTTGCAAATCCCCACTGTCACACAACCCAAGGCCAAAGGTACTTTGCATATAGGGCCCCTAGCTGGCTAAACAGTCGCACTATTGACATCTCTAACTCACCAACACTGGGCACTTTCAAGGCTAGCTCTGCCTCTCCCTAGTAGGCTCAAGCACCTGTGACTGTCCTGCTTAATGCAATATTCTCGCTACTGCCATAGTCCCTGCTGTCTGCTGTTGTCCTCTCATCCAGCACTTCATCTTTCCTATGCCCAACAATTGCTCTTACCCCTGTTCTGTCATGACAAAACCTCTTTGGCTGCCTTTCTCAGTCCCACCTGCCTTGCCCTCTCCTCCTCACAACCCCATTTACTTTGTTGCTTACATTTCCTAGTGTTTTATGTATAGTCCTTGTAATAACATGTTATGACAATTGTGTTACTGATTGTTTTATAATGTATGAAACCTATATGACCTTTATGCCTGTACTTACTAACGTGGAACCTTTGTAAAAGAGCCTTGGCTCATAGGTATTTGTAATCCTAGAATCAAATAAATAAATAATAAAATGAAAAAAATTTGTAATTGTTGGTTTTATTGTTATATCTTATGGTTTTATATACTGGCATTTTTTATGAAATTATTGATTGATGTGATGTGATATTTATTGTATGTACAGGCACCTTGAACTATGGAAAGGTGCCTTTTTAAAAACAAATCTTGATTTGATTTGATATTTATTTATTTCAAGAGTTTGAGTAGGAAAAACATGCAGAGGTAAACAACTTGTTTCAGATGTGTCCTAGGGTGAGAGGATGAGAAGAGTGCAGTTATAGCACATCAATAATGCTAAAATTATAATAAAATTATTAGATAATAGAAGTACCCAGTGCAAAATGAAAAGGAAGCACAGTGTATAAGTAGTGCAAACATAGCATATCAAACGTGACAGATCAGCAATGTGCAACTGGCAGCCAAATGAGGAGGCAAGGGAGACTGCTAGTACAACAGGGCAAGTCAAGTGGCTAGAGATCCAATTAATCAAGGTAAAAGGGAAATAATATTAGGGAGAAGCAGTGCGCCTGGCCTAGGATTAGTAGCAACTGCAAACATGAGTAGTGAATTCACAGAGGAGGGATTTTAGTTATAAGGAAGCAGGAACATTGGAATAGCAATTGAGAGGGTGCTGAAACATTTTATGGAAACAAAGCGAAAGCAGCTTGACCAACAGACTGTTTTTAAGGTTGAGGAATTTGGTATCGAGTTTAGTGAAGGAAATCACACTGTGTAATTGATTTTGAAAACTGTGCAAACATGGATTGATATGTAAGGAGGTTCGGTTACAGGATGACCATACATTGAGCTAGATCGACATTACTGTGCAGGTCATTTATTTCATCCAGTCAGATCTGAGTATTTTACTCATTTTAAATCAACATTATTACAAACCAGAGGTAAAAGAAACACTTGCAATTAACAAATGTACCACAACTAGTGCAGGGTTTGAAATGTAAAGGAGAAATCATGGAAATGTACTAACTTAACAAAGATTAACAATACATTTATATGAAACTGAAATAAAATTACATCACAGTGGAAGAGTTTACACCTAATTGTACAGTCAGGCTTTCTCCAGTAATGTAATCATCAGTACAGAGCAGAACAATAAGTCGATGTTGACATATTTCTATTAGAAAAAGAGGTCTGACCGCAATTCTATTTGCAATCAGGTACTGTAGGTACAGTACCACTTGTCTAATGATACTGAAGTTGTCTAAAGAGCAGCGCTGTTACAGTACTTCTGTTTGCAAAACTACACTCAGCTGCCAAAACTGACAAGTTCCATGGAAATATGTCAGAGTGTTTTAAGGACTACCTGTACATCGGTGAATTATTTAGTTATTCCTCAGAAGGAGGTTAAGTATTTCCATATGTGGAGGGTTTCAAGTCAGGAAACCATTTGTCATGTCTCTCGAACCCCAAGTTCTGTCTTTGGTACTATTGACCAGAGTTTATGAAAATACAAGTGATAAATACTCATTTTTTGCAACTGTAGAATATACAGATTTAGAATATTTTAATATTAGAATACTATGGAGGACCATTAAGTAACAACATCAGCTTAAAATTACCTGGCAGCCAGATTAGTCCATGGCCATTGCAGGACTGGAACCTGTGAGACTAGAGCAGGCATTTCTGAATAAAATGTAATCTAAGCACATTACTGGTCAGATTACCTGCCAGCAGCTATAATTTGCCTGATTAAAAGTGATTTGAAAAGTAAGGATGACATCTTTGGTTTAAAGCAAATATTTCCAGTTCTCCTAATTGTGATAAGATGTGCGATAAGATGTGCTCCAGACACAAGACACCTTTTTTCTTAAACCTGGGACAGGCAAGTCACACTAGGTCGTTCACTATCTCAAGGTGTACACCGTTAAAAATTCCAGAGAGTAATCAGAGAAAACCATTTGTAGGCAGGGATGTCTTGTATTCTGTAAGCTTTTACATCTAAAGCCATAGCTCCACACAAAACTTTGATGATGCAACGCTAAGTGAGGACAGAGCCACAGTATGTTCAATGTAATGCATAGTAGAAGGGGTGAAATGGTATGGGATATGTGTCTCATTTTACTCAACTTACTAGGCCACCTTTCATTTCTGGGGGTAGTATTATGTTTAATATGCTATCCCAACAAAGGTGAGATCAAGATTTTATTTTAAAGGGTAGTTTTGTTTTTCAAGGGATAGCACTTTTACAAAAATGATAAACTATTTCCTTTTAAAGCTTAGATTCAGCTAAACCAGATAGTGTTATGTTTTTCTTTTTTTTTTTTTTGCAACTTTGCCCAGGAAAGACACATTAAGCTGAGGCTTGTTTCCAGGTGTGCCCTGGGGACACATGGAAGTTAAATGACTGGCTCTTTATCGCACAGTATGCAAGTGGTACCTGTGTGATTCAAACCCAGTTCTCCAGCTCAGTGCTCTTTAACCACTATCGCTACTGCCTGCAAGTATTTTCTGGCCTAAGGAGGTATGGGTGCTTGTAATGGTGGCCTGCTAACTTGTTTAAAGTTGCACTAAACAGGCCAATTTCAATTCAAGTACATTTGACATTGAACATTCTGCAGCCTTATCACTCACTTAGCATCATAGCAATACTGTATTGTTTTGAGTTGTAACTAGTCCTGAGACTCTGAAGCTTATTAAAAGTATGCTGACCCTACAAAGTTTAAATCTTGATAATTATACTTTTATTTTTTAAACTGCTTGTTTAGAGTGTCAAACCCTTGGTGAGACTGCCTGCCCCAATTTTGACAGTTGCTCTTTATGTATAGTGAGGTGCGTGTCTTTCCTCTGAGCAAAATAATTGTCACAGAGGAGGACCTCCACACACTATTATTGCATTTCAAAGCTTTGCATTGTGTTGTTTTAATATAATTTGTTTGTGCACACAAGCACACACACACACACACACTAAAGTTAATACTATGCAGGGCTAATATTTAGCAAAATATATATGCTTGTGTTTATTGCATATATATATATATATATATATATATATATATATATATATATACACATACATATATATATATATATATTACATGTATACACATTATCTATCTGTCTGTCTGTCTATTCTTACATGGGCAATATAATACATGTTAGAACACTGTGCATGTGCACATATTTGTCATATGCTATGGCAGCATATTTTATATTGATATTAAGACATATTTATATTAAAGCCTACAAAATGTGCAAAATGTATTATACTCCCAAATGTCAACACACTGTAATGCCAGTAAGAAGGCTAATGAAAAAGAATTTGTTGGCAAATAAACTTTGGTATATAGTATTAAATACAGTAGGTTTCAGGGTCAGATTTGCCATTTATACCACTCTTGGGAAGAAGAACCGGATGCAGTCCTCTGAGTACATAACCAGTATCATAACAGAATAAGGAATTGGAAAATATGAAGAAAAGGAAGAGAACCATATATCTATCTTGGTTTTAAATTTCACAAAATCCCCAAACCCAAAATGTCTGTTTTCATTACTAATGCAGTTCTGAAGACCTTCTTGAAGAGAAATTTCAGCCCATCAATCATTCTGAGAACTAAACAGTCATCACCTTAAAGATTCAAGCCATAAGCACAGCTTGGTGTGGGCAGGGGTCATAATGTGCATGGCAGAATGCAGTGCAGCAGAATCACATTGCACAATTTCTATTGTTCATTGTTCTGTGGGGGCTCCCCCACACCCCCGATACAGGGGCGTGCCACCGGACCCCCACTAAAAATTTCAACTCCAGGGGTCCAACTTGGACTGTCTTGAGTCTGGGTTTCATCATAATGCCATACACTATTAAGCGTATGACATTATGACCCGGTGCACTGTGATTTGCAGGCTTGCATGCTGTCTGTTGGATGTTTACTGTATATCTTTATTAGATTACTCAATTATGACTTACAACATGGCTTTATTAATAGTTGAACATAATAAAGTGTGCCTTTCTAAGGAGATATTAAATGCGCTACAACTGTGACCCACACTTGGGACAAATGTTAGACACCCCTCCTCTTGCAACACTACAGCCATACTAACTACAAGCTTCACCTTTCACTTGCTTGAAAGTGGGGACATTTCTACACTGCAGGCAGGCCTTACGATACAATAAATGTGAAGATATGGTACTGAAGCTATCTTAAGATACCCTGCACACCTTCTTGTTACCCACCACTAGAAAAATACTTTGGATTTTATTTTTACATTGTGTTTCTTTTCTAGGGCAAAATCCTCAGGAAATCCACCATTAATTCAGACTGTATGAGATTCAATTTCATTCATACAGTATTTTCTAGCATTAGCAATTTAATTCTAAATGGAACAAACAGTTAAATATTAAAAACAAGTGAGGACTTGGTTACTTAGCTGATACAATTACTAATAAAATAAGGCACATACTTTCATAATATACATAATATTCACAACAGGTTTCAACCTATAATTTAGACCTGGGGATGAAGGGCTCCCAATATAAAGTTCTTCATCCACCAGGTTTAAATAATTACAACCACCCCATATTTGTAGGTTTGCCCTCTAAAAACACAGATTGCATATTTTTGCCAGTGTTCTAATTGTGTATTTTATCCTCGTAATTATCCTGGTGTTGCTTTTGTGATGGAAGGTTCATCACCAGCATTTTTGATCCCAGTCCTGAAAGTCTTCACAACAAGATAAAAGGATATTGAAATTGATAAAATAATATATCAAGGGCCAAAACATTTGGGCCAAAAATATGGACTGATTATATAGCTACTTTCTACTTGATTCACTACTGGGACTACCTTGTAATTAAGTGTTTCTGCAATATACAAGTGTGGATTTTAACTTATAAACAATTATGCAATTTTTGTGATTATGTTTGCAATATGTATATTTCTATTATTATATTCAATTAACCCAACCCAGCCTAACCTGGCGAATCTTAGGAGCTACTTCATTATCAGTCTGTCTTTAAAACAAAGGTGGCATATATTTATATACTAAGCCTCAGAAAAGTACAATTATACAGATGGGTGCAGCAACATTTATATCCCTCAAGCTCATTTCAAAATGCAATTAATGCTTCAAAATACAACACTGCTATTAGCTGTCCCCCTTCCAACTTCAGTATCTCAACATATGTTTTTACAACTGGCAATTCAACTGTGACATTTTATTTAAATGAAAACAGCCTAAAGGTTGTTTCTTCTGGGTGTTAGACAGCCAGGACATGATCTCCCACCAAGTAAATGATCTGGGCTGACCTTCAGTGCTCTCTATATCTCTGACAGTCTTGTCTGTGGAATAAAGAAGTCTTGTCTCAAATAAAATATGTGCAAACGTTCTCCCTCTCTGAGAACACAAGTGTCCTCTTCTCTATGGAGTGCTTTAGGTATTAATTTACAGTAGTTTCTTCCCATAATAAGCAAAAATAATTTGAATACACACCAGGTCTCAGTTACAGAAAACATGCTTATGGCTGTGTACAGTGTTAATGCACAATCTGGTTTGTAAAGCACATTGATTCTGTCCAGAGTCTATCACTCTCATGCTAACTCTTTGAACATGGGACACAAATGAAGCAGGAAAAAATAACATATGCTAAGACGAGGGTATGAAAATGATGATCCAATAAGACCTACCAGTAAAGCTGATTGCTGTGGTCTATGATTATAGACAGACTATATATCTAGCTTTAGCAGTATTACATATTACATTGCATACATTGCTAAACCCCTCACCCAGTAGATAATTCTCTGGCCAAAAATTATTTGCAGCTCAGAGAACAGGGTTACTATGCCTCTTATCCAGCAGACAGATGTAATTCATGCAGGAATGTTGGAAGTGATCCTTTATACTTCAGATCCTTGAGGTATAGCATACTTTTCTATTGGCTTTACTATGTAGTTATTTATTTATTTTCCAGCTGCATTTTTTTCTTTATTTCTCTCCTGTATCATCTTGGTAAATGCTATGACATGAGCCCAAGTGATTCCCCATAACGCAGAAGCTGCAATCCATAAGATGACACTGGAGAGTTTAAAAGGCATGGGAGGAGAGTGAGCGTCACAGGCAGGAAGCCAGTGAATCCCCATCGTCGGCAGCAGCTGCGAGAAGTGAGGGAAGGACAGATATTTTGAATGTGTTTGTGTGTGTGTGGTGGGGGGCTTGTGTTGTGTTAACATAGAGTGGGGAGAAAGACAAAGAGCATGGAGCCCAAGTGAGTCCCACCTCAACTTGAGTCAGAAGGAGCCATGACTGCCAAGGGATTTACACAGATTTTATTTATTTTTTGGTGGTGGTGTGTGTGTGTGTGTGGGGGGGGTGATGGTGGCTTGTTTAACATGAAGGGGAAGAGACACTCGGCTATGGAGTGTGAGTGAGCTTTTCGGGGACCAATCTCCCATCACATTTAAAATGATTGATGCCCCCAATCACAAAAGTGACACATGGATAATAACAAGGATAAAATACACAATCAGAGCACTTGCAGCAATGTGCAATCTGTGTTGTTACAGGACAAACCTACAACTATGTGGTGAGTTCCAATCTATAATTTAAACCTGGTGGATGAAGGGCTCCTAATGTAAAAGGTCTTCATCCATCAGATTTAAATTAAAGATTCAACCAACCCTATATTTGAGGTCTGCCTCTAAAACACAGATTGTGTATTTTTGCCGGTGCTCTAATATGTATATTTCTATTATTATGTTCAATTAACCAACCAGCCCAGCCAACCCAGCCCTAGCCTGGCACATCTTAGGAGTTACTTCATTTTCAGTCAGTCTTTAAAAATAAGGGTGACATACTGTATATTAATATACTAAACAACAGAAAGGCATAGTTATACAGATGGGTGCAGTGACATTTATATCCCTCAAGCTCATTTCAAAATGCAATTAATGCTTCAAAATGCAACACTGCTATTAGCTGTCCCCAACTTTAGTATCTCAACATATGGTTTTTACAACTGGCAACCCAATTGTGACATTTTATTTAAATGAAAACAGCCCTAATGGTTGTTTCTTCTTGGATGTTGGGCAGCCAGGACTCTTGATCTCCACCAAGTAAATGATCTGGGCTGACCTGTAGTGCTCTTATATCTCTGATAGTCTTGTTTGTGAAGAAGAAGTCTTCCTCTGAGTAAATATGTACTAACTTTCTTCCTCTGTCAGAACTCAGTGTTCTCTTCTCCATGGAGAGTTTTAGGTACTAATTTACAGCAGACTCCTCTCCATAATTTTGTCAAGGATTGTTGAGCTGTCTGAAAGTGAAAGTCACAGGCAGGAAGCCCGAATGAGTCCCCCATCATCGGCAGGGGCTGAGACCAGTGAGAAGAAGGACAGAGAATTTATGTGACTAAATGTAACAAACTTTGTTTTATACATTAAATAAAATATCTTGAATCTTGAATCCTGAAAAAAAAATGTGGTGGTAAGTGTGAGTGTGTGTGTGTGTGTGGGGGGGGATGATGGCGATAAAAAAAGTGTGAGCACTTGCAAGATGCTTGTGTTTCCTAGTCCTCCCAAAGGACTGCAGACTACAACCCACACATCCCTAAAAAGTGCAGTGTGGAGTGCTTCTGCATCTCAGGCTCAGGTGACACTATTGACACCTTATCAAGCTGTATGGTCTAAAATGACGTAGTCATTTTTTCAATGCAGTAGGCCTGCAGGGCTATTCTACTTCAGACCCAAAAATGGATCTAAACTTATAAAGAATACCAAATGTCTGACTAATGATATTACTAACCTGTTTGACCTGCAATGTATAAGTTAGCCCAAGATCAAGCAAAACTCCTAGATATTTAAATTGATTTACTTGTTCAATCACAGCACCCTCTAAATCCTGAAGTAATAAACCAGGATTGTCCTTTAACATTAGCAGATGTACCAAGCAACATTGATTTTATTTTCTTAGAATTCAAAACCATTGAATTATTTTTGAACCACAAACAAACAGCCCAAGTCATGTTCAAGAACAGATGATAGCTCAGGCAACGTGCTAGCTTGGGAGAGAATGACTAACTCATCAGCATATAAATTGAATCTGAGCATTACATTGAAGAGGTAATTGATTAATAAATAATGAGAATAATAAGGGCCCATGATGGACCCTGGGGAACACTGCAACTTATAGAAGAAACCTCAGTCTCAAATTGAGGTGTCACAATTTCTTCATTAACCTCCACTTTATCAACCTAATTTCTTGTCCTTGCAGACAATAAAGAATTCACATTATCCCAGAACTTCTCAAGGTCCACCCAACTTGCCACAAACTGCTCCATATAAAGCCTCTTCTTTACATTTTCACCAGTTCAGAAACTTTGTTCCTTAAACAACGATAATTAGCCAAAAATAAAGCAGGTATTTTTATAAGCATCCAGGCATGATTTCTCAATTTAATACACTGTGAAATTTCATCAGAAAACCATTTATTTGGTACACCCCAAAGTCTCAAAGTCCTCAATGGACAAAAACTCTGGATAACAAGTAACTGATTTAGAAAAAATCAAAGCACAGTTCATATCTAGGATAGATTCTAAATAAGACCAATCAATCAAAGACAAAGTAGTATTTAAAGCCTCAATATTTACACTTTTAAAACTGCTTGCCCTAACAATTCATGGTGGAATCTTAATGTGTTTAAAATTCAATACACACAAATGGCCATGTGATTGCTTATTGAGTCTGCCATAACACCAGAAGAGGCAATCGTATCAGATCTGTTGGTAATTACCCAATTCAGTACTGAGTGGTTAAAAGTTTGAACATTTAAATGAGTTGGTTCATCAATTTTTGAAATAAATTAAAGATTGTAGTAAAGACTCCAGTCCCAAACTATCCTCTCAGCCCAGTTTAAATTTGTATCACCAACAAGTACAACAACAACATTGCAAGTGTTATAAGGAGCAATAATTTCCAAATACAACTAAGTCCATCACTACCACACTGAGGAGGATTGTACAAGCAGCTGACTATTATATGTTTCCTACCAGCAAGTAACTAATTAGTTAAAGAATGTGTCTCATTACTACTGCCTAAAACATTTAACTGCAAATTCCCCTGAAATATACTGCACCCCCACCCTTCTTTGTACCCTTTCAATCAGCATAAATAAATTATAACCTGATATTTTACTTACAATATCAGGAATGAACAATTTCAGCCACATTTCAGAAATGCCCGTTATATCAGGCTGATGATAGTTGGAAAATTGTTCTAATTCAGCAAGTTTTGAAATTAAACTTCTTGCATTAAAATGAACTAATTTAAGGCCATGATTTTTATAAAGAGAGGCTTTTGGTCAAATGCCACATAGCCTCAAACAAAGGGACCCAGATTTGTCTCAATATCCCTGGGAAAGAGAACAAAATAAATATTTATGCAACCTCTCCTCCGAAAAAACAGATTGTAAATAAGATATTGTTGAATTTATCAGAACATATCCACATACTTTAATTTCAAATCTTTTAACACCCAACAGGTAATAATGGCCCCAATACATGAGATCCAACAAGCAAGTTAGATACTGAAAATAAGAAAATACTTGTTCGTTTCTAATCGAGACTTCTCTGGTTTAAAGTCTTAAAGAAATACTGGTGCAAATGTAATGGTTGTGCATTTTCTTTTCTGAAGTAAGCGCTATTCTGAGAAGAATGTTTTGACAGAAATGCAGAATTACAGTTCTTAAGTAATCGGATGTGATTGTAAAGATCTGTGAAATATTTACAGCCCTAGGAATACAGGGAAGAAATGGAGGCCAGGGCAAGAAGGCAGCTGGATGAGTGGAAGGGAAGAGTGGAGGGTAGAAATGACTGGGAGGCACTGCAAGGCTGAGAGAGTTGTAGAGTTGCAATGGGTGTGGGGCATCACTGTTTCTAGGAACCTGGTGGAAGGAGGGTGTGTCCACTGTGCAGGCTGTTGAGACAGCTATGCTGGAGCTTGAGAGCTTAAGATGGGAACTGGGGAAGATGACAGAATTGAGAGAGGAGGAGGAAATGGGGCAGAGAGGCAGGAAGAGCTCCATCGCCAGGATAGACCAGGCTGTCAATGGCAAGAAGGGGCAGTTGGCAAGGGAGACCAAGTCCATAGGGCCGTGGGAGCTCTGGAAGGGTGTTGGCAGGTAGTGGGGAACATGGGCAGACAGAAAGGAAGTAGGTAAGGAGTTCGAGGTGAAGCAGAGGCAGGGCAGGATTACAGGGAGGGCTGAGGCAGGAGGTTGGGGACAACAAACAGATACTCAGTACTGGCTGATGAAACAGAGCAGGAGGTTGGGGAAGGTACCATAGAACAAGAGTCAGGGACCAGGAGGAAGGGAAATACAGGGTACAAGGTGAGAGGAAGAATGTGGGGAAGAAGTAAGAGTGGCAGGAAGCAGGTCGAGTTGGGAAAAACACACTAAATAAAGGGTGAGGAAGGCCAAAACTTGTTGGGAGGAGGTCACAATGCAGGGGCAGTGGGAGGAGATACACACGTAGTGAAGGGGAAGGGTTGTGGAAAGGAGTGAGCACAGAAGGGACTGAGGAGGAGGAGAGCAGGTGGAGGTGCAATTGAAGAAGGAGGGGGAAAGGGCAGTGCATGGAAATAGAGGACACTGAGGAAAGGAGCTCATAGGAGGGAAAATCATGGGGAAGTGCAAGGGATGAGGATTGAGTACTTGTATTAGAGTTCTATGCTCAGGGGTGAGATGGGGGATACAGGGAGCAAGGAAGAGCTGAATCCTGGTGAAATGTGTGCCATGTATGACAGCGGGAGAGTAGGACATGCATTCAGAAATGTGTGAAGAAGGTGGGAGGGAAGCCTCATATCATTGTGCACCTAGGAACAAATGACCTAGAGGGCAGTACAGTGGAAGAATTAAGGACAGGTTCAAAGAAATGGGGCTGTCTGCAGTTGGGTGGGAAGCTCAGTGACATTCTCGAGGTACTCCCAGTATCTAGGACAAGCATGGTGAGAAAGCTGACAGTACAGGAGTTTAATGGGTGGCTGAAGGTTGATATGCAGAAATAGGGTATGGGGTAGTAGGGAGTGGGGCAAGACATTGAACAATAAGGGGCTTTATGCCAAGGATAGGCTCCATCTCAGCATCAAGGGTACAAAGGCATTGGGACAGGGACTGGAGAAGTACATTAAAAGCAACATAGATTTAAACTGAGGAGGGTAGAACTGAGTTGGATAGCAGGGAGGAGGCACCTTCCAGGGAGATCAGGGAGGTCTCCCCAGAAAGGAGGAGGAGAATGAGGAAGTTACCAAGACAAAAGTGGAAGAGGAGAGACAGGAAGAGGAAGGGTGGGGTACAAGGTGGACTGTAGTATCCTTGAATGCAAGGAGCTTAGCAAACAAGATGGCAGAGTTCCAGGCAACGATGGTAGAGGAAGAGGTTGATATTGCTGCCATCTCAGAGACCTTGGTCACCAAATACCATGACTGAGGTCTTACGATCCCAGGTTACAAGGTGTTCCACAGGGACCGGGGAGGGCTGGAGAGTGAATATTTATGTCAGGGAGGATACTGTGTACCAGGAAGGAGGGGATGGGGGTCCAGAAGCAATATAGATATTGCTCCAAAGTCCTAAGGTAAGAAGCTCAGGATGGAGGTGATGGTATACAGGCCACCCTCACAGAGTGAGGAGGTGGATAGGGAGCTGGGGGAGCAAATCAGGAAGGTCAGTGGCAGAGAAATACAGTTGTAGTGGGAGACTTCAACCTACCTGGGATTGACTGGCAGACAGGAACAGATGCTGCTGTAGGCTATCAAGACAGCTACCTAGTGCAAGGGTGATGGAAGCTACTAGAGAGGGCGTGCTGGATTTGGTGCTAACAAATGGTGATCAAGTCCAGGATGTGGTAGTATAGGACCCTCCAGCAGGAGGCAACCACGCTAGTGTGGTTCCTCCTCAACACAGGGAGGGAGTCAGCTAAGACCAGGACAAGAGAGTTGGACTTCAGGAAGGCAAATTTTTCTAGAATGGGCAGCATTCTAGAGGGTATTTAGCAAAATTAACCCAGTGATGGATGCTGTACAGAAGTGGGTAATCATTAGGAAGTGGTTAAATGAGGCCACAAACATGTGCCAGATCTCAGAGTAAGCAGTCCAGGTCCAAAAACCTAAATGGCTCAGTAAGGAAAGTGGAGTGGAAGGTGAGGGGAAAAAGATTGGCCTTCATTAAGTTCAAAAATCTGGGCCAGAAAAGCCGTGAAATGGGTATGAGTTGAGCAGAAGTGTGCAGCACTCAGCAATGGGACTTTACACTGCCCAGTCAGTCACTGAAGCAAGCAAGCAGACACAATATTGTCAGTTTTCCCAAGTGCAAACACAGTTCACAGTTCAGTGGCGAGTCAGACACTTGTAACAGCAGGACACAGTTCAACAGTGCAAATCTGGATGTTCAACAGCAGGATATTGAAATATAAGCAGCAGCAGTAGCTTAAATGGCAGCATATAGAGCAGAAACACAAAGAAGCAGTTTATGGAGCAGACTTCACTCCCAGGACTTATGGTCACCACGGTCTTTGCAAGGGCTAAAGGCAGCAGAAAGCGCTTTGTGCCTCATATTCCTCTGACTCTTCCAGTCACTTCAGTCAGGTATAACCACAGATGGAAGGGAGTGGCTCACTGTGGGGTCAACTAGGTATTCCACACAGCCACTAATTACTGCTGCACTTTGCCACACTTAGCCGTTAACTAGCTACCACTGTGGGTGCTGCCACACCTATACAGATGAAAGATTTAAATCCTCAACTCCACATGACTTGGGCTGCCACTACCAGTTGGGGAAGGCGTGGTTGTGCTCATCATATCGCATGCCTTGGTGTGTGTTCAACCACCCAAGATGTGCATATATCAAAGCATGGCCACATGTCCTGTAGTGGATTATCTAACTTATAAAATGGCTAGAAATGTTTTTGTGGGGTGTAAAGTAGTCCTTGTCAGACAGAAATTAGAGTTTTATTTTGGTGATCTGTTGATTCTTTTAGTCCTTGTGTGGCAGAAATTAAATATTTATTTAGGCAATCTGCTTGATCCTGCCATGATTTTGATAGGCAAAATGTGATTAAAAAACAAAACAAACTGCACTTAGAATCTCCCCAAAGCAAGAAGAAGTTGCAACTTGCAAATCCCTGGTGGCTAGTGGTCACCCCCAATCACCACAGACACACATCCCCAGGCTCCATCACTGGCCAGTCGGCCACAATGTACATAAACAAATATTTTGTTCTATTGAAGCCTTGGTGTCTCTAGTGGTCCCCTACCCACCAATTGTGGACACAGTAAAATAAAGAATCTCATCCCCAACCCCACCCCCATGGCTAATTGCTGGCCAGCCGGCCATGTAAAAATATAAAAACTTTTTAAATTCAATCCCTGGCATCTAGTGGACCCCTCACCTCCCCATCCCTTGAGAAAATGTCCACCACACCACACCACTCTTCCCTATCCCGATCCTACCCAGTCCCCTGACCGAGCCACTGGTACAGCCTCCACTCACCTCCTTGACCAGTAGCCCAACTGAGCCTTTAATAAATGAGCACATGCTTGTACAAGAATGCACTCATTATGGTCATTTAGGAAGTTTTTCAGGGTTAGAGAACAGGAGTGGGCTTCTCTGGTCACCAGGGAGGGATAGGATGAGGGAATGGTGTTTTGGTCCGCCATCCTGCTCTCCCACGAGTGACCAGAGCAGCCACCTCCCACTCTCTAACCCCTGAAAACTCCTTTCTTAAAATGACCAAGTAGCTGCCTGTTAATGAATGAGAGCTTGCACAAGCATGCTTCATTCATTAAGCACCCAGTTTAGCTACTGGCCCTGGAGGTGAATGGAGGGCTATGCCAGTGGCCTGGTTGAGGAACCTAGGGTGGGATCGGGATGGGGAGCAGGGTGGTGTGGTGGGACACCCTCAAGGGGTGGTGGGGTAGGGATCCACTAGACACCAGGGACTGAATTAAAAACATTTAGGAATCTGATGTCTTTGATTTGGTGGCCAGGAAAATAGAATGGGAGGTCTGTGGATGGGCCTATCTGGACCTTTAACAAGGCTTTCAAAACTGTGCCCCACAGGAGACTGATAAAGAAACTGAGTACCTAGGGTTGGGATCCAAAGTGATGAACTGGGTTAGAAACTGGTTAACGGATAGGCAACCAAGGGTGGTGGTTAACAGCATTCACTTTAATGATGGGAGAATGACCAGTGGGTATTGCAGTGCTCAGTACTATAAGGAGACACTAAGGAGTCTCAGCACGTACATCCCGGAAGAGAAGACAGTTAGAGGGCACACAATAGAGACCTGCAAGTACCACACAGTGGTGAACAGGTGCATGAGTGAGTCTCTCTCAAATGAGAAAGAGCACCAGGACCAGTGTACATGCAATGAAGCTGTAAGGTAGGAAAGATGAAGAGGGATGTGAAGAAGTACTTCACTGAAAGGGTGGTAGACACCTGGAACAGATGGTCAGAAGTGGTGGGGTGAAAAATTGAGGGTTTCACACAAGTGTGGGATAGACATGGGGAATATTACCAAATAAGCAGGGATGGGGAGAGTTTCCAGAGACCAGTAGAGTAGCAGAGGCAGATTAGGCTGGGAACATCTGGCAGACTAGCTGGGCCAAGAGGTCCTTTTCTGCTGACAAATTCTATGTATCTAAAGACAACCACCTACTAGATGCCATTGGTTATTACATCAACCCAGATCTGGAGCCTCTGCAAAAAAATTATTAAAGGCCCACAAACAATATTCACTTAAGATGACACTCTAAAATGTATCTTCCAGGAACTACCTTTAATATCTTTCAGACAGGCCACTAAACATATCCAACCTCACTGTCAGGATAATAGAGCAAGGGAGTGTTCCTGGTCAAGTGCAGCACTCCTTTCCTCTGCAGGTGAGACCCTCTTATTCTGTAAAGGTATCTCACATGCAGCTGCTCTGAAATGGGCATTTTAGGCAGTTTTTAGAATTGTAATATATTATTCATCAGTGCCAATCAGTATTTGGCACTTAGGGCCATGGATAAAGAACAACTGACTTTACCATGTTACCATGTTCATGGACCTGATCAAGGCCTTTGACCTTGTGGACCAAGCTTACTTTGCATAAGCCATGTGATTTCGACCTTGGATGAGGTGCAATATCATGGTTCACTTATTATTTAAAAAGAAATGCATCTGTACAATTCATGGATATTTCATCTAATCCAAATGTTTTTTGGTTTGTGCTGATCTATTTATCCTCCCTGGTACAGCCTAGCATACCACCAATCTCCCCAGCCCACTCAGCTGGCACCCAGGACTTACCTCAACCAAGCTTCCTTCATAGTTTACTTTCCATGGTGGGGTTCAATGGCGCACGCCGCTGCGAGATGGATCCAGTGAGGGCCCTCGGCCTAAGCTTCCTCCATGGCTTAGCCCACCCATGGCTGGGATCCAATGGCAGAGTCACCCACTGACAAAGGATCTAGTGTGGGAGAGGGCCTTGTAGTCCAGTTTCAAGCCCAGGAGAGGTCGGTGTCATCCGCACTATACCCAGCCATTTTCCTTGTTTGTAGGGAGGACAGACATGCAATGCTGACTGAGATGAACCACACACACTACTGTGCATTAGGTTTTGATGGCCACCATCCCTGCAACCCTGAAGTTGCACTGATTGCCCTGAGCCTCCACCAGGGGATCAGCCCAGTGCTGAGAACCTACAGCCCTACCTCCCAGAGGAGGAAAGCCATCCTCCAGATGCTGAGTCCTCCTCTCCCCAGCCAACCCCTGTGAACCAAGTCCATCACTGAACCCGGGTCACCAGGTGGCAGCAGTTGAGGCATGGATGCCTCTGCCATCCATGCCATCAGGCCAGCTAATCGAATGTTTTGACTTGTGCTGTCCTTCAAGTGTCTACCTTGGAACTTTGTTATTTTCATTGCACATAAACAAATAAACCCTAGCAAGTGCAGGGTCACCAATGTGTTAAAGTATGTGATGATTGCTTCTGCACACAAATTTGAAAGGTTTAGGCAATGCTATTGGGGTCAGCCCTGAGGCTGAAAAGACTAAGAACAATTTTTCAGTCAATACCCATCATGGGAAACTGCTAGAAAATGTTGAAACTTTTAATATTTGGGAGTTTATATTGGCACTAGCCACACTTTTTCAAACCATATTGTCTGTATTAAGCAATTACATCGAAACTTGGCTAGTTATGCAGAATAAGAGCTGCTTGACCAAAGTGTCTAGAGTGCTTTTGGATCAGCATAGTTTGTTACTCATTATTGAATATGGTGCTTTAATCAATGATTTTGCCCTAAAACTACTGTTACAAAAAGTAACTTTTGTACTATAATGGTGCTTGCCGCAAAGGCAGTCAGGTTGTCTAGTGATCCTGCCAGGAAGGGCACAGGAGGAGGGGAGGGTGGGAGGAGGCGCAAAAGTAGTAGAGGGGCGAGGTCTGGTGATATCACCAGGCAGGTGAAGTGTAAGATGACAAGGCATGCCAGAGCCCCAGGGATTGGCTGGGGGTGGAGGCCAGGGTTGTCTTGACCAGGGGCCTGTAGGGGCCATATTAGGCCAGGACTAAGGCAGGATGACCTCTTTTGCTGGGATTTGTTGTCTGTAAACTCAGCATATCATTGGCAAACTCAAGATAAGGCACTTGGGAGCATTTAGGCCTTCTAGGCCTTGTGGCTCAGGGCTAGCATGTATTATCAGTGGTATCTCATGGCATTTATAAAAGGAAATAAGTGAAATGTGAGTGGCAGCCTGGGCATGAATATCAGGTTTGTGATGTGCATGCCCATTTGGTTTATGTGACATATGGAATAATTGCAGAGCTCAGTGGGCCTGAAAGCCACGTGGCCTGTGTGTTTGCTAGCAGAAATTAGTCCTTTGGTGTGTGTTTGGGCTGGGCATGGCGCTAATAGAGGTGGAGATGGTTACACAATCTTTTCAGTTGTATGCTGGTATAGATGCGTGGGTTTAAAAAAAAAAGAAAGATAGAAAGCCTGCTTTCAGGGACAGGCTCAGCAGTGCAGGCCCCTGGAAGTTGATTAGGGTTGCTGGAACCAGAGCTCCTAGGGTGTGGTTTGTTTCATTCAAGGAGGTGAAGAAATAGAGGGCGCTTGGCACTCATATATTAGCCAACAGCGCTGCGTTATTGCACAGAATGGGCTGAGTAGGCAGAACACTTAGAGAGGGAAAGTAGGTGGCACAGGCCTCAAGATGGTGTGTGTTGGCCTGCACAAAATGCCTAGAAGTCGGGCGCATGGGGGTGATCCATATGTGCAAGTGGTTTTGTTGGCTGGTGGAAGCAGAGCACAGGGAGTGTTGCTTCCCAGGTTGTCTCATGGAGAGGCAGGAGCAGGCATCGCATGGTGTGCGCTTTGTTGGTGCAGGGACCGAGTCGGTTTCCTGAATGTGGGAACACAGGGTGGTGTGCTGGCTCAGGGTGGGCCTGTCGGCTGGCTCAGTGGCATTCTGCAGTCGGAGGCCATGTGGGGTCAGTTTCCGTGGCCTAATCCAGCGGAAGGCCATTTTTTCTCCTAGGTGTCTTTCTTAACTTGTGGGGTACTAAGGTTTTCTGTGTGAGGAACAAAATAGATAGACCAATGTTAAACAAAAAAAACAGAGAAGTGTGGCGCAGCATGGCTAGGGACATCCAGAACTGGGATGCATCATTGGAGCTGGTGGGCAGGCTGTGCCTGACATGTTGGAGGACTGCCACACTGGGCTGAATGGTCAGGCATGTAGAGATGGACTAAGCATTTGGTGTGCCAGCTAGGGCACTCTATTGTGTTTGTTTTCTTTTTGTTTTTCTCTGGGGCAGCTGGCAGCACCATGTGGTGGCTACAGGGGTGTATGTGTTTGCAGAGGTTGTGTGGTGCCACGGTAGGTGAGTCTCGCACTTCAGCTGGGCCAGCATGGGAGGTTTGCCTAGAGGTGTGGGTGTGGTTCTGGTTCTGACCAGTATGTGGGACTTGAGTGTGTGTGCGAGAAATGAAAGCAAGCAGCAGGAGCAAGCACTGGCTGCAGAGGAGATCGGAGGCCAGAGCACCAGGCCAATGGAAGGAAAAGGCAGCACCCTACGATTCCAGCAGGGGTACAGATGTTGGGGAGGGCTACACACTGCATGAGGTGGCAGAGGTCACAGCCCTCACTAGGGAGGAGTATCAATGATGAATAGTATGCCCAAGCTTGGGGTATAAAAAAATCAAACATTTTGGGAAATGATACAAAACGAAGCCAAACGCTTGGGGTCGGGGGAGGAGACCACACCAGACCCAGCTATACAGCCTAGGTGGACTAGCAATCAGACATCTATGATTACTACCAGCAGTCCAGCGTTCATTTGAGGGCCCAAGGAAGGGCAGGATATGGCAGGGTTCCGGGAGGGGTCTCAAAAAAAAATATAAAGAAATAATTAATAATAACAATAGAAACACATAGCCGAGAGCCAACATGGGCGCTGGTTGGGACAGACAGTGGTGCAAAGGGAGTCTTTGGCAGCTGGGGATGCTCTACATAGCAAAAAAAAACAGGCGCCAGATGCCCGAATGGGAGGTCAGGCCAATGGGGGTGCTGGGACAGTACAGCCCTAGAACCCTTGGCGATCAGAACAGGTGTCATGGGGGTGTGATGCATGGCTGATGCTGTTTTATTTGCACCTCTGATAATAGTGACATAGGAATACCATGGCACCCAAATGAGCCCAGCTGTCCAGTGATAAATTGATTAAGGAAGCATCCAAATTGATGGGCCAGATGTCAGAGCTGGTGGCAGCAGCAAAGCAGAGGGAGGCAGAAGAGGAGGTGATGAGAAAGTGGAAGGAGCGAGAGGAGTGGCCAGGCAGAGAAAGAGGGGCAAGAGGCCTGGGCAGGATGCACCACAACTCGCGCCCATCCAGCACCCCTGCCCACCAGAGCCAGATGACGGGAGCCTGGACAGTGGCAAGAATGACATGGATTTCTTGGATGAAATGTCCTGAAAGAGGTATTTAGAAGGGCTGCTGGGGACATGGGTGTTGCAGGGATTAAAAAATGGAACGAGCCATGCAGGCCTTAAAAGTAAAAGGGCTGGGGCAGAAAAGGGAGGGAGGCCAAGGTGGCAGCAAAAAGATGTAATGACGGGCCTCGATGCCAGTCGGGGACCATGTCCCGGTTTCAATCAAGGAGAAAATCTGGAAGGGGAGTATGTTGACATCTTCGGGCTGGTGGGTGAGGACACGGCCATGAAGTATGAACAAAAAGGTGTCAGTAGGGAAGTCGCAATGAAGGTGGCCCTGGCAGTGGTGGGCCAGAAGACAGAAGAAGCTAAGTATAAAGGGTCAGCCATTGAAAACTGGCAAGGGGCTTCATCATATACAGCACATTGGTGCTGGAGAAGCAGCTGGAGCTCGCCATTCCCCTTATTAATGTAGATGTCCATTATCAGAGATGCGTATGAAGTGAAAGTCGGATATGGTTGGCTCAGATACGACAAGGCATTCCAGAAGAGGATGGCGGCAAAGGGGATCTGAGGTGAGACTGTACTACTCGGAGGTATGGGTAAGAACTCATCTGGGGAAGTGGGTGGAGCCAGGGGTGAGCAAGCAAAGAAGGCCACATCTACCACATTGACCAGGACACATTGGGGGTACAACAAGGCCACATGTACATGGGGCAATTGTAAGTTTCAACATGTTTGCTCCAAGTGCAGTGGGTTGCACTTGGTCTCCAGCTGCCAACAGGGGCTGACAGAGGGGGGCAACATGGAGGGTAGTACCACGAGCAGTCATTTCGAGTGCCTGGGGCAGGACAGGGACTGGGTGGGCAGAGAGGCAACACCTATGCTCCTAGGGGATGGCGTAACAAGGCACACAGGGAGGGGTGATGGGGTTATACGCTTCTGTGCACCCCCATCTCCCTAACAGTGATGGAGGAATGGACCACAAACTACCCAAATAGGGAGGCGGCGGCTGCTCAGGGCAGGTTTCAGGGGTTTCCACTGGGGTTTCAAGGGGCGGGCACGAATGTGGGTCAAGAACCTAGGGTTAATAAAGGGAAAAGAGGAGATAGTGAGGGCCAAGATAGAGAAGGAAATCAGGGCGGGCAGGGTCGGGGCCCATTGGGGGCCCCTGTGAACATTCCAGGTCTCTTCTGGGTATTGTCCCAAGAAAGTGGCAAGGGAGTTCTGCTTGATCATCACTTATCCTACCCCAAGGGCATATCAGTAAATGAAGGCATACCCGATCACCTTAGGGTGGTGTCATATGCCTCGCTGGAACAGGCAATAGTGCTAATCAGGACTATCGAAGAGGCATAGCTTGTGAAGACAGACATAGAATCAGCATTTAGACTTTTACCAGTGCGGCCTGAGGATTGGGGCCTTTTGTGTTTTCAGTTTCAAGGAGGCACGTATTTTGACAAGGCCATGCCCATGGGGTGCTGATGGCGTGTTCCACCTTTGAAACATTCTGCACCTGGGTGCAGTGGGTATTTGGGGCCTGGTATGGGCACAGGAGGGTGGTGCACTACCTGGATGATTTCCTCCTCATTTGGGAATCCAGGGTGGAGGCAGGGGATGTTATGGGATTTTGAGGCAATGTACTGACAGGTGGGGATACCACTGGCACAGGGCAAGACGGAGGGCCCCGCCTGTTAGTTGGAATTTTGGGGCATAGAGGTGGACACGGAGTAGGGCTGTTTTCATCTTCCTGGGGACAAAGTGGCACGCCTTAGAGGCCTGCTAGCCCAAGTTACTGGGAGGCGGAGGGTGCCACTGGTACAAATGCAACAACTGCTGGGGCACCTTAATTTTGCCTGCAAGGCCATTAGACCAGGCAGGATATTCACAAGGAGGCTGGGAAGGGCTACGGGAAGGCTTGGCTACCACACCAATGGGTGAATGTGTCAAGAGGCATGGGAGGAACTTCCGAGTATGGGAGGAGTTTCTTGGACGGGTACAATGGGGTGACATTTTGCAGGAAGAATGGAAATGAATCCAGATTTGGAGCTTTTCATGGGTGCTTCAGGTGCCCTGGGAATGAGGGCATACTTCCAAAGGCAATGGATGTCAGAGCCTTGGCCAGCATAATGGGAAAAAGGGGTGCTGAAGGATATCACATTCTTGTAGATCTTCCCGATATGGGTGGCTCTGGAGGTGTGCGGCTATAGGATGCAGAGGAAGCGTTTTGTTTTGGTGCGATAACAAAGGGGTGGTGGAAGTCATTAACAGGCAAGGGGAGGATGGAGATGGTGGGTAGGCTGCTCAGGTGACTGGTTTTATTAAGGCTGCAGTTGAATGTATCTTTCAAAGTGCAGCACACAGAGGGCTGAAGAGCGAAGTGGCTGACAGTCTTTCCTGTTTACAGCGTGACAGGATTCGGGGGCTAAGGCCTCAGGCGGCACCACACAGGACCAGGATCCCGGGCTGGATGTGGGAGGCTGGAAGGACATAGCCAGGGTGCTGTACTGGGGATCTTGGGCTGTAAACACATTGAGGGCATAGCGAGGCAGGATGGATGAGGTTTCAGGACTTCAGAAGGAAGTACAGGTGGGACAGGGACAAACCAGCCCGAGACAAGCAGGTAAGGAGGTTTGTGGTGGAGATGTGGGAAGAAGGGCTGGTCCATGCTACAATGGTAGTGCACTTAGCCTGGCATCAGTTGGGTATACCAGGACAAGAGCTGGCAAATGTAGGGGCCAGCAGGACCATAAAGCGCATACTGTCAGGGTGGCAGAGGGGCAGGAGGCCAGGTGGACATGAGACAAACCATAAAGGGAATTGCTAAAAAAGTACTGGAGGCAACCCAGAGGGTATGCACATCAGCCCAAGAAGGGTGCTATTCCGAGCCTCGTTTGCGGTTATGGCAGCAGGGCATTCGGTGGGGAAGTGGTGGCCCCATGAAAGGTGGCTACCGGGCAGGCTTTGCAGCATGAGTTTATCCTATGGGGGCATGACAGGGTGGTCATTAACCTGGTTAGGTCTAAGATGGACCTGGGAGGGGACCCAGGTGTCACTAAGGAAGATACTGCAATCCATCAGCTGCACCATGAGTGTGCTGGAGGCATATAGGAATGCTCAGGGAGGGCCGGGGAATTCTGTTCCGACATGGGGATGGCTCACCAGTCACGGGGTTTCATGTAGGGGCAGTGCTTAAGAGGTCTCTGACATTCCTCGGGAGGAGGATCAAATAAATTTGCCCCACATTCATTTCAGATAGGGCAGCCAGGGATGCAGCAGAAAAAGGGCTGCAGTGGTGGAAGTACAGAAGGTGGGGCGCTGGAAGTCCAGCTGCTATAGGAGATATGAGATAATTGACAACAGCAACTCACTCTGTTTATTTTGTTTTCCATGCAGGTTCCAGGAGGAAAATCGGGATAGTGGGACATTCCTTCATATACTGGGCAGAAAGGTTTGCAGTTGCCACCTCCAGAGGAGCAGAGTTGAGATATAACAGCGAGCATACCGGGTACTATGGAAAGGCATTGGGGGTAAGGTGGGCGCAGCTCATGCCTCTGATAGGGGAGTTAAAGTTGCAATGGGGCGCACCAGATTGCATTATTATCCACCTGGGGGCAACAATTTGGGAGGCGTGCCATGGGGCATTGGGGCAGGGCATAATGGGAGATTTAGAAACATTGAGATGGTTGTGGCCGAGGGTTACAATCGGCTGGTCTGATATCACCTCCTGGAGGGTTTGGAGGGAGTCAAGATGTGGGCTGATCAAAAAGTCAGGAAACAATTGAATAGAAGGGTGGCAAGTGCAGTGATCGAAATGGGGGTGCACCTGCAGCACAAGGACATCCCCTTGACCAGCCTGCGTGTACAGGTCTGACGAGGTTCACCTTTGGAGTTTGGCATGTACTTATTCCTAAGTGCTATCGGTGAGCTAGTGAAATGGATAGCCAGAAAAGGTCGTGAATACTAGCCCATGCAGGGGAGCTCCCTGTCCGTTGCAAGCTGGAGGAGGGCAGTGGAAGAAAGGAAAGGGGGAGTGGGGTTTGGGTGGGAAGGAAGGGGGTAGGATACATGGGCTGGGGACAAGGAACCCAGGCATGGTGGTAAAGTGGGAGGGGATAAGTCCAGGCACGGAGGCAAAAGCCCGGGTAGGTGGAACCAGCCTGGTTCACGTGTGGAGGAGGGGCCGGATTCAAGTGTCTGGGCCCCAAAAATCAAGATGGAAGAATGACCAGAAGAAGGAGAGAGCCAGAACGAGAAAATTGAAATAAATTTGTTGTGGAATTTTAATTGTGAAGTCATATGAAATTTGTGGATGTAAATATTATTCTTTGTGCCATAA
The DNA here is from genome assembly GCA_016271365.2 of Neoceratodus forsteri. Lineage (NCBI taxonomy): Eukaryota > Metazoa > Chordata > Ceratodontiformes > Ceratodontidae > Neoceratodus > Neoceratodus forsteri. The sequence continues at coordinate 1,550,192,448 of CM057453.1, read as the reverse complement.
ATAAATCTGCAATGAGCAACCAACAGGTTAAACTGTTGTAGTGTCCATCATTCCTGGGGGCATTCAGGGGACAATGGGGCTTGCCACTAAAAGGCAGGCCAGGTTTTCTAGTGATCCCCACCAGAACGAGGCACAGGTGGGGGAGGGGTGGGGAGGAGGGAGCAGAAGGAGTAGAGGGGCGGAGTCTGGTGACATCACCAGGCAGGTGAAGTGTAACACAACAAGGGCATGCCAGAGCCCCAAGAATTTCCTGGGGGTGGAGCCCAGGAGGGTACTGACCAGGGGCCTCTAAGGGCTATATTAGGCCAGTACTCAGACAGGACAACCTCTTTTGCTGGGATTTTTCCCACCCTCCCACCCTTATTAAAGAAGGCTCTGGGGGACATGGTTGGCACAAAGGAAAGAATGGAGGGCAGGTTAAGTGCCCTAGGGGCCCTGGGCAGGGGCGGTCTTTGCTGTGGGAGGCAGCATTGGGCCAGGGGGCTAGGTCAGAGTCCCCTGGCAGGAGCGTTAGGATGCCCATGAAAAGTGGGAGGAGGAAAGAAAAGGGGGAGCAGGGAGGGAAGAAAGTGGGGAAGGAGTAGGATACATGGACTGGGAACAAGGAACCCAGGCATGGTGGTAAATCAGGAGGGAATAGGTCCAGGTGCCGGATTCAGAAGTGTCCAGGCCTGGAGGGCAAAAGCCCTGGTAGGTGGAACCAGCCTGGTTCTGGTGTGAAGGAGGGGCCAGATTCACAGTGTCTGGGTCCTGAAAATCAAGATGGAAGAATGACCAGAAGAAGGAGAGAGGCCGGAACCAGAAAACTGAAAGAAAATTTGTTGTGGAATTTTAATTGTGAAGTCAAATGAAATTTGTGGATGCAAATATTATTCTTTGTGCCATAAATAAATCTGCCAACAAGCAACCAACAAGTTAAACTGCTGTAGCGTCCATCATTCCTGGGAAGATTCAGGGACAATGTAGCAAAAGTTGCTGCATTTCATGGTAATCTAGTGCATCACTATGCCCTTTTATCAAACTAAAATTTTACTCCTCAAACTGAGATCCAAAAGCTGTGTAGTAAATCTGTTTACAAGCTGATCCACAAGAATCAACCTTTGGAGCTGGTTAGTTGGTCGTGCATGCAAAAGTTTTTTTTCTCAATCAGCCTGCAAGAACTTACCCATGCCTTAAAGGAAACTGACATGAGACAACAGTCTTATAGTTGCAACTGCCTGAAGTCTACACCCTTGCTATGTGAAATTCCCATCCTTTGATGTTTTCACTACATTTTAAAACTGTTCTGTTTGAATAGTAACGCTGGCAAATGTGTAGGATATTTGTTATACCTGTACGTCTCTGTTTTACTCTATCCTGAATTATGTACTTTGTATTTTACTTGTGTTGTACTTTTTCGTACACGAAGTCATGCCTGAAATTGGCCCCACTAAGACCAGTACTCTTACCTGGAAAACAATATGAAAATCAAATCAATGCAATAATATTGCTGCTGAGATGACTCTTATGGTTATAGAGTGGTCTCATGTGCAACGATAGGGCATCAGAACTACTCAACTTTTTGTATGCATTACACATGCCCTAAGAATGTGCAAGCATAAGAGTGGTCACAGTGGCAGTATAAGCATACAGCAAACTTGCACTGGCCTAGAACATCAGAACACTAGGAAGTCTTAAACCATGTAATATTCCTAAATGCAAAATATGTGAGCAAATTTCCACTGTAGACTTTATTAAAGTCCCCACAGCAAGCAATTCAAGATGCAGGATCTATGATTTGCAGAGCATTATCTATTACATCCAGTGTAAGGAGCACCCAACTTTAGGCTATGTGGGTGAAAGCAATCAACCTCTTTGAACTTGAATGAACTGACTCAGGAGAAAAAGACAGAAACACGAGTGGGACAGCATGTCTCTCAATCTGATCACTCAATCTCTGACCTCTCTGTCCTAGTTCTCAAAGGATACTTCAAAAATATAAAAGAAAGGCATATATCTGAGCTTGAATTTCTTAATCTTCTTGATATTAAAAGTAATAGACTCAGTATAGACTTTGGTTTCATGACGTAGTGCAAATTTTAACTGACAACTGCCTTTCTGGTTGAGGTGCATGTATACGTTATGCATATCTGTCTGTCACTCTCTTGTGCTCTCTCTCTCTCTATAGATACATATATATATATATATATATATATATATATATATATATATATATTTATACAGTAGACATATATATATAGGCAGAGATACAGATATAGATATATAGTATACAGTATGTATATATAATATACACTCTGGTATTGTTTGCATCCATCCTACCTGTACCAGCTTGTTTGTATCTATGTCTTAATTTACTGTTATACTTATGTGTTGTACTGTTATACTGTGTATTTTCGTTTGTCTTACTGTGAAAAGGTACCTTTGTAAATGAGCCTATGGCTCAAAGGTTTTCAAACTGCTGTTTAAATAAAATAAAAAATAATCTCACATTTATGCTTTTATTCGCCTTATACTTTACCATTGTTTAAGTTATATGTATAATCTCACATTTATGTTTTTTATTGTGTCTTATACTTTACATTGGTTTAATTTATATGTTTGTATATCACCTATTATCTACCTGCACTGCATTCTTATATGAATGGATGTTTATGCAGCATGTCAGTGTAGCAAAGACGATTTACATTTTTATTCTTTCTCTGTCTCACTTATCTCTCCATCACCATTTCCACTGATTCCTGAGTCCTCAGCTCTATTAGATTACAGCAGAGGTTGTTTTACCTTGTTGCCTATTTTGTTCTACCTTCTCTCCCCACACTCACATTTCCTCCAACCTCCACTGTGACCCGGGTTGCATTATTTGACAGGGAGCTCTCACACCTGCTAATGGCCATCCTGTTATAAACCTAATATTTACATTTTTTATGACTATGTTAATTGTTGCAAGGTGATTTCTATACCTTATGTATATAAGAAATGTTTTTTGTAAAAACTGTGAGACTACAAATCTTGTGTACTGAACATTCTGTATCAGTCCATTAATAGGTACTGAATCATCTACTTTGTTCAATCAAACATACAGTTATTTTTTATTTTCAGGGATGATCCCTGAGAAATGGAAAGTGGTAACAGTGGTTCCAGTCCACAAAGGGGGCAGAAAGAACCGATAGAGAATTACAGGCCTGTCGCTCTTCATTGCATTCTTGCTATGATGCAGGAGAATTGTTGTATGACCAAATAGAGACCTAATGGAATATAATATCTCCTTCACAAGTGTCAACCATGGTTTTCACAGAAATCATGGAACCAACACTGCACTGGCAAGTCTGACCTTTGACATACTAAATGCTATGGAGAATGGCTTGATTACGGGTGCAGTCTTTGTCAACCTTATCAAGGCATTCAGTGCAGTCAGTCATGACCTTCTCCTGGCTAAACTGAAGTCACTTGGGTTGAATTATCTATCCTGTTGCTGGTTCAATAACTACCTGACCAACAGATAACAAATTGAAAGGTGACTTGGTGGTTTATCAGATTTTTGGGTTATAACAGATGGAGTTCTATAACGTTCTATCCTAGGTCCCTTCCATTTTCCCTATTATCAACAACCCACCAGTAGTGGCAGAGGTACCTTGTTACAACTCTACATTGACGATGGTATCCTGTACAGGTCCTCTGCTGATATTACATGGATTAACAGGAACCTGGAGAGGGCTTCCAACAACTTGAAACCTGGCTCTGTCAAAAAATTTGTCTTTAATGTGAAAAGTCCAAAGCTATGCTATTTGGACACAGGAGGCTAGACACTGAGAGACAACACCTGCTTAGGTTGTCCACCATTGGTAGCCCTCACTTTGAAGTGGTGAGGTTATTGAAATATTTTTGTGTCTTGCTTGACCAAGACATGACATTTGTCCTCCATGTGGATGCTGTAGTCAGAATACTTCATCAGAAACTGGACCACCATTACAGGCCCCCCACCTCTTGAAGGAGGCTCACCTTGACATTACAGGCAGCACCGTAAAGCCTGGACTCTTCTATGGTGCCCTTGTCCTACAGGCCATGCGAGACTCAGACTTAAGCAGGTTCAAAACCTGCACTATAAAATTTGTAGACTTACAGCTGGTGTTTCTCCTGGGGATCACCACTGTGGAGTGTTCATAGCTCTTGGATGACCCTCATTTGAAGCAAGGCTGCAGTACCCACTGCATTGCCTTACCTTCAAACTAGCTAAGCTTTCTACACCCAAGCGTCATAGTCATACTAAAGATGCCAATCGAACAGCGACATTTTGACACGAGCGACATTACAGCAGCAATTCAATGTTGCTACTGTATTGTACCTATGAGATCCAGCACTGCTTTCTTCAGGTCTTGACCCCTCCTGAATCAACTCTGACTCAGAGTTGATAATCTTAATTATTATTGCCAACCAATGAGTGCATAAAATTTACTGTATGTGCTCAGGTACAGATCAATTAGTGGCTGGCCATGGCAGGATGAGGAGGCTGTGCCAGTCACTGGCACAAATTGGAGTGGTGGGTGGGTGGAGGTTACTGCCTACTGGGGTGGGGGCATGGGGGATACTAAACTATGGAAATGGGAATCATTTCAGTAATTTTATTTCATACAGTGATTGGGGCTGGGGGGTCCCTACACTATGGAAAAGGGCAGGAGGAATTATTTATTTTATGGTGATTGGGGCTAGAGAGAGGAGTTCCCTACACTATGGAAAGGAGCTGGGCAGAATATTTTATTTTACAGTAATCAGGACTGGGGAGGGGACCCTGTACTATGGAAAGCTTCTTGGGACAATATGGCATTTTATGGTGATCGGAGCTGTTGAGGGACCCTACACTATGGAAAGGGCTTGGCACAATATGATATTTACAGTGATCAAGCCATGGGGTGTTCTTCCATTTTTAAGGTGATCAGGACAGGAGGGGGTATCATCATATCCGACCAGCGCTCGGTGCTTGGGAGGGTTATAATGTGATCAGCCCTGGACTGTGCACAGGCACCACCAAGCCCTGCACATAGTTTAGGTAGGGTTTTGGAACTTATCTGTGTGCTGGTGCAGCCAGCTGTATCTTAACCAAGGAGTGTTCAAATATTGCGATACATGACATATGCATGAGGGGCTCCTCATTTGCATTCATACATCACAATATTCTGCACAGTGGTGCAGTCAGATTTGCGGAGGTGCATCTGGGCTTCTGAATATTGCCATGCACCCAATGGCCCTTGCAAGTTCAGAGATGCAGAGGCACATCTGGGGATGCACTCGCATCTCATCTGAATATGTGGGCCCAGGTAAGTACAGTGGTCCAAGGGACCTTTCTGAGGAATGACCCAAACCTAGGTAGACAAAGAAAAGGGTAGAAGTAAGAGAAACTTATTTATAAATAAGCTGGGAAATACATGTTCAGTAGTAGCTAAAATTACAGATAAAAATAAAATAAAAATTGGATACAATTCCAACAAAATTAAACAAAAACATAAGTTAAACAATTTGTTTTGTAAGAATGCAATGCTGGTGCTAATATAGCATAGTGCGTACAAGTGGTGCTAACCTAGTACATATAAACTGACAGGACAGTAGGTGGTATCTTAGGTTGCACAATTGCAGTGAGATGCACTCAATAGGTATCCCAGAAACTGTAATTTAAAGAGGAGGTAGATGGGGCAGTTCTAAGTCACACTGGAAGGGTGTTCCAGAGGAATAGGCCAGCAGACAGAAAGCCATTTGACCATGTTAAATTGGGCTGCCTGATGATGTGTGACCATTAAACAGGTCGTTGAGAAGGTCTAGACAGGGAATGTGCCAGCCATTACCTGCTGAGACTAGAGATGTAGTGAATTTAAATTTCACGGTAGAGAGAGCATAAAGTGGCACTTTGCCTTATCACTCCACTATGCGGGTTGCCAATGCAAAGTGCTCACTTCGCCTTTTGATAATTACTTCCGCGTTGTCATTTCATGTAATCGAGAGTAAAGCGGTAATAATAATATTGGCAGCCCTTCACACACACAGTCACCAGAATTAATGTCGTCCCCAAAATGCTCATGTCTTGTGTCCAGAATTCTCCCTAGTGCTGACGGTGATGAAGTGAAATGAGAGCACAGAAATGCCAAGTCTCCCAAATTAATGGCACACTCAGACCCATGCATGCAGTAGTCACACACAGTCACCAGAATTAATGTGCATCCCAAAATGCTACTGTCTTGTGTCCATAAAATTCCCCAGTGCTGATGAAGTGAAATGAGAGTGTAACAAGAAATGCAAAGTCTCCCAAAATTAATAGCACACTCAGTCATGTGCGCAGTGGTCACATGCAGTCACCAGAATTAATGTGCATACACAAAATGCTACTGTCTTGTGTTCTGCAAATTCCCGTGCTGACAAAGTGAAATGAGAGGGTAACAAAAATGCAAAGCCTTCCAGAATTAATGGTGTACTGCAATTAAACACACAGACAGATTAAGTTTGTGCTACGCACTCAAGAGATGAGACACAAAGGCACAACAACAGCTAACCAGTGCTCACAAGTCACAAATCCAAATCTGGAAAAAATACCTTTTGCCAGTTGGGGGTACTGCATGGCAGTAACAGTCCACTACCAGTAAAGATACCACAAAGCAGTATAAAAATTCATGCAGGTGCAGTGGATAACAGGTTCACACTGCTGCAATTGCTCTGTGGCACAATAAAAGGTGTCTGATTTAATGGCACAGATCCATACACCTCACACACATTACAAGTAATGCGTAGCAAATTGAAAACCTTTAGTAATATAACCAAATGTTTTAAACAAACTGAAATTATACAGTGCTGCACCCCAACAATCAGCAAAAAAATGTCAAAGTGATTAAAAATATTACTTTCTGTACATTAACAGTTATACAAGAAAAATATAACCAAAACAGAAAGACCTTATTTTTCTCCCTGTTAATCTACTACACCACAGATCGCCCCCAAAGCACACTTCACAGTACACAGCCTGACTGTTCTAAATTAACATTCAAAATCCACACACACAAACAATAAACATTCGATGATATGAACACAGGAGGTTTCCTACAGTTGATGTACTAAATTGTGAGTGAAAAATAGCTCAAAAGGCTTTTCTAACAGCTTTTAGAGATTTGAATTGCAGAGCTCTGAAAGGAAACTGTCTCCATCTTCCACCACACACTACACAGAACTGAGGCTGTGCAGAACAGTCTAGAGCCCATGTGACCTGCAATCCCATGAAGCACTGCAAAATTTGACTTTGGAGCTCAAAAACAAGGTGAAGTGAGTGACCATTGATTTCAATGCACTCAGCCTTAAAAATGAAGTGGTTTTGGAAGCGGAATAACGCCAAAGTCATTGTTCTCTATGGACTTCGCGTTCCCCCATAATAACGTGAAGTACCCGCCCGCATTGCAGAACACTTCAAGGATTCCACATTACTCCATGAATCACTTTGCGGAGCGAATTTCGACCACTGCCCACCACTACTGCTAACTTTGGACTCCTGGGCTGCGACTTTCCTGTCTGAAATACCCATCCATCAGACTGCGTTTAATAAATAAAACCTCCCTGGGAACCTTCTTTTGCTTTTTGTGTTTGTCTGCACTAGCCCTCTTCACTGGTATAATTAATTACAGAAATATGGTCTGCAGAGCAGGGCAAAACACACAGGCTATTTGTTACAGTCAGCCATCTTGGATCAAATTAATGACTGTATTTGTGAATGTAATAAATTATAAGGGTATTCTTAAAGAATTACACTCTCTCTCTCTCTCTCCTCCTCTCTGGGTTCATCACATCTAGGTTTTAATTTCACTACAGTTTTATGCCATCACACCTGATACATGCAAAGATCTTTAAACAGCTAAACAGTGAATTCCATTTTATGTTTGCTTGCGCATGTGAAAGAAACATAGTGCCATCATCGGAGATTTGGAGGTGTGTCACCTCCTCCTCCAATTCAGTCAGTGTGTTGGCAGGTGCGGCCCTGTAAGCCAATGCATGCTGGAGCTGTCTATGACAAGCTCCAAAATGCAGTGGCATACAGTTCAAAGGGGAGCTACGCTTGGTGAGCAGCAATAAGATATCGGCTTGCTCATGCGAGCTCCCCCGCGACACAGACGCCACGCAGGCATGCTACGCTCTGCCCCCGCATCGCATCTAGCCCACTGAATAGCCGCATGGGGGTGCCCAATCCCCGTCGGCTGTCCTGGCATTCCCCTCACCTCCCCCAAAGCCTTCAAAATGCCACGCTGGGTGCCCACCCCAGCATGGCAAGAGATAGCCGACGGGGTGCCCAATCCCCGCCGGCTCCACTGTCCTCACCCCCAGTACTAAGTGCCATGCTGGGAACCCACCCCAGCATGGCAATCGATCCTTACAGCCAGGGGTGCCCAATCCCCGTTGGCTGAACGGCCCTCCAACCATCCTTGTGCCATGCTGGAGCCCACCCCAGCATGGCAAACATCCTGCATCATTCTTTAAGAAAATCACAGTGACACTGTTCATGAGCTGAGGTGTTAAAATGGCTATGTTGAAAATTTGGTGAAAAATTCCAATAAATGACTGTTTTACGAGTGTGTGTTGTACAATTCCTATGCACGCTCATAAGTTCAAATTTTCAATATTTTTCACTCAGATTTCCAACATTGCCATTTTGCCACACCTTCTTATGAGTAGTACAGCTGTCATTTTCATCTCACCCAAAAGCGTGTTTCCGCCCATGTAGCGCACAATGGCACAGTCGGTGTGGAAATCAATGTCGGGATAAATTAAGAAAATCACAGTGACACTGTTCATGAGCAAAGATCTAAAATGGCTATGTTGATAATTTGGTGAAAAATTCCAAAATGACTGTGTTACGAGTGTGCATTGCACAGTTCCTATGCATGCTCGTAAGTTTGCAAATTTAATATTTTCACTCCAGATTTTCAACATTGCCATTTTATTACACTTCCTTATGAACAGTACAGCTGCAATTTTCATATGTCACCCAAAATGTGTTTTGCACATGTAGCGCACAATGGTGCTGTTGGTGTCTGAAAGCAATGTTTAGGACAGATTAAGAAAATCACAGTTACACTGTTCATGAGCAGAGGTCTTAAAATGGCTATGTTGAAAATTTGGTGACAAAAGTCCATAAAATGACTGTGTTACGAGTGAGCATTGTGCAGTTTCCACGCACCCTCGTTAGTTCATGACTTTGTCATATTTTCAGTCCAGATTTTCACCAGTGGCATTTTCCACACTTCCTTATGAACAGTACAGCTGTCATTTTTCACAACATGGCTGAAGTGTGTTTTCACACTTTCAGTGCAGAGATGCATAGTCGCTGTGGGAAATCATTGTTTGGCACAGATAAAGAAAATCACAGTGACACTGTTCATGATCGGAGGCACCAAAATGCCTGAGTTGACAATCTGCTAAAAATCCCCAACCTAATTATATTACGGTGTGCGTTACGCAGTTTCTATGTCGCTTTGACTTCACCATTTTTTAAATATTTTTACTACAGATTTGCAACATTGCCATTTTACACCTCCCCATGAACAGTACAGCTGTCATTTTACATCCTGTTTGGAATGTTTTTGCACCTGTGTTGCTAAATGCCGTAGTCACTGTGCATAAGCAGCTTTCAGCTAACAAACTGATATTCCCCTGTTCATGAGGTGGGGTCACAAAAACATGTTGAAAATTTGGAGTGAAAATACCAACAGATGCCTGAGGTATTAGGGTTTCCAACCATAACGCCAACCCTGTAGAGAATGACAGGCATCAGGGTGTGACTTGGGATTCTTGCCTGTGATGCTCATACCATTCCACACCCTGCAGTCACTGAGGAGGCATCGAGGTATGCCTTGGACTCTTCAGCCCCAAACTTCACCATTCTCCTATATCACACCCATCTCACCATATTTCCTAATGAAATGGGGTGCATATAGGACCAAAGACCCCAAGAACACCGTGACACTTGTCAGTGTCTGCGGGGTGGTGAAATAGCGTGGCCGTTATGCCTGACAACCCAAACACACACCCCAATGCCTGTCACTCTCTGCAGGGTGGTGGTGGGGTTGGCTTCAGTTCAATACTTCACTGCCATTCCTATTACTCAGCTCTGTAACTTCTACACTACCACTGCCAATGCCAGCAAGCAAACATTCGGCATTGACAAATGCTTGTTTCACTTGCAAAAGGCTATAAAATGTAGGCAAATCTCAGAAAATGACAAGGTCTCACCTGCAATGTTCCCCATTTGACACAATATAAGAGACAGTGTTACCTTTTTGGGCCAACATAAATATTGTATATAGATAGTACAGTACATTCACTGCACAGTTTGCTTCATCAGGTTAAAACACTCGATGAAGACACCAGTGTGGTTCTTAAAGTTTCTGTACTGGTATCATTTACATATCTGTGTACTATATATTTGAAGAATCTACTGTGGCAACCCCCTTCTTTTGAAAAATAACATGGGGACTTGTATAAGAGCAACCATCAAAGAAAGGCTTAAGGGATCTTGGTTTAATGTTTTGTCTGAAGCTTGGCCCCTCAGGAAAGTGCAGACCCTTTTAGTACTACAACACCAATAGTTCCAGTGCCAGTGCTTGTATGATTTCAGGCCTGTGGTGTGGATCTTGGACATGTACCTAGCCAACTACTAAACTGAATGTGAAGTTTCAGTAATCATAAGTAATATAAAAATCAATGAGGGTGACCTGTCATGCATACTCACTTCTGGATATTGGGGTTCATCATGAAGTATTTGGTCTCTAGTTAAAAGGAACTTTCTGAGCTCTGTTCTTAGTAGACTGAAGTCCACAACACAAAACTGCTACATATAATGTAATATAACTTATCACAATTACAACTTTGTTCCACAGAGACACTGCATTCAATGAAACATGGAAACATAGACTACGATGGCAGGAAAAGGCAGACAGTCCATCTAGTCTACAATATTATCCCATCATACTTGGGACCTATTCTTTCTGTGGGGTCTATGTTTACCCTATTCCCCCTTTTGTTCTCCATAGCTTCACTTCCCTCATCCCACTGAGTAACTTTTATATCCTTAGCTCTATCCCAGCCATGTTTCAACCACTTTTCTGTAAAATGATACTTTCTCACATCTTTTTAACCCTTCTCCCATTAAATTACACTCATGACCCTGAGTCCTAGCTTTTCTGTTCCTGGTAAATAGCTCTTTAAACTTCACCTTATTTATTCCTTTAAGGAAATGGAAGGTTTCAGTCATATCCCCTCTCTTCTCGTTTTGAGTGAATGCATGTTCAAAGACATTAGTCATTTCTCATAGAATCTGCCTTCATGGATGTGAATCATACTGATCACACTGTGTTGTACCATCTTTAACCTGTCCACGTTCATATTTAGGTAGGGTCTCCAGAACCAGACACAGTGCTCCAGGTGTGGCCTTACCAGGTGACCTATACAGAGGTAACAGTATCTCCTGCTTTCTACTGTTGGATCCTCTCTGAGTGCATCCAAGTATCCTGTTTGCCTTATCTAAGGCCTTGTTACACTGGTTGGTTTGTTTAAGGGAATCACTGATGATGACTCCCAGTTCCCTTTCCCAGATGTTGTATCCAGCTATACCTCTCCCATCCATTATTCTTGGGGGTTCCATAAGTGTGTCACTTTGCATTTCTTGAATTTAATTTCAGTTGCTAGACTCTGGATCAATTTTCCAGCCTTTGCAGATCTTTCTGCAATTCCATGTCCCTTCTATATTGTCAACTGAACCTCAGAGTTTAGTGTCATCTGTGAACAGACACAACCTGCCCTGAATTTCTCTCCCATGTTGCTGATGAACATATTAAAGAGGACTAGACTCAGGACAGATCCTTGTGTTTCTCTGCTTTTGCCTCTCTTTAGACTAATCTGACACAATATCCACAAAGCCCTGCTGCTTCCACTCAAACAAACTTTCTACCTACTTTACTATTTCTCTAGTTGTACCCAAATCTCCCATCTCTTCTTCAGCAGTCTTTGGTATGATGCTAGTTGAATGTTTTGCTTAAGTTGATGTATAGTAAGTCTACTGTGGGCCTTTGTCAATTACCTTAGTTACCCAGTCAAAGAATACTATCACGTTGGTCTGACAAGATCTCTCTGTCACAAACCAATGCTGTTTACTACCCTGAAGCCTATTTTTATTCAGGTATTTCACTAGGTTCTCTTTAACTAGTGTCTGTATCAGTTTCCATCCTTGGAGGTTGGAGTTATGGGTCTATGGTTTCCCATCTGCCATCTTCCAGTCCTTGGGAAACACACCTTGCTGAAAAGAGCTATTGAATAGCCCTGCCATTTGCACAGCTAATACTGATCCCCATTCCCTTAGTACCCTGTATACATCCCATCCAGCCCCAGGGCCTTGTTTACCTTACGACTGCTAACCATTTTCTGACTCTTTCACTAGAAAGAATGAACATGAATCATAGTGTAACATGACCAAAGAAATCTGTACACTATACCATGTTTGTTACTCCATTTGGCAACATTGACACAATGTGTGTACACTCATGGCACCATTTGTGGTTCTCTGACAGTGATTTTGTTTTATTTGTTTAACCAGAACAAAGGCTTAGTCATTTGATATTTTATCAGTAGTGGCTAAGGAAAAGGGTACATAGAGATTAAACATACACTGTATTTAAAATATTAATAACAATACATACTGTACATTCAGTTAAACCTTGAGTACAAACATGATCCTGAGTTACAATTGCATTGTAATTTATGGATACATGAAATAATACCATAGTGAAGTATACAAAACAATCCCCACAACAGTACACTTAAACAGTGATAAAACCATCATTTCTGCACTGCAATACTATCAATCAGTGCCTGTAATACTATCATTTGGATTTATGAATGATAGTATTATCACAGAAACAGAAGAGTGCAACCACACGAATATCTAATGCTGACGGGGAGCCAGCTTTCACTGTAACTGTCACATACAGTAAAGCCGACTCTCCATTAACAAAAAAAACACAGAAAACCACCTGAGCTACACTATCTTAGCTAGACACGGAAACAAACTTTTTCTTTAATTACTGGATCAAGCTGTCAGTGCCTGCCCAATGGCACCACCGTGACTAACCACCCTGACCTGGGGTGAAGAAACAGAGAGGAAGGCTTTCAGTGGTGGTTTCATGGGTGATCCTAAAGAGGGCCTTGACGCTCCACCCAACACCACCCTGATGCACCACCAAGGGACTGCTTACATTTTACTTTTTAAATAAAATGACAAATGGACTGAACAGAGACCACATCGTGGCCACCACTTGACTCACTAGCCTGCTGACTTGCCACTCCTCTTCTTGACAGGAATGCAGTTGCACCACAAGGGACCTCAGACACTGTCACAGGAGTACACCTCTTCCTCTAGACATCTTCACTTCCTGGCCTGACCACACTTCTGCAGCTGTTCTTGGATCCATATATTACAAATAGAATAATAGATACATAAGTGTGCATTACAAGACAGTAATATCATCAAGGCGTTTTGGGGACATAGAACCTCGAGAGTGAAGCTCGAGAGGTCCCAAAAATCCAAAACCTCAAGATAGTATTACTGCCTTATAACTACTATCTTTCTGTTATTTTTGTAATATGGATCCACTGATAATACTACAGTTGGAGATGACCTTTGAACTGTAGTATTATCAGCAAAAATGATAGCATTATCACTTTTCAGGATAGTATTATTGAGATTAGTGATGTATTACTGGGAAATTTTGTCTAACTTAGTACAGTATTATTGAGGCTTATCCATATATTACAAAACACTAACAGATAGGGGACTGTGATTTCTCAGCTATAATACCATCTTGAGGTTCTGAGGACAAGTTGGAAACTCTTGAGCTTTGCTCTTGAGATTCTTATACCCCCAGAACCTCTCAATGATATTATAGCCTTGTCTCTACAATTCCTATCTATTATTCTATTTGTTCATGAATAGATATGCAGAGAAAGATTATTCATTAAAATGGCAAGATTATTTGTCTTTTCACAGAGGATGGTAGTTCATAGTAAAATGCAGTTACTATATTGTATTGCCATAAATATCCACATACCACCCACTGCCAGAGTCTGTAACATTGTACTGTACTGTACTGTTTTATTGTTTGTATAAGATTTTGATAATGGGTTAAGAACCCAAGGACAAAGACTTTTCAAGAGGATCCAGGAAAACAAACAAAACACAGGAATAAAGCAAATTTTATGAAACAACAAAAACAAAACAACTGCAAAAACATTTACACTGGCAGTTGTCTAATGCATGGTTCTTATAGTAGCATTATTGCACTGCATACGGTATAACATATACTGTCCTCATGACAGGGTATCTGATGGCAGAGACATTGAAGGCAATGTAAATACAAACTCAGTGGCCAACTGTTTGTCTAACTCTGACGTGGAACCTATGTAATGAGCTTGTTCTCGAAAGGTGTTAATCCAAGATCACAATAAATAAATAAATAAACTTGTCTAGTTTCGATTCACAACAATAAAATGGTAGACTGGATCAGATATTTCTGTGTTATTGGATATGGAACAGTTGTAGCAGTGCAGAGCCTTTGTTGCTGCCCCAAATTTAATTGCACTTACTAGAATAATCCTACACATGTAGTGCTGTACCAATCACTGATGTAAAGAACTCATCACAATTGTTGCTATGATATCTTGCAGAAACTGCTGGTATGAAATGCAATCCACTTGCAATTACTCCAATTAGTCAATCAGTAAGCTATAAACTATCATAAAGAGTGCTTGATTTTGGTGGACTACACTCTATATAGGGAATCTAAATTGTCCAATGAAAGTGTAATCTGATTGACCAGAAGATACTGTATATGTTGGTATTTTCATTAACACATGGGTGGAAATAGTATCAGCATTACAAACATTACTACATTACTATTATTCCAATACTGCCTCACCACCAGCCAACACACTAAGCCTGAAACACTCTCCAAAGTTTTCAGACAGCATGGAAATAGAAGAAGAAGAAGAAAGAAGAATCAGCATTTATATAGCGCTTTTCATACACAGTATCCCAAAGCACTTTACAAGCAATACTAGACTGGTAGTGAAGTGACTGAATGTGTGGTGGCGGCCATATCCACATCATCACCCACACACAGCCTGGATGATTGCATGAACTGGTTTATGGGAAGGGAATGTTGGCCAGGACACCAGGAATGTTCCCTGCTCTTTCTGAAGAGTACCCTGGGTTCTTTACTTCCACCTGGACACCCACCTGGACAACACCAGGTTGGGCAGAAGGGACCTCAGTTTAACATCTCATCTGAAGGACAGCACACCTAACAGTACAGCACCCCCAATACTGCACTCGGATGCCAGCGATTTTTAGAAGCAGTCCATCCCGTGTGGGATGAGAACCCACGACCTTCTGGTCCAGAGGCGGATGTGCTACCAACTGAGCCATGCTGATACCCTTATTATCTTTGCAACATGCTGAATAATAAACCCAAGTGTATATACTATATATCCCTACTGGTTACAATCCTGTCCAATATTATTTCTTGCATTAAGAGGTGATCCCCAAGCACCAGTCTAGAGGTGCAATGACAAGATATGATGAGAAGCCTGCACTACTACAACACATTCTGTACTTGGTGTAATGGAACACAGCTGTGGATTAGCTTTCCTTTCTCAAGAACAGCAAATTTCATTATACATCTATTTCAAAGGCAACAACTATACTGCCTGGATCAAAATTGTGCATAGCTGTAGAAATATAAGCTTAACTAATCCCCATCAGGGTAAAGTTAAGGGCTGTGGTGCATGGTTTCCAGTGGCAAACTGGTGATCATTTCAGAGCCAGTTGCTATAGGTTATCACTTCAGGGTGAACTGAACAATGATGACTTTCTGAGCTATATGCAATGCAGCCTGCTTGCCTGCATCTCCTGAAGGGTATTTCCATGCTAGCTAGTAGGGAAGGTAATGGGAATTAGAAGGAAAACAGCAATAAAATACAAATCAAAAAGGGAAGAAAATCCATTTGGTCCTTGGCAGCAGAGACATGGCTCAGCTAATCCGCACTGAGTGCAATCTAATACTCCTTTATAATCCTGTGC
Source organism: Neoceratodus forsteri (assembly GCA_016271365.2). Taxonomy (NCBI): domain Eukaryota; kingdom Metazoa; phylum Chordata; order Ceratodontiformes; family Ceratodontidae; genus Neoceratodus; species Neoceratodus forsteri. The sequence goes on along the minus strand of CM057453.1, from coordinate 1,550,176,298 downwards.
TCGTGGAAGAAAATTAAAGTGTAATGCAATAACGGCTGACACAAATCACTTTTGTTGGCCAGAAGCAGATTAAAGAATAGTTAAATTCATACAAATCTAATTTCTTTTTACCTTGTTCTGTAACATCTTGATTCCTTAATCCACAGCATCAGTTTTGATTATTAAACTTATATTACCACCAGGCAGCTTGCTGAAAATACTGACAGCCCAGGAATTATTGGTGTTCAAATGGTACATGTTAAAGCTCTTTCAAAATCTATAAGTATTTCATATACTCATACAGGGCTTGGCCTTTAATCAATCTGTGTCAGGCAGATTTAAAATAAGCATAAGGGCAATGGAGCACTATAAATCATTTTGATTCCAATTGATTGGAACTATAAAGGTCTATTGTATCTCTCTCGAGTGCAATTCTTGCATATACAGATGTTTGTTTCTCTAATAAGATTCTGATTTAGAAGCAGATGGATAGATTGGGGGTCTTGTTAAGACATTAGTAATGAAGCTGAATTAAAGTGTATCCATTGTCCATGGTTTCAGCTGATTCCCACAGTTTATGGTTGTAGATATAGTGATCATAACTATAGCGCATTTAATGTAATCAGTTCATTATGCATCAGTAAAACAGGGTGTGTGGGAAATAATGTCTACATTGCAGTGTAAAGGTGAGCCAGTAATGCATGGCTGCTAATTGTCAGGATTGTCCCACTATCTCCTGCTCCAACTTCACTATCCCTACACATCACTAACCCACAATTTGTAGCCAACAGGTTGCTTGTGTTGCATAATGGGGCCACAGAGACATATTCAGAGTTTGAAACCCCCACAGTAGACCTGCCACACAACCCATCTAACCCTTGCCAAATCATAAAGCAACAATGAGCAGCTGGGGGGTGTTAGGGTGTAACATCTACTCATGGCATTTATACAGCCACTTACATGTGACTTAAGAATGGGATTTCGGTGGGGGTGACTTTCCAACTTCAGGAGACTCTACTATAATGGTGTTTGACTGCACTCCTGCCTCTAGCCATGTGTCCAGGACTGCCTTCATTTGGAAATTATGCCTGTGCCCAGACCTCCTTTTTATCACAATTTCCTGGTAATGGGTCATTTAATCCAGTATGTGGGATTTTATTTTTATTGAAATGTTGCCCTCTCCTCAAAAGTTCCCTAGACAGCTGTATTCTAGGATCCACTGTGAAAGTGAAACAGGATATCCACTAGGTGGCCAGACCAAGCTTCTGAGTCAAAGCCTGTTTTCTGCTGCAGCTCCTTCTCCTCCTGACTGCCCTGTCCCCTGTGTGCACCATTCTCAAGAGCAAAGGGAGTCTGGGGACAGTAAATGCTGCTTCCATGCTAATGCTCTCCATGGCATCCAATTGCAGAGCTACACAAGCTGCCAACGCATGGATTTCACATATCGCGGACCTGCTTTGGTAATCAGGTTGGGAAGGCAATAAAGACTAGGGGTTCAAACACCAGTCTTTGAACATAAAGACCCAGCAGACCTGGGTTTAAAATTTATAACTGCCAATTGCATAAAGTGTGACCTTGAGCAAGTGGCGTAACCTTTCTGGACTCCTTGGGGCACCTAGAAATTATCCTTGGCTCAGTGTGCCTTTCTGACCCAAAATCTAAAATAAAATAAAAATAAAGTCTATTATGTGAGATTATATAGCTGATGCCATTTTCATTTTAAAACAACTGAATATTCTAATGTTATCCCTGAATTTCCTTCTAAGTAACTCCAGGTTCAAAAGCAGGTGCAGTACAGCTGAGGAATCATTACATTTAAGTCATTGTCATGTTAGATGTTTAGCCTATAGAATTTGTTAGTTCAGCTTTAAATGAGACTGTACTGAACTTCTAAGTCATTTCCTCTATAGGAGGGATTTTTAAACAGTGGTTCCACTTCTGTTACTGTGCCATCTCTACAGTTTTTTTTAATTATCCTAGTGGGTGTTTCCAGTTTGAACACAGGTAATAAGTATCATTTTGTGTGATGTAGTTTATAATATTGCTTAGCTCTTCCATATTTGAATCAGTGCATCCCTGTTGAACTATGGAACTCTGTGACAAAAGGGCAAGTGTGAGGATCATTTCTCCTTCCAAGCTCAAAGCAGGTTACTAGAGAGCACTGCTAGGGTGAAGCCACATCCTGACAGAGTGTTTCTGCTGGGCCTCAGCTTGGACAGGATATCTGGGTGTTTGTTATCTGTGCTTCATGGCTCAGCCAGTTAGGAGCCCAGGCATAAATATTCATGGACCATTCCACTTTACACTACAAAGGGAAGGGGCTAGCTGTGCCCAGTGACCTTTGACATTTGGTGCCCATTTGGGACATCGCCATCAGCAGGAAGGATAGAGAAGGAGAAGTCCTAGAGTAACCTGTCCCTCCTCACCTCACCTCACCTCCTCTTAGGGTGGGAAGGGGCCACTCAGAGAACAGTGACAGGAGGGTTATTGAAACAACACTTGCTTGAGAGGCATAACATACATCCCAACCTGACAGGTACTGAGGAGTAGTGGTGGGTCTCTTCTCAAAGAAGTCACTGGGACTCCATGCTGATACACTCCCAGTTCAGTGCACAAGAGATGGAGCAATATGAGAGTCTACCTCCATGAGCAGCTTCAGATGAAAATAGATTCCTGTGTAAGCAATGAAACCCTTGGTAAAAATATATGGTATTAGTTTGCATGTATTGTTTGGTGATCATCAAGTAGAAGGGCCTAGCGAGAGTCAGTGTCAGTAAGTCCCACGAGGCTGGGCCAGGCGATGGTGCCTGGTATGCAGTGGGGTCAGTAGGGCCTATCAGTGCGATGTTGAGGCAGGCATACATGGCTGAACTGACTAGGTGTGAAAATATTAAGTAAACATAATCTCATTGTCTGAATAACTGTAATGCCAACCTGTGTCATGAATACTAGCGTAGTTATGTATTGCCCCATGGGGTAGTGTCTCACCCTGCCAGAGGAGAGTACCACTGCATGCCTGTCTTGTGTTAAGTAATACCCAAGGGACCCCATAATGAGAGATGGCATTAAATAATATGTGACTATCAGTGCAGCAATGGCCATCCAATGTGGAGGTCTTACAAGTCTGGAACCCTTCTAAATATATTATTTGCTAAAAATCCTACATTAATGCAAACATTAGGGTTGAAGAACACAAAGTGCATAAAGCAGGAAATGAAAAAAATGGGATTCTGGTTCTCCTGAGTCTTTGGGAATTAGTGATCGGTGTTCCTTGGGGTTGTCAACCATAATGCCTATCCCATCCCATCGCCCAGCCCCTAGCTTCCTGTCCAATGCATAAGGTACAGATCCAAGTGAGTGACTTACCTTCCTTGATGGCCAAATATTAAATGTATCTGACACCAGGGTGTCCACCTTGATGCTGGTTAAGCCCTCACCATCCAGTGAGGTATCTCACCCTCTTGCTCCTCCACATACATAATCCTGGGATTAAGATGCCCAATTTTCAGTGTTAGCTCAGACCCCCACGTCCCAACCAAGTGCAACAGTGAGGTGCTGCAAAACATCAAGCCAACACTGGGGTGCCCAATCCCTGTGTCAGTGGGTGCAAAAGTAAAATTGTCCCTCAATGTCTTTTTTTTGTGTCAACCTGTAACAAAGAAAACCATTAACTGATGTCTGTTCCACCACCAGCCTCCGTTTTCCTCCCCATCTGCCCCCTCCCATTCAGCAGCCCTCCAACCTCCCCTGTACTCTTGCATACCCTTACTTACTTACTGGAGTCCAACACTGTAACACTCTTTGGACAAGAGACAAGTCCTCCACCTTCAATGCCAGACTGGGAACAAAGGAAACAAGGAAGGTGTGGTTAATGCATTTCAATGAGTTTTGAACATTTAATGATAATGTAGTCACTTTTAATATTTCTCCCCACATTTTCATATATTCTTTCTGGGACCCCACCTCATGAACAAGGTAGGTGAATGTTTAAATCAACCCAATAGGTGATTTTCTATTCACTCTGTGAAATCACCTTTTTGGCAGGATATGAAAATTTTCACCATCTGAGTTAATGAGGTGGGGTCATATAAGACTATGTTGAAAATCTGGGGTCAAATGAAAAACAACAAAGTTATGAAGGGTCATTGAAATTTTTAATGCTCGCTCATACGGTAACTTTAGCAAATTTTTGTATTTTGACTGCATATTTTCAGCATAGTTATTTTTCATACCACCTCCTGAATTTGATAGGCGTCTTTTCTCAGATCCTAGACAAAATGTACTTTCAAACTTATAGTGCAAAATAATGCTTCTGTAAGAATTTCATGAATGACACCTGTCTTGTTCAATAGAGGGTGTCATAAAAGGCAATGTTGAAATTTTGGATTCAAACTGCCACCCAAAAAAAAAGGAAGTAACATTGTCTACAGGAGCAAACTGCCTTTCTATGTCAGTGACCTGAGTTCGGGTGCAAGCACAGTGAGCCGGCCAAATGAGCCCAGGCTGAGGGAAGCATGCAGCACTGGCCCCAGCCTGGGGAGGGACAGAGCAGTGTTCTGGCACACAGAATTCACCTTGTGGCAGGCAGGGAACCTTTCATCAAAAGGAGTTAACATGCATCAAGACCTGATCCACTAACTGCATCAGAATAAATGGGATGGCAAGAAAAATTGGGAAAACAGTACTTGTCTGGATCAAGGTCAGGTCACTGCAGGCCCCATACCATCAACAGTATCTCTACTGCTATCAGCCACCCAGCCCCATCACACTGTACTCAGTAACTCCTTGCACTTTTGGTGCTCCTCTCACAGATTTCCTCTGTGATGGGGATAGGAGGGAAGAGATGTACACAACCCTTGATTGTCAGTCAGTTTGGCAGTCCATTGCCCTGTCAGTGTTGGAAGGCATGCAAAGGTGGTGGCTTCATCCTGCCCTGGTGGCGGTCAATGTACAGAGCAACTTTCTCCCTCTGGAGAAGAGAGAGGCACAGGTGCTAAATCCTGACCTGCTCCAACATGCTGGCCTCCATGATCAACCCAAGTCTATTTCTGAACCTTGGTCACTGCCATGGTACCAGTATCTACCCTCCAGACCTACCCACTTTACCACCCCCAAAAACTACAGTTCCTTTCCACCTGACAAACCTGATCAGTATTCTTTTATCATACTAACTCATTTTCCACCTTATGTCTACAGGCCCCATAGAAAGATGTAGGTGGTGCAACAATCGTGCTGCTATCCTCAGTGTTGTATTTCCCAGGCACACAAAACATAGGCGCTTACATTGCAGTGTGTTTTAGGGCACTGTGGAAGATTGTGGCTAGTGGAGACACTGTAAAGCTGATTATTTTCTTCCCAGCTAACTTTCTGTTTTACAGTGAGGGAGCACCATAGGGGCTAGAGCTACACAAGGGAACAAAGGATATTTCCCTTGATGACATTTTCTTCAGACAAACCAATGGGGCACTGCATTAAGGCACCAGATATACAAACAATAGGACAGTAGTCCTTAAACACCGTGATCAGATTCTTTATTTTACAGCAGCAGCAGCAGTGGGGACAGAGAGTGGGCTGACAGCAGATCTCTCTCGCTCACTGGCACTCTGCATGGAAAGGTGGTCTGAAAGATACTCCGCTGCAAAACTCTCAGGGCTCCCAGCCACTAGCTTGCCATTGCAGGGATTTCCAGCAGTAGAGATTCGCCAAACACCCTGATTGAAAGGACAGGTAACTCACCTTCTTCAGCCTGCCTCACTCTGCAGCCGAACATACCACTATTAGCTGGTCACACAAGCTGCTCCCCATACTTAGAAAGGCGCACAAGAGTCAGAATAACTGTAAGTATATTTTTGTTTGGGCTCCCCTAACAGTGCTGACTGCTATGAGTATAACTCTGGGTTTAATGTGCTAAGTCTGATCTGGGTAGTAAAAGGGATAACAGCAGGAAATCAATAGAGACTGTCAGTTAAGACAGGGACACTGCTGTGATATCTATCCCTTAGCAGCTGCACTGATGGCTGGGGAAGTACTTGTGTCAAATATCTAACTTGTGTATCTACTATCATGCTGCTATCCTCAGTGTTGTATTTCCCAGGCTGACAAAACACATACCTTTACCTTGCAGTGTATCTTAGGTTACTGTGATAGATTGTGGCTGGTGGACATACTGTGAAAACTGATTGTTTTCTTCCCAGCTAACTTTCTGCTTTACAAACAGAGAGTGCCCACCTGCCCTACCACCATTCCCACCCACCTGTGGACATCCACTATATAGCACCAAGCCCCATCTCATCTTCCTGCAAGAGAAAGGAAGGGGTGGGACTTGCTGTCTTTATCTAGAGTACATAAAACAAATAAAAAAATATAATCACTTCTGTCTTTCTTCCCGTTACACAGGACCTTTGGATCTTCCTCTTACATTCATACACCCTGAGCCTGGGGACAGAGAAAGACACTAGACAGTAAGGAGAAGGAGGAGAGGAAAAAAATAGCATACAGAGGGGTATACCTTGCATTTTCATCTGAAATACAGATACATCTTTCTCTTCAGGATTTACATGTGTGCCATCCATACTATATGCCACACCTTGTTTTTCATCCAACTCCACCCACAGAGACAAAGGACATTGTGAACTGCAGGTTTTATGGCACTATAGCCACCAAAGCCACTGAAGTACAGGTGGGGCATTGTCTTACATGTGCTGCCCTCAATGACCTTCGATCTCAGCTCCATGCAGCATGGACTGAGTAAACCTACCTCAGGGCACAACTCGACTACATTAGGCATTGCTACACTTTGGCGCTTTTCAACATTTAGTGCAGAACTCAATTCTTCCCCACTCCCAGAGAACTAGCACACCAGGGGCTGGCAGATGGTTAGGGGACACAAAGCTAAATCAAAGAACAGTTCCAAGGTGACTCTGAAGCCAATACACATGACAAATAGGTTCTCCACTGTCATCCACACCAATTGCTGAGGCAGAAATTCCAGTGGAAGGGAAACAAGGCAGGGAAAGTGAAACCAAAACGAATGTCACAAATCATGACAAAAACACATACTAATAGTAGAAGCCTCTATAATATGCAGGGTAGAGTCACACATCCACCAAAGAGGCCAAACAGAAACTGGGGTCAGATACCTCCTAGGAACATTGGCATAGAGTGATACAGACCACATTGTGGGAATTGTACGCAACTCTAAGTGGGACACGCAAATTCTGATCAATATTGGTACATATGATCAAGCAAGTAGCTCTGTGGAGGAGATTAAGCAACACATATCAAAACTGGCAGAAAACTAGCTTCCCTTTCATCCAGCATCTCCTCAGAGATTCTGTCTGTGTGGAGAAAGGAACCAGTATGCAGAAAATCAAGGAAAAGTATATCTGTGAGTTTAACACCTGGCTGCAAACTGGTGTCAGGATAAAGACATGGCTATGTTGGGAACTGGCTGAACTTCTGGGAAGGGGTTCTTTAGATTCGACAGACCGTACCTCACAAAGGAGGGAACATGTGCTCTAGGTCAAAAGTTCAATGTCTTCACCTGCTGTTTAAACTAGTAGAAGGGAAGGGCATCAGAACACATCATGTCATATTGTCCAGCGGATGCCCTTCCTCATCATCAGATACTCATTCTGCACCAGGTAACTATATCACAAACACCACAGATGACACAAGTTGCAAAATTCCTCAAAATGTTCCAAGCACAATAGAAACTTAAAGGCAACAAAAGATAAACAGGGGATTGCAGCAAACAATATAAAACAGGGATGGAAGCAATGTGCATTAATGCTTGCAGCCGCCCATACAAAATCCCAGATCTTACTGCTACGTTAGCAGAATCCAAGATACACTGGGTTGCAATCACTGAGACTTGATTTACTGAGCACCACATCTGGGATGTTGCTATCCCTGGATACACCTCTTCAGGAGAGACTGCCAGAGTAAGAGGGAGGGGGTGGCTATGTATATCAGAGAAGGAATCAATGCAATGGAAATCCAGGAAGTGCACAGAGAAAGATAGGCCCTATGGATAACTCTGGGACTAGAAACAGAGATCCTATCAGGGTGGAGTTATCTACAGACCACCAAACCAAGAGATCAAGAAGGATGAAAACCTCCTGGAGGACATACTGAGGATGGCCAACAACGGCAAGTTATTGCTGGTCAGAGACTTCAACCTACCTGATGTAGATTGTTCCATCTTTCAGCCTCCTCAGAGAGGAGTAGAGAATTCATCATTGCCCTCTGGGTGGCAGGACTTAATCAGATGGTAGATTCACTCACTAGAGAATCAGTTATCCTGGACCTGGCACTCACAAACAGTGACAGGGTGTCAGATGTTCAGTGGGAATCAATCTGGAATCAGCAACCACAGATCAGTCTGGTTCTCAATTAACAAAGCACAGGATCCATGTCACACCAAACTTTGTGTGCTCGATTTCGAAAAACTAATTTCCCAAAAATGAGGGAACGATAAATCGTTATTGATAACTGATACCACAGAGAATGTGAAAACACATGGATAAAACTAAAACATGCTATAACTACAGTCACAGAACAATGCACAAAACAAATAAGCAAGTCCAAAAGTCAAAAGAACAACTTTGGATTTCCAAAGAGGTGTCGAACATAATTAGTGAAAAGAAAAGCTTTTAGAAAGTACAAGGAGGCTAAGTTAAAGAAGGATAGAGAAGACTACATGGTTAAACTCTGGGAAGCTGGGAAAGCAATTAGAGTAGCAAAGGCCCAGACTGCGTGAACAAACAGCTCAGGGAGTGAAGAAGAGAACAAAACATTTTTAGATATATTATGGAAAAAGAAAGAGCAAGGAGGAATAACACTGGCTGGCAATGAAAGAAGGGCAGCTGGTGGAGAAGGATGAAGACAAGGCAGAAGTTCTCAATGAATTTTCCTGCTTAGTCTTCACTCAGGAAGATGCAGGTAACGCCCAGAGCTACCCAAGTCACATCACCACACCAGTGAAGTAAACACCAGCCCCTTTACAGAAGAAAGAGTCCTTGAAGCACTGTCTAAATTAAAGATGGACATGGCAATGGGGCTGAATGGAATATGCCCTAGAGTTCTGAAGGAACTTTGAGAGGAACTTGCTACCCCACCGGCTGAACAATTTAACATAATCACTGGAACATGCATAATGCCTCAGGACTGCAGAAGGGTCACAGTTGTACCACTACACAAGAGTGGGAGCAGGGAAACAGTGGGAAACTATAGTCCTGTCAGCCTGACCTCAGTGGTAGGTAAAGCAATGGAGTCATTGCTTAAGGAGAGGGTGGTGGAGTACCTGAAAGTAAGTGGAAGACTTGACCCAAGGCAGCATGGCTTCACAGCAGGATGCTAATGCCAAACAAATATGATAGTATTGTTTAACTGAGTCATAAAGTGGTGGACCTGGGTGCAGCTGTGGACATGGTATACTTAGAATTTAGCAAAGCCTTTGATACGGTTCCACACAGAAGGCTTGCAAGTAAATTGGAGAAAGCAGGAGTCTGTCAGAAATAGTTGGCTATATCAAAAGCTGGCTACAGGACAGGACACAGAGAGTAAACGGAACCTTGTTCAAAGGAAGGGAGAGTGTCAGTGGTGTTTCACATGGATCAGTGTCTGGCTTGATCCTATTCAACATATTCATCAGTGACATCGCTAATGAACTGAAGGAAGGTCTGCCTGTTTGCAGATGACACAAAGCTCTGCAACAGGGTGGACACACAGGAGGAAGTCTTGGATATGGAGGTAGATCTTTGTAAGCTGAGGAATGGTCAGGAACTGGCAGTTGAGATTCAGTGGCAAAAGTGTAGGTAATGCACTTAGGGAAGAGGTGGTGGCCCCTGAGAGCAACACCATGACAGCGAATCCGAAACAGACCATTACAGTGACAGTCACTGAAATGGTCTGTTTTACTGATCGACTTCTCCCAGTGTTCTGCCCCTTCCCAGAAAAACTCTGACCTGAAGTTGAATATAATTAAATGTGGAAGGGTGTTGGGGAAGAGTCACCACATAGGGGGTATGGCAGAGCATGCCACTCAACAAAAAGCACTTTATTTTGTGACAGCACTATACCAGTGTTCATATAGTGCTGTCGCTATGGCATAAAGAATTTATCTGTCGAGCACAAGTGATGCTTCCAGGAGAGAAACCCAGGAAACAGATATGTCCTAGATGGTCAGCAACTAGAAGAGACAAAGATGGAAAGAGATCTAGGCGTTATGATATCAGATGTTTTAAAGGTAGGAAAGCAATGTGAAAAAGCAGCACTTAAAGGCAGCAGCATCCTTGGATGCATAGGTAGAGTAATTTCTAGCAGAAAGAGAGATAATCATCCCACTGTATAGGTTCTTGGTGAGACCATGCTTGAGTACTGTGTGCAGTACTGGAGGCCCCATCTAAAAAGGATACAAACCAAATGGAATTCATGCAGAGGAGAGCCACCCATATGATGCGTGGTCTGCTTCATAAATCCTGTGAAGCTAGGCTCACCCTGCTGAATCTGTTATCCATATAGCACAGAAGGAACAGAGAGGACATGATAGAAAATTTAAATTTGTTAAAGGGATAAAGCAGTACAAACTGGTAACCTCTTCCAAGAGAACTGAACTACGCATACAAGCAGGCACGACTTGTCACTGATAGGCAGTAAGTTCAGAACAAATATTAGGAAGTATTTTTCACTGAGAGAGGTCATGAACCCTTGGAACAGGCTGCCACAGGATGTAGAGGAAGCAAAGACAGTCAGGCAATTCAAACAGGCATGGGATAATCAGTGTAGTCTCCTCAGCAAATTCAGTAGATGGAGAGGGCGATATCTCGGGCAGGCTAGATGGACCACATGGTCTTCTTCTGCTGGCAAATTCTTATGTTCTTATGTTCTAACAAGATGTCAGCCCTGGTGTTGGAGGACACTGACACATGTATCAGATTAGTATAGCTTTATGTTTAGAGTACCTTGTTTCTCCCAGTTAGTTACTAAAGAGCAGCAGATCCACTGTGACCCAATTGCTATTCTTAGTTTATAGGTATGACTGGATATTCCTCAATCTGCCCAAACCCATCCCACAGTTCCTCAGGCCTAGGTAAGAAATCTTAATTATTAGTACTGCATCTAAGCTATACTGCATCTAAGCTAGGATGGTAGAGTATAATGGTGCAACTACAAATATTGACACTCTGTTGTCTTTTACTTGTTGGTTGATGAAAAAGTGCTGGAAATATATCCATTATTCTATTTATTTCATTGTGAAGAGTAGGTAAGGAGTTAAAGGTGGCAGAGCCGGGCAGGGGATTACAGGGAGGGCTGAGGCAGGAGGTTGGGGACAACAAACAGATACTCAGTACTGGCTGATGAAACAGAGCAGGAGGTTGGGGAAGGTACCATAGAACAAGAGTCAGGGGACCAGGAGGAAGGGAAATACAGGGTACAAGGTGAGAGGGAAGAATGTGGGGAAGAAGTAAGGAGTGGCAGGAAGCAGGTCAGTTGGGAAAACACACTAAATAAAGGGTGAGGAAGGCCAAAACTTGTTGGGAGGAGAGTCACAATGCAGGGGCAGTGGGAGGAGATACACACGTAGTGAAGGGGAAGGTTGTGGAAAGGAGTGAGCACAGAAGGGACTGAGGAGGAGGAGAGCAGGTGGAGGTGCAATTGAAGAAGGGGAGGAAAAGGGCAGTGCATGGAAATAGAGGACACTGAGGAAAGGAGCTCATAGGAGGGAAAATCATGGGGGAAGTGCAAGGGATGAGGATTGAGTACTTGTATTAGAGTTCTATGCTCAGGGGTGAATGGGGGATGCAGGGAGCAAGGAAGAGCTGAATCCTGGTGAAATGTGTGCCATGTATGACAGCGGGAGAGTAGGACATGCATTCAGAAATGTGTGAAGAAGGTGGGAGGGAAGCCTCATATCATTGTGCACCTAGGAACAAATGACCTAGAGGGCAGTACAGTGGAAGAATTAAGGACAGGTTCAAAGAAATGGGGCTGTCTGCAGTTGGGTGGAAGCTCAGTGACATTCTCGAGGTACTCCCAGTATCTAGGACAAGCATGGTGAGAAAGCTGTGACAGTACAGGAGTTTAATGGGTGGCTGAAGGTTGATATGCAGAAATAGGGTATGGGGTAGTAGGGAGTGGGGCAAGACATTGAACAATAAGGGCTTTATGCCAAGGATAGCTCCATCTCAGCATCAAGGGTACAAAGGCATTGGGACAGGGACTGGAGAAGTACATTAAAAGCAACATAGATTTAAACTGAGGAGGGGTAGAACTGAGTTGGATAGCAGGGGAGGCACCTTCCAGGGAGATCAGGAGGTCTCTCCCCAGAAAGGAGGAGGAGAATGAGGGAGTTACCAAGACAAAAGTGGAAGAGGAGAGACAGGAAGAGGAAGGGTGGGGTACAAGGTGGACTGTAGTATCCTTGAATGCAAGGAGCTTAGCAAACAAGATGGCAGAGTTCCAGGCAACGATGGTAGAGGAAGAGGTTGATATTGCTGCCATCTCAGAGACCTGGGTCACCAAATACCATGACTGAGGTCTTACGATCCCAGGTTACAAGGTGTTCCACAGGGACCGGGGAGGGCTGGAGAGTGAATATTTATGTCAGGGAGGATACTGTGTACCAGGAAGGAGGGGATGGGGGAGTCCAGAAGCAATATAGATATTGCTCCAAAGTCCTAAAGGTAAGAAGCTCAGGATGGAGGTGATGGTGTAGGCCACCTCACAGAGTGAGGAGGTGGATAGGGAGCTGGGGAGCAAATCAGGAAGGTCAGTGGCAAGAGAAATACAGTTGTAGTGGGAGACTTCAACCTACCTGGGATTGACTGGCAGACAGGGAACAGATGCTGCTGTAGGCTATCAAGACAGCTACCTAGTGCAAGGGGTGATGGAAGCTACTAGAGAGGGGCGTGCTGGATTTGGTGCTAACAAATGGTGATCAAGTCCAGGATGTGGTAGTATAGGACCCTCAGCAGGAGGCAACCACCGCTTGGTGGTTCCTCCTCAACACAGGGAGGGAGTCAGCTAAGACCAGGACAAGAGGTTGGACTTCAGGAAGGCAAATTTTTCTAGAATGGGCAGCATTCTAGAGGGTATTTAGCAAAATTAACCCAGTGATGGATGCTGTACAGAAGTGGGTAATCATTAGGAAGTGGTTAAATGAGGCCACAAACATGTGCCAGATCTCAGAGTAAGCAGTCCAGGTCCAAAAACCTAAATGGCTCAGTAAGGAAGTGGAGTGGAAGGTGAGGGGAAAAAGATTGACCTTCATTAAGTTCAAAAATCTGGGCCAGAAAAGCCGTGAAATGGGTATGAGTTGAGCAGAAGTGTGCAGCACTCAGCAATGGGACTTTACACTGCCCAGTCAGTCACTGAAGCAAGCAAGCAGACACAATATTGTCAGTTTTCCCAAGTGCAAACACAGTTCACAGTTCAGTGGCGAGTCAGACACTTGTAACAGCAGGACACAGTTCAACAGTGCAAATCTGGATGTTCAACAGCAGGATATTGAAATATAAGCAGCAGCAGTAGCTTAAATGGCAGCATATAGAGCAGAAACACAAAGAAGCAGTTTATGGAGCAGACTTCACTCCCAGGACTTATGGTCACCACGGTCTTTGCAAGGGCTAAAGGCAGCAGAAAGCGCTTTGTGCCTCATATTCCTCTGACTCTTCCAGTCACTTCAGTGCAGGTATAACCACAGATGGAAGGGAGTGGCTCACTGTGGGGTCAACTAGGTATTCCACACAGCCACTAATTACTGTTGCATTTTGCCACACTTAGCGTTAACTAGTTACCACTGTGGGTGCTGCCACACCTATACAGATGAAAGATTTAAATCCTCAACTCCATGACTTGGGCTGCCACTACCAGTTGGGGGAAGGCGTGGTTGTGCTCATATATACGCATGCCTTGGTGTGTGTTCAACCACCCAAGATGTGCATATATCAAAGCATGGCCACATGTCCTGTAGTGGATTATCTAACTTATAAAATGGCTAGAAATGTTTTTGTGGGGTGTAAAGTAGTCCTTGTCAGACAGAAATTAGAGTTTTATTTTGGTGATCTGCTTGATTCTTTTAGTCCTGTGTGGCAGAAATTAAATATTTATTTAGGCAATCTGCTTGATCCTGCCATGATTTTGATAGGCAAAATGTGATTAAAAAACAAAACAAACTGCACTTAGAATCTCCCCAAAGCAAGAAGAAGTTGCAACTTGCAAATCCCTGGTGGCTAGTGGTCACCTCCAATCACTATAGACACACATCCCCAGGCTCCATCACTGGCCAGTCGGCCACAATGTACATAAACAAATATTTTGTTCTATTGAAGCCTTGGTGTCTCTAGTGGTCCCCTACCCACCAATTGTGGTACACAGTAAAATAAAGAATCTCATCCCCAACCCCACCCCCCATAGCTGTTGGCCAGTCACACAATGTAAAAATATAAAAACTTTTTTAAATTCAATCCCTGGCATCTGTGGACCCCTCACCTCCCCATCCCTTGAGAAAATGTCCACCACACCACACCACTTCTTCCCTATCCCGATCCTACCCAGTCCCCTGACCGAGCCACTGGTACAGCCTCCACCTCACCTCTTGACCAGTAGCCCAACTGAGTTTTTAATAAATGAGCACATGCTTGTACAAGAATGCACTCATTATGGTCATTTAGGAAGTTTTTCAGGGGTTAGAGAACAGGAGTGGGCTTCTCTGGTCACCAGGGAGGGATAGGATGAGGGAATGGTGTTTTGGTCCGCCATCCTGCTCTCCCACAGTGACCAGAGCAGCCACCTCCCACTCTCTAACCCCTGAAAACTCCTTTCTTAAAATGACCAAGAGCTGCCTGTTAATGAATGAGAGCTTGCACAAGCATGCTTCATTCATTAAGCACCCAGTTTAGCTACTGGCCCTGGAGGTGAATGGAGGGCTATGCCAGTGGCCTGGTTGAGGAACTTAGGGTGGGATCGGATGGGGAGCAGGGTGGTGTGGTGGGACACCCTCAAGGGGTGGTGGGTAGGGATCCACTAGACACCAGGGACTGAATTAAAAACATTTAGGAATCTGATGTCTTTGATTTGGTGGCCTAGAAAATAGAATGGGAGGTCTGTGGATGTGGCTATCTGGACCTTAACAAGGCTTTCAAAACTGTGCCCCACAGGAGACTGATAAAGAAACTGAGTACCTAGGGTTGGGATCCAAAGTGATGAACTGGGTTAGAAACTGGTTAACGGATAGGCAACCAAGGGTGGTGGTTAACAGCATTCACTTTAATGATGGGAGAATGACCAGTGGGGTATTGCAGTGCTCAGTACTATAAGGAGACACTAAGGAGTCTCATAACGACATCCCGGAAGAGAAGACAGTTAGAGGGCACACAATAGAGACCTGCAAGTACCACACAGTGGTGAACAGGTGCATGAGTGAGTCTCTCTCAAATGAGAAAGAGCACCAGGACCAGTGTACATGCAATGAAGCTGTAAGGTAGGAAAGATGAAGAGGGATGAAGAAGTACTTCACTGAAAGGTGGTAGACACCTGGAACAGATGGTCAGAAGTGGTGGGGTGAAAAATTGAGGGGTTTCACACAAGTGTGGGATAGACATGGGGGAATATTACCAAATAAGCAGGGATGGGGAGAGTTTCAGAGACCAGTAAGAGTAGCAGAGGCAGATTAGGCTGGGAACATCTGGCAGACTAGCTGGGCCAAGAGGTCCTTTTCTGCTGACAAATTTATGTATCTAAAAGACAACCACCTACTAGATGCCATTAGTTGTTACATACAACCCAGATCTGGAGCCTCTGCAAAAAATTATTAAAGGCCCACAAACAATATTCACTTAAGATGACACTCTAAAATGTATCTTCCAGGAACTACCTTTAATATCTTTCAGACAGGCCACTAAACATATCCAACCTCACTGTCAGGATAATAGAGCAAGGGAGTGTTCCTGGTCAAGTGCAGCACTCCTTTCCTCTGCAGGTGAGACCCTCTTATTCTGTAAAGGTATCTCACATGCAGCTGTCTGAAATGGGCATTTTAGGCAGTTTTTAGAATTGTAATATATTATTCATCAGTGCCAATCAGTATTTGGCACTTAGGGCCATGGATAAAGAACAACTGACTTTACCATGTTACCATGTTCATGGACCTGATCAAGGCCTTTGACCTTGTGGACCAAGCTTACTTTGCATAAGCCATGTGATTTCGACCTTGGATGAGGTGCAATATCATGGTTCACTTATTATTTAAAAAGAGAAATGCATCTGTACAATTCATGGATATTTCATCTAATCCAAATGTTTTTTGGTTTGTGCTGATCTATTTATCCTCCCTGGTCAGCCTAGCATACCACCAATCTCCCCAGCCCACTCAGCTGGCACCCAGGACTCCTACCTCAACCCAAGCTTCCTTCATAGTTTACTTTCCATGGTGGGGTTCATGGGGGCACCACGCTGGACGAGATGGATCCAGTGAGGGCCCTCGGCCTAAGCTTCCTCCATGGCTTAGCCCACCCATGGCTGGGATCCAATGGCAGGAGTCACCCACTGACAAAAGGATCTAGTGTGGAGAGGGCCTTGTAGTCCAGTTTCAAGCCCAGGAGAGGTCGGTGTCATCCGCACTATACCCAGCCATTTTCCTTGTTTGTAGGAGGACAGACATGCAATGCTGACTGAGATGAACCACACACACTACTGCATTAGGTTTTGATGGCCACCATCCCTGCAACCCTGAAGTTGCACTGATTGCCCTGAGCCTCCACCAGGGATCAGCCCAGTGCTGAGAACCTACAGCCTACCTCCCAGAGGAGGAAAGCCATCCTCCAGATGCTGAGTCCTCCTCTCAGCCAACCCCTGGCAAACCAAGTCCATCACTGAACCCGGGTCACCAGAGTGGCAGTAGTTGAGGCATGGATGCTCTGCCATCCATGCCATCAGGCCAGCTAATCCAATGTTTTGACTTGTGCTGTCCTTCAAGTGTCTACCTTGGGAACTTTGTTATTTTCATTGCACATAAACAAATAAACCCTAGCAAGTGCAGGGTCACCAATGTGTTAAAGTATGTAGATGATTGCTTCTGCACACAAATTTGAAAGGATTTAGCAATGCTATTGGGGTCAGCCTCTGAGGCTGAAAAAAAAAAAGACTAAGAACAATTTTTCAGTCAATACCCATCATGGGAAACTGCTAGAAAATGTTGGAACTTTAATATTTGGGAGTTTATATTGGCACTAGCCACACTTTTTCAAACCATATTGTCTGTATTAAGCAATTACATCAGAAACTTGGCTAGTTATGCAGAATAAAGAGCTGCTTGACCAAAGTGTCTAGAGTGCTTTTGGATCAGCATAGTTTGTTACTCATTATTGAATATGGTGCTTTAATCAATGATTTTGCCCCTAAAACTACTGTTACAAAAAGTAACTTTTGTACTATAATGGTGCTTGCCACCAAAAGGCAGTCCAGGTTGTCTAGTGATCCCTGCCAGGAAGAGGCACAGGAGGGGAGGGAGGGTGGGAGGGGCGAAAAGTAGTAGAGGGGCGAGGTCTGGTGATATCACCAGGCAGGTGAAGTGTAAGATGACAAGGCATGCCAGAGCCCAGGGATTGGCTGGGGGTGGAGGCCAGGGTTGTCTTGACCAGGGCCTGTAGGGGCTATATTAGGCCAGGACTAAGGCAGGATGACCTCTTTTGCTGGGATTTGTTGTCTGTAGAACTCAGCATATCATTGGCAAACTCAAGATAAGGCACTTGGGAGCATTTAGGCCTTCTAGGCCTTGTGGCTCAGGGCTAGCATGTATTATCAGTGGTATCTCATGGCATTTATAAAGGAAATAAGTGAAATGTGAGTGGCAGCCTGGGCATGAATATCAGGTTGTGATGTGCATGCCCATTTGGTTTATTGTGACATATGGAATAATTGCAGAGCTCAGTGGGCCTAGAAAGCCACGTGGCCTGTGTGTTTGCTAGCAGAAATTAGTCCTTTGGTGTGTGTTTGGGCTAGGCATGGCGCTAATAGAGAGGGAGATGGTTACACAATCTTTTCAGTTGTATGCTGGTATAGATGCGTGGGTTTAAAAAAAAAAGAAAGATAGAAAGCCTGCTTTCAGGGACAGGCTCAGCAGTGCAGGCCCCTGGAAGTTGATTAGGGTTGCTGGAACCAGAGCTCCTAGGGTGTGGTTTGTTTCATTCAAGGAGAGTGAAGAAATAGAGGGCGCTTGGCACCTTATATATTAGCCCAGCAGCGCTGCGTTATTGCACAGAATGGGCTGAGTAGGCAGAACACTTAGAGAGGGAGTAGGGTGGCACAGGCCTCAAGATGGTGTGTGTTGGCCTGCACAAAATGCCTAGAGTCGGGCGCATGGGGGTGATCCACATGTGCAAGTGGTTTTGTTGGCTGCGTCGAGCAGAGCACAGGGGAGTGTTGCTTCCCAGGTTGTCTCATGGAGAGGCAGGGAGCAGGCACGATGGTGTGCGCTTTGTTGGTGCAGGGACCGAGTCGGTTTCTGAATGTGGGAACACAGGGTGGTGTGCTGGCTCAGGGTGGGCCTGTCGGCTGGCTCAGTGGCATTCTGCAGTCGGAGGCCATGTGGGGTCAGTTTCCGTGGCCTAATCCAGCGGAAGGCCATTTTTTCTCCTAGGTGTCTTTCTTAACTTGTGGGGTACTATGGTTTTCTGTGTGAGGAACAAAATAGATAGACCAATGTTAAACAAAAAAAAACAGAGAAAGTGTGGCGCAGCATGGCTAGGGACATCCAGAACTGGGATGCATCATTGGAGCTGGTGGGCAGGCTGTGCCTGACATGTTGGAGGACTGCCACACTGGGCTGAATGGTCAGGCATGTAGAGATGGACGCAAGCATTTGGTGTGCCAGCTAGGCACTCTATTGTGTTTGTTTTTCTTTTTGTTTTTCTCTGGGCATGGCAGCACCACGTGGTGGCTACAGGGGGTGTATGTTTCAGAGGTTGTGTGGTGCCATCGGTAGGTGAGTCCTCTGTGACTTCAGCTGGGCCAGCATGGGAGAGTTTGCCTAGAGGTGTGGGTGTGGTTCTGGTTCTGACCAGTATGTGGGACTTGAGTGTGTGTGCGAAATGAAAGCAAGCAGCAGGAGCAAGCACTGGCTGCAGAGGAGATCGCGAGGCCAGAGCACCAGGCCAATGGGAGGAAAAGGCAGCACCTCACGATTCCAGCAGGGTACAGATGTTGGGGAGGGCTACACACTGCATGAGGTGGCAGAGGTCACAGCCCTCACTAGGGAGGAGTATCAATGATGAATAGTATGCCTAAGCTTGGGGTATAAAAAATCAAACATTTTGGGAAATGATACAAAACGAAGCCAAACGCTTGGGGTCGGGGGAGGAGACCACACCAGACCCAGCTATACAGCCTAGGTGGACTAGCAATCAGACATCTATGATTACTACCAGCAGTCCAGCGTTCATTTGAGGGGCCCAAGGAAGGCAGGATATGGCAGGGTTCCGGGGAGGGGTCTCAAAAAAAATATAAAGAAATAATTAATAATAACAATAGAAACACATAGCCGAGAGCCAACATGGGCCGCTGGTTGGGACAGACAGTGGTGCAAAGGAGTCTTTGGCAGCTGGGGATGCTCTACATAGCAAAAAACAGGCGCCAGATGCCCGAATGGGGAGGTCAGGCCAAGGGGGTGCTGGGACGAGTACAGCCCTAGAAACCCTGGCGATCAGAACAGGTGTCATGGGGTGTGTGATGCATGGCTGATGCTGTTTTATTTGCACCTCTGATAATAGTGACATAGGAATACCATGGCACCCAAATGAGCCCAGCTGTCCAGTGATAAATTGATTAAGGAAGCATCCAAATTGATGGGCCAGATGTCAGAGCTGGTGGCAGCAGCAAAGCAGAGGGAGGCAGAAGAGGAGGTGATGAGAAAGTGGAAGGAGCGAGAGGAGGCCAGGCAGAGAAAGAGGGGCAAGAGGCCTAGGCAGGATGCACCACAACTCGCGCCCATCCAGGCACCCCTGCCCACACCAGAGCCAGATGACGGGAGCCTGGACAGTGGCAAGAATGACATGGATTTCTTGGATGAAAATGTCCTGAAAGGGTATTTAGAAGAGGCTGCTGGGGACATGGGTGTTGCAGGGATTAAAAATGGAACGAGCCATGCAGGCCTTAAAAAGTAAAGGGCTGGGGCAGAAAGGGAGGGAGGCCAGGTGGCGCAAAAAGTTGTGACGGGCTCGGGCTGCCCGTCGGGGACCATGTCCCGGTTTCAATCAAGGAGAAAATCTGGAAGGGGAGTATGTTGACATCTTTGGCTGGTGGGTGAGGACACGGCCATGAAGTATGAACAAAAAGGTGTCAGTAGGGAAGTCGCAATGAAGGTGGCCCTGGCAGTGGTGGGCCAGAAGACAGAAGAAGCTAAGTATAAAGGGTCAGCCATTGAAAACTGGCAAGGGGCTTTCATCATACAGCACATTGGTGCTGGAGAAGCAGCTGGAGCTCGCCATTCCCTTATTAATGTAGATGTCCATTATCAGAGATGCGTATGAAGTGAAAGTCGGATATGGTTGGCTCAGATACGACAAGGCATTCCAGAAGAGGATGGCGGCAAAGGGGATCTGAGGTGAGACTGTACTCACTCGGAGGTATGGGTAAGAACTCTATCTGGGGAAGTGGGTGGAGCCAGGGGTGAGCAAGCAAAGAAGGCCACATCTACCACATTGACCAGGACACATTGGGGGTACAACAAGGCCACATGTACATGGGGCAATTGTAAGTTTCAACATGTTTGCTCCAAGTGCAGTGGGTTGCACTTGGTCTCCAGCTGCCAACAGGGGGCTGACAGAGGGGGGCAACATGGAGGGTAGTACCACGAGCAGTCATTTCGAGTGCCTGGGGGCAGGACAGGGACTGGGTGGGCAGAGAGGCAACACCTATGCTCCAGGGGATGGCGTAACAAGGCACAGGAGGGGTGATGGGGTTACACGCTTCTGTGCACCCCCATCTCCCTAACAGTGATGGAGGAATGGACCACAAACTACCCAAATAGGGAGGCGGCGAGCTGCTCAGGCAGGTTTCAGGGGTTTCCACTGGGGTTTCAAGGGGCGGGCACGAATGTGGGTCAAGAACCTAGGGTTAATAAAGGGAAAGAGAGATAGTGAGGGCCAAGATAGAGAAGGAAATCAGGGCGGGCAGGGTCGAGGGCCCATTGGGGCCCCTGTGAACATTTCCGGTCTCTTCTGGTATTGTCCCAAGAAAGTGGCAAGTGAGTTCCTGCTTGATCTCATCACTTATCCTACCCTAAGGGCATATCAGTAAATGAAGGCATACCCGATCACCTTAGGGTGGTGTCATATGCCTCGCTGGAACAGGCAATAGTGCTAATCAGGACTATCGAAGAGGCATAGCTTGTGAAGACAGACATAGAATCAGCATTTCGACTTTTACCAGTGCGGCCTGAGGATTGGGGCCTTTTGTGTTTTCAGTTTCAAGGAGCACGTATTTTGACAAGGCCATGCCCATGGGGTGCTCTGGCGTATTCCACCTTTGAAACATTCTGCACCTGGGTGCAGTGGGTATTTGGGGCCTGGTATGGGCACAGGAGGGTGGTGCACTACCTGGATGATTTCCTCCTCATTTGGGAATCCAGGGTGGAGGCGAGGGGATGTTATGGGATTTTGAGGCAATGTACTGACAGGTGGGGATACCACTGGCACAGGGCAAGACGGAGGGCCCCGCCTGTTAGTTGGAATTTTGGGGCATAGAGGTGGACACGGAGTAGGGCTGTTTTCATCTTCCTGGGGACAAAGTGGCACGCCTTAGAGGCCTGCTAGCCCAAGTTACTGGGAGGCGGAGGGTGCCACTGGTACAAATGCAACAACTGCTGGGGCACCTTAATTTTGCCTGCAAGGCCATTAGACCAGGCAGGATATTCACAAGGAGGCTGGGAAGGGCTACGGGAGGCTTGGCTACCACACCAATGGGTGAGAATGTGTCAAGAGGCATGGGAGAACTTCCGGTATGGAGGAGTTTCTTGGCGGGTACAATGGGGTGACATTTTGGCAGGAAGAATGGGAATGAATCCAGATTTGAGCTTTTCATGGGTGCTTCAGGTGCCCTGGGAATAGGGCATACTTCCAAAGGCAATGGATGTCAGAGCCTTGGCCAGCATAATGGGAAAAGGGGTGCTGAAGGATATCACATTCTTGTAGATCTTCCCGATATGGGTGGCTCTGGAGGTGTGCGGCTATAGGATGCAGAGGAAGCGTTTTGTTTTGGTGCGATAACAAAGGGGTGGTGGAAGTCATTAACAGGCAAGGGGAGGATGGAGATGGTGGGTAGGCTGCTCAGGTGACTGGTTTTATTAAGGCTGCAGTTGAATGTATCTTTCAAAGTGCAGCACACAGAGGCTGAAGAGCGAAGTGGCTGACAGTCTTTCCTGTTTACAGCGTGACAGGATTCGGGGCTAAGGCCTCAGGCGGCACCACACAGGACCAGGATCCCGGGCTGGATGTGGGAGGCTGAAGGACATAGCCAGGGTGCTGTACTGGGGATCTTGGGCTGTAAACACATTGAGGGCATACGAGGCAGGATGGATGAGGTTTCAGGACTTCAGAAGGAAGTACAGGTGGGACAGGGACAAACCAGCCCAGAGACAAGCAGGTAAGGAGGTTTGTGGTGGAGATGTGGGAAGAAGGGCTGGTCCATGCTACAATGGTAGTGCACTTAGCTGGCATCAGTTGGGTATACCAGGACAAGAGCTGGCAAATGTAGGGGCCAGCAGGACCATAAAGCGATACTGTCAGGGTGGCAGAGGGGCAGGAGGCCAGGTGGACATGAGACAAACCATAAAGGGAATTGCTAAAAAGTACTGGAGGCAACCCAGAGGTATGCACATCAGCCCAAGAAGGGTGCTATTCCGGCCTCGCTTTGCGGTTATGGCAGCAGGGCATTCGGTGGGGGAAGTGGTGGCCCCATGAAAGGTGGCTACCGGGCAGGCTTTGCAGCATGAGTTTATCCTATGGGGGCATGACAGGGTGGTCATTAACCTGGTTAGGTCTAAGATGGACCTGGGGGAGGGGACCCAGGTGTCACTAAGGAAGATACTGCAATCCATCAGCTGCACCATGAGTGTGCTGGAGGCATATAGGAATGCTCAGGGAGGGCCGGGAATTCTGTTCCGACATGGGGATGGCTCACCAGTCACGGGGTTTCATGTAGGGGCAGTGCTTAAGAGGTCTCTGACATTCCTCGGGAGAGGATCAAGTAAATTTGCCCACATTCATTTCAGATAGGGCAGCCAGGGATGCAGCAGAAAAAGGGCTGCAGTGGTGGAAGTACAGAAGGTGGGGCGCTGGAAGTCCAGCTGCTATAGGAGATGTGAGATATTGACAACAGCAACTCACTCTGTTTATTTTGTTTTCCATGGCAGGTTCCAGGAGGAAAATCGGGATAGTGGGACATTCCTTCATATACTGGGCAGAAAGGTTTGCAGTTGCCACCTCCAGAGGAGCAGAGTTGAGATATAACAGCGAGCATACCAGGGTACTATGGAAAGGCATTGGGGGTAAGGTGGGCGCAGCTCATGCCTCTGATAGGGAGTTAAAGTTGCAATGGGGCGCACCAGATTGCATTATTATCCACCTGGGGCAACAATTTGGGAGCGTGCCATGGGGACATTGGGGCAGGGCATAATGGGAGATTTAGAAACATTGAGATGGTTGTGGCCGAGGGTTACAATCGGCTGGTCTGATATCACCTCCTGGAGGGTTTGAGGGAGTCAAGATGTGGGCTGATCAAAAAGTCAGGAAACAATTGAATAGAAGGGTGGCAAGTGCAGTGATCGAAATGGGGGTGCACCTGCAGCACAAGGACATCTCCCTTGACCAGCCTGCGTGTACAGGTCTGACGAGGTTCACCTTTGGAGTTTGGCATGTACTTATTCCTAAGTGCTATCGGTGAGCTAGTGAAATGGATAGCCAGAAAAGGTCGTGAATACTAGCCCTTGCAGGGGAGCTCCCTGTCCGTTGCAAGCTGGAGGAGGGCAGTGGAAGAAAGGAAAGG
The DNA here is from genome assembly GCA_016271365.2 of Neoceratodus forsteri. Lineage (NCBI taxonomy): Eukaryota > Metazoa > Chordata > Ceratodontiformes > Ceratodontidae > Neoceratodus > Neoceratodus forsteri. The sequence goes on along the minus strand of CM057453.1, from coordinate 1,550,152,277 downwards.
GGGAGTGGGGTTTGGGTGGGAAGGAAGGGGGTAGGATACATGGGCTGGGGACAAGGAACCCAGGCATGGTGGTAAGCGGGGAGGGATAAGTCCAGGCACGGAGGGCAAAAGCCGGGTAGGTGGAACCAGCCTGGTTCACGGTGTGGAGGAGGGCCGGATTCACAGTGTCTGGGCCCCAAAAATCAAGATGGAAGAATGACCAGAAGAAGGAGAGAGCCAGAACGAGAAAATTGAAATAAATTTGTTGTGGAATTTTAATTGTGAAGTCATATGAAATTTGTGGATGTAAATATTATTCTTTGTGCCATAAATAAATCTGCTAATGAGCAACCAACAGGTTAAACTGTTGTAGTGTCCATCATTCCTGGGGGCATTCAGGGGACAATGGGGCTTGCCACTAAAAGGCAGGCCAGGTTTTCTAGTGATCCCCACCAGAACGAGGCACAGGTGGGGGAGGGGTGGGGAGGAGGGAGCAGAAGGAGTAGATGGGCGGAGTCTGGTGACATCACCAGGCAGGTGAAGTGTAACACAACAAGGGCATGCCAGAGCCCCAAGAATTTCCTGGGGGTGGAGCCCAGGAGGGTACTGACCAGGGGCCTCTAAGAGCTATATTAGGCCAGTACTCAGACAGGACAACCTCTTTTGCTGGGATTTTTCCCACCCTCCCACCTTATTAAAGAAGGCTCTGGGGGACATGGTTGGCACAAAGGAAAGAATGGAGGGCAGGTTAAGTGCCCTAGGGGCCCTGGGCATGGGCCGGTCTTTCTGCTGTGGGAGGCAGCATTGGGCCAGGGGCTAGGTCAGAGTCCCCTGGCAGGGAGCAGTTAGGATGCCCATGAAAAGTGGGAGGAGGAAAGAAAAGGGGGAGCAGGGAGGAAGAAAGTGGGGAAGGAGTAGGATACATGGACTGGGAACAAGGAACCCAGGCATGGTGGTAAATCAGGAGGGAATAGGTCCAGGTGCCGGATTCAAGTGTCCAGGCCTGGAGGGCAAAAGCCCTGGTAGGTGGAACCAGCCTGGTTCTGGTGTGAAGGAGGGGCCAGATTCACAGTGTCTGGGTCCTGAAAATCAAGATGGAAGAATGACCAGAAGAAGAGAGAGGCCGGAACCAGAAACTGAAAGAAAATTTGTTGTGGAATTTTAATTGTGAAGTCAAATGAAATTTGTGGATGCAAATATTATTCTTTGTGCCATAAATAAATCTGCCAACAAGCAACCAACAAGTTAAACTGCTGTAGCGTCCATCATTCCTGGGAGGATTCAGGGACAATGTAGCAAAAGTTGCTGCATTTCATGGTAATCTAGTGCATCACTATGCCCTTTTATCAAACTAAAATTTTACTCCTCAAACTGAGATCCAAAAGCTGTGTAGTAAATCTGTTTACAAGCTGATCCACAAGAATCAACCTTTGGAGCTGGTTAGTTGGTCGGCATGCAAAAGTTTTTTTTCTCAATCAGCCTGCAAGAACTTTTACCCATGCCTTTAAAGGAAACTGACATGAGACAACAGTCTTATAGTTGCAACTGCCTGAAGTCTACACCCTTGCTATGTGAAATTCCCATCCTTTGATGTTTTCACTACATTTTTAAAACTGTTCTGTTTGAATGATAACGCTGGCAAATGTGTAGGATATTTGTTATACCTGTACGCCTCTGTTTTACTCTATCCTGAATTATGTACTTTGTATTTTACTTGTGTTGTACTTTTTCGTACACAGAGTCATGCCTGAAATTGGCCCCACTAAGACCAGTACTCTTACCTGGAAAACAATATGAAAATCAAATCAATGCAATAATATTGCTGCTGAGATGACTCTTATGGTTATGAGTGGTCTCATGTGCAACGATAGGGCATCAGAACTACTCAACTTTTGTATGCATTACACATGCCTAAGAATGTGCAAGCATAAGAGTGGTCACAGTGGCAGTATAAGCATACAGCAAACTTGCACTGGCCTAGAACATCAGAACACTAGGAAGTCTTAAACCATGTAATATTCCTAAATGCAAAATATGTGAGCAAATTTCACTGTAGACTTTATTAAAGTCCCCACAGCAAGCAATTCAAGATGCAGGGGATCTATGATTTGCAGAGCATTATCTATTACATCCAGTGTAAGGAGCACCAACTTTAGGCTATGTGGGTGAAAGCAATCAACCTCTTTGAACTTGAATGAACTGACTCAGGAGAAAAAGACAGAAACACGAGTGGGACAGCATGTCTCTCAATCTGATCACTCAATCTCTGACCTCTCTGTCCTAGTTCTCAAAGGATACTTCAAAAATATAAAAGAAAGGCATATATCTGAGCTTGAATTTCTTAATCTTCTTGATATTAAAAGTAATAGACTCAGTATAGACTTTGGTTTCATATGCATTGCAAATTTTAACTGACAACTGCCTTTCTGGTTGAGGTGCATGTATACGTTATGCATATCTGTCTGTCACTCTCTCTTGTGCTCTCTCTCTCTCTCTCTAGATATATATATATATATATATATATATATATATACTATAGATACATATATATATATATATATATATATATATATATATATATATATATATATATATATTTATACAGTAGACAATATATAGGCAGAGATACAGATATAGATATATAGTATACAGTATATATATAATATACACTCTGGTATTGTTTGCATCCATCCTACCTGTACCAGCTTGTTTGTATCTATGTCTTAATTTACTGTTATACTTATGTGTTGTACTGTTATACTGTGTATTTTCGTTTGTCTTACTGTGAAAAGGTACCTTTGTAAATGAGCCTATGGCTCAAAGGTTTTCAAACTGCTGTTTAAATAAAATAAAAATAATCTCACATTTATGCTTTTATTCGCCTTATACTTTACCATTGTTTAAGTTATATGTATAATCTCACATTTATGTTTTTTATTGTGTCTTATACTTTACCGTGGTTTAATTTATATGTTTGTATATCACCTATTATCTACCTGCACTGCATTCTTATATGAATGGATGTTTATGCAACATGTCAGTGTAGAAAAGACGTATTTACATTTTATTCTTTCTCTGTCTCACTTATCTCTCCATCACCATTTCCACTGATTCCTGAGTCCTCAGCTCTATTAGATTACAGCAGAGGTTGTTTTACCTTGTTGCCTATTTTGTTCTACCTTCTCTCCACACTCACATTTCCTCCAACCTCCACTGTGACCCGGGTTGCATTATTTGACAGGGAGCTCTCACACCTGCTAATGGCCATCCTGTTATAAACCTAATATTTACATTTTTATGACTATGTTAATTGTTGCAAGGTGATTTCTATACCTTATGTATATAAGAAATGTTTTTTGTAAAAACTGTGAGACTACAAATCTTGTGTACTGAACATTCTGTATCAGTCCATTAATAGGTACTGAATCATCTACTTTGTTCAATCAAACATACAGTTATTTTTTATTTTCAGGGATGATCCCTGAGAAATGGAAAGTGGTAACAGTGGTTCCAGTCCACAAAGGGGCAGAAAGAACCGATAGAGAATTACAGGCCTGTAGCTCTTCATTGCATTCTTGCTATGATGCAGGAGAATTGTTGTATGACCAAATAGAGACCTAAGTGGAATATAATATCTCCTTCACAAGTGTCAACCATGGTTTCACAGAAATCATGGAACCAACACTGCACTGGCAAGTCTGACCTTTGACATACTAAATGCTATGGAGAATGGCTTGATGGTGCAGTCTTTGTCAACCTTATCAAGGCATTCAGTGCAGTCAGTCATGACCTTCTCCTGGCTAAACTGAAGTCACTTGGGTTGAATTATCTATCCTGTTGCTGGTTCAATAACTACCTGACCAACAGATAACAAATTGAAAGGTGACTTGGTGGTTTATCAGATTTTTGGGTTATAACAGATGGAGTTCTATAACGTTCTATCCTAGGTCCCTTCCATTTTCCCTATTATCAACAACCCACCAGTAGTGGCAGAGGTACCTTGTTACAACTCTACATTGACGATGGTATCCTGTACAGGTCCTCTGCTGATATTACATGGATTAACAGGAACCTGGAGAGGGCTTCCAACAACTGAAACCTGGCTCTGTCAAAAAAATTTGTCTTTAATGTGAAAAAGTCCAAAGCTATGCTATTTGGACACAGGAGGCTAGACACTGAGAGACAACACCTGCTTAGGTTGTCCACCATTGGTAGCCCTCACTTTGAAGTGGTGAGGTTATTGAAATATTTTTGTGTCTTGCTTGACCAAGACATGACATTTGTCCTCCATGTGGATGCTGTAGTCAGAATACTTCATCAGAAACTGGACCACCATTACAGGCCCCCCACCTCTTGAAGGAGGCTCACCTTGACATTACAGGCAGCACCGTAAAGCCTGGACTCTTCTATGGTGCCCTTGTCCTACAGGCCATGCGAGACTCAGACTTAAGCAGGTTCAAAACCTGCACTATAAAATTTGTAGACTTACAGCTGGTGTTTCTCCTGGGGATCACCACTGTGGAGTGTTCATAGCTCTTGGATGACCCTCATTTGAAGCAGGGCTGCAGTACCCACTGCATTGCCTTACCTTCAAACTAGCTAAGCTTTCTACACCCAAGCGTCATAGTCATACTAAAGAGTGCCAATCGAACAGCGACATTTTGACACCGAGCACATTACAGCAGCAATTCAATGTTGCTACTGTATTGTACCTATGAGATCCCAGCACTGCTTTCTTCAGGTCTTGCACCCTTCCTGAATCAACTCTGACTCAGAGTTGATAATCTTAAATTATTATTGCCAACCAATGAGTGCATAAAATTTACTGTATGTGCTCAGGTACAGATCAATTAGTGGCTGGCCATGGCAGGATGAGGAGGCTGTGCCAGTCACTGGCACAAATTGGAGTGGTGGGTGCAGGGTGGAGGTTACTGCCTACTGGGGTGGGGGCATGGGGGATACTAAACTATGGAAATGGGAATCATTTCAGTAATTTTATTTCATACAGTGATTGGGGCTGGGGGGCCTACACTATGGAAAAGGGCAGGAGGAATTATTTATTTTATGGTGATTGGGGCTAGAGAGGAGTTCCCTACACTATGGAAAGGAGCTGGGCAGAATATTTTATTTTACAGTAATCGGGACTGGGGAGGGGACCCTGTACTATGGAAAGGCTTCTTGGGACAATATGGCATTTTATGGTGATCGGAGCTGTTGAGGGACCCTACACTATGGAAAGGGCTTGGCACAATATGATATTTTACAGTGATCAAGCCATGGGGTGTTCTTCCATTTTTAAGGTGATCAGGACATGGGGTATCATCATATCCCACCAACGCCGGGTGCTTGGGAGGGGTTATAATGTGATCAGCCCTGGACTGTGCACGGGCACCACCAAGCCCTGCACATAGTTTAGGTAGGGTTTTGGAACTTATCTGTGTGCTGGTGCAGCCAGCTGTATCTTAACCAAGAGTGTTCAAATATTGCGATACATGACATATGCATGAGGGGCTCCTCATTTGCATTCATACATCACAATATTCTGCACAGTAGTGCAGTCAGATTTGCGGAGGTGCATCTGGGCTTCTGAATATTGCCATGCACCCAATGGCCCTTGCAAGTTCAGAGATGCAGAGGCACATCTGGGGATGCACTCGCATCTCATCTGAATATGTGGGCCCAGGTAAGTACAGTGGTCCAAGGGACCTTTCTGAGGAATGACCCAAACCTAGGTAGACAAAGAAAAGGGTAGAAGTAAGAGAAACTTATTTATAAATAAGCTGGGAAATACATGTTCAGTAGTAGCTAAAATTACAGATAAAAATAAAATAAAATTGGATACAATTCCAACAAAATTAAACAAAAACATAAGTTAAACAATTTGTTTTGTAAGAATGCAATGCTGGTGCTAATATAGCATAGTGCGTACAAGTGGTGCTAACCTAGTACATATAAACTGACAGGACAGTAGGTGGTATCTTAGGTTGCACAATTGCAGTGAGATGCACTCAATAGGTATCCCAGAAACTGTAATTTAAAGAGGAGGTAGATGGGGCAGTTCTAAGTCACACTGGAAGGGTGTTCCAGAGGAATAGGCCAGCAGACAGAAAGCCATTTGACCATGTTAAATTGGGCTGCCTGATGATGTGTGACCATTAAACAGGTCGTTGAGAAGGTCTAGACAGGGAATGTGCCAGCCATTACCTGCTGACTAGAAGATGTAGTAATTTAAATTTCACGGTAGAGTGAAGCATAAAGTGGCACTTTGCCTTATCACTCCACTATGCGGGTGCCAATGCAAAGTGCTCACTTCGCCTTTTGATAATTACTTCCGCGTTGTCATTCTCATGTAATCGAAGTAAAGCGTAATAATAATATTGGCAGCCCTTCACACACACAGTCACCAGAATTAATGTGCGTCCCCAAAATGCTCATGTCTTGTGTCCAGAATTCTCCTAGTGCTGACGGTGATGAAGTGAAATGAGAGCACAGGAAATGCCAAGTCTCCCAGAATTAATGGCACACTCAGACCCATGCATGCAGTAGTCACACACAGTCACCAGAATTAATGTGCATCCCCAAAATGCTACTGTCTTGTGTCCATAAAATTCCCCAGTGCTGATGAAGTGAAATGAGAGTGTAACAAGAAATGCAAAGTCTCCCAAAATTAATAGCACACTCAGTCATGTGCGCAGTGGTCACATGCAGTCACCAGAATTAATGTGCATACACAAAATGCTACTGTCTTGTGTTCTGCAAATTCCCGGTGCTGACAAAGTGAAATGAGAGGTAACAAAAATGCAAAGCCTTCCAGAATTAATGGTGTACTGCAATTAAACACACAGACAGATTAAGTTTGTGCTCGCACTCAAGAGATGAGACACAAAGGCACAACAACAGCTAACCAGTGCTCACAAGTCACAAATCCAAATCTGGAAAAAATACCTTTTGCCAGTTGGGGGTACTGCATGGCAGTAACAGTCCACTACCAGTAAAGATACCACAAAGCAGTATAAAAATTCATGCAGGTGCAGTGGATAACAGGTTCACACTGCTGCAATTGCTCTGTGGCACAATAAAGGTGTCTGATTTAATGGCACAGATCCATACACACTCACACACATTACAAGTAATGCGTAGCAAATTGAAAACCTTTAGTAATATAACCAAATGTTTTAAACAAACTGAAATTATACAGTGCTGCACCCCAACAATCAGCAAAAAAATGTCAAGAGTGATTAAAAATATTACTTTCTGTACATTAACAGTTATACAAGAAAAATATAACCAAAACAGAAAGACCTTATTTTTCTCCTGTTAATCTACTACACCACAGATCGCCCCCAAAGCACACTTCACAGTACACAGCCTGACTGTTCTAAATTAACATTCAAAATCCACACACAAACAATAAACATTCATGATATGAACACAGGAGGGTTTCCTACAGTTGATGTACTAAATTGTGAGTGAAAAATAGCTCAAAAGGCTTTTCTAACAGCTTTTAGAGGATTTGAATTGCAGAGCTCTGAAAGGAAACTGTCTCCATCTTCCACTACACACACTACACAGAACTGAGGCTGTGCAGAACAGTCTAGAGCCCATGTGACCTGCAATCCCATGAAGCACTGCAAAATTTGACTTTGGAGCTCAAAAACAAGGAGTGAGGCGAAGTACATTGATTTCAATGCACTTGCCTTAAAATTGGTGGAGAAGTGGTTTGGAAGCGGAATAACATAAAGTCATTGTTCTCTATGGACTTGCGTTCCCCATAATAACGTGAAGTACTCCGCTTAGCATTGCAGAACACTTCAAGGATTCCACATACTCGCTGAATCACTTTATGGAGCGAATTTCGCCACTGCCCACCACTACTGCTAACTTTGGACTCCTGGGCTGCGACTTTCCTGTCTGAAATACCCATCCATCAGACTGCGTTTAATAAATAAAACCTCCCTGGGAACCTTCTTTTGCTTTTTGTGTTTGTCTGCACTAGCCCTCTTCACTGGTATAATTAATTACAGAAATATGGTCTGCAGAGCAGGGCAAAACACACAGGCTATTTGTTACAGTCAGCCATCTTGGATCAAATTAAATGACTGTATTTGTGAATGTAATAAATTATAAGGGTATTCTTAAAAGGAATTACATCTCTCTCTCTCTCTCTCCTCCTCTCTGGGTTCATCACATCTAGGTTTTAATTTCACTACAGTTTTATGCCATCACAACCTGATACATGCAAAGATCTTTTAAACAGCTAAACAGTGAATTCCATTTTTATGTTTGCTTGCACGCATGTGAAAGAAACATAGTGCCATCATCGGAGATTTCGGAGGTGTGTCCCTCCTCCTCCAATTCAGTCAGTGTGTTGGCAGGTGCGGCCCTGTAAGCCAATGCATGCTGGAGCTGTCTATGACAAGCTCCAAAATGCAGTGGCATACAGTTCAAGGGAGCTCACGCAGGTGAGCAGCAATAAGATATCGCTTGCTCATGCAGCTCCCCCCCCACACGACGCATACGCAGGCATGCGCCCCCTGCCCCCGCACACGCAAACACTGAATAGCCGCATGGGGGTGCCCAATCCCCGTCGGCTGTCCTGCATTCCCCTCACCTCCCCAAAGCCTTCAAAATGCCACGCTGGGTGCCCACCCCAGCATGGCAAGTAATGATATAGCCGACGGGGTGCCCAATCCCCGCCGGCTCCACTGTCCTCACCCCCAGTACTAAGTGCCATGCTGGGAACCCACCCCAGCATGGCAATCGATCACTCTGCCAGACGGGTGCCCAATCCCCGTTGGCTGAACGCCCTCCAACCATCCTTGTGCCATGCTGGGAGCCCACCCCAGCATGGCAAACATCCTGCATCATTCTTTAAGAAAATCACAGTGACACTGTTCATGAGCTGAGGTGTTAAAATGGCTATGTTGAAAATTTGGTGAAAAATTCCAATAAATGACTGTTTTACGGTGTGTTGTACAATTCCTATGCACGCTCATAAGTTCACGAATTTTCAATATTTTCACTCCAGATTTCCAACATTGCCATTTTGCCACACCTTCTTATGAGTAGTACAGCTGTCATTTTTCCATCTCACCCAAAAGCGTGTTTCCGCCCATGTAGCGCACAATGGCACAGTCGGTTGGAAATCAATGTTACGGGATAAATTAAGAAAATCACAGTGACACTGTTCATGAGCAAAGATCTAAAATGGCTATGTTGATAATTTGGTGAAAAATTCCAAAAATGACTGTGTTACAGTGTGCATTGCACAGTTCCTATACATGCCGTAAGTTTGCAAATTTAATATTTTCACTCCAGATTTTCAACATTGCCATTTTATTACACTTCCTTATGAACAGTACAGCTGCAATTTTTCATATGTCACCCAAAATGTGTTTTTGCACATGTAGCGCACAATGGTGCTGTTGGTGTCGAAAGCAATGTTTAGGACAGATTAAGAAAATCACAGTTACACTGTTCATGAGCAGAGGTCTTAAAATGGCTATGTTGAAAATTTGGTGACAAAAGTCCATAAAATGACTGTGTTACGAGTGAGCATTGTGCAGTTTCACGCACCCTCGTTAGTTCATGACTTTGTCATATTTTCAGTCCAGATTTTCACCAGTGGCATTTTCCACACTTCCTTATGAACAGTACAGCTGTCATTTTTCACAACATGGCTGAAGTGTGTTTCACACTTTCAGTGCAGAGATGCATAGTCGCTGTGGGAAATCATTGTTTGGCACAGATAAAGAAAATCACAGTGACATGTTCATGATCGGAGGCACCAAAATGCCTGAGTTGACAATCTGCTGTAAAAATCCCCAACCTAATTATATTACGGGTAGGCTAGCAGTTTCTATGTACGCTTGTGACTTCACCATTTTTTAAATATTTTACTACAGATTTGCAACATTGCCATTTTTACACCTCCCCATGAACAGTACAGCTGTCATATTTTACATCCTGTTTGGAATGTTTTGCACCTGTGTTGCTAAATGCCGTAGTCACTGTGCATAAGCAGCTTTCAGCTAACAAACTGATATTCCCCTGTTCATGAGGTGGGGTCACAAAAAACATGTTGAAAATTTGGAGTGAAAATACCAACAGAATGCCTGAGGTATTAGGATTTCCAACCATAACGCAACCCTGTAGGAATGACAGGCATCAGGGTGTGACTTGGGATTCTTGCCTGTGATGCTCATACCATTCCACACCCTGCAGTCACTGAGAGGCATCGAGGTATGCCTTGGACTCTTCAGCCCCAAACTTCACCATTCTCCTATATCACACCCATCTCACCATATTTCCTAATGAAATGGGGTGCATATAGACCAAAGACCCCAAGGAACACCGTGACACTTGTCAGTGTCTCGCGGGGTGGTGAAATAGCGTGGCCGTTATGCCTGACAACCCAAACACACACCCCAATGCCTGTCACTCTCTGCAGGGTGGTGGTGGGGTTGGCTTCAGTTCAATACTTCACTGCCATTCCTATTACTCAGCTCTGTAACTTCTACACTACCACTGCCAATGCCAGCAAGCAAACATTCGGCATTGACAAATGCTTGTTTCACTTGCAAAAGGCTATAAAATGTAGGCAAATCTCAGAAAATGACAAGGTCTCACCTGCAATGTTCCCCATTTGACACAATATAAGAGACAGTGTTACCTTTTTGGGCCAACATAAATATTGTATATAGATAGTACAGTACATTCACTGCACAGTTTGCTTCATCAGGTTAAAACACTCGATGAAGACACCAGTGTGGTTCTTAAAGTTTCTGTACTGGTATCATTTACATATCTGTGTACTATATATTTGAAGAATCTCTGGCAACCCCCTTCTTTTGAAAAATAACATGGGGACTTGTATAAGAGCAACCATCAAAGAAAGGCTTAAGGGATCTTGGTTTAATGTTTTGTCTGAAGCTTGGCCCTCAGGAAAGTGCAGACCCTTTTAGTACTACAACACCAATAGTTCCAGTGCCAGTGCTTGTATGATTTCAGGCCTGTGGTGTGGATCTTGGACATGTACCCTAGCCAACTACTAAACTGAATGTGTAAGTTTCAGTAATCATAAGTAATATAAAAATCAATGAGGGTGACCTGTCATGCATACTCACTTCTGGATATTGGGGTTCATCATGAAGTATTTGGTCTCTAGTTAAAGGAACTTTTCTGAGCTCTGTTCTTAGTAGACTGAAGTCCACAACACAAAACTGCTACATATAATGTAATATAACTTATCACAATTACAACTTTGTTCCACAGAGACACTGCATTCAATGAAACATGGAAACATAGACTACGATGGCAGGAAAAGGCAGACAGTCCATCTAGTCTACACATATTATCCCATCATACTTGGGACCTATTCTTTCTGTGGGGTCTATGTTTACCCTATTCCCCCTTTTGTTCTCCATAGCTTCACTTCCTCATCCCACTGAGTAACTTTTATATCCTTAGCTCTATCCCAGCCATGTTTCAACCACTTTTCTGTAAAATGATACTTTCTCACATCTTTTTAACCCTTCTCCCCATTAAATTACACTCATGACCCTGAGTCCTAGCTTTTCTGTTCCTGGTAAATAGCTCTTTAAACTTCACCTTATTTATTCCTTTAAGGAAATGGAAGGTTTCAGTCATATCCCCCTCTTCTCGTTTTGAGTGAATGCATGTTCAAAGACATTAGTCATTTCTCATAGAATCTGCCTTCATGGATGTGAATCATACTGATCACACTGTGTTGTACCATCTTTAACCTGTCCACGTTCATATTTAGGTAGGGTCTCCAGAACCAGACACAGTGCTCCAGGTGTGGCCTTACCAGGTGACCTATACAGAGGTAACAGTATCTCCTGCTTTCTACTGTTGGATCCTCTCTGAGTGCATCCAAGTATCCTGTTTGCCTTATCTAAGGCCTTGTTACACTGGTTGGTTTGTTTAAGGGAATCACTGATGATGACTCCCAGTTCCCTTTCCCCAGATGTTGTATCCAGCTATACCTCTCCCATCCATTATTCTTGGGGGTTCCATAAGTGTGTCACTTTGCATTTCTTGGAATTTAATTTCAGTTGCTAGACTCTGGATCAATTTTCCAGCCTTTGCAGATCTTTCTGCAATTCCCATGTCCCTTCTATATTGTCAACTGAACCTCAGAGTTTAGTGTCATCTGTGAACAGACACAACCTGCCCTGAATTTCCTCTCCCATGTTGCTGATGAACATATTAAAGAGGACTAGACTCAGGACAGATCCTTGTGGTTCTCTGCTTTTGACCTCTCTTAGACTAATCTGACCGCAATAACCACAAAGCCCTGCTGCTTCCACTCAAACAAACTTTCTACCTACTTTACTATTTCTCTAGTTGTACCCAAATCTCCCATCTTCTTCCAGCAGTCTTTGGTATGATGCCTAGTTGAATGTTTTGCTTAAGTTGATGTATAGTAAGTCTACTGTGGGCCCTTTGTCAATTACCTTAGTTACCCAGTCAAAGAATACTATCACGTTGGTCTGACAAGATCTCTCTGTCACAAACCAATGCTGTTTACTACCCTGAAGCCTATTTTTATTCAGGTATTTCACTAGGTTCTCTTTAACTAGTGTCTGTATCAGTTTCCATCCTTGAGGTTGGAGTTATGGGTCTATGGTTTCCCATCTGCCATCTTCCAGTCCTTGGGAAACACACCTTGCTGAAAAGAGCTATTGAATAGCCCTGCCATTTGCACAGCTAATACTGATCCCCATTCCCTTAGTACCCCTGTATACATCCCATCCAGCCCCAGGGCCTTGTTTACCTTCGACTGCTAACCATTTTCTGACTCTTTCACTAGAAAGAATGAACATGAATCATAGTGTAACATGACCAAAGAAATCTGTACACTATACCATGTTTGTTACTCCATTTGGCAACATTGACACAATGTGTGTACACCATGGCACCATTTGTGGTTCTCTGACAGTGATTTTTGTTTTATTTGTTTAACCAGAACAAAGGCTTAGTCATTTGATATTTTATCAGTAGTGGCTAAGGAAAAGGGGTACATAGAGATTAAACATACACTGTATTTAAAATATTAATAACAATACATACTGTACATTCAGTTAAACCTTGAGTACAAACATGATCCTGAGTTACAATTGCATTGTAATTTATGGATACATGGAAATAATACCATAGTGAAGTATACAAAACAATCCCCACAACAGTACACTTAAACAGTGATAAAACCATCATTTCTGCACTGCAATACTATCAATCAGTGCCTGTAATACTATCATTTGGATTTATGAATGATAGTATTATCACAGAAACGAAGAGTGCAACCACCACGAATATCTAATGCTGACGAGGGAGCCAGCTTTCACTGTAACTGTCACATACAGTAAAAGCCGACTCTCCATTAACAAAAAAAAACACAGAAAACCACCTGAGCTACACTATCTTAGCTAGACACGGAAACAAACTTTTTCTTTAATTACTGGATCAAGCTGTCAGTGCCTGCCCAATGGCACCACCGTGACTAACCACCCTGACCTGGGGTGAAGAAACAGGAGAGGAAGGCTTTCAGTGGTGGTTTCATGGGTGATCCTAGAGGCGGGCCTTGACGCTCCACCCAACACCACCCTGATGCACCACCAAGGGACTGCTTACATTTTACTTTTTAAATAAAATGACAAAATGGACTGAACAGAGACCACATCGTGGCCACCACTTGACTCACTAGCCTGCTGACTTGCCACTCCTCTTCTTGACAGGAATGCAGTTGCACCACAAGGGACCTGCAGACACTGTCACAGGAGGTACACCTCTTCCTCTAGACATCTTCACTTCCTGGCCTGACCACACTTCTGCAGCTGTTCTTGGATCCATATATTACAAATAGAATAATAGATACATAAGTGTGCATTACAAAACAGTAATATCATCAAGGCGTTTTGGGGACATAGAACCTCGAGAGTGAAGCCTGAGAGGTCCCAAAGTCCCCAAACCTCAAGATGGTATTACTGCCTTGTAAAACACTTATCTTTCTGTTATTTTTGTAATATGGATCCACTGATAATACTACAGTTGGAGATGACCTTTGAACTGTAGTATTATCAGCAAAATGATAGCATTATCACTTTTCAGGATAGTATTATTGAGATTAGTGATGTATTACTGGGAAATTTTGTCTAACTTAGTACAGTATTATTGAGGCTTATCCATATATTACAAAACATAACAGATAGGGACTGTGATTTCTCAGCTATAATACCATCTTGAGGTTCTGAGGACAAGTTGGAAACTCTTGAGCTTTGCTCTTGAGATTCTTATACCCCAGAACCTCTCAATGGTATTATAGCCTTGTACACAATTCCTATCTATTATTCTATTTGTTCATGAATAGATATGCAAGAGAAAGATTATTCATTAAAATGGCAAGATTATTTGTCTTTTTCACAGAGGATGGTAGTTCATAGTAAAATGCAGTTACTATATTGTATTGCCATAAATATCCACATACCACCCACTGCCAGAGTCTGTAACATTGTACTGTACTGTACTGTTTTATTGTTTGTATAAGATTTTGATAATGGGTTAAGAACCCAAGGACAAAGACTTTTCAAGAGGGATCCAGGAAAACAAACAAAACACAGGAATAAAGCAAATTTTATGAAACAACAAAAACAAAACAACTGCAAAAACATTTACACTGGCAGTTGTCTAATGCATGGTTCTTATAGTAGCATTATTGCACTGCATACGGTATAACATATACTGTCCTCATGACAGGGTATCTGATGGCAGAGACATTGAAGGCAATGTAAATACAAACTCAGTGGCCAACTGTTTGTCTAACTCTGACGTGGAACCTATGTAATGAGCTTGTTCTCGAAAGGTGTTAATCCAAGATCACAATAAATAAATAAATAAACTTGTCTAGTTTCGATTCACAACAATAAAATGGTAGACTGGATCAGATATTTCTGTGTTATTGGATATGGAACAGTTGTAGCAGTGCAGAGCCTTTGTTGCTGCCCCAAATTTAATTGCACTTACTAGAATAATCCTACACATGTAGTGCTGTACCAATCACTGATGTAAAGAACTCATCACAATTGTTGCTATGATATCTTGCAGAAACTGCTGGTATGAAATGCAATCCACTTGCAATTACTCCAATTAGTCAATCAGTAAGCTATAAACTATCATAAAGAGTGCTTGATTTTGGTGGACTACACTCTATATAGGGAATCTAAATTGTCCAATGAAAGTGTAATCTGATTGACCAGAAGATACTGTATATGTTGGTATTTTCATTAACACATGGGTGGAAATAGTATCAGCATTACAAACATTACTACATTACTATTATTCCAATACTGCCTCACCACCAGCCAACACACTAAGCCTGAAACACTCTCAAAGTTTTCAGACAGCATGGAAATAGAAGAAGAAGAAGAAAGAAGAATCAGCATTTATATAGCGCTTTTCATACACAGTATCCCAAAGCACTTTACAAGCAATACTAGACTGGTAGTGAAGTGACTGAATGTGTGGTGGCGGCCATATCGCACATCATCACCCACACACAGCCTGGATGATTGCATGAACTGGTTTATGGGAAGGGAATGTTGGCCAGGACACCAGGAATGTTCCCTGCTCTTTCTGAAGAGTACCCTGGGTTCTTTACTTCCACCTGGACACCCACCTGGACAACACCAGGTTGGGCAGAAGGGACCTCAGTTTAACATCTCATCTGAAGGACAGCACACCCTAACAGTACAGCACCCCAATACTGCACTCGGATGCCAGCGATTTTAGAGCAAGTCCATCCCGTGTGGGATGAGAACCCACGACCTTCTGGTCCAGAGGCGGATGTGCTACCAACTGAGCCATGCTGATACCCTTATTATCTTTGCAACATGCTGAATAATAAACCCAAGGTGTATATACTATATATCCCTACTGGTTACAATCCCTGTCCAATATTATTTCTTGCATTAAGAGGTGATCCCCAAGCACCAGTCTAGAGGTGCAATGACAAGATATGATGAGAAGCCTGCACTACTACAACACATTCTGTACTTGGTGTAATGGAACACAGCTGTGGATTAGCTTTCCTTTCTCAAGAACAGCAAATTTCATTATACATCTATTTCAAAGGCAACAACTATACTGCCTGGATCAAAATTGTGCATAGCTGTAGAAATATAAGCTAACTAATCCCCATCAGGGTAAAGTTAAGGGCTGTGGTGCATGGTTTCCAGTGGCAAACTGGTGATCATTTCAGAGCCAGTTGCTATAGGTTATCACTTCAGGGTGAACTGAACAATGATGACTTTTCTGAGCTATATGCAATGCAGCCTGCGCCTGCATCTCCTGAAGGGTATTTCCATGCTAGCTAGTAGGGAAGGTAATGGGAATTAGAAGGAAAACAGCAATAAAAATACAAATCAAAAGGGAAGAAAATCCATTTGGTCCTTGGCAGCAGAGACATGGCTCAGCTAATCCGCACTGAGTGCAATCTAATACTCCTTTATATAATCCTGTGCTCGTGGAAGAAAATTAAAGTGTAATGCAATAACAGCTGACACAAATCACTTTTGTTGGCCAGAAGCAGATTAAAGAATAGTTAAATTCATACAAATCTAATTTCTTTTACCTTGTTCTGTAACATCTTGATTCCTTAATCCACAGCATCAGTTTTGATTATTAAACTTATATTACCACCAGGCAGCTTGCTGAAAATACTGACAGCCCAGGAATTATTGGTGTTCAAATGGTACATGTTAAAGCTCTTTCAAAATCTATAAGTATTTCATATACTCATACAGGGCTTGGCCTTTAATCAATCTGTGTCAGGCAGATTTAAAATAAGCATAAGGGCAATGGAGCACTATAAATCATTTTGATTCCAATTGATTGGAACTATAAAGGTCTATTGTATCTCTCTGAGTGCAATTCTTGCATATGCAGATGTTTGTTTCTCTAATAAGATTCTGATTTAGAAGCAGATGGATAGATTGGGGGTCTTGTTAAGACATTAGTAATGAAGCTGAATTAAAGTGTATCCATTGTCCATGGTTTCAGCTGATTCCACAGTTTATGGTTGTAGATATAGTGATCATAACTATGACGCATTTAATGTAATCAGTTCATTATGCATCAGTAAAACAGGGTGTGTAGGAAATAATGTCTACATTGCAGTGTAAAGGTGAGCCAGTAATGCATGGCTGCTAATTGTCAGGATTGTCCCACTATCTCCTGCTCCAACTTCACTATCCCTACACATCACTAACCCACAATTTGTAGCCAACAGGTTGCTTGTGTTGCATAATGGGGGCCACAGAGACATATTCAGAGTTTGAAACCCCCACAGTAGACCTGCACACACAACCCATCTAACCCTTGCCAAATCATAAAGCAACATGAGCAGCTGGGGGGTGTTAGGGTGTAACATCTACTCATGGCATTTATACAGCCACTACATGTGACTTAAGAATGGGATTTCGGTGGGGTGACTTTCCAACTTCAGGAGACTCTACTATAATGGTGTTTGACTGCACTCCTGCCTCTAGCCATGTGTCCAGGACTGCCTTCATTTGGAAATTATGCCTGTGCCCAGACCTCCTTTTTATCACAATTTCCTGGTAATGGGTCATTTAATCCAGTATGTGGGATTTTTATTTTTATTGAAATGTTGCCCTCTCCACTCAAAAGTTCCCTAGACAGCTGTATTCTAGGATCCACTGTGAAAGTGAAACAGGATATCCACTAGGTGGCCAGACCAAGCTTCTGAGTCAAAGCCTGTTTTCTGCTGCAGCTCCTTCTCCTCTGACTGCCCTGTCCCCTGTGCTGCACCATTCTCAAGAGCAAAGGGAGTCTGGGGACAGTAAATGCTGCTTCCATGCTAGGTGCTCTCCATGGCATCCAATTGCAGAGCTACACAAGCTGCCAACGCATGGATTTCACATATGCGGACCTGCTTTGGTAATCAGGTTGGGAAGGCAATAAAGACTAGAGGTTCAAACACCAGTCTTTGAACATAAAGACCCAGCAGACCTGGGTTTAAAATTTATAACTGCAATTGCATAAAGTGTGACCTTGAGCAAGTGACGTAACCTTTCTGGACTCCTTGGGGCACCTAGAAATTATCCTTGGCTCAGTGTGCCTTTCGACCCAAAAATCTAAAATAAAAATAAAAATAAAGTCTATTATGTGAGATTATATAGCTGATGCCATTTTCATTTTAAAACAACTGAATATTCTAATGTTATCCCTGAATTTCCTTCTAAGTAACTCCAGGTTCAAAAGCAGGTGCAGTACAGCTGAGGAATCATTACATTTAAGTCATTGTCATGTTAGATGTTTAGCCTATAGAATTTGTTAGTTCAGCTTTAAATGAGACTGTACTGAACTTCTAAGTCATTTCCTCTATAGGAGGGATTTTTAAACAGTGGTTCCACTTCTGTTACTGTGCCATCTCTACAGTTTTTTTTTAATTATCCTAGTGGGTGTTTCCAGTTTGAACACAGGTAATAAGTATCATTTTGTGTGATGTAGTTTATAATATTGCTTAGCTCTTCCATATTTGAATCAGTGCATCCCTGTTGAACTATGGAACTCTGTGACAAAAAGGGCAAGTGTGAGGATCATTTCTCCTTCCAAGCTCAAAGCAGGTTACTAGAGAGCACTGCTAGGGTGAAGCCACATCCTGACAGAGTGTTTCTGCTGGGCCTCAGCTTGGACAGGATATCTGGGTGTTTGTTATCTGTGCTTCATGGCTCAGCCAGTTAGGAGCCCAGGCATAAATATTCATGGACCATTCCACTTTACACTACAAAGGGAAGGGGCTAGCTATGCCCAGTGACCTTTGACATTTTGTGCCCATTTGGGACATCGCCATCAGCAGGAAGGATAGAGAAGGAGAAGTCCTAGAAAGTAACCTGTCCCTCCTCACCTCACCTCACCTCCTCTTAGGGTGGGAAGGGCCACTCAGAGAACAGTGACAGGAGGGTTATTGAAACAACCTTGCTTGAGAGGCATAACATACATCCCAACCTGACAGGTACTGAGGAGTAGTGGTGGGTCTCTTCTCAAAAGAAGTCACTGGGACTCCATGCTGATACACTCCCAGTTCAGTGCACAAGAGATGGAGCAATATGAGAGTCTACCTCCATGAGCAGCTTCAGATGAAAATAGATTCCTGTGTAAGCAATGAAACCCTTGGTAAAAATATATGGTATTAGTTTGCATGTATGTTTGGTGATCATCAAGTAGAAGGGCCTAGCGAGTCAGTGTCAGTAAGTCCACGAGGCTGGGCCAGGCGATGGTGCCTGGTATGCAGTGGGGTCAGTAGGGCCTATCAGTGCGATGTTGAGGCAGGCATGGCTGAACTGACTAGGTGTGAAAATATTAAGTAAACATAATCTCATTGTCTGAATAACTGTAATGCCAACCTGTGTCATGAATACTAGCGTAGTTATGTATTGCCCCATGGGGTAGTGTCTCACCCTGCCAGAGGAGAGTACCACTGCATGCCTGTCTTGTGTTAAGTAATACCCAAGGGACCCCATAATGAGAGATGGCATTAAATAATATGTGACTATCAGTGCAGCAATGGCCATCCAATGTGGAGGTCTTACAAGTCTGGAACCCTTCTAAATATATTATTTGCTAAAAATCCTACATTAATGCAAACATTAGGGTTGAAGAACACAAAGTGCATAAAGCAGGGAAATGAAAAAAAATGGGATTCTGGTTCTCCTGAGTCTTTGGGAATTAGTGATCGGTGTTCCTTGGGGTTGTCAACCATAATGCCTATCCCATCCCATCGCCCAGCCCCTAGCTTCCTGTCCAATGCATAAGGTACAGATCCAAGTGAGTGACTTACCTTCCTTGATGGCCAAATATTAAATGTATCTGACACCAGGGTGTCCACCCTTGATGCTGGTTAAGCCCTCACCATCCAGTGAGGTATCTCACCCTCTTGCTCCTCCACATACATAATCCTGGGATTAAGATGCCCAATTTTCAGTGTTAGCTCAGACCCCACGTCCCAACCAAGTGCAACAGTGAGGTGCTGCAAAACATCAAGCCAACACTGGGGTGCCCAATCCCTGTGTCAGTGGGTGCAAAAGTAAAATTGTCCCTCAATGTCTTTTTTTGTGTCAACCTGTAACAAAGAACCATTAACTGATGTCTGTTCCACCACCAGCCTCCGCTTTCCTCCCCATCTGCCCCTCCCATTCAGCAGCCCTCCAACCTCCCCTGTACTCTTGCATACCCTTACTTACTTACTGGAGTCCAACACTGTAACACTCTTTGGACAAGAGACAAGTCCTCCACCTTCAATGCCAGACTGGGAACAAAGGAAACAAGGAAGGTGTGGTTAATGCATTTCAATGAGTTTTGAACATTTAATGATAATGTAGTCACTTTTAATATTTCTCCCCACATTTTCATATATTCTTTCTGGGACCCCACCTCATGAACAAGGTAGGTGAATGTTTAAATCCAACCCAATAGGTGATTTTCTATTCACTCTGTGAAATCACCTTTTTGGCAGGATATGAAAATTTTCACCATCTGAGTTAATGATGGGGTCATATGAAGACTATGTTGAAAATCTGGGGTCAAAATATTGAAAAACAACAAAGTTATGAAGGGTCATTGAAATTTTAATGCTCGCTCATACGGTAACTTTAGCAAATTTTGTATTTTGACTGCATATTTTCAGCATAGTTATTTTTTCATACCACCTCCTGAATTTGATAGGCGTCTTTTCTCAGATCCTAGACAAAATGTACTTTCAAACTTATAGTGCAAAATAATGCTTCTGTAAGAATTTCATGAATGACACCTGTCTTGTTCAATAGAAGTGTCATAAAAGGCAATGTTGAAATTTTGGATTCAAACTGCCACCCAAAAAAAAAGGAAGTAACATTGTCTACAGGAGCAAACTGCCTTTCTATGTCAGTGACCTGAGTTGGGTGCAAGCACAGTGAGCCGGCCAAATGAGCCCAGGCTGAGGGAAGCATGCAGCACTGGCCCCAGCCTGGGGAGGGACAGAGCAGTGTTCTGGCACACAGAATTCACCTTGTGGCAGGCAGAGACCTTTCATCAAAAGGAGTTAACATGCATCTCAAGACCTGATCCACTAACTGCATCAGAATAAATGGGATGGCAAGAAAAATTGGGAAAACAGTACTTGTCTGGATCAAGGTCAGGTCACTGCAGGCCCCATACCATCAACAGTATCTCTACTGCTATCAGCCACCCAGCCCCATCACACTGTACTCAGTAACTCCTTGCACTTTTGGTGCTCCTCTCCACAGATTTCCTCTGTGATGGGGATAGGAGGGAAGAGATGTACACAACCCTTGATTGTCAGTCAGTTTGGCAGTCCATTGCCCTGTCAGTGTTGGAAGGCATGCAAAGGTGGTGGCTTCATCCTGCCCTGGTGGCGGTCAATGTACAGAGCAACTTTCTCCCTCTGGAGAGAAGAGAGAGGCACAGGGTGCTAAATCCTGACCTGCTCCAACATGCTGGCCTCCATGATCAACCCAAGTCTATTTCTGAACCTTGGTCACTGCCATGGTACCAGTATCTACCCTCCAGACCTACCCACTTTACCACCCCCAAAAAACTACAGTTCCTTTCCACCTGACAAACCTGATCAGTATTCTTTTATCATACTAACTCATTTTCCACCTTATGTCTACAGGCCCCATAGAAAGATGTAGGTGGTGCAACAATCGTGCTGCTATCCTCAGTGTTGTATTTCCCAGGCACACAAAACATAGGCGCTTACATTGCAGTGTGTTTTAGGGCACTGTGGAAGATTGTGGCTAGTGGAGACACTGTGAAAGCTGATTATTTTTCTTCCCAGCTAACTTTCTGTTTTACAGTGAGGGGAGCACCATAGGGGCTAGAGCTACACAAGGAACAAAGGATATTTCCCTTGATGACATTTTCTTCAGACAAACCAATGGGGCACTGCATTAAGGCACCAGATATACAAACAATAGGACAGTAGTCCTTAAACACCGTGATCAGATTCTTTATTTTACACGCAGCAGCAGTGGGGACAGAGAGTGGGCTGACAGCAGATCTCTCTCGCTCACTGGCACTCTGCATGGAAAAGGTGGTCTGAAAGATACTCCGCTGCAAAACTCTCAGGGCTCCCAGCCACTAGCTTGCCATTGCAGGGATTTCCAGCAGTAGAGATTCGCCAAACACCCTGATTGAAAGGACAGGTAACTCACCTTCTTCAGCCTGCCTCACTCTGCAGCCGAACATACCACTATTAGCTGGTCACACAAGCTGCTCCCCATACTTAGAAAGGAGTGCGCACAAGAGTCAGAATAACTGTAAGTATATTTTTGTTTGGGCTCCCTAACAGTGCTGACTGCTATGAGTATAACTCTGGGTTTAATGTGCTAAGTCTGATCTGGGGTAGTAAAAGGGATAACAGCAGGAAATCAATAGAGACTGTCAGTTAAGACAGGGACACTGCTGTGATATCTATCCCTTAGCAGCTGCACTGATGGCTGGGGAAGTACTTGTGTCAAATATCTAACTTGTGTATCTACTATCATGCTGCTATCCTCAGTGTTGTATTTCCCAGGCTGACAAAACACATACCTTTACCTTGCAGTGTATCTTAGGTTACTGTGATAGATTGTGGCTGGTGGACATACTGTGAAAACTGATTGTTTTCTTCCCAGCTAACTTTCTGCTTTACAAACAGAGTGCCCACCTGCCCTACCACCATTCCCACCCACCTGTGGACATCCACTATATAGCACCAAGCCCCATCTCATCTTCCTGCAAGAGAAAGGAAGGGGTGGGACTTGCTGTCTTTATCTAGAAGTACATAAAACAAATAAAAAAATATAATCACTTCTGTCTTTCTTCCCGTTACACAGGACCTTTGGATCTTCCTCTTACATTCATACACCCTGAGCCTGGGGACAGAAAGACACTAGACAGTAAGGAGAAGGAGGAGAGGAAAAAAAATAGCATACAGAGGGGTATACCTTGCATTTTCATCTGAAATACAGATACATCTTTCTCTTCAGGATTTACATGTGTGCCATCCATACTATATGCCACACCTTGTTTTTTTCATCCAACTCCACCCACAGAGACAAAGGACATTGTGAACTGCAGGTTTTATGGCACTATAGCCACCAAAGCCACTGAAGTACAGGTGGGGCATTGTCTTATGTGCTGCCCTCAATGACCTTCGATCTCAGCTCCATGCAGCATGGACTGAGTAAATCTACCTCAGGGCCAACTCGACTACATTAGGCATTGCTACACTTTGGCGCTTTTCAACATTTAGTGCGAAACTCAATTCTTCCCCACTCCAGAGAACTAGCACACCAGGGGCTGGCAGATGGTTAGGGGACACAAAGCTAAATCAAAGAACAGTTCCAAGGTGACTCTGAAGCCAATACACATGACAAATAGGTTCTCCACTGTCATCCACACCAATTGCTGAGGCAGAAATTCCAGTGGAAGGGAAACAAGGCAGGAAAGTGAAACCAAAGCGAATGTCACAAATCATGACAAAAACACATACTAATAGTAGAAGCCTCTATAATATGCAGGGTAGAGTCACACATCCACCAAAGAGGCCAAACAGAAACTGGGGTCAGATACCTCCTAGGAACATTGGCATAGAGTGATACAGACCAATTGTGGAATTGTACGCTAACTCTAAGTGGGACACGCAAATTCTGATCAATATTGGTACATATGATCAAGCAAGTAGCTCTGTGGAGGAGATTAAGCAACACATATCAAAACTGGCAGAAAAACTAGCTTCCCTTTCATCCAGCATCTCCTCAGAGATTCTGTCTGTGTGGAGAAAGGAACCAGTATGCAGAAAATCAAGGAAAAGTATATCTGTGAGTTTAACACCTGGCTTGCAAACTGGTGTCAGGATAAAGACATGGCTATGTTGGGAACTGGCTGAACTTCTGGGAAGGGGTTCTTTAGATTCGACAGACCGTACCTCACAAAGGAGGGAACATGTGCTCTAGGTCAAAAGTTCAATGTCTTCACCTGCTGTTTAAACTAGTAGAAGGGAAGGGGCATCAGAACACATCATGTCATATTGGCCAACGGATGCCCTTCCTCATCATCAGATACTCATTCTGCACCAGGTAACTATATCACAAACACCACAGATGACACAAGTTGCAAAATTCCTCAAAAATGTTCCAAGCACAATAGAAACTTAAAGGCAACAAAAGATAAACAGGGGATTGCGCAGCAAACAATATAAAACAGGGATGGAAGCAATGTGCATTAATGCTTGCAGCACCATACAAAATCCCAGATCTTACTGCTACGTTAGCAGAATCCAAGATACACTGGGTTGCAATCACTGAGACTTGATTTACTGAGCACCACATCTGGGATTTGCTATCCCTGGATACACTCTCTTCAGGAGAGACTGCCAGAGTAAGAGGGGAGGGGAGTGGCTATGTATATCAGAGAAGGAATCAATGCAATGGAAATCCAGGAAGTGCACAGAGAAAGATAGGCCCTATGGATAACTCTGGGACTAGAAACAGAGATCCTATCAGGGTGGAGTTATCTACAGACCACCAAACCAAGAGATCAAGAAGGATGAAAACCTCCTGGAGGACATACTGAGGATGGCCAACAACGGCAAGTTATTGCTGGTCAGAGACTTCAACCTACCTGATGTAGATTGTTCCATCTTTCAGCCTCCTCAGAGAGGAGTAGAGAATTCATCATTGCCCTCTGGGTGGCAGGACTTAATCAGATGGTAGATTCACTCACTAGAGAATCAGTTATCCTGGACCTGGCACTCAGAAACAGTGACAGGGTGTCAGATGTTCAGTGGGAATCAATCTGGGAATCAGCAACCACAGATCAGTCTGGTTCTCAATTAACAAAGCACAGGATCCATGTCACACCAAACTTTGTGTGCTCGATTTCGAAAACTAATTTCCCAAAAATGAGGAACGTATTAAATCGTTATTGATAACTGATACCACAGAGAATGTGGAAAACACATGGATAAAACTAAAACATGCTATAACTACAGTCACAGAACAATGCACAAAACAAATAAGCAAGTCCAAAAGTCAAAAGAACAACTTTGGATTTCCAAAGAGGTGTCGAACATAATTAGTGAAAAGAAAAAAGCTTTTAGAAAGTACAAGGAGGCTAAGTTAAAGAAGGATAGAGAAGACTACATGGTTAAACTCTGGGAAGCTGGGAAAGCAATTAGAGTAGCAAAGGCCCAGACTCATGGAACAAACAGCTCAGGGAGTGAAGAAGAGAACAAAACATTTTTAGATATATTATGGAAAAAGAAAGAGCAAGGAAGGAATAACACGGCTGGCAATGAAAGAAGGGCAGCTGGTGGAGAAGGATGAAGACAAGGCAGAAGTTCTCAATGAATTTTCCTGCTTAGTCTTCACTCAGGAAGATGCAGGTAACGCCCAGAGCTACCCAAGTCCACATCACCACACCAGTGAAGTAAACACCAGCCCCTTTACAGAAGAAAGAGTCCTTGAAGCACTGTCTAAATTAAAGATGGACATGGCAATGGGGCTGAATGGAATATGCCCTAGAGTTCTGAAGGAACTTTGAGAGGAACTTGCTACCCCACCGGCTGAACAATTTAACATAATCACTGGAACATAGCATAATGCCTCAGGACTGCAGAAGGGTCACAGTTGTACCACTACACAAGAGTGGGAGCAGGGAAACAGTGGAAACTATAGCCCTGTCAGCCTGACCTCAGTGGTAGGTAAAGTAATGGAGTCATTGCTTAAGAGAGGGTGGTGGAGTACCTGAAAGTAAGTGGAAGACTTGACCCAAGGCAGCATGGCTTCACAGCAGGATGCTAATGCCAAACAAATATGATAGTATTGTTTAACTGAGTCGCAAGAGTGGTGGACCTGGGTGCAGCTGTGGACATGGTATACTTAGAATTTAGCAAAGCCTTTGATACGGTTCCACAGAAGGCTTGCAAGTAAATTGGAGAAAGCAGGAGTCTGTCAGAATAGTTGGCTATATCAAAAGCTGGCTACAGGACAGGACACAGAGAGGTAAACGGAACCTTGTCAAAGGAAGGGAGAGTGTCCAGTGGTGTTTCACACGGATCAGTGTCTGGCTTGATCCTATTCAACATATTCATCAGTGACATCGCTAATGAACTGAAGGGAAGGTCTGCCTGTTTGCAGATGACACAAAGCTCTGCAACAGGGTGGACACACAGGAGGAAGTCTTGGATATGGAGGTAGATCTTTGTAAGCTAGAGGAATGGTCCAGGAACTGGCAGTTGAGATTCAGTGGCAAAAGTGTAAGGTAATGCACTTAGGGAAGAGGTGGTGGCCCCTTGAGAGCAACACCATGACAGAATCTCGAAACAGACCATTACAGTGACAGTCACTGAAATGGTCTGTTTTACTGATCGGCTTCTCCCAGTGTTCTGCCCCTTCCCAGAAAAACTCTGACCTGAAGTTGAATATAATTAAATGTGGAAGGGTGTTGGGGAAGAGTCACCACATAGGGGGTATGGCAGAGCATGGCCACTCAACAAAAAGCACTTTATTTTGTGACAGCACTATACCAGTGTTCATATAGTGCTGTCGGCTGTATGACATAAAGAATTTATCTTGTCGAGCACAAGTGATGCTTCCAGGAGAGAAACCCAGGAAAACAGATATGTCCTAGATGGTCAGCAACTAGAAGAGACAAAAGATGGAAAGAGATCTAGGCGTTATGATATCAGATGTTTTAAAGGTAGGAAAGCAATGTGAAAAAGCAGCACTTAAGGCAAGCAGCATCCTTGGATGCATAGGTAGAGTAATTTCTAGCAGAAAGAGAGATAATCATCCCACTGTATAGGTTCTTGGTGAGACCATGCTTAAGTACTGTGTGCAGTACTGAGGCCCCATCTAAAAAGGATACAAACCAAATGGAATTCATGCAGAGGAGAGCCACCCATATGATGCGTGGTCTGCTTCATAAATCCTGTGAAGCTAGGCTCACCCTGCTGAATCTGTTATCCATATAGCACAGAAGGAACAGAGAGGACATGATAGAAAATTTAAATTTGTTAAAGGGATAAACGCAGTACAAACTGGTAACCTCTTCCAAGAGAACTGAACTACGATACAAGCAGGCACGACTTGTCACTGATAGGCAGTAAGTTCAGAACAAATATTAGGAAGTATTTTTCACTGAGAGAGGTCATGAACCCTTGGAACAGGCTGCCACAGGATGTAGAGGAAGCAAAGACAGTCAGGCAATTCAAACAGGCATGGGATAATCAGTGTAGTCTCCTCAGCAAATTCAGTAGATGGAGAGGGCGATATCTGGCAGGCTAGATGGACCACATGGTCTTCTTCTGCTGGCAAATTCTTATGTTCTTATGTTCTAACAAGATGTCAGCCCTGGTGTTGGAGGACACTGACCACATGTATCAGATTAGTATAGCTTTATGTTTAGAGTACCTTGTTTCTCCCAGTTAGTTACTAAAGAGCAGCAGATCCACTGTGACCCAAATTGCTATTCTTAGTTTATAGGTATGACTGGATATTCCTCAATCTGCCCAAACCCATCCCACAGTTCCTCAGGCCTAGGTAAGAAATCTTAATTATTAGTACTGCATCTAAGCTATACTGCATCTAAGCTAGATGGTAGAGTATAATGGTGCAACTACAAATATTGACACTCTGTTGTCTTTTACTTGTTGGTTGGTGAAAGAGTGCTGGAAATATATCCATTATTCTATTTATTTCATTTGCACAGGTCCCAAAGGAACCTGCATGAACAAGGATATAACTCCACTACCACAAGAAGAAGGGGAATTAATCACAAAATCCATATTAATGCAGACATTAGGGTTAAAGAATGAAAAGCACACAAAGTAAGGAAGTGAAAAACATTAGAGCTTTGGATAGGCTAGGCTGACTGACCTTTGTAATCTGAATCCCCCAATCCAGCTCTAACATTCAGACCCAGATAAATATGGACTCAGACAATGGAGTCAAGTTTTGAGTCCATGAGTAAGGTGAGGAGCAGTAGTGTGGGGTGAGAAGCACAAGAGATGCTGTGAACAGAGAAGAGATGCAGTAAGCAGAGGATGTGACTGAGTGAGTCAGGCGAGGTGGGCAAGAGAAGGGACATGTTGCTTGGTGCCACATGGGTGGGAGAAGTGGGAGAAGAGGGAAGCTGAGATGGGTTCAAGTGGTGGGGTTGGGTGGGGAAGGTGACTGGGTGAGTCAGGGCAAGAGGTGGGACGGAGGAGAAGGAAGTGAAGGGATGGAGTGCTGCCATAAATAAACATTGCTGGGTGGGGAGGGAGGAGGGACTGAGCAATGTACGGAAGGGACTGGCTGATGCAATGGACCATCAGTAGCATGCCAGCAGTAGCTGTAGCCAGAGCTAATAGCAGAAGCTGGCAGCAGAACAGTCATATGACACCATTTAGCAGTATAAATACTGTTGAACTGCACAACAGACTTAGGCAGGAGAGTGAGATCAGCAACAAAGGTAGAGCGAGAGTAAAAAGATGGAGAGAAAGATGGGTAGAGGATTGAGAGGGCGGGATTGGCGGCTGGCTACTAAAAATGAGAAACATACTAAAATAAATAATAAAAGAAAACAACAACAAGGGTTCTGAACGTTGCTGAAAGAAAGGAGAAGGGTGGAGAGAGAGAGAGACAGAGGATACAATGATGTGGGTGGGAGGGCCAGGACAAAAAATAAAATAAAAAGACTGCTTAGTTGCTGTTGAAAGAAGGACAGAGGAGAAGATTGTACTGGGAGAGGCCAAGAAACAAGCAAAAATAAGTTACTATTTATATTAAAAATGCCTCAACATAAAAACATGAAAATGTGCCATTTTACAAGGGAAAACATACCCTCATCATAAGAACAAGAACATTTACAGTTTTACAAGAAAACAAATACCCCCTTATTATAAGAACCTACAAAGTACCATTGTACAAGAAAACAAATAACTCTTATCATAAGAACAAGAACATGTTGCATTTTACCAGAAAAATATATACTCCCCATGACTTTTGTCTGCTGAGGGAGGATGGAGCTGGAGCAAGAGAGTGAGAGATAGAGATGGAGAGAGAGAGAGAGAGAAGAGAATGAAGGAGGAGATAGTTTTGGGGTTAGAAAAATAAATAAATAAATAAATAAAATACCCCATCCATAAGGCTCCAGCATAAAAGGGCTTCTGACTGCAGAGGGAGATGGAGTTTGGGAGGAGAAATATGGAGGAGATTGTGCTGGGGGTTACAAAAATAAAATACCCATCCCAAACACCCCAACATAAAATGGCCTTCAGGATGCTGAGGGAGGATGAAGTTGGGGAGGGGAGAGAAGGACACAGAGGAGAATGTGCTGGGGGTTATAAAAGAATAAAATACCCTATCCACAAGACATCAATATAAAAGTGGCTTTAAAAAAATAGAAGGAAAGTAGAAAGAAACTAAAAGTGTTTTGAGAGATAGAAAAGACAGATCAGTGAGTTAACATACTCATCATGTCCTGTCCTGTCCAGCTCTGACTTTCAGAAGACTATTTTTAAAATTGTTTTTTTTTGAGAAAATAAAGAAGGCAGAAGAACAAGCCTGGCATTTTTATATTTTTGTTAATTTATTGCTATGAGGGTGGACTTCAGCAACTGTAAACAACATTAGTGCATCCCTGCTAAAGTCTAAAGAAGTGTCATTACCGATCATCATCCCAATTCCTAATCTCATTATTTTAATCATCACCACTATACCAATGTGCTCTGCATAACATTATAAATTAAACATCTAAATCACCGCTTTAAGTTCCAAAGCCATTAGTAGCATAACATTGCTGAGATGCTGAGTACAGTCATAGACCAGTAACACTAGGTGCCAGATCAGCAAAGCTCTGGAAAAGACTCAAGGTGCTTGTGTCAAACATTTCTGATGCTGCTGGCACCTTGCATTAAAAAATGCCCCCAGGAGCTATTCAGGAAGATAGCCTGCATCAGACACAAGCAGCGTGCACCAAGGGGTCTTGCCCCAGCCATGCACCACAAAATGGGCTGTGGCATGGTGCTAGGGCTTGCGGCAGATGCAGGCGGCTGCCATATCCCGTAATTGTAAGTCAGAAAACCCTCCTGGAGGACAAAGGTCTAGGTACAGTTAGACCAGTAGTGTAAGTGTACTTAGACATCCTCCAGGAAGGTTGTAAACCTTGCAGCAATTGTGTCGCACCCCCAAGTCCGATGTGCCAGTACTGGAAATGAATATGCCCATCATGTTATATACAGTATGCAAAACTAAAGATATACTACATGCTCTAACAGTTCATTCAGCAGCTGGATGTGGTGATGTGTGGAGAGTTGTGCTGGACACCGATCGGGGTTCGGGATGGGGTGGAGTAGAGTGGTGGGCACTACCTGCTGGGGTGGGGGGTGCACCAGACCACCAGAACTGAATGTTTTCAGCGATGCCTTGTACAGCCATATTGGGCTGGGGTGTAACTTTACTCAGTCGTCTATGACTTGCTTTTCTAATATATTATATTACGCCATATTCATTTGCAGTATGGGCATCTCAGGGTGGGGGGTAACAACTGCACCCACTAGTCAATGACTTCAGTTTCACATACATATCATTACAGGCATATACATTTCAAGTACCAGCATATCAGGGCTGGGGGGCACAAGCCACTATGTACAAGGCGACAGCTGCCACCCAACCACAGTGCAACTTGTGGCATACCTGGTGGATGCTCCATCTGTTTGGTGCACTGCTACTGATGCCACAAGCTGCAGGACATAGGTGCTGGGACCTTGGCAATACTGAATCAGGTGCAGGGTCCTTGATGTAGCAGCTCTTGGCGCAAGCTGCCAGTGTCACAACTTGCCATCGAGCTTTGAAATTCCAGCCCTAGAAGTCACTCTTCTTTGTCTTCTGCCAAAGGAAGTGGTGGTGGTCATCGTCATTTCAGTATTGCTGGCTGTGTTGTGTACAAATTGGGCCCTGTAGGGATGGAGTGGGAGACAAGACACCAAGGACCAGGGAGGAATATTTTTAGAAAATAAAAATAACAGAAAATTAAAGTAAGAACAAAGTGTTCAGAATCATTTACTGTAGTTCGATTCTCAGGTAGACACTTCAGCTTCAGGCAACTAAAAGGTAGTGTCAAGGGCCTGGCAAAGCAATCATCCTGCTGTACAGGGCAAACAAAATCAAACCCCAAAAGTGATTCTAGTAACTCTGAAACATCTTCTAAGTGAAAGCTTGAATCTAATAAAGGTGCATTTGTCTGATCAGTCTCCTCAAAAGGGTCTTTAGTTAAAACTAAAGGGTTGGTGGGTACTACCCATGGAGGCACTCTCAGGTATGGAACAACTGCATATTATGTTAATGTTAGTCCTTCACAGACTACATCCCACTCCTCTTAGGCTGCACCCAAGGAGGATAAAGACAGTGATCAAGTATAGGGTGTAAAGGTGGAGGATAAAGGGATTGAAATTGCTAATGTGGAAGAAGTAGAAGCAGCTATTTTTCGGTGGAGGAGGAGGATCGATTATAGGAAGGGAATGAAGCACAACAGGAACAGACAGAAGAAAAATCCAGTAAAAAAAAAACCATAACAAAAAACTCCTGAGAGGAGACTGAACTACAGTGCCTACCTGGCAAACAAACAAACAAATAAATAAATAAAAATAACTTTGTTTGGTCAGATTTTCGGTTAGTGTCTTTTAATGGCAGCATTCTTGACACAAGATCCTGGTTGTCACCAGAAAACGCTGTCTGACATTTCTGAAAGTCAAAATTCCTCACTTTAATTTCAATATGATACCTGAATAAAACCTACTGAGCAGGATTTTCAAACTTCCAAGAATGCTGCAAGCCCCTGGTACTCCGAACATGTGGCGCACAGGGCTTGTGGCATTCTCCTGGCCGGCAAATCAGGATGTTCTATCCCATGGGAAAATTGTTGCAAGTTTGACAGATTTTTGTGGTCTAGCTTGCAGCCATTCAGAGGGTTTTAACAGAGCTTGCACCAGATATTTGGTGCATGCTGCCATAAATCGAGAAACTGTTCCAACTTTGCCCGAGATTGTAAATTCAGGCACAGTGCGGCTAGGGGGATTGTTGCACTACTAAAACCTAAATGTCACGCTGCAGGGCTTGAGGCAAGCACTGTACCACATTTTGAAACCCAGCCCACTGACTGAGCAGGCTTTCTGCATGAGTTTCTTCCAGTGTGGCCATGGTAAAAATCTTTTTGAATAAGGTCTACTTATTACATATGAGACCTGCGGGAGATTTATTTATTTAGTTTGGTTACCAGGTAGGCCCACTGAGAACAGATGGTCCCTTTTCAGGGAAACCCTGGGTTAATTACAGAGTCATGAAGCAGTTGGCATACACATTATACAAATATGAACAATAATAGGACATATATTAGAAGGAGTACAACAATATTAGTCAAATTTTCAGAGCAACTTATTAGGCTTGAGGAACAACAGATTACAAATAGCAGGCAGAGTACAGCAAGACAATAGATTACAACATTTTATGAACAGTGCGGCAAGATAGCTCCTGATCAGCAATAGCAGGAGCAGTGGGTTAGTTTCAGCAGGTAAGAGTTAGGCTCTTTTTCAATATTTCTTAAAGAGGTAGAAGAGTGGATTCTACACAGGAGCACATTCCAGAGGGAGGGAATGGATGAGGAAAAGATCTGGGCTCCCCAGGAGTTACGGACCCAATACTTGGAGTAACAGGAGTTCCAAAGATCTTAAGGTTCTTGTACACTGCTTAAGCTGTAGCTGATTTTTAGACTAGGTGGAGAGGTGTCTTGCCTAAGTTTGTAGGCTAAACATAGGGAGGTATAGGCCTGTCTGTCCTCAAGGGATGGCCAGTTTAGGGAATTTAGCACTGTGCAGTGGTGTGCAAGTGGTTTCACCAAGTTGGCAAATCTCCTATCCTGTGGTAGAGAGTTCTCATCATTTGCAGTTCAATGCCCTTAATAGAGTGCAGTACTGCAGCCCCATGGAGAAGGTGGGAAGAAGTATAGTTTTGCAATTTTGCAGTGAGATTCAGGGGTAAGGAAGGGGCTTAAGTGGTATAGGAGACCTAACTTCTGATTTATAGATTTAGTTAGGTCGTTGAAGTGGATTTTGTATGTGTCATCCTGGTCAAGGTAGACCCCCAGGTATTTGAAGGAACTAACCACCTCCACTTCTGACTTGTCAAAGAGGCACAGTTTGACCTTTTTCAGCATGATCAGAACCAAGACTTTGTCAGCCGTAGCATAGAGATAGTGGCAACAAGTCAGGTCAGGACAGGCCAGGTCAGAATTACTCAAATGAACACAATGAGCGTGAGACAAATAAGAACAATGATAATAATAACATCAGTGGGTCCACAGTCCATATAACATAGCAACTGTATTCAATATCCCAAGCTCACTTGGTAGTACTGTACTACTTATCTGATCAGGATGGTAGGGTACTGCGCTCTACTACTATTACTTGCCAGCAATTGTGTAAAATATTATTTTACCACCTAACTGTACTGTGGTATGATTTTAATGTTATAGTTATTGTTTTTCTTACAACAAATGGCTTAGCTGAAGCCTGGATGCTCTTTTCTTGGGGTAATGTATTTGTCACTCCCTTCATAATTATATTTAGTAGTAAACATTTTTATTCATAAGATTTAGCTTATGAATTTGAATTGCCTCATTATAACTGAAGCTAATTTTCAATGGGGCCCCAGCATAGATGATACAAAGGGTTATTGTCACCCATATGATAATACAAAACAATTTTGAAGTATTCAGATGCTCAGTAAAAAGAAAAAATAGCTTTAAACATACAAATACTATGTATAACTCTTAAAAATAAACCATCAGCAAGTTTATCTATAGCTAAATATTAATCCCCACTGTTGGGACAGTATTGCATGCATTTATGAAGCATTTATTAGCTTCCTTTTTTTATTCTAGAGAATATTATCCGTCCATTTGATGGCCTTAACAAATGTGGAGAGAGTTCCAGATTTTAGGGCCAGAATAGAAGAAGGACAATCTCCAAATATCTGTCCTTTTCTTGAGCAAACTGTATTCTACACTAGTTAAAGAGCAATGTAAGAGTCAGGCAGCACAGACTACTGGCATTCAAAAATTGCATAAAATAGATATCGATGAAACAGCATTTATTTGCTAAAATAATTAATAACTAGAGCAGCAACGTTAGCCCTACACAACATTTCCGTTATTATACTAATACTTTTTCAAGGTGTATAATCTAAGATATCCCACTTTAGAGTACAAATGGTATTGGTGGGGCACCGGGTGGCATCAAGGATGAAGAAGGTGAGGCTGTTGTACCTCTCATCTAATACTGACAGTTCTCTCTCCAATGCCCCTAGTATTAAAATGTCCCCATAGTCCAAAACTGGCAAAATCATTGCGCTCACAGCATATTGCCCAGTCTCAAGAGATAAACATTTTTTACTTTATGCAGCATTCCCAATGTTCATAGAAACATAGAAACATAGACCTTGATGGCAGAAAAGGACCGTTTGGCCCACCTAGTCTGCCCACTTCCTTACCTAGAGGATAAGCTGCAGATTCCATTTAACCAACAGCCTATTTTTTCCTACACTCCACAAAAATTTCCTTATGTCTGTCCCATGCATTCTTAAATTCTCCCACAGTTTTAGACCCCACAACTCCTCCGAAGGCTGTTCCATGCATCCACCACCCTCTCTGTGAAAAAATACTTCCTCATATTGCCCTGAGCCATCCCCTCTATTTTCAAATTGTGTCCTCTTGTTCTTGCACATCTCTTTTTCTGAAAGATGCTATCCTCTTGGACTTTGTTGATTCCACTGAGGTACTTAAACGTTTCTATCATGTCCCCACTCCCTCCTTTCCTCAAGGGTATACATATTAAGCTCCTTTAGTCACTCCTCATATGGCTTCTCTTGCAGACCCTGCACCATTTCAGTTGCCCTCCTCTGAACTGCCTCCATCTTGTCTATGTTCTTGCGGAGATGGGGTCTCCAGAACTGGATGCAGTACTCCAGATGGGGTCTCACCAACTGTCTGTACAGGGGATGACAACTTCCTGTTTTTTGCTGGTGATGCCTCTCCCTATACATCCCAGTATCCCCTGCCCTCCTTACTGCCTTCTCACATTGCTTGTCAACCTTAAAGTCATCTGATATGATTACGACCAGGTCCCTTTCCATTTTGTTGTTGTTCGTCCTCTCCCCCATTGTGTAATCTTCCCTGGGATTTTGTTTCCCAGGTGCATTATTTGCACTTCTTTGCATTGAATCCAAGCTGCCATACTTCTGACAATTCCTCTAACCTTGCTAAGTCCCTTTTCATCCTTTCCATGCCTCCATGTGTATCAACCCTGTTGCAGATCTTTGTGTCATCTGGAAAGAGGTATACTTTTCCTTCCAGTCCCTCTGCAATGTCACTTGTAAAGACATTAAAAAGGATTGGACCAGTACTGAACCCTGTGGTACCCCACTAGTAGCCCCTCTTACTTCAGAGTGGACACCATTTACAATTACTTTCTGTGTCCTGTTGTCCAGTCAATGTTTTACCCAGGCTACCACCCTGGGACCCACTCCCAGGCTGGTTAATTTGACTATTAATCTTTTGTGTGGGACTGTGTCAAATGCCTTGCTAAAGTCTAGATAGGCCATGTCCACAGCCCTCCCTGGTCTACTACTTTGGTCACCCAGTCAAAGAAATCAATTAGATTCATCTAACATGACCTTCCCGCTGTGAACCCATGCTGTCTTGGGTCCTGTGCCCCACTGGCCTCTGGGTACTCAACAATTCTTTCCTTCGAAGTGATTCCATCACTTTCCCTACCACAGAGGTCAAATTGACAGGTCTGTAGTTTCCTGCCTCTGTCTTGGTCCCACTTTTGTGAAGGGAATCACATCTGCCTTCCTCCAGTCCTCAGGTACCGCACCATCCTCCATGATTTGTTAAAAGGGTAGTCAGTGGTGTCACTAGTTCTCTGCTTAATTCTTTTAGAATTCTGGGGTGAATTCCATCTGACCCTATTGCTTTGTCCACCTTCAGTTTTAGGAGTTCTTTCAGAACCCTTTCTTCTGTGAAAGGACTGGGATCAACCCCCTATCAAAGTGCTTCTGTTAATTGGATTAGACACCTCCCCACCTCCTCTTTCGTGAATACTAAACAGAAGTATTCATTCAGTATCCTGCTTTTTCACTGTCCTCTCTGCCCACCCACCGTCCATTCTATTCAGCCTCACTATCCCTCCCTTTGTCTTTCTATGCTCCCTGATATATCTATAAAAGTTTTATCTCCTTCTTAACTGGAGTTGGCTATCTTTCCTCAGTTTGGGCCTTTGCTATTCTGACTACCTTCCCTGCTTCCTTCTGTCTTAACTGGTACAGATCTCTGTCCTGCTCCTCTGTTTCCTTATACTTCCTAAATACTATCTTTTTCTCCCTAACCTTCACCCCACCTCTTTTGAGAACCATAGTGGCTTTTATTTTGTTTTGATTTGTTTATTTCCTTCACACAAAGGCTTGTTGCATCTGTGATGGCAGTTTTGATATTTCCCCATTGTTGCTCCACTGCTCCTTCTAGCCTGTTTGCTAGTGCTTTTCTAAGGCACTCTCCCATCTTGCCAAAGTCAGCCCTCCTGATGTCCAGAACCTTCACTTTTGTAGAGCTTGACTCTGTAGCTGAGTTTATTGTGAACCACACTGTTTGGTGGTCAATTGTTCCCAAATGGCTACCACTTCTAGATCTTAGATCCTCTCACTGTCCCCATTTGAGAGACGAGGTCTAAGATTGCTCTCTCATGAGTAGTTTCCAAAGCTAGCTGTCTGAGGCATGCCACCTGAAGAGCATCGAGAATGGCCCTGCTTTTGGATGTAGCTGCAGCAAAGGTGCTCCAGTTAACATCTGGCACATTAAGGTCCCCCATCAACAGTATCTCCTTTCTCTGCCATCCTAAGTAGCTTCTATCATATCCTTGTCCATTCCTCCCCTAACATGGGGCTCTATATACAACCCTGTAACGGATTGTGGTGCCATTTCCAGGTTCTAAGGTGACCCACAGTGCCTCCTCTCCTCTCTGTTTACTCTTTTGTTCAGTTGCTTTTATCCCTTCCCTTACATAGAGAGCTACTCTGTCCTCTCTTCTCTCCTCCCTGTCTCTCCTATAGGTTGTGTACCCTGGTATGTTAACATCCCAGTCATGGTTCTCTGTGTACCATGTTTCTGTGACTGCTATGATATCCAAGCATCCCTCTTCCATCAAGGCCACTAGTTCAGGGGCTTGTTGCCCAGACTCGAGTGTTGGTACTCATTACCCTCCATTTCTTGATGGCCTTACCCTTTGTGCCCCATACCTGTCCTTATTGCATTTGTCACTTTCTCCATTTACCCCTCATTTCCCCTATCAACATCTCTATGTTGGTGTCTACCTCACTAGTGCCCTGATTGTTTGTGGGGGCTTAGAATTCCCTGCTCCTTTCCAGTGCCTCCTCTTTAGGCTAGTTTAAATGCTTCCCAATGAAGCATTTAAACCTGTCACCTAGGATCCTGGTTCCCTCCTAGACAGATGCAGAGCATCATGCCAGTATAGGCCTGCATCCTCCAGGTGGACCCCAGTCCCCAATGAAGCCAAATCCTGAGCTCTGCACCAGTTTTTCAACCACTGATTGAATCCCATAGTGTGGAGCACCCTAGCCTTACCAGTGCCATAGACAGGCAGCACCTCCGAGAAAGGTTACC
Organism: Neoceratodus forsteri; assembly: GCA_016271365.2. Lineage (NCBI taxonomy): Eukaryota > Metazoa > Chordata > Ceratodontiformes > Ceratodontidae > Neoceratodus > Neoceratodus forsteri. The sequence goes on along the minus strand of CM057453.1, from coordinate 1,550,114,495 downwards.
ATGCGTGCTATTTGTCTAAGGCCTCCCCATCTCCACAAATGCTTCTTGAACTGCTCTGATCCCTTTCTTACCCAGGTCATTTGTCCCTAGGTGGACAGTGACATCAAGCTCCCTCCCCTGTGCAGCTGCTCCTGTGATCCTGAGGATTCACTACCTGTCCCTCAAGCCATGGTGCCAGGCTGGCACCTTACCTCCCTCTCCTTCCTCCCCAGTTCTACCTACCTAGCAATGGAGTCCCCACCAGGAGTTGTTTCCTTCCCTGTGGGGTTTCATGCCACCCTCCTGTAGTTCTATTCCAATTTGTCATCAGTTTTTTAATATGTATATCCCATCTGCAACTGGCATCAAGCCAAAATACAAACTACCAATATGAGTTGACTTGTTCAAAGGTTATGCCTTTGGCAGTCTTAATTTTTAAAGAATCAGCTGATTGCTCAATTTAGTGTCCCTACTAAACAAAGTTTGTGATTTTATTTTTGCATTAAGGACAAGCTTAATTTTAAGAAACATGTTTGCACTTGATTGAATGCTAGCTATAAATTAGTTTCAATCTGTGTCTAGGAATCGCCTTAAGTGTAGATAATTATATAATTTGCATAAAGCTGAATTTTAATCTGGGACTGTCATGAGAAAGGTTATTAATATGGGACTGTCAAGAGAAGGTTATTCATGTAAATGTTAAATAACAAGGTCCAAGACTGAGCCCAGTGGGGCTCCTGATTTGATTTAGCAAGTTCAGAAACAACAGTTTTGATGGATATCAGTTGCTGCCTGACCCTTAGATAATCATTAAACCACGCCAAGGTGGTTGGTGAAAGACCCAAAGATTTTAGTTTGGGCAAGAGAATGTTATGACCTAAGATATTAAAAGCCTTTGACAAATCTATAAAGATTGCCCCACTGACATTCTCCTGTCCAGAGCCTCCTGTACTGTATATCTCCAACCACTAATTAGTGCTGTGACAGTGCTATATTTTGGTTGGAACCTGATTGGGAACCATTTAAGGTGATTGTTATTATCCAAGAAGCATCTCAACTAAGTGCTCACAAATCTCTCCCCAATGTTTCACACTATTGGTAAAAGTGATATTGGTTAATGGGTATTTATGTTGGAGTTAGTTCCAGATTTAAATATACTGGTATAACTTCTGCAGTTTCCCAAGCTAAGGAACATTCTCCAGTTTATAGTAAATAATTAAAATAGTGATCAGTGGGTAGGCAATCATCAGGGCAGCATATTTTATCATTAAAGCTGGAATGTTATCATATCTCATACATTCAGTAATATTCAGATTTAGTAATTCCTTCCTTTCTTCATCTACCCTAATGTTCTGGCATTTAAGTGCATTCAAATGTACTGGGTTTGTTTATCCGTATCAAGCCAGTGATTGGTAGCCCTTTATTTTGGAGTAGTACCTCCCTACCAATATTAATGAAGAATTTATTGAATTCTTCTGCTACTTAAAACTAAGGGGTTATATGAGCAATTGATCTGTTAAATTTTGGATGCTTGGATTCTGCTAGTTTTTTTTTTCATTTCTTTCCAAAACTCTCTCGGATGGTGGCATTCACGAATCATCAAAAACCTTTGTATACAAATGTATTAATGTTGATATTTAGTTCAGTCTTAGTCTATATTTTGTACATGCTTTGGTGATTAATCAGTTTGTTTATTCAGTTCAAACAGATTTGCAGTTATATTCTTGGGCCCAGATATTAAGGGGTTACACCTGGCGCAACAGGGCTGCACCATGCACAACCCCCAATGTGCCCCGCACAAAATTCAAAGGGGCAGGCTACACGGTGCAATGCCCAATGTGCTGGGGTGCATTGGTAATGTATGTGGCACAGATGCAGCAGGCGTGCCCATGCATATGCGGCATCCTGATATTCAGCCCAGGATGTGCAGCGCATATGCTGGTGCAACCTCGACATGTGCCGCTACACTGGTGCTCAAAGTTGAGTCAAATAAAATGGCTCAAATGCTGGCCACCCACAGGCAGGCGGTTGTAGCATGGTGCAACACAACAGTCACCAGCTGGGGCCACCCGGCCAGCAGTTACACCATCCACAAGCACCCTGACCTGGTAGACATGTGCCCTCCACCCGTAGGCCTGATCATGGGCAGTTGTGATATAAAGGAACCCTGGTGGTCCAGCGGTAACCCCATTTGCCCAATCACAGGCTTAGGTAGTATTATAGGACCCTGGTGGTCCAGTGGACCCCCACCCTTCACCCGATCACAGGCTGTTGCAATAGTAAGGTTCTCTTGTGGTCCACTAGGAAGCCCCCTCTTCACCCAATCATGGGCATTTGTACAGCTAAGGATCCCTGGTGGTCCAGTGGGAAGCCCCCATCACCCAGTCATGGGCTGCTCTTCCCGAAGAGTTACCTGGTGGTCAATGGTACCTCTCTCCACCTCTACAGGGGTCCCCCTACCTAGCACCACCCCCCATCATCAGCAGGCAGCAGCACCTCACCGCTGCTGCCCGGCTGCTCACAAAATGACAGTGTATAGTATGATCTATTCAGCCATTGGTCCACTGTTTGGACTATCGTGCATGTAGACCATACTGGGTTGAAGACAGGTTCGATATGTGAATGAATACTTTCATTCGCTATTATCACCTGTGTAGTACAGTATGGTTCGGTGATGCTCATTGGTCCAGAGGTGGACCCAATTGGCATATAGACTCGCACTGTACTTTGTCAGTCAGTGGGCAGCCAGGTGGCATGGAGTAGGTGCCGCCACCCGCCAATGGATGGAGGGGGTGCTGGGGCAGGGGACCTCTGTGGGGTGGGGAAGGGGTTACACTGACCACCAGGTACAGTACAAGTCACATTAAACTGTTCCTCAACCCACTGGTGTAGCATTGTTCAATGAGTTTCCTCATCCGTGCAGTGTTTAATTTAATGAATTAGTAAAAGTTCAGTATTGGTTTGCAACTAGCTGTTAGGACTATAAGCTTTATTTTCAGCTGAGTGCTTATGAGTTTCATTCAGAAGGCAGACTAAACAACTCTTAAGAAATGCTGTGATATTTATAAACAATGCCATGAAAATGCATTGCATAAACACTGCAAAACAGCTACTGCCATATCGCTAAACAGGTTCAAGTGAGTTGAATAGGCAGTGAAGAATGGTTGGAAAATAATTAAAAGCTTCAATAATTCAAGTTGCCACTGCAGTAGAATCACACAAAAAATGCTACACCAGTGAGTTGATGGAACAGTTTAACGTGACTTGTACTGTAACTCTTTCTGAGAACAGCAGCCTGAGTTCAGGCAACAGGGGCTTCCCACTGGACCTGCAGGGATCTTTATCCTTATGAATGCCCACGACTGGGCAAGGGTGTGTGGGGGTCCACTGGACCACCAGGGTCCTATAATGCTACCTAAGCCCACAATCAGGAGCAGGAGGTTACCACTCGATCACCAAGGATCCTCTGTATTACGAATGCCCATGATCAGGCATGCGGAGCAGGGGGGCTGCATTGGCACATCAGGGTGTCGCCTCCCGATAGCTGAAGCTTGGCAGGAGCCAAGTGCAATTCACCAGGATTATGATCGTGACAAAAGGGGCCATAGTGACATACAAATGGCCCCTTGTGCCTTGCATGCATAATGGCCTCATTTGCATGCCCCAGATTGAATATCTTGGTGATGCACCTGGCGCAACTGCACTTGCACTGGTGCATCTCCTGTTCCTTTTCTTTGTCTTGCTCTGGCACAGTGCCACTGTGCCATGTGCAGTGTGTGCTCCCTCTGTGCCATATTCAATGGTGCTGAGCCATGGCACAGCACCGCCGAATATCGCCTTGTCCATGCCCTGGTGCAGTCCTGTTGTGCTGCGCCCAGGCTTGTGCCACTGCCCAGCACAGTCTGAATATCCCGGCCTTTGTATTCAAATTTCTTAGTTAGTGATGTTTGGTCTAATCTGATTGTATTTTGTTTTATGTTTTGGCATGCTTTCATGATTTCAATTTGGTTTTTCAGTGCAAACAGTTTTGGAGTATACCAAACCAAATTATTTGTTTTTACTTTCTTTCTTTCTTCTGGTACATGTGAATTGCACACTGTCATAAATTCTTGACAAAACAAGCACCAATTATTGTCTACTGTGGGCACTGAATTCAGTATCAACCAGTCAGTGTTTTCCAAGTCCAGCATAAATGACATATAGTCAACATTTTATAATCCTCTTCAAGATAGCATTGTTTTTTAATTTAAAGTTTATTAATTTTCCAAATACAAATACAAACAGTTTGACTTGGACATGTAGAAGTAAAATACAAGTAAAACCCCCAATCCCAATCTGCCCCTCCCCAGCCCACCCTATTCCATTACAAATCTTTTCTCCCCATCAAAGTCCTCTACACCCCTGCACCCAGTACAGTTGAGTTTATATAGGTTGAATAGTCAAAATGTGTCCCAGAAAATCCTTATTTTAATCATGGCAGGGCACAGAGAACATGGAGCATTTCCCATCTCTTTCTATAGGACTTTATACGGTTTGAGAGGCTAGACATCATCTTCTCAATATGAAGATTGTATAAAGGTTCTTGAACCCATTCCACATAAGAGATCTGTAAAGAGTCCTTCCAATGCTTTAAAACTAATTTTTAACAGAGAGGGCAATTAAAGCCATTTGATAATTTCTATTCATTAATGGAAAACCAGTAAAATCCCTAGTAGACATACTTCTGGGATGAATTATTCTGTAGGCCCAATAGGGGGTCATTTTAGTTTTAATGAGGTCCTACAGAAAGGAAACTTTGTGACACTCCCCAGAACATGTGGGAGTGTACCAGTCTCTTCATTGCATCTGTTACATGTTGGGGATTCTAACTTACCCATTTTATATAATTTATATGGGGTTAGATACATATCATTTAGTATTTGTATTTGAATCAGTGTCACGTGATTTAGTGTCGATGGTGTGAGATAAACAATATGGAACTGTACTGGGAGGGAACATAAATGCCTATGGCTGTACTTCCCTGATGAGCTGTAGCACAAATTCTGACTTAAAAGTTAATTAATGAGTACAACTACCTACACCACAAATACACCCCTCCTCAAAGCACATGTTACAGTACACAGACTGACTGTTCTAAATTAACATTCAAAATCCACACACAACAATAAACACTCGATGATATGAGCACAGAAGGGTTTCCTACAATCAATATATTAAATTTTGAGCAAAAATATTACTCAAAAGGCATTTTGAACAGCTTTTATAGGTTTTGAATCACAGAACTCTTACAGCAAACTGTCTCCAGCTACCACTGCACACACACACACACACACTACCCAGGCCAGAACTGAGGCTGTGCTGAACAATCTAAAGCCCATGTGACCTGAAATCCCATGAATAACTGCAGAATTTCATTTTGGAGCTCAATTACAGGGTAAAGTGAGGTGAATTACATAGATTTCAATGTACTTCACCTTAAAATTGGAAAGTGGTTTGGGGAAGGCGGAATAATGCAAAGTCATTGGTTTCAATGGACTTTGCATTCCTCATTATGAAGTGAAGTACTCCGCTTCACATTGTGGAGTTCTCGCAGATTCCACGTTACTCAATGAACCACTTCCACGGAGCAAATTAGGGCATACTTTGCCCACCACTACTTACAGTACTGTAACTCACATGCTGTACGGAAGGAACGCGAATGCCTATGGCTGTACTTCCCCTATGAGCTGTAGCACAAACTCCGTGACTTAAAAAACGTCATTAATGAGTACAGTGGTGGGGTGGTAGCCTAGAGAGATATTACAAAACATGCTTACAATACATCCAAGTAACTAGTCAATGAATTAGTGTTATGACTCGTGACGTGATCTTGAATAGTGATTTGTGACTGCATTTGTGACCATGATGAAGAACGTGATTTGTATCACAAGTGACTGGTGATGATGTTCCTGACTTAAAACGCATATTAATGAGTACAATGTTCATGCAGAACAATGCACCACACCTGTCCAGTACTCTGAAGGGAAGCCAAAGAAACAACTGTGGCTTAAGTTACAGATGGAGATTGGGCCCCAAAGAGATGCAAATGTAGGCAGATTAAGATTGCGCTACACACTGAAGAGATGTAGATGCAAAGGCACAACACCTAACCAGTGCTCACCCTCAGAAATTCAAATCTGAAAAGAATACCTTTGCCGGTTGGGGCAGGCTGGGGGCAGTGTACTGCACTGCTGCAGTAACAGTCACTAGTACTAGTACCAGTAAAGATACTACAAAGAAGTACAAAAATCACGAGCTGCTGTAGATAGCAGGTTCACATTGCTGACATTATTATGGCACAATAAATGGTGTCTGATTTGATGACACGCGTCACACACATACTCACACACACACTAAGTAATGCATAGCAAATTGAAAACTTCAGTAATATAACCACATGTTTTAAACAAACTAAAATTATACACTGCTGCACCACAACAATCAGCAAAAATAGCAAGAATTATTGAAAATATTACTGTGTGTACAGTAACACAGTTATACAAGGAAAATATTACCAAAACAGAAAGCACTGTCTTTTCTCCAACTTAACCTACCTACACACAGATACACCCCTCCCCAAAGCACACTTCCACTGTCTCTCAGTACAGACTGGATGTTTTACATTAACATTCAAAATCTACACACAAACAATAAATGCTCAATGATATGAGCACAGAAGGGTTTCTATAATTGATGAACTAAGTTTCAGCAAAACAAATGACTCAAAAGGCTTTTTACCCTCTTTTAGAAGGTTTGAATAGCAGAGAGCTCTCAGAGCAGATTGTCTCCTACAGCTTCCTACACATACTGACCCAAACTGAGGCTGTGCAGAACAATCTAGAGCCCATGTGACCTGAAATCCCATGAATCACTGCAAAATTCACCTTTGGAGCTTAAAACAGGGTGAAGTGGAGGTGAAGTACTTCGTTTTCAATGTACTTCACCTTAAGAATTGGTGGAGTAGTGGTTTGGGAAGGCGGAGTAACGCAAAGTCATTGTTTCAATGGACTTCAAGCTACCCATTATAACGCCAAGTACTCTTTTCTTGGTGTTGCAGAGCACTGAAATTCGCTTTCACTCCATGAATCACTTCTCACAGAGCGATTGGGACCACTTTGCCCACCACTAGCCAACGTGATGGGATGGGACTAGACCGCTTGATGCATTTGCTAAGTTGACTAGCCCAATGATAAATATTGAAGTGTGGTAGTTTTAAACCCCCAAGATTTTTGGAGCTGCTAGCTTGTGGAAGGCTCTTCTGGGAGGTTTGCCTTTCCATAAGAATTGATGAGGCAGGAGTGAACTGATTTGAACCATGCTTTAGGAAGCCATTGATTCAGTAAGTTGAAGGGTAAAAAGCCAGGAAGAATATTCATTTTAATTATGTTTATGCACCCCATAAGGTTAAAGGGAGTCCATGCATCTTTTTAGGTCCTGCTGAATCTTCCTAAACAAACGATCCAGATTTAGTTTCTGCATTTGGGCTTCACTCCTGCAGAACTGCATTCTCAAGTACTTATGGGTTTTGGGCATCCAAGTGAGTCCCAGTCCAATTACTACAAGCTTAAGAGCTCTGACATTAAGAGGGAAGACAGAGGTTTTGTCCATATCAAGTTTTTAATTAGAGAGGATGCATATTCTTCAACTAAATGAAGAAGGCCACATATGGAAGATTTAATTTGTGTAATATGTGGAATATATATCCACGTAATGATAGCGATTTTGACCTCTATGAATGGGCTGAATACCTGTTATTTGTGGGAAGTTTGAATAGAGATTACAAGGGGCTCAAGGTACAAATTAAACAGCAGAGGGGAGAGAAGGCAACTCTGACGGTCCCAGCCTTAAAGGGAAAACCTTGGGACAGCACCCCATTGCAATACATGCATGCAGTGGGATTGGTGTATAGAACACCTTAAGACAGGCAATAAACCTGGAGGGGAATCCATATCTGTGTAAAGCCCTGAAAAGAAACTGCCAGTCCACTCTGTCAAAGGCTTTCTCTGCATCCAGGAAGACCAGAGCCATTGCCTCAGGGGAATCCCTGGACACGGAGAAAATGTGACAGACAGCATAAGTGATCAACTGAGGATCTACCTCTCATAAGGCAAACCTGATCAGGTCCTATTAGAAAGGGAGGACCTGGTCAATGCACTCTGCTAATAGTTTAGCCAGTATTTTGACATTGTAATTTAGTAGGGATATAGGTCAGTAGCTCGAGACTCTTAATGGATCCCTCACAGGTTTGGGTAAGAGAATCATCCTAGCTCCCAATAGCCTAGGGTTGAAGCCCTCAGCATTGAGCATACTACAAAACCAGCCAAGAGCCAGGGAGCGGAGTTGTTTTTCAAACTTTTATAAAAATTAGGCAAGTAGCAGTCGTGACCTGGGGCTTTATCTAGGGAGGTCTTGGATGACTCTGATAATATCCTCTTCTATAAATGGTAAAAGCAATCCTTCAGCCTGTATCATACTAAGTTTGGGTAATGGGAGGTTTTCCAGGTATTGGTATAGTATATCCTGAGGGGACGATTAGACATCTCACTGTATAAGGTCATATAATAAGATTCAAACTCATTTGAGATATCTTTGGCTTGAATTAATAGGGAACCCTGTGATAGTTCTTGAGGATTCCAGCTTTTGAAGCCTGAGAGCTAATAGGCGCCTGCCCTCTCTCCCTGTTCTGTGTATTTAGCTTTGTTTTTAAAATCACCCACTTTGATTTTTCCATTAACAGTACAGAATATTTATCCTGTAATTTGATAAGTGCCTCTCTTTCTAAGTCAGTAGTCTGAGTTGGCAGTTATTTCTCCCTCTCCCTGATTTGTGCTAACAGTGACTCTGTTTCCTTTTCTTCTCGTCTTTTTAATCACGGAGAACTTGATAAATTTTCCAAGTAAAAACACCTTGATAGCTCCCCAATTTTAATGAGGTAAATGCTTTCATTCATAAAGAAATGTTAAACAAAATTTAGAATGAAAGCTTTAAACTAGAAACTAAAATTAACTTCTTTCTTGCTTTGAAAGATATAAGAATACACAAAGCAATAAAAGCTGAGAAGAAACAGAAATTGCAATTACGATTTCAAAGGGAGTTGGTTTGTTACTTAGAATAGCATTATACACTTTGGAGCTACAAGCTATTTATGTATATTTACAGGTTTGATGGGAAGACCCATAAAATAAACGAGCTTATTTAGCAAAGTACTCCTCTACTTAAAATGAGGTAAGCACTGTTTCAAAATACAAAACATTTATAAATGAAAGAAAACTTTATAAATTTGAAACTTATACTTAAAGCAGCAAATGAAAAGTCCCCCCCACTGAGACTATTCTGAAAGAGTGTTTTCTCTTTCTCCTTTTTACAAGATAGATCCTGGATCTAACAATTGGATTGCCATTGCCCCACCGCTTCACCACTGCTATCGTCTCCCTCTTGCAGCCACTTCTGATGCTACCCTATCCTGAACGAGTGAGGGGCAAACTCCTTGGGTCCTCCACCACAATACCAGTGCCTTCCTCAGGATGCCTCTACCTGAAACCCGTCATGGGGACCCACCCCATGCTGAAACCAGGCCCCTCCCTCATGCCCAGAGATCTTCCATACTCTCCCATGGCCTCAACTCGCACACACACACCTCCAACTGGTGCCTGCGCACCATCACTGAGTGCCTCCTCCCTCTGGTCCATCTTGGACCTGGTAGCCAAATGACCACCGCATCCCTGCCACATGTGACATTCTCATATTGCAGTGCCAGGGCAGCTGCCCCTTTCTGGGAGCTACTACCTCACCCACCCTAAAGGCACCCCCTGCCATGACTGTGAAGATGGCCTTGAACAAGCAGGCCTCCTTTGCTGAGGTGCAGACATGATCCAATGCCCTTACCACCTTCATGAGTAAAGGCCCCTTATGGGCCTCCTCCTAGCCTGCCTCATACCCTGCCCCTCTGCCACCCCATGACCATCCACTTTACTGCCTTCCCACCGCTTGCATCCACCAACCCCCAATCCTGACACATCCAACTTATGCCTGCCAGCTGTACCACCATTGTGTGCATGGGTCATCCCTCCTCCCACCCAGCCACCACATGCTGCATTACCTGCTCCTCCCATACCAGCTCTGCTGTATCCCAATTCTGTTGAGCCCTGAACTCCTGGAAACCTGCCCAGGCTGCTTCATAAGCCCTCCAGGTGTTGGCCAACCAGGAATCTATATAGGTCCCTGGCTTTTCCCTCCAATTTTCCACAGCCGGTCCGGGACCCTGGTTCGGGATGGTGCTGCCTGTGGTACCAACTTCCAAAACCTCTCCATCTGAAAGCGTGAAAGACAGTCATCAATTTTGTTTTGAGGCCGCAAAATGCTGTGCTTTGAATGACAGGTTCAGCTGTAACCTCAGTAGTACCATGCATCGCAGAATTCTGCTGACTGATTCTGTATTACCTCTCTGCCTATTCACCACTTCCACCACCCTTTGTTGTTGCACCATAACAGGATTTGCTTCCCCTCATCTGGTCCCCCAAATTTCCATTGCTACCCAGATGGGAAAAATCTCAAGGAACGTAATGTCCTGGACAACCCCTATTCCTTCCACTGTGCTGGCTATGCTTCTGACATCCATTCCCCTAAAGTATGCCCCTATCCCCAAAGCCCTGGAAGCATCCATGTATAGCTCAATGTCAGTATTGTATGCCCATTCTTCTTGCCAGAATGTTACCCCATTGTATGCTTCCAGCAACTCATCCCATACCTGGAGGTCATCCCAGACCCCTTTACTGATATCCACCCAGTGGTGGGGTCATTTTGACTTCCCCATGGCCCTCCCCAACCTTCGTGTGAATGCCATGCCCGGGCTTATGGCCTTGCAGCAAAATTAAGGTGCCCCAATAGTTGTCTACCTGTACCAGCAGCACCTCCTTCTCCCTCCACCCACCAGCACCAACAGCCCTCTTAGCTGTGCAATCTTGTCCCCAGGAGACAGAAACATGCCTGTTCCAAGTCCACCTCAATTCCCAGGAACTCCAGTCTGTGAGCTGGGCCCTCCGTTTTTTCTTTTGCTAGGGGATCCCTATGGTCCCACACATGTCCTGGAAGTCTCGCAACATCACCTGCATCTCCTCCTGGCTGCCCCTAATCAGCAGAAAGTCATCCAGTTAATGGAACACCCATCTGTGCCCATACTGAGTCCCGAACAACCATTGTACCCATGAGCTGAATGTCTCAAAAGTCGAGGCAAGCCACCGCGCAACCCATGGGCATAGCCTTATCAAAGTACCCTCAATTGGAACCCCAAAATCCCTAATCCAACAGCCGAACTTGCAACAGGCAGAAAGCTGACTCCGTGTCCATCTTTGCCAACCATGCCCGCTCCACTGCCTAATCAATACCACCGCTTGATCCATCGAGGTGTATGAGACTGCGCTCAGACAATCCTGGATCCCCTCATTGACTGACCCCCTGTCCAGATAGGAAAGGTGGTGTATGAGCCTGAACTCCCTGCCTGCTTCTTGGGTACCACTCCCAGTGGTGACACCTGGAAGTTAAGGCATGGTGGCTCCTGAAGGTCCTTCCACCTTGCTGCCTGAACCTCCTTTTTAATCTTCGTGCATAATGTACTCTTTCCCTTAACCGAACACAAGTTCTTCACCTCATCCCTACTTGTCCCCCACACAACCCAGCAGAAACCCCCTAGAAACCCTCCCTCAGCAGTTCAGCCCCTTCGCATTGTGGTAACCTTCCGTCCAAGCCTGTACCATTCCTAGTAGGATGGGCATGTAAGCCAAGGTGCACCCTCACCATAGAAACATAGAAACATAGACTTTACGGCAGATAAGGATTGCTTAGCCCACCTAGTCTGCCCATTTCCCTCACATAGAGGATAAGCTGCAGATCCTATTTAACCAACAGCCTATTTCTTCCTAACTCCCAAAATTTGCCTTATGTCTGTCCCATGCATTCTTGAATTCTCCCACTGTTTTAGACCCCACAACTCCTCAGGAAGGCTGTTCCTGCATCCACCACCCTCTCGTGAAAAAGATACTTCCTTACATTGCCCTGAGCTGTCCCCCTCTATCTTCAAATTGTGTCCCTTGTTCTTGTGCATCTCTTTTTCTGAAAGATGCTACCTTCTTGACTTTGTTGATTCCACTAAGGTACTTAAACTTTTCTATCATGTCCCCTCCCTCCTTTCCTCAAGGGTATACATATTAAGCTCCTTTAGTCTCTCCTCAGATGGCTTCTCTTGCAGACCCTGCACCATTTTAGTTCCTTCCTCTGAACTTCCTTCATCCTGTCTATGTCCTTGTGGAGATGGGGTCTCCAGAACTGGATGCAGTAGTCCAGATGGGGTCTCACCAACTGTCTGTACAGGGGATAACAACTTCCTGTTTTCTGCTGGTGATGCCTCTCCTATACATCCCAGTATCCACCATCCCTCCCTACCGCCTTCTCACATTGCTTGTCAACCTTAAGGTCATCTGATATGAGTACCCCCAGGCCCCTTTCCATTTTTGTTGTTGTTACTACCTCACCCCATTGTGTAATCTTTCCCTGGGTTCCTGTTTCCCAGGTGCATTATTTTGCACTTCTTTGCATTGAATCCAGCTGCCATACTTCTGACCATTCCTCCAACCTTGCCAAGTCCCTTCTCCATCCTTCCCACGACTCCTTGTGTATCAACCCTGTTGCAGATCTTTGTGTCATCTGCAAAGAGGCATACTTTTCCTTCCAGACCCTCTGCAATGTCACTTATAAAGACATTGAAAAGGACTGGACCCAGTACTGAACCATAGCAGTACCCCCGCTAGTAACCCCTCTTTCTTCAGAGTGGACACCATTTACATTACCTTCTGTGTCCTGTTGTCCAGCCAATGTTTTACCCAGGTTACCACCCTGGGACCCACTCCCAGGATGGTTAATTTGGCTATTAATCTTTTGTGTGGACGGTGTCAAATGCCTTGCTAAAGTTTAGGTAGGCCATGTCCACAGCCCTCCCTGGTCTACTACTTTGGTCACCCAGTCAAAGAAATCAATTAGATTCATCTGACATGACCTTCCCACTGTGAACCCATGCTGTCTTGGGTCCTATGCCCCACTGGCCTCTAGGTACTCAACAATTGTCTCCTTCAGAAGTGATTCCATCACTTTCCCTCCACAGAGGTCAAACTGACAGGTCTGTAGTTTCCTGCCTCTGTCTTTCTCCCACTTTGTGAAGGGGAATCACATCAGCCTTCTTCAGTCCTCAGGTACCACACCATCCTCCCATGATTTGCTAAAAAGGGTAGTCAGTGGTGTCACTAGTTCTCTCTTAATTCTTTTAGAATTCTGGGTGAATTCCATCTGGCTCCATTGCTTGTCCACCTTCAATTTTAGGGTTCTAAATCTCTCCCTAATTCCAACTGTAAATGCAATTATATCCCTATGCTGGGCCCTCCCATCCCCTCCTGACCCCTGACCCCCTGAAATGGCTTGCTCCTGTTGCTGCCCATCTGATGGTGAGCCTTATCCCGCCCTGCTGCAGTTTGTTGCTGGGTGTGACCCCCGCGCGAGCAAGCATACCTGAACCTGCAACTGGGCCAAGTACATGACACCCTGTTAAAAGCACCACAGGCTTTTTGTTCCCATGGCCTGAGAGGCCCTTTTACCTGATCCATCACCTGCCTGACCGCCAGCCTGGAGAGGATCCTTACCACAGTTCAGTGGGTGCAGTCCCACCTCAAATCGCCCTTTACCGCCATCTGCTTCTGAAATGCCTCATCATACTTCAACCAACTGAAACCCAATTTTGCCTTATACATCCTGAATGATTGCCATATAAGTCAACAGTGGATAGGCCGTTATCCAGCACCAGCACACTGTATATCAAAAGCCTGTCTGCCATGTGTTGATGCTCTTTCCTATACTTGGCCTCCTCTGCCTTATGCCCCACCACTGCCAATGCCACTGCCATCTCTGACTTACCAGCAATTCCTTTTGTTCATCTTTTTGGCAGTATCCTCATTGACTAAGCCAAAATATCCATATTTTCACGCTTCCAAATTTTGTCCTTCAGTGAAGCAGGAGCGTGGTCCCCTAGGTAAGCCCTGATGGCCTGTCCATATAACTTCCTGGTCCCCTAAATTTTTAGCCCCATTAGCCCCCTTGCTTCCATTATTTATGGCGCAGGGCCCGCTTCACCTTCTTCCCCATGTTCCCAAGCAGCCCCTCCAAATACTCCTTTAAATCACCATCATTGTTTACATCCACATCATCCTTACCACTGTCAGGCCTTGGCCCCACTGGTGCGGAGTCTGTTCTGGTACAGGTGCTGGGGAAAGTGAGGCTGGGTCCCACCTTCCTGGGTCTCTTATTCAGCTTTTCACTGTCTGCCCTCTCATCCCTCTCCTCCTTTTCTTCTGGGACGCCTCTTCTGCTTCCCTCCTCTTGGCTGCCTCCACCAGCTCCATCATTTGGCTCATTAACTTTCCCTCCTCCATCATCTTGACACTGGATACCAGTATCCTCTTGGGTGCCAGCGTCTCCGTCTTGCTACTAAAATGCATAAAGGCAAACAATGAATAACCACCACTTAGGACTCTTTCTGTGCTTCCACCTGCCTCGAGGGACAACCATGCCCCCAGCCCCCTTAGCAGTCACATACAGCTCCAGCAGAGGCCCCAACTCCCCCTTGTGTTAGGTGGGAAGATCTCTTCACTCCTGTACTACAGTGGAGAGCATTACAATGAGGCACACAATCATAAAGCCTGTCACTCCCCGCCCCGTCACTGCCCCACCTTTACCTGGCTGCAGAAACCCCTCAAGGCCCCTTTACATGTGGGACCTGGCCTCACTGCCTCCATCTTCTCATGCAGGACCACCCCACCACCATAACAGAGGAGCCCCACATCCTGCCATACTGGCCCCTAGCATTCTTTGTGGGCATTTCTTCCCTCTACTTCACCAGTGGACACCGGATGGGGACTTTGTTCACTATGCCACACCATTGTGATCTGCTCTGACCCTGGACCCTCCATATTCCCCTGTGTCCCCCTCACCACACATCAACCTCAACACCAGCTGGAAACCCTTCCTTCTTCAGCTGTGAGACTGGATTTCCCCTGTCCCCTTGGATAAAGGCTATTTATTATCCGAGTGCACCACTGGAAAATGATTGTCTCTTGCTCCTGCAGTGTGCAAGACACTGCCTCCATGTCTGCATCTCGCCTTGCTTTAGACATCTTTCCATCATCACTTATTAACACTTTGTTATTATACATCTTATTATATTTTATTTTTATTTTTTAAATGGCCTGATCTCTAGGCCTTTCTGCCACCCATGACCACATATCCCACTCTTAGGCACCTAGACTCTTGTGCACTGTCCCCTCCATGATGTAACATGGCCTTGTGGTGTGCCCTTGCCCGGCCTGGGCTTCAGAGTCCCCCTCGCAGGCTGCACCAGCATTTCTGTCTTTCTCTTCTCCCTGCCCCGGTCTGGTGAAGCCATCTCTCGAACCTGCTCTGGCCCCTCAATGCAAAAGCTACCCTCCCCAAGGTGCCATGTCCTTGGGTCTGCTGACCATACACTTCCATTCTAGCCAGCCACCTGCTTGCAAAAGGCAAATAAAATGGTTTTAAAGCTCCCATCTGCTGCCCACTTTGGGAGCACTTCAGTTCATGGCTGGTTTAAACCATTCCTTATCAGGCATTCCAAGCCCATATGTCCATTTGCTGAGTTCCCCCTTCAAGGCCAAACGCATCACCCCTCATTGTTGGCCACTCCTGTGGCTGGGCCCTGCCTCCTCACCTTGTGCTTCCTTCCCAATGACATCCTGTCAGATTCCAAAAAAAATTATGAGTGTAATACAGATGAAACTCCTTTTTCTAAATACTATGTCAGCTAAAATACCAGTTTATGACCTTAAATCTCTCCATCTAGGGTTGTCTCAGCTTCCCCTTGAATTAGCAATCTGGTGATTTAAGATTAGTGATTCATTACTGGCCTCCCCAATCTATCTCATAGAGACTGCATGGCCATGTACCACCATCTGCTGTCTCGGCATCTGCTCTGCAACGCCTAGTAGGACCATGTGGCCACCCACCCACTTCACAGACTGGCAAACAAAGCCCTTTCTGGAGCCAACTATGAAACAACACCAGAGCAGCTACACCACTCACTAGCCACTCTCTCTCTCCTTGCATGCACCACTTAACCTGTGACATGACTTACAATGGGCGCCCAACACTAAGCTGCCTTCTGACCCACCATGCCTCATACCACTGCAGGGTTTTCATTGTTCACCCAACTGGTACTCCACCTGAAAGACCAGGCTTCCCAGCATACCACCAGCAATCAAAACAGGGCCAGGATTGATCTTGGCCCACGAGCACAGTAGCTCCTTTTCCCATACCACCATTATTGCCCACTAAATCCAAGGCTCCTACCTCCACATGCAACATTTTCAGCTTATTTCTTTATTCTTCTTTCTTTGAAAACCAATACCACCAATAGAACCATACAGGGTTGCATGTGGCCTAAAGGTCCCATACCCCCATGTGCCTTACCTGTGAACTTGCCAACAAAGTGCTGAGATTCTGTGAAATTTAATCACCAAGTAAGAGGGCTCCTTAAGAGTTACTAGCCCATACATACCCCTTGAGGACCCCAGATCAGGACCCTGGTGCCCCTCCCTTAGCCAATGGCCAGCTAGCCTTGCATCTTGTCATATTACCCTCCCTGCCTTGTCATCATGATGTCACTAGGCCCCAACCTCCTTTCCATCATCTCTTTTCTGTTTGGGGCCATGAGATAACCTGGCTTTGCCTTTTAATGGCAAGCTTAATTCTCTTATTTGATCAATTTTGGGGTAATGATTCTGGCACTGTATGTCAAAGCCATTATTTGCCAAAACATCAGCTGACATGTCACTATAATTCATGAGATCCAGATTTGGGTGAATGTCATGACACAACAGTAAAAACAATCATATCGCATTTTTAAGATACAATATTTGTGAAATTTCTGGGATATAATATTTCTAAGTCAGCTATTATGTACTGTAGGTTTACCATCCTCATATTTCTTGGTTTTATAAATTAGTTTACAGGATCAATGCAAATCCTTGTAGATACCAATTTAAAGAGATCACTTTTAGAGCATCAACCATTATGCTTGCTTCACATTTAAATTCATGTGCATCCCAAAGTACCAGCTCATAGAATGCACAAGTTCTAGGCTAGCATTAGCCATTTCCATTTTCCTATGGATAGATGGGGTACAGTACTAGGTGAAAATAGCTGGGAAAACGCAACACCAAAAACAGCAAGGGGAATTCAGTGCTCACAAAAAAAGCAACCAGCAATAATGATGATTGGTACCAATGGAAAAACTCAGAAAATGAAAGAAACCTGCCATAGAACACCAGCTGCTGAAAGAGGGTAACAGAACCGGGGTTGGGAAGGGGCAGACTTTTTAACTGATTCCAGGTGGGCATAAGTTAGGGAGGGGGACAAAGGGAACATTACCTGTCTCTGCGAGACTCGTGCCCCATACCCTGACCTGAAATGTAAACATCCTCCATGTCGCACAGACTAGGGGGACAACAGCACAACTCAAAGATGGCAACCAAATGTCCCATGCTGAACTTACCCATTCACTGTTTTTCCTGGTGCTGTTCTTCCCTCACTTTTATTCCCATGCTCATATTCCCTCACTATTTTCACCTGGCACTGATAGATTAGACCTAGCAGACTGCACAGGTAGCTCAGTTATTAGTCCTCAACAAAGGAACACCACCCCACCCAAAAGAAACTCCTGAAATACATTATAAATCAAAATAATAATAGATCTAAATAAAAATCCCAAATACCAATACTCCCAACCTAATCTAGGTTTATAATCCTGAAATAACTAACAAGGATAACAATGACAATTATCTATAAAAGGCAATTCATAATACTAATATTAACATTTTTTAAAGAGACAATTAAACAGTCTCTAAGTAGAATAATGTATTCTAAAAAGTTGTCAGCATGCACCAGCACTTCCAAATTCAGCAGCAGCAGCTTTTAAAAATATTACAGCAGATTTCAGAAAGTTGTAGAGTTAGTGGAAGTGTTGGGCCACAAGTGAGTTAGTACTCACTTTGTTGGTTTAAAATGTACTAACACTTCACATACTGCAGCAGCAAGATCAGTTTTTAACAACAGTTCTCAAGTTATGTTACAATTAATGCAAAGTACTGAGTCAATAGGAAATCAGTTAGTCTCTCGATCCATCAAGTATTTAAAAATCAAAGGTGTGGCAATTCAAAAGTTCTCTCAGTCGCTTAGTAGGCCTGCTGTTAAAGGATAGCAGTTACTGTACAGTCATCCAAGTTGTTGACTTCAGTCACAAGTACTGTGTCAGAGAGCCTGCTTTAGAAAAAGACTCAAACATGCAGCTAACACTGCTCAACACTGGAGTATGAGCAGATCATTGGCTTATGTGCAAGTAGGGTTACTGTTTGTTCATAATTAAAACAAGAGTTTGCAGAGCGGGTGCAGTGGTATAGAGGGCTGAGATGCTATGCACACCTTATCTTTTCCTATGCCAGCAACCTGAGTTCAGAATGACTCAGGTCACTGGACCCCAGCTGAGGGTGTGAACTTAGAGAAGATTGAGCGCTATCTGACAGCTTTCCTCTCTTGGACGGAGGTAGCTACATTCCTCAGCTCTGGCTACCACCAGGTAGAGGCCTGCTGGTAGCACTGATGCATGGGAGGCAAGACATAAGTCTTTGGGGTGGAAGAAGCCATAGTTCCCGAATGAATTTGCATCTTCATGCACATTCATCGTCCATGCTACATGGCTCTGACAAGAAAAAGGAAGGAGGAAAAGGAACAGACCAGGGGCTTTATGAAGCGCCAGATGCTCTTCACCTGCCCTTCCACCTGGCTGGTGGGCCTTTGTGGATTTGCGTATTCCTGGGGAAGATGGACAGCCCTCTTTTCCTTGCCCCACCCTGGGTGGAATCTGCAAGGAACTACCCCTCTGGAGGAAGGAAAGAAGTTGTCAGTGGTGCCCTAAGGAAAGTGGCTGACAGGCTGCCCTGAGTCTGGCTCATGGGGTAAACACTTATATGGAAGAAATAAACAAGAGTCTGCTTTTTCTTTTCTTGAGTGGTGATTGCACCAGTCATGCTGATGCCAGAGTTTTTGCACAGTAGGATGGCATGGGCTTTTAAACAAAGCAAGCCCTGCCCTTCAAGCCATTGGCTGACCTATCTACGGATGATGCTGCATGTGATATTGGCACTGGAAGGCTGTATTACATATACTGAGGTGGTCGCTGAAACTCTAGATGCCATCACACCAGTCCGTGATATGACCGTGATCCTCCCATTTGAGACCCCTTGGTTTGATGAAATCTCAAGGTAATGAAGATCAGGGGTCGGAAGTTGGAGCATTGCTGGTGGAAGACCTGGCTGGAGGCAGAGAGGATGGCCCTTTGTTCTCACTATGTTGAGTACCAGGGGCAATTTCCCATAAGAAGGGAGAATTTCTGTCAGGGAAATTTCTCGGGAGAAACATACCTTCTCAGCTGTTTAGGACCATGGAAAGGGTTTTACATCCTGCCTGTCTCTGGCCAAAAAAAGCTTTTTCAACCACTATATGTGGAGAGTTTGCTCTGTTTGTCTCCAACAAAGTGTCAGCCATCTGGTCTGGGATTCTGCCAGGAGGCTTTTGACTCGCAGTGATCGAGTTGGGAGTTTCAGAGGCACTCTGTTTGCCTGGGAGGAGTTCATGCCAGTGGAGGCATCTGAAGTGACTAAGGTGTTATTGGAGCTGAAGCACACCTTTGCGAACCAGACCCAGCACCAACACACTTCTTAATGGGAGGTGTTGATGCAATTGGCCCAGTGTTCACCAGGGTTGCCAGGTGTTTGATGGTGGAGGGTCTTCCCAGTTGCTTTGAAAGAAGAATCGGTGAAGCCCCTCCTAAAAAACTTCCTTGACCCAGACATCCTGGTGAATTACAGTCTATCTCCAACCTGCCATTTTGAGCAAGGTTGTCGAGAAACTGGTGGCACTTCAGCTAGAGGATCACTGGGTGTTCTCGGATATCTAAGAGTCTTTCCAGTCTGGTTTTCAGGCTAGTCATAGCACTGAAACTGCTCTAGTGAGAGTGCATAATGATCTGCTCAGGGCTGCTTCTTCCCTTTTGAACTGAATGTTTGCACCTGTTTGCAGTGGCACAGGAGAAGCAGGTAATTGAAACACTTTAATCTCCAGAGGGTATGATTGACTAAGGTTTGCAGAAAAACGGACTGGGAGGCTTCCTTTAAACTTCATTTTTCGTGGCATTCCTAAAAATTATTTTTAGCAACTGTCATATGCAGAATGCATGAAGGGATTGCAGAAGATGTCAGATCAAGCTTTGAATAGGAACATACAGGTACCTGGGCTATGAGGAAGCAGAGCGAGTAACAGACTCTTTGGAGAGGAATCGACATCAGGTAATGTAAAACAAGTTTTCTTAAACTTGAAAATCTTCTCAAAAAGAGCTAGACATCACTTACAATATTATTACTTTAGAGCAATATCTTGAAAAGGAGCAAGCACCATGAGGGCTTAGAATTAATGTATTACCCTCTTCTGACTATGAAAACTTTCTGGTAAAGAAGAATGGTTAGCAGCAGCATCAATTTGCTCTAAAACATTTACTGAATTAATCATCAAGGCTGATATACAAAAGCACACAGAACTTGAAACAGAAATTGAACAAGCAAGAAAGAGGTTCTGGTATTTAAAAGACAGCAACATTTAAAGAACTGGATACATTTATGAAAGATAAACTAATTAAACATGAAAAGATCTCATAATTAGAAAACAAAAGAAACTACAACGTGACCAGAATGATTATAAGAGTGACAGAGTGCTGAATTGGAAGAAAGCAATTACAGGAATAAAAGTGGAAGCAGAAGTAAGAGTAGAACCAGAGTGCACTTCTCAGAGAGAAGAGGAGTGAAAAATAGAGATCGTAGTCCTTTTCTAGATCAGAATCAAGCACAAGACACCCAAGAATCAAGAAGAAGATTCAGAAGGACCAGGAGAGAAAGAGAGGAGGAAACGCTACAATAAACAAAGGAAACCCAGGGGCCAAGGGAGATGCTGGGATAAGAGCATCAAATAGTGAATTTATCCAACAAAGAACTTTCTGATGAACAAATTAAGCTCTTAAAACATGGTCTTTCCTTTATTCAAAACCAACTTTAAATCCATTTCTAGTCAAGTTGATTTATTTAAACTTTTGGAAACTCAGATTGAGAGCATTTTTTCCTTGGAAACTAAGATCAGAAGATCAAGAAGAAAATATGGGTTATTTGGAATCTACAGTGCTGAACAAAACCCCTGTAATATCTGACTCAATTTGGAGATGAATATTGGGACTCAGAATACTATGGAAGACATTGATTATGTTA
Organism: Neoceratodus forsteri; assembly: GCA_016271365.2. Classification (NCBI taxonomy): domain Eukaryota; kingdom Metazoa; phylum Chordata; order Ceratodontiformes; family Ceratodontidae; genus Neoceratodus; species Neoceratodus forsteri. Next base: position 1,550,093,040 of record CM057453.1, on the reverse strand, counting down.
TTAATGTAATGGAGGAAAATCTTGAGGATCAATGGGTTCAAGTCATAGAAACATAGAAACATAGAATTTGATGGCAGATAAGGACCGCTTGGCCCACCCAGTCTGCTCATTCCCTAATAGATAAGCTGCAGATCCTAGTTAACCAGCAGCCTACTTCTTTCTACCCCCACCCCTAGAATTGCCTTATGACTGTCCCATGCATACTTGAATTCAACCACTGTTTTTGACTCCACAACCTCCTCGGAAGGCTGTTCTATGCATCCACAACCCTCTCTGTGAAAAATACTTCCTTACATTACCTCTGAGGCCCCCTCTATCTTCAAATTGTGCCCCTTGTTCTTGCACACCCTTTTTTTGAAAGATGCTACCCCTCTTGGACTTTGTTGACTGCCTTGAGGTACTTGAAAGTTTCTATCATGTCCCCCTTCTCCATCCTTTCCTCGAGGCTATACATATTAAGCTCCTTTAGTCTCTCTCTATACGCCTTCTGGTGCAAACCCTGCACCATTTTAGTTGCCCACCACTGTAAGTATTGACACGATGTAAAACTGCAAAAGAACAAATTATTTTCTCCACCCTCTGATTTTATACCATATGTATTTAATCCAGCAATTTCTACTTTTGAAAGAGTTGTCCTTAGTGAAATTGAAACAATTATGGGAAAAGCAGGTCAACCAAAGGATAAAATCTATCAGTTACAGAGATACAAGCTCTTAAAGAATTACAGGCAGAAGATGGTATTGTAATAAAATCAGCAGATAAGGTGGGTAATATTGTTGTTTAGATAGAAATCATTATATTTCCATTGTATTAAACGTTAAATGATTCATAAACTATGAAAAGCTAAAAGCAACCCCATGTTTCAGTATAAAACTGAATTAAGTTTGTTACTACAAGAAACAGTGGGGAAAGGGAAATAACAGAAAAGAACTACAGTTTATGTGGAATGAGAATCACATTTTACCCTGTTACTATATATTACCAAATATTCATAAAATATGAATAACCCTCCTAGTGACCGATTATTTCTTCCATAGGCTCCCTTGCAGAAAAACTTGGAGTATTTGTGGACTTCTTCCAGAGAGAAGTAGTCAAACTTCCATCTTATCGAAAGATACTATACATATCTTAAATAAATTCAAAGAAATACAGTGGACAGATGATATGTTATGGTTAAGTATTGATACAGAATCCTGTATACTCATATACTACATGAACAGGGACTTAGTGCCTGTAAATACTTTTTAGAAAAGGAATGCACAGGTGAAATTCCTGTAGATTTCATATTATCAGCAATCCACTTTATTCTGAACCATAATCATTTTAATTCCTAGGAGACCATTACAGACAGATAAGGGGGACAGCTATGGGTGCATGTATGGCCCCATCTTATGCAAACCTATTTTTAGGCAAATGGGAAGAAATTATAGTCTTCAGAATATAAACCCTTACCTAGAGAATGTAATATTATGGACACATTTTATTGATGACATTCTAGTAGTGTGGAAGGGGAGAAGCAAAAGGCAGAACAATTTGTAGGATGGCTAAATAACAATAATATCAATATGAAGTTTACATTTAAAACAGATTTTGAAAATATAGACTTCTTAGATCTGACCTACATAAGCCTCTACAGCCTGAAAATTCTATCATTACAAAAAATCATAGAAAACCAACAGCTACCAATACATTACTTAGGGCTGATAGTGCACACCCAAAGAGTTTAAAGATTCTATTCCTATGGACTATTTCTGCAGTTACCAGGAATTGTTCTGATGATTTAATTTCTGGACAGAAGCAGAAGAATTAAGAAAAGATATTTGGAAAGAGGTTATGACAATGATCTTCTTATTCAAGCATTGAATAAAGCATTTAACAGAAGGAGGGAGGAACTACTAGAAGAAAAAAGAAAGAACTAACAAATATCAATGTACCTATAACATTTGTAACTGAACACAATAATTGGTCTGGGCAGATAGGGAATATTGTATATAAGAACTGGCACATACTATATTCTGATAAAAGCTGAAAAAGTGGTGGGAGAAACACGAAATTACTTTCTCAAGAGGACAAAATTTAAAAGATAAGATAATCAGGAGCAGACTAACTAAACCTGAAAAAGTACATGGATAGGAACAAAACCACAAAAATTTTAAATGTCAAAGATGTAGTATTTGCTGTTACTGCAATACAGGATTTGAATTTATACACCAATAAATGGAGAAAAATACACAATGAAGAATTCATCAATTGTGATACTACATTTGTAGTTTATGCCCTATAGTGTGGGTATAATCAATTATATATAGGACATACAACAAGGGCACTTAAACAGAGAATCCAAGAACATGTTAGGAACATTATAAATGGAAAAATAGATACTCTTATAAGTTTGCACTTTGCACAAAAACATAATTCAGATTCAAAATGTTTTAAATTCATGGGAATAGATGGTAACAACCTCTTAGATATGGTGGTGATAGAACTAATGAATTACTGAAAAGGAGGTAGGTGGATTGTTAAATTAAGGACTGTAAACTGGATGGGCTAAATGACCAATGGGATTTGAAGCCTTTTCTAAAGAAAGAAGTATTAGAAAAATTATGCTTCATATGAATCAACCCTGTAAATAGAATGGTTTATTAATCAATTTCTATCTTTCTTTTCTGCAGATCACCTAGTGAATGAATGTCTGTGGATCCCCAGCTAAATATGGTTCCTTCTACCACATTGTGGATGGAAGTAGACTTAAGGTGATCACATCTTGACATCTTCCTGGTTCTCCTCAGATCTCATTCTCTCTATATAGGATATGCATTTTGTTACTATGTTATGAATTAAATTCCCTCTCAAGTCCCAGAAGCACCACTAGTTCATTCTCTTTCTTCCTTTCCATCCCCAAACCCCTTCCCCCTTCCCCCTTGACCTACGCTACACCACTAGTCCCCTTCCTTTTCCTTCCCCTTTCTTTTCCCTTTCCCTCACTTTTCCCATTGTCTTTCTTTTCTTTCTCCCCAACCAAAAACCCTCCCCCATCGAGAATGAGAAGAAATGTATATATGTTATATTAAGTAATGTGATTAGTTGAATCGTGTATGGTTAAAATAGATTTCTTTATATATATTTTTGTATTAACATGTTGAAACTGGAACATAGTAGTTGTGTGTGTGTGTGTGTGTGTATATATATATATATATATATATATATATATTAAAATGTAATGTCACTTTCTGATGATGTCAGAAATTGTTTATAACTGTTTGCTTTATCACACATAGCCAAACCCCTTAGAGCTATTCAGCCAAAGCACTGGGTTCCTGGCTGTGAACACTTTAGCAATAAAAATAAGCTAATTAAGCTGAACAATTCGTGGTGTGCTAGTACTTTTAGATTTCTGTCGAATTACAGGTTTGAGCCTCTGTAAGAGCACCCCCCCTATGAAGTGCGCTGCTTCTTCTCTTTTGAACTAGAGATAGAGAGACAGGTCAGTTCTTGTGCTCCTCGATCTCTCTTCAGCTTTTGATGCTAGGATCACGTTGTGCTACTTCTTAGGCTCTGTGAGTTTTGTGGACTCGCCTGGTACTGTCATCAAATGGTTTTAAGTCCTATCTCTTGGACAGAGTGCAGTAGGTAGTGATGTGAATTTCTCCTCTCCCAATGCCTCTGTCTTGTGGATACCACAGGGCTTGATCTTGTCACTGAGGTTGTTCGCAGTGTACATGCTGCCCTGGGTAAGATCATTGACAATACAGTGTGGAGTTTCACCACTATGCAGATGATACCTGACTGTATTTGTCTTTTGCACCCAAAACATTAGGAGCAGTCGATGTGCTTTATAGCTCTCTGGCTAAAATCAATGATTGTATGGCTTCCAGCTGGTGAGATTCAACTCAGCTAAGACTGAGGTACTGGTGATCGAGCCTGGTCACGGGCATGATGGGTTGCCACCAGGGCCTGACTCTGGACTTGTTCTGGGGTCTGCTCTGTTGGTGGTTTATCTGAGGGCATGAAATCTGGGCATGATCCTTGACTGCAGAGTGACCTTTGAAGATCAGGTGTCAGCTGTAGTCAGCAGTGGTTTTACCTCTTGCAGAACATTGCCCATATTAAGCCCCTCATTCCACCCGAGGCCTGCCAACACTAGTGCATGCCTTTGTGACTTCTAGGCTCAACTACTGTAATGCTCTGTACCTCAGGGTCATGGGAGGGACCCTCCACAGGCTGCAGCTAGTGCAGAAATGCAGCACTCTGGTTGATGATGGACCTTGAAGTCCAGTCATGTGACTCAGTCCTGTGTGCTCTGCACTGGCTGCCAGACAAGTGGTGGGTCCTTTTCAAGTGGGTCTCCTAACCTTTAAGGCCCTATACAGGCTGGGTTCTGTTATCTGTCTGAACTCCTGACACCAATGTCCTTTGCGTGTTCCCTCCGCCTCCTCTCTGAGGGGCCTCCTGGACATTCCCAGGATTCGCTCAAGACCCCAGGTGATCAGGCATTTAGTGTCTTTGGGTCGACTCTGTGGAACTCGTTTCCATTTTCAGTCTGGGAGGCTCCTCGATTGAGATATTTAAGGGAGGCTAAGGCCCACCTCTTCAGCCTGGCATTTGACTGTTAATATCTTTATTTTAGTTTTGGCCAGTTCCCTGAAGACTGATTTCTGAAACCCTATTTTATTCTATTTTTGTATTTTAATCTTGTAATGGATTTAATGAGCTTTTATTATGTCTTAATTAACTGCTGTTTGTTCTTGCTTGTGTATATGGCGACCAGAGCCTCTGGTTGTGGGTGCCTTATGAATAAAATTGCCTTGCCTCACTCCCAAGCCCCAATGTCAGCTGAACATGGGTGATATTTTCAGAAAGTGAGAGTGCTGGTGCTGGGGAGGAAGCAGAGATGGCAGTTAAAAGAGCTGCTGGGCCATGGACTGTAGCAGCCTTGGGAGCTGACTGGAAGCATGACAGGCTAGAATACAGGTGGAGGGTAGTACAGGAATTTATACACAGCAAGCCCAACCCCCAAGTGATTGCTTAGCTCTTGTCTTGCCCATGAGCCCCTTGGCAGCTGAACAGGGATATTTCTGGCATACACCAGGAGTGCTGATGCTGGGGAAGCAGCAGAGATGGCAATTAAAGCTGCCTCCCATCCACAGGCTGTAGCATCCTCCAGGGCTGACTGGAAGCAGGACTGGCTGGATACAGGTGGAATGTGGCATGGGCTTTTCACAAAGGTAGCCCAGCACTCTCGAGCCATTACTCACCTTTGGCTCAACCCTAACCCTTGTAAGCTGAACAGAATGCTACTGGCATAAACCAGGAGTGCGGGTTCTGGGAAGGCAGCAGAGATGGAAGATAAAGCTGACTCCTAGCTTTGGGCTGTAATCTCAGAAGATGACTGGAAGCAGGACAGGCTAGAAATTTTTCTCTCTGATTACTTTACAAAGAAAAAGTTACCATTCAGTCATTGTTTGTAGTATGATGTAACACTGCATCTTGGTTAGAGTTACTGACTGGGCTGAGATTATGTTTTATATAGTTTTAGAACTTGGCACTAGTAGAAATTTTTCTTAGAACCAGGAAGGATGTACAGTATTATGTGTGCATCAAGTGCACACAGCATTTTTTTGTTATTACTAACATCACTTAACTGATCTGACTGACCGGTGGTGGTCAGTGAGATATCTTTAATTTCTTGTTTAAAAGATGCTTCTGAATAGATGAAGTAGTAAAAACAGTTCCACTTGTTGTACCAGGCAGTGGACTGTATCATATTACTGGAACATGTAATTCAGCTGCATCACATTGGTAGGGTGGGTGGGCTCATACTGCTGCTTATTTGATCATTAGCCATTTTTTGGTCTGATCTCCTCTGGAACAGCCAGCAAAATACTATACCTAGCATTAATAAAAAGATCTAGTCAGAGCCAATGGGTTGTGAAGAGCTACCAAGTACGAAAGTTACACATGTGCATAGAATTTATTCAATGCCCAGGTGTAACCTGACCATATTTTTTGGAGGGGTTGCACCAAATTTTCAACATGGCCTTTACTGGACCCCTCCTCATGAACAGTGCTAGTGTCATTTTGTTCAATTGTCCGGAAAGGTGATTGCACAGGCCAAACACGCTATTTTGTGCCACAGGTGTGAAACACATTTTCGGCAGGTTGTGGAAAATGACAACTGTACTGTGCAGATGGAGGTGTACAAAATGGCAATGTTAAAATGCAGTGAAAAATAAAATGCATGGCGTTAGGGAGGTAAGTGTGAGAACTGTGCAATGCACGCCGTAATGCAGTCATTTTTGAATTTCTTCACCATGTTTTCAACATGGCCTTTTTGACCCTCCTCATGAACAGTACCAGTGTCATTTGTTTAATTGTCCCAAAAGGTGATTGCACAGATGTAACATGCTATTCTGTGCCACAGGTAAGAAAACACATTTTGGGAAGGTTGTGGAAAATGACAGCTGTACTGTTTTGAAGGAGGTGCAAAATGGTAATGTTAAAATGTTGAGTGAAAATATAAAAACTGGTGATGTTAGGAGCGTGCATAGAAACTCCACATTGCACTATCCAATGCAGTCATTTTTTTAATTGTTTCACAAATTTGCAACATGGGCTTTTGGGGACACCACCTCATGAATAGTGGCACTGTCATTTCATGAATCAGTCCTAAAGGTGATTCCACGAGTGACCATGAAATCACCTTTGGGACCGAGTAACAAAATGACAGTGACAGTTTTCATGAAGCGGTCCCAAGAACCCCATGTTAAAATATTAACTAAAATCAAAAAATGGCTGAGATATCAGCATAAGTTGAAAACCCCGCTGAATAGCTGTATAGCACGCTTACCTTTAATTCTTCAGTTTGAGGTTGGGCTTGAAGAGTGCAGACATGTCCCAATCCAGAGAAGATGACAGCTGGAGGTAAGTATTAGGTAATGGGGGGTGGGGATGTGAGTGCTCAGTGGTATGGTGGGTAGGGGCAGGGGACTGCAGCGAATATGAGGAGCCATTATCAGTTTCTCAAGGTAAAGAAAATGACAGCGAGGGACCAGTTCCTAATTTACATAAAAACAGGAAAAAAAAACATGTCATGTTTATAAGGTAATCATGAATTACTATGTTGAAAATTTGGGTCAAAACAAAAGTTGTTTAGAAATGTTATGTGCAGGGACAGCCCTTGGCCCAACAGGTAGTGTTTATGGTCCCATGCTGGTGAGATGAGTTCAGGGGCATTTCCAGTCTTCCAGCTTGATCAGTTGAGGCTGGGGGTGTCACTTTATGCAGCACTACCCCACACTGGGAAGGGAAGGCAGGGCAGGCTGCACAGGCCTGTGTACTATATGGTGAAGAGAAGTTCTGTGCTTGCACAGGGTGCAGAGGGACCTAAACATCTGCACCTGTGACTGCCAGTGGCCCTGCAATTCCATTACCCGATGGAATCTTGGCCCTGTGCATCTATTTCTGATTCACATGAAAGCACAGGCCCTGCATTTCCATAGCCCCTCCCCCGATAGCCCCACAAATGTGCTCCATCTGTTGATGTATAGAAATTTAGGCCTGAAGGCATATGGACTCTTCACTTGGCAAAGGGCCAGAGGACCCTGTGTATTTGTCTGTTTACATAGGTACCACTATCTCAAAAGAAAGGTAATGCAGTTCACAAAACTGTTAATGCACTAGTTAGGCTTGACTTAACTCCTTAAAAGAGAGGAAATGTGGTGCTAAGATTTCCAACCCTAACTCCACTCCCCAAGGCAGCAAAAGGACAAGAAGTCACAAGCTATCAGACAGTCATCCTCAGGTAAGACAAACAACATACAACTCCTTCCAGGTGACAAAAATGCAGTAACACTAATGAGTTACTATACCTTTGTGGATTTGTATATGTGGCTGCAGAGTATATGTGTATGTCTTACATCATGGCTGAGTACCTGTGCAATTTTGGAATAATTCACAGTGGGAGTGTCAGGTCAGGTATGGGAATTTGAGCTTGAGATTTTAGATGAAGCACTGGACACCAGGAATAATGCTAGCAGGACTGTCAGGGGCAGGAGGGTCTACTGGATACCAGGGATAATACAGGAATGACCATCAGGAGGAAGGACCACTGGACACCAGGAATAATGTAGTATTGCTGTTGTGGGTGCTGGAGGATGGGAAGGACCACTGGACACCAGAGATAATGTAATTATTTCCATCAAGGGTTTTGGACTGCTGGAGGACCACAGTTAGGGGCCCAGATCATAAGGACTGGTTTTGGAAGGCAGTAATTAACATGGCACAGATGGCTACTTCTGCCTCCCCAAACCTGCAAATATGCCAGTTTGCCTGTATGCATGGTACTATCCACTGATTGGCATAGTCACAGTAGCATATTCATGCCATTCCATAACAGTATTTGGCAGTGTATTCCTGCACTGGGCCCTACAAATTGGTGTTAAGCGTAGTCACAAATCTGTTTAGTGATTGCTAGACCCATTCAAATGTCCTGCCATGGCTCATAAACAGAAATACTTTCATTTGTTCTGTACCAATGGTATAATTTGAGTTCCATATTGCTTCTATATTTTCTGACAATCGGTGTTCCTAAACAAGTGTTTATCTTAATTTTAATAATCTGTGCTCTAAATAGACATCTGTCACTAGTGAGCCTAACCCAACTGGGTATGTAGTTGATTACATGTATGCAGAATAGGGGAAAAAGGAAGCCTTGATCTGTCTATTGTACCTGTTCCATAAGGATTCAGCCAGAACATGAAGTTTTGGTAATTTAATAAGCTCTATATGAAAATGGTTATACTTTCTCCTATCTGTGCTTCTAGGAGGCTTGACCTAGCTCTGCTTTTGCAGCTGAAACACTGTCATAGTGAAGGAGACTTAACAGGCTTCTGTACAATTTGTTCAAGAGTATTTCAAGACTAGAGACATTTTAAAACCTGAGATTCTAGAGGCATGTACTACAGAGGATTTGATTTTTGCAGTGAATATGGATAACAGTCCATTAACATATTGTCCAGCTATACCTGGTATTGAATTGTTTAAATATTTATATGGTTTTGTTAGTTTTAACTTTAATCATTTGAACACATTTTGCTGATTAAGGTTATGATGTGAATTTGACTCCTAAATAGTCATAATCTTGTACTGCTTCACTCCAATGTCAATTAATAAACAGTCATAGAGTTTGTTTCTTTTTTTGACAAAATATCAGCATTGTGCTCATTTCTTTGTTGAGTATTAGACTATAAATATATATGTTTTGAAATTTGTTGACCCTTCTTTGTAGTCCTGAAAGGACATTGAAATTAATATGATATCATCTGCATATACAAGGTGACTAATTATAGCATCTACATGCCATAATCAAGTTTGGCCTCCCCACCTGTGAAACAAACAACTAGGAGTGATCTTCTTCAGAAACATCAAAGTACAGCAAACCACATAGTGGAGTAATTACCAATCACCAGTTAAAAGTTTTGAACTTTATTGTGTACAATACTTTTGTATCTCATATGTTTAATAAGCACCATATACATCACATCAGCATTTTGTGGTCTTGTATCTGACCACTTCTTCAGGAAGAATGCCTATTCAAAATAAATAATATTTTAAAAAATATCAGGGATCAATTATAGTGCTTTTCAAGTCCATATTTTTGTTGCTACTATTATATAACCATATTACAAGGCAATTACTATATACTATATATAAATGTTTTAAAGTTATTGTTGAATTACAATTAAAAAATACATATCTTCAGCCTGCAGGTACACTAGTAGTGCTGCCAGTTACAATGATAATGACCTGGGTTTGGAAGCAAACTTGGGTTGTTGAAGGTCAGCCAGGAAAAAGGATCGAACATCCATAAGTTTGCTCTCTCTCTTCCGGGGTAAGAGTGGCTAGAGCACTTGCCTTGCCCCTAGCAGAAGCTGGGGAGAAAAGCAGCCAGGATAACATCACGAGGCATAGCAGATAATGGTGCACGTTGCACAGGTGTGCATGGTGTTTGTCATGATGTCATTGAGCGTCACACCTCTCAGGGGTTAGTAAGGGAGGAAAAGCCAGTGCAGAAGCTCTGAGTGCCTGCAGGCCTTGGATCCAGATCTTGGCAGGGATTAGGGAGTTCTGCTGGGAGGCGCAAGCCCTCAGGAATGTGCCTGGTGGAAAGTCCCAGAGGACGTCAGGTTTTCAGGATGGGGAGCTTAGCAGATGGGTGCTGACTGCAGAGAGCAGAAATAAAATAAAAAAATACCTTTCTACTACTCACATTTCCATATTCTAATTCACTGATGCACAGCTATAAAAGCACCATGAGTTGAAAGAGTTCAAGTTCAGTTTTTGATCAGTCATACACCTTTACAAATCTAAAATTACAATCAGATCAGTAGAAAAGGTACACAATAAAATGTACAGAGTGCAAAATAAATAGTCTTAGCCAATTTATACATCCAGCAGTCCGTATGATGGCATGAGGTAGTGATTTCTGTAAATAGAAAGCAACAATTGTTTTCAGACAACATTAATTTTCTTAGCAGTTTACTAATAAGTTATTGATTTTAAAACAGAACTATAACAATAGTGCTGGGTTACTATGCAGATTGAATCATCATTTTATAGTCTGCCTAAAGCTCAGGGCCTGATTCAGAAAGGAGTCAGAGTGATGCAATTTGCATCACTCCAGGGCTGCAACAATACCAAAGTGTACCAGGAAACTGCGCCAGATTCAGCAAAAACAGGGTCCCAGCTCCAAAATCCTTGGGATCTGCAAGTGCAGTAATGTGCCCAAACATCAGCTCAGCTGCAGCATATGCTGCAAGGACCTAGCTTCCCCTCACTGGCTCAACACTGGAGGGGCCAGCATTGGTGGTGGTGGGTAGGTGAGGGGATAACCCATACCAGGAGGGGGCATGGGGCAGGAAGGGCATGGGAGGCATGGGAAGGGTGGTGTGTCAGTGACAAAGTATGGGATTGTGTTAGAACCAGACAGAGTGCATATGTCTATGTATAACATATAGGCAGGCATATGCATCCTGCCAGGTGCCAAAGCATCCTGTACATCCCTGCTGGCACACCAACCCTCCCTTTGCCCCTCTGTGCCCCAGCTGCCCCAGACCCCACGGTAGCCCCTCCCACAAGAGTGACCCACTCAGAACAAGAAGCCCAGACCACTTCCTGGCAGGTCTAAGCAGAGCCCCCTTGCGATGGCCACAGCAGGGCTTTTGAATCAGAAATGTGAGCTCCACCATGATGCAAGCCCCTTGTGACCTGGCATAGACAGATGCAAGGTCACAAAGGGTGTCATAATGCCCCATTTGGTGCAGTGATTTCCCTGTCCAGCGCAGACCATGTACTGGAATGGAAAGCTGCAACAAATGATGCCAGGTGCAACTTGCATCACTGCTGTTTGATGCAAGCACCTTGCATTGGGCCTCAGTAGTCTATCCAGCATAAACTTATCCCTAGTGTCATAGAGAAATATCATTACCTGATCCAAAGTTCTGCAAGTATCGGACCCAACCAAACTTTTTCTTCTCTTTCTCTTATTTGAGTACAATGGACATATTAGTGTAATGTGTTTGAGATCATCCTCCACATTCAGGTATACCGTTGCTACAGTGACACCAGTACACTGAACCACCCGCAGAAACCCCCAGTGTGCTCTATATTGGCTGTGACAGGATTTTGTGTAGAGACACTGTAGGGCAATGGGAATATCTAACTCTGCTGTCTTCAGCACATAGAGTTAGATATCTTAGTGGGATGGGGTGCACAGTCCCTCCCCACATTGTGCATCGTGGTTGTGCCAGTCGGTTCAGGGTCACATCACAGTCGGGGTGTTAATGATTTTCGGCATGGTTGAGGATGTCAGTGTTTTGTTGTCGTTAACGCCATAGATCCCACATTCATACTGCATTTACAGTAAGGTCTAACACATCCAAACATTATTGTTTAAACTGAATACAATTAGCAATATATAATTCCATCCTGAATCTAGTTAATATTTTTCTTTTAAAAGGATTTGACACAATAATTAAATATGGTTCAAGAAAGTGATCAGTTTTAAATTGTTTTACCATTGATCTCAAAAGGTTCTATGTTATATCAGTGAACTAAAAAGAGCACCAATGATCTCAGTGAGTGCACATCGCTGAAAACAGATATGGCAGCTGTGCACTACACCAAAACCAACATGAGTGATGGTTCCAACACACTCTCTTGGACCCAATATGTACCATACATTTTAGGCAGGAGGGCTATGCCCATGCACCCCCTCTGTTATAATCATTCTAAGGGGAGCCTGCCACTGGGGTACAGGAGACACCTGGGGAGGGGCTATTTGGGGAATTAAGACATCAGAATGGGGGATGATGGACTGTGGAGCACATCTGGGGACTGAAGAATGGGAACAAAAATGTTAAGTCCGAAACACACAGATAATTAAAATTATCTACCTACCCATAGCCAGCTCAGAACCTGGGAACTCTTGCACTGCAGATATGCACTACTGCCACAAGACCAGATGGTCAGCTCAGAACTGCCTGGCCAAACTACCTCCCATATCCTTATTTACATCAGCTCCCTCCTACCATTGCTCTATCCTTCTGTCACAGCTATTGTTCTCTGTCACTCACTCTTCCAACATTTGCTATCCATCCACCTAGCTCTCTTCACAGGTGGTCAAATTGAGTTCATTTGAATTAAGTTGCTCAATTTGACTAACCCATATCATGGGATACCATCTCAAAAATAGGTCTGTAACATATTGCATGTAACACATGCCCCAGTCCTATTGGGAAAATGATTTCCTTAATAACTTTAATCATGGAGAAAGAAAACTCTGCCTTGAATATTCAGTCTCCTCTTCCAGACACTGTCTGGGAAGACATCTAAATGGACAGGTCTCTGGGGTTGGTCACTGGAATTTGGTCCTCGGACACCCCTTTCCTGTTCTGCTGGGTGCCACAGGGCTCCATCTTGGCACCCATGTTATTCATGATGTATATGCTGCCATTAGGAGATATCATGAGGTGATACGGTTTGAGTTTTCACTGCTATGCAGATGATATTCAACTGTATATGTCCTTTGTACCTGGGTAGGTTGATGTAGTCTCTGTGTTTAATAATTGTCTCACCGAGATCAAAAACTGGATGAGCACCAGCTGGCTGAGGCTAAATCTGGACAAGACAGAAGTGTTGTTAGTGGACCAGGGTCATCCAGGGGTGGGTTTGAAGCCTGGGCAGGCATCAGGCGATGGCTTGATGGTGACAAGCTCACTACCTGAGACTGGGTGTGTAACCTGGGTGTTATTTTTGATGATGGCCTGACCCTGAAATCTCAGGAGCCAGCCATTGTCAAATCCTCATTTACCATCTGAGAAATATCACCCGGTGAGACACCTGGTTTCTCTGGATGATCTGCCAACATTGGTCCCTGCCTTCATCACCACCTACCTTGACTACTGCAATGCCCTGTACATAGGGCTTTCTGGGGTTGATATCCACTGCTTGCAGCTAGTGCAGAATGTGGCAGTTGGGCTTTGACTGGCACATCTAGAGAGTCAGTCTTATTATGCCTGTGTTGTGTGGACTGCACTGGCTGCCTGTTCAGTGGTGGATCATCTTTAGGTTGGCTTGCTGACCTTTAAAGTCCCTACATGAACAGGAGCTGACTACCTGCATGATCTCCTGACTCCCTACTGCCCCCACCCTCTCCGATCCACTGACAAGGGATTGCTAGAGATTCCAGGTTCATTTAAAACATTGGGTCCCTATGCTTTTTCTTTGCAGCCCCTACCCTGTGAATTCTCACTCGTCAGTTAAGAGAATGCCTGACTATTGAAAGATTTAAATCTGAGTTTAAATCATATATTTTAATCTAGCATTCCCAGACAAATTTTAAGTTTAACTGATGTGTTGCTATGTTTTAGTGTCATTTAAATTGTGTATGTTGTTTTTAATATTAAGTGCCTTGGTTTTGGAAAGGTACTGTATAAATAAAGATTTACTTACTAAAGAAAGAGACAAAAGTTTCACACGGGAAGCTGGTGCTTCAGAAAATTCAAAATAAAAACAAAAACAACAAGGCACTCATCTCATATTACTAGGACACGAGATTGAAGCAAAAGATATCTGTTTATTAATAGTTTTACCCTAACGTGTTTCAGATCAAACAATCCTTTATCTTTCCTTTGATAAAGGATTGTTCATCAACGTCTGGGTAAAAATATTAATAAACAGATATCTTTGCAATCTCTAGTCCGAAGTGTATGAGGTGCTGAGTGCTCATTTTTTTTGTTTTTCACTTACTAAAAGAAAAGCTTAAACAAAATTTTTTTTCTTTTAAATATGAGTGTGAATTGAGAATTGCCCTAATTCAATCTTAGCATCTCTGCTGGTATGGATTGAGGTACAGCCAAGATGAAATGATAAATTTTAGTTAATATAACAGATTTTTTGTGCTAGAGGAACCAAACTTCAGCCACATATAATATGCAGTTTTAATTTTTGTATTTATAATTCTAAGTACATCACTTATTGAACCTTTTCCAACTAAAATTAAATCTTTTAAGAGCATTAAAACCAGTTTTACGTTTGGCCTCCATCAGCAAAATATGCCTCTTCAAGAAAATGTTTCGAAGAATCTTACCCCAAAAATCATAATACCTCTCAGTATTTATTTTCTGTTTATTAATGACTAGAGTTTGGGGTCTTCTATTCCCTTACCACAATTAACTGCTTTTGTTTAATCTATGTTTATGATTAATTTGCTTTCTTTACATAATGTTAAAAAATAGTCCACTTTCATTTGTAATCCTGGAAATGAGGTAGAACTTAAAACAATATCATTTGCATAAGCTAGATAAGAATTGTTTTGACTAAATATTGTTAGCGAATGTACTGGAAAATGTTTGACTTGATCTATTAAGTTATTAATATATAATTAAATAAGGTGGAAGCCAAAAGGCAACCCTGCTGAACTCCAAAGTTAGTTTTAATGGGTGAAGTAACTTCCACATCTTGATTATAACGGACCTTGACCCATATGTCTTGTTATAGTCTTATTAAAATATTTAATAGGTTTGGGTCTATATTTAGTGCTTAAAGTTTTAAACATAGCATTTTGTGGCTAATGTCAAATGCAGACTTAAGGTGAATAAAAATAACAAAAAGTTTGAGTTTTGATAACATATTTCCAGATAAGGCTGGACAAAACATAGCAGTGTTGAATTGTTGATCTATCACTTCTAAAGCCATTCTATGACTCATTAAGCAAATGGTTTCAGCTATCCAAGCCTGAAGCCTAGTTAAGATTATTTCAGAAACATTTTTGTTGAGAAGTATCAATTAAACTAATAGGGCTGTACATACATGGATCTGATCAGTGTCCTTTTTAAATGTAGGAAAATAATACTGCCTTTCAATTTGCTGGAAAGTCTCCCTTTTGGACAAAATAATTAAAGATGACCAGAAAAATATGAAGCCATCAATCAGAAAATGATTTATACATATCTAACAAAATCTGGTTAGGACCCAGGACCTTATTTGAGGACGTTGAACTAATAGCTTGTAAAATTTCCACCTTATAAATACAAAAGACCTAGGAAAATACTGTATATTACCCTTTGCAGATACATAATCTAGATTGAAACTATCAGATTCTTCAGCGACAGAAAAATAAAGGAAAGGAAAATGCTTCTTCCAGATTTGTGGGGTTATAGAAGCGTCCACATTCCTAGTATACTCATTGTAACCATAACTGACTAGGGACCAGAATGGTTTAGAGTCCTTTTCAGAACAGTAATTCTTCACTTATGCCACATAACTTGTTGGTATTTTCTTATCTTTCAACAATTTCATACAATCTTTCTTTGTTCTGTTAAGCATATTTAAATTCCCTCTTGAAGAATGTTTTCACAGTGATGCACTAACCTATTTAAATTACTTTCTCTTTTCTGCAGATTTTATTAAACCAAGTTGTATTAAATGGTCTGACAGTTTTATTTATTCTAAAAGGGTTTAATATAATTATTCATTTCTATCCATTTGTTATAAGCTATTTGAATATCAATAGTCATAATAATTGCATCCCATAAAGAAGACAGGTAATCAGAATGTAATAGTTCTGAGAAGAACACATAGCTTCTCCCTGCCATCTAATTCTTCTAGAGCTACTCAATTCTAGGCCATCCATATTCCATTTTAGTCTGTCCTCACAATTATCAACAAAACCTGACAGCACACTAATTTAAAGGTGAAAGTGGGCAGAATCTAGTCAATCCAAAACCATTAGATCTTTGCAAAGTTTTAAGACATCATATTGGCCCATACTAAATCAATAGTAGGTGATCCTAAATGCCCTGTAAATTATAACCTCCTTCTTGGCCACTTGGACATCAGCCATTAAATAATATAAAATTTAGCTCAGCCATAATTTTAGACAAGGTATTACCTTGTTGATTACATTTCTTATCTTTCAATTTCTAGGTCATATTTATTCAAGGATTTATAGCATCTAGTCCTTGGAGGAGTTCATTATCAAAGTCCTTAGACAGTTTTCTTCCTGAACTATAGCATTAAAATCTACAAGTGTTATAAGAGGGTAGGTCTCACATTTATTAACCATTTCTTCAAGGTCCTCAGAAAAACATGACCATTTGGAAATATGAGAGGATATTTAGATTTAATGGGGGGCAAATAAACATTGATAAGAATTATTTTTTCAATTCAAACTTTATTAGCATATTTTCACAATATAGGAGGCAGCAATTATAACATATACAACCTGTTTGCAGTACATTACATAAACTGATCCCACCCATCCTCCCACCCCAGTAGAGCAGTGTTAATACCACATTATAGCTTAAACTCCTATATCAATAGCCATATGTATACAGGAATAATTAACAGGTAACAACACTTATATCCATACAACCATGATTAAGGTGTGAAGGGGATCCCAGTTATGTTTGTAGCTTGGCAACCAGTTGTAGAGACTAGCTATGGCTTTCTTTGTGTGAAGGTTAGTGGAGGATTTCATTAACCATTCCTGAAATTTCAGACTAACCTTATCTTTCCAATGCCTTAATATAAGTTTTTGACAGATAATGCAATCATGGAGATATGAAATCTCGAGTTTTAACCTTGATGGAGGACAGGTCACCCAAGAGGCAAATCTCAGTGTGAAATAGTCCGTAAACCCAGTAAGGGGTCCAGGTTGGTTTAATTGAATCCACAGTGGGATTATTTTGGGACATGATCAGAATATGTGGAGAGTTTTCCTTCTCCTGGAACATCTGGTACATATATCTTATTCAAGAAGACGCCATCTCACCAATTTAACTGGAGTATAATACAAGTTGTGTAAAATGTGGTATTGCATGAGGCGTAATCTGTCTTGAGACACATATTTATGATAGAACTTCCATAAGGCTGGCCAGTTAAAGGTATATTGGGGAAAAATAGAACCCCAACACCTGGTCGGACCGTAGGAGCCCCATACTGTCAATGAACTAAGACTTGATATATTTTAGAAATGACACCAGAAGAACCAATAAGGAGGAAAGCTCCGGAATTAATGCTAAAGCCGGTGGTGAGGGGATACTACCCAGCACAGTGGTGAGCAAGTGCTTTAATTGGAAAACCCTAAATTGCAAAGATACTGGGATGCTAAATTTCTGGATAATTTTAGCTACAGGAAGCCACGCCCTAGTCATCCAAGAACGTGGATGCTACCCCATCACCCACATGGGGCAACCATGTGACGGAAATCAATTGCTTGTTTATAGTAAAGGCGGGAGTTCCAAATAGACTGGGACAGGTCCAGGTATGGAGTATATTGCAAAAAGAGCAGAGCTGCACATATACCTTTAGTGACGTCATAAGGTGGGACATTTACCAGCACCTTGTA
The DNA here is from genome assembly GCA_016271365.2 of Neoceratodus forsteri. Taxonomy (NCBI): domain Eukaryota; kingdom Metazoa; phylum Chordata; order Ceratodontiformes; family Ceratodontidae; genus Neoceratodus; species Neoceratodus forsteri. The sequence goes on along the minus strand of CM057453.1, from coordinate 1,550,075,132 downwards.
AAAGAGACAATTTGACATAAAACATAGTTAGGGGATCCACGTTCATAGACCAGATGAGTTCAATGTTAAGCCAAACCGGTCTCAAACTCTCGGGACCGGACTCACCCACTTCAGGCATTTAGCAAGATGACTAGCCCAGTAATAGATTGCCAAGTGGGGAATCTACATTCCTCATCTGTATTAGAGGCACCCAGCTTATAGTATGACAATCGGGAGTGTTTGTTCACCAAATGAAATTAGTGAAGATTCTATGCATTTTTGGAACCAAGATAATGGAATGAATGAATTAAGGTGAGAAAGGGGTAAAAAGGAGGGAAAAACGTTCATCTTAATTATATTGATATGGCCTCATAATGAAACTGGAGCTTGGACCATCTATCCAGGTCCTGGACGATCAACTGGGAAAGAGAGTCCAAATTTTCTTTTAAACCATGAAGAAGGGTTACGTGTTAGTTTAATACCCAAGTATTTTAACACCCAGGTTGCCCAACACAAGCCGAAAGGGGTAATGTCAGTCTTAAGACCTTCTGATTAAGGGAAAAAGGATGATTTATTAGCATTTAATTTATAATTTGAAAAGGAGCTAAATTTGGCAATTTCCCCAACAAGGCTGGCATTGGATGAGACAAAGGAGAAGATCATCAGCATATGCTGTGATCTTGACCTCATTGCTCCTCACCGAATGCCCTGTATCCCCAATTGTTAAGGATATTTTGAATGAGAGGATCCAAATATAGATTAAGTAAGAGAGTGGAGAGGGACATCCCTGTCTGGTACCTGAATATAAAAGGAAGGGTTTTAAAATGCACCATTTCCTGAAATCTTAGCAGAAGGAGCCTGGTATAAAGCACAAATCCAGTCTATGAACATGGTAGGAAAATTGAAGGCCTTAAGGACCTGGAAAGAAAATTCCAGTTCACAAGTCGAATGCCTTCTCAGCATCCAGGAAGACCAACCCAGCAGGAAAGGTGGCATCCCTGGACTCCGAGAAGACACTGAGAGAGTGTGCAAATGGTCTGATGATGAACGCCTTCATGAATCTGACCTGGGACATACTGATCAGGTCTGGAAGAACCAATGTTAACCTATCGGCCAATATCTTTGAAAAGATTTTGATATCTTGGTTTAAAAGGGATATAGGCCTATAACTCTGTACTAACTCAGGGTTTTTATCTGGTTTGGGGAGAAGAACAATCAGGTCTTCAAACAGGTAAGCATCTACAGCAACCCGGAGAGAATATGTAGGTACAGCTGGTGAAGCACCGGCAATAATTGTTCTTGAAAATCTTTATAAAATAATGAGGAAAAACCATCCAGCCCGGAACTCTGTCCGAGGCAAAGCCCTAATAACCTCCGAAATTTCTCCAGAGATAATGAGGAGGACAAGAAGCTCCTATGTGATTCTGATAGGGTAGGGAGATGGAGTCCCTTAAATACACCTCCAGCATCTCCAGGGAGGAGGACAGTCCATGTCCCTGTATAGTTGCTCATAATACAATGCAAACTCTTGCACTATCTCGGAAGGAAATACCCTCAGAGACCCATCCAGCTGAGCCCGGATTGGAGGATAAATCTTGCAGATTCCTGTTGCTTTAACTTACGTGAGCAGGCGCCTGCCTTTTCTCCCTGATCCGTATAACTAGCTCTAGTTCAGATAATGGCTAACTCTGCCTTTTCCTCAACAAATCTAAATATCTGTCTCTGGCTACCAGAAGTTTCTTCCTGTCCTCACTCAGAGTGCTGGAAGATAAGTTGGCTTCTAGGGACTGTACTTGGGACAGTAAGGATAATAATTCTGCTTCTTGTGCCCTTTTCCTCTTAGTAGCTAAACTGATAAGAATACCCCTCATGTAAGCCTTAAAGATGCCCCATAAAATGTCCGGCTCTGTACTACCTATCGGGTTAGTAGAGAAAAGAACTCTATCTGTTCTTTAATAAGGTTGCAGTACCTGGCATCCTTTAACAATTGTTCATTTAATTTCCAACGGGTCTCTCTCTAGGCGTATTAAGAAAAGCTAAATTGCATACCACCAGGGAGTGATCGGATGTAGGACCGGGCTGAATTGAAGCGGACATAACCCCCAGCAAGAGCCCCTGGGAAATTAATGGGTAGTCAATGCAAGACTGTGATCCTGCACTGGCGAGCTAAAAGTATAGTCCTTAGTTAGGATGCAGAACTGCAAACATCACACAACCCACACTGATCCAACAGGTCCCTAAAAGCCCTTTGCCCAGGGATAGTCCCCTCACTCCACTGCTAGACCTATCCATGTTGGGGTCCAAGACCAAACTGAAGTCACCACCCATGACAATCGTAATAGGAAGCATAGGGAGAATAATAGTAATCAACCTCATAAAAAGCCAGGGATATCTGTATTAGACCAGTCGAAATACTACAGAGTAAAAGTGGCATGGACCAAAGAGTGCCCTGAACTAAAATGAACCTGTCCCTGGGTCCATAATAACGTGTGAGGAAATGAAGGGAATGCCTCTATTAACAATTAGCATGACCCAGCTGTTAGTGGACCCGAGGCATTAAAACCTGACCCACCTGTTGTTCTCCTTAGTTGTAAAGCTTCTGACTCTAGTAGATGGTATTCCTGTATAAACATTATCTGAGAATGCAATAAGCTTAAGTGCTTAAGCACCTGGTATTGTTTGGATTTTTTCCTTATCCCTTCACATTCCAAGTAGCAAAACAACATTATTAGCCATCTAGATTGGTAATAATAAGCTCAGAATGATAATCTCAGTGTAACAGCAACAAGGATCCATATTCCAAAACCCCTTGAGAACTGCTGTACCACCCACCCAGCCCCCACCCTCCAACACAAACCAAATCCTCCCCGTCCCCTCCACAAGGCACCCCTCCTCATGCAACGTAAATTTAACAAATCCCTTAGGGTCTGACCGGAGACCCCCCACCCAACCACCCCAACTGTCACAAACAACGCTTAACAAAATACCGATCCCTTCCTCACCCCCAGCCTCCCAAAGTTGCCTCATAGCCCCAGACAGATTCAGTAAACCCCATTGAAAACAGGTAATTGTTAAGTAGAAATGAAAGAAAAATTGACATTCCAACAAAATTCTGCTACTTAACCAACTTCTGGTAGCTAGAGGGAGGTGCTTGGCTTATAGAATATAGGCACAGCAAATGTACTAGTGTATTTAAAAGGATACGAGCAGCCTGCTAGGAAAATGTAATCGCCAAATACCACAGATGACTGGTAATAGGAAATAGGGCCAGTTTACCATGGGATCTTGCCAACACTAGGACAAAGTAGCCCAATAAGAGGTGTGTTAAATAACCCAGGCCTTGAGTAGAGAGCCCTGCAGAAAGAACAAGTCCCGAGTTGGCAACTAGCGCTAACCTGTGAAGCGTGATAGTCTGAGCTCCCTCTTGTGGTACTGGAGCAAAGTGCACCACAGCGCAAATAAGAAAGAAAAGCCGCACATCCCTCAAAATAGGCTATCCTAAATTTAGATGGTGAGACAAAAGGGTATAAGTCAACCATCCCCTTACTGCAGGAATATTTGGCTCCAAACTAGAACTAAAACAAAAATACCCTCCCCAAGTAAGCAAACTGTTCATTTAAAACAGTCTCCTGGTAGGAACATCAGTCCCAAATTTGAATTTAAAGGCAAAGTGTCTTAATATAAATGAACACAACAAAGTGATGACCCTGTATCCTTCGATATCGGGTTCTCCCGAACTCGAGCAGGTATTACAGTCATTTCCATCATGTATCTCAGAAAGCAGTATCAGCCTAACGATTCAGAGCTCCCCATCATCATAAATACAGGACTCTTCATGGGTCACGAAACAGGTCAGGCAGGCCAGTTTTAGGCTGGAAAGAAGCGGCATCTGGGTCATTGTATGCTGACAAGTTCCAGCCACTTGTACTTGCAACCTAGCTGGGTACCCTTATTCTGAACTTGAGCCCAGCACGATGATCCTGGACACAATAGGTGGAATACTGTGCGCTTCTGCTGGATAGAACCTGGAAGGTCTTGTGCAATTCTAAGCTTGTTGTTCTCCCATCTGACTTCTTGTAGTTCCCTTGCTTTTGTCAGGAAGTGTTGCCGCTCTAAATAATTAAAAATGGTATATAATAGGACGAGGAGCAGCTCCTAAGGAGGTTTTGGCCATAAGGACCTATGTGTCCTCTCAGTGGTTTACATGGACCCGAAGGAGAGGACCAGCAATCCTTTCCACCAGCTTCTGTACAAACACAATGGCATTCTGGCCTTCTTAGCCCTCTGAAACCCCAATATAACAACATTGTTCCTGAGGCTACGGCCCTCGAGATCCTCTAATTTCACTTCAAATGGGAAAACTTCTGCCTTATAGCTGCAAGCTTAGGGTCAACCTTTCCCAGACATTTCTGTGAGAGACACAATCTGAGCAGTATTATTCAAAGGTTGTGACAGAGACCTCATCAAGCTTTTTAGAAAGGGCTTTAAGCTCCATCGAAATCTCCTTTACTTCCTCATGGAAGGGTTTACACTCTTCTAAGAACCTGTTCAAGGTTAATGGCTCTTGCTCTGAGACCTGGCTAGAATGTTTCAGGCCTGTCTAGCCCACTCGAGGCCTGAGATTTCTTGAGGGCCTTCTCGGGGTGACTGGTGGAGTGTGCTTCTGTAGTGCTTTTTCATGTAGACTCCATCGGTATTCAAACTCACTAATCCAGAACCCGGGATGATTAAAAGGGAGAATTAGATGAAAGTGGAGGGTTTTAGATAGTTTTGCAGTCCAAAATAACAAATTATCAAGTCGGAGGCTGGAGCTGCGGAGGAGCTTCTACTCGGTACCCTGCATCATGTGGTCTCCGATAAGAATTATTTTGTAACTATCCACTCTAATAATAGAGGAAGCACTGTTTTTGATTGACATTTTAGTGCAGTAATTTTAAAATTTAAAGAAGTTTTAACATATGTTGCTATGCCTGCCTTACCTGTACCATATATTTTATCCCTGGCAGCTGGAATCCCAAACTTTACATATCTTAGGATCATGGGAAGAATTTTATTCTGGCCAAGGTCTCTTGAGACACAAGATGTCAGAAGTTAGTAAACATTTCTTAATTTCCTCATCTGTTCATTTATGCACTAATCCTTCTATATTCCACAAAGGATGATTAATACTCCCAAATATTTTGAGAGTATTAAAGACCCTGTGTTTTCACAGAGTTGTCATTGGAGAATCTAATATAGCAAAATGATTATTAACTGTAAAGTCTGTATGATTATTTTTGATCCATTATTACCATTATCAATTTTCTTATTATTTCCACTATTTAACAATTTGTTAGCAGAACCCCAAGTCCTTCCAGTACTGGTGAGGTTTGCAAAACTAAAACAGCCAATTTAGAATTTTTCAATGTTATATCAATTTGGGGATAATTCAAAATCTCCCTAGAAACTGTAACCCATTCTATTGCACTGCATCATATTTCTAATCAGAGTACATGACAGGAAAGAAGCAATTCCTCATTTAATTGAACTAATAGTTTCACCTTTTAATATTTGCCAACCAAAGAAGGACAATAACAGATGGGGAAGTGTGCTTAACAAGAATTTAATAGTTGCCCAAGGTGTGGGATGCTACATAAACCCTGAGGCAAAGCCCGAGGGTTATTAAAGCATCCACTTTGAGGGCAACCATCAAGTCAAGTTTTAGCAGACTTTCCCATCTTTTATTTTATAATTGCTGTTCAGCAATTTTTTGCCACACTGATTTTACTAGTTTCACACACACACACACACACACACACACACACACACACACACACACACACACACATATCTCTCTCTCTGTCTGACAGTCTTTCCTTTTATGTTTTCAATTTTTTGGCAGCATGTATTATTTATTTCAGTTCTGGTTTGTCCCCTCCTGATGGCGTTTACCTCTGAAGTGCATCCGAGCCGTTCCCAGTTGCAGATTTTCTCTGGTGCAGCTCAAAATCCCTGGTGCAGCTTTTGAACAGCAGGATCAGCCAGATACATCATCATGCAGTTTAAATAAGGGAGAAAGGTAATATTCAAAGCAAAATAAAATTACTCACACTCTCAGTGTGGCAGCTTCTGTCTAAGTGGGACAGAGAAGTCACCATGTTTCCATAACTAGTAAGCCCTCCCAGGAGGAAGTAAAGAGCCATTCAGGATGTGTCTGTTGTTTGAATGGCATGGTGCATGTTTGCTGTTATAACCCAGGGTTATAACGCAAATTATAATGTTCAGACAATGGAAAAATTGCTGACCAGTTATTATATTTGCATAATTATGGAACACCTCTGAAACCCTCCTTATTCTTCTAAAGTGCTCCTCCTACTCTCAATCAATGACCTAGGCTCTGCCTCTTCTGTTAGTGCTGGAACACTTTGGGGAGCAAGGATATTAATATCATTAAGTTTGAGTAGCTTCCTGCTCCCCAAATACTCCTTGTTATCTAGGGGATTTACAATAAAGTAAAGGCCAATCAGTTAAAAGAGGGATAGGTGGACCAATAATAGTATGTTATCTGAATATTTAGTAATGTGTACAAGATGGGACACCCACTTAATTAACTTTTCTGGGGTTTCCAAATCTAATCTAGCAATTCCATGAATTTTAATTTAATATTCAGAGCATATTTCTGGCTGCTCTAAGTAATCGAAAGGTGTACTGCATATGCCTGAAAACTAGAATTTTCCATGTTCTGTCTGAAAGGCTGATCCTGCTCCTCAGTCTCCCTCTGGACTTCTGCCAAATCATTTATCTATGGGTCAGAAACTATTAAAATATGGTTGTGGTTTCTACATTAGCCACAGATCTAGTATGGGCCCCTTAAACCATATCTGGTCCATTATTACTATCCTGTACCAAGGAACCTAAAATCATGTTCATTACTATCTCAGTGTGTCAATGAGACCTAGTTTTCCTATTGGATTTCTTAATTTTAGGCATTTATTTCCCGCTGTGTCCTGACCAGAAATTAAATTAACCACCTCAACTGAACTTTCTTTTGAAAATGTGGGAGGTAAATTTACCTGAACTGCCTTGTTTTCGGAACTTTATGTCCATCATCCATGCTATCCACCTCATGTGGCTGAATATCCTCACTTAATTGCATAAACACAGTGTGATTATAGAGAACATTAGCTGTAAGGTTAGCAACCTCCTCCTTCAGAGCCCATACATTTTCCAAAATTAGCACATCTACATAGTACAGATTCTTAATAATTTCAATATTTATTTGGATAAGAAGGAGGATGAAGCAAAGTTTCCTCATCAATAAAATGGTCCTTATCAAACACTATGTTTTGGACAGGAAAATAACATCAGCCTTAGATGGAGTTAATACTGGTGTCAGTGACAGGCTGTTACTGTCTCTAATTTTTATAACCCCAGCCCCTTGATTATTGAGTCTGTCTAGACCAATTTTTGAATCCTTCAGTAGTATGATTAAATCTTGACTTACTGCAGAAAATTGTCTGATTGGGGTAACAATTTCAAAGGTGTTGGCTTCTTAATCCCATAATTGGATAATGATGGAAAGAGAACAACTCCTGGGATATTTCATGGGGTGAAAATGTAATTATGTTTGAACTTATGTCATCAATTACCCCAGTGGAGTCAAAGTCCAGCAATATTTTATCACAGGACAGTAAGGACAAAACCTCTGCTTGTGGGGCATCTAATTAGGTGAATGGAGATTAGTCTCTAGACATCTAATAGAGTCGGGAATCCCTGAGACCTATTAATTGTATAGAAAGATCTATTGGAGTGGGGTATTATCCCCCAAAAAGCTATGATTTTAAGCTGATTTGTATTTTCTATATTGTGAAGTTTATCAGAGGACAGACTTATAGATTTTTTATTTTTTACTCTTATTACCATTTTGAGTCCTACTTTTGGAGGAGAAGGGCAAGCATTGAACTGTTTATCCCACTTCTGGTGCTAACCATATTGTAAATTCCACCATAAATTATCTCAGGATGATTAATATGGTTGTAACTACTGCTCCACCAAGTGTCTCCCAGGTTCCTTTTAATGTTTTATTTTTGTGCTTTTAATTAAGTCTAGGAGGTTTGGAAGGAAGAAAAGGGAGTGAGAATGCTCGGAGAAGTCAATGCAAAGTCAATAAGATATCTCACTCAAACCAAATCAGAACCAGGTTTGTTCCACCTGCAATAAAACATAGATGACATTTATATTAAAGAGGTTTTGGAATAGTGTCCTGATGTACTTTTATTTTATTTCTTTATAGAAACAACTGGACATAATACTCCAACAAAAATATTCAAATGAATGGACAAACAGTAACAAATAAAAAAAGTCTGTATATCAAGAAAGCTCAAAGTCTGATGAAGGAACCAAGAATTCTGAAACACCGATCTACAACTTTACATGAGGGCACATGAGAAAATTGGAAAAGAGAAACAGACAATAAAAGAAACGAAAAGATCCACATTGGTTTTGAATATATTTATTTGAGCTTGAGTGAGATATCTTATTGACCATGGTTGTAACTACCCTCTAAAAATCTGAGTTCAAACAGATTCTAAAGCCTGCTAATATATATCTTTCAGCAATAAAACAAGCTATAAAATTGTATATATTAGTACTAGATAAGGCCACAATGCTAAAATTAAACCAGTTTCTTAAAGATATTCAATAAATATCCAAAACTTTTACAACAGTCCAAATTTATGGATTTCCAGAAGCCATGGCTCAGCCTCAGACTCTTCAGCAATGATTTGCTTCCAAGGGTGCTCAAATTTCAAAAATCCAAAGACTTTATGGAAACCCCTTTGAAAAGCCTTTAGGATTTCAGTTTTCCCAAACCTTTAGAGAATGGAGGTCTTCTCCAAATTTCTGAAGGTGTTCTGGTCAAATGGACAAAATCAAGATCAGTCCCAATAAACAAGGAACTTAAAATTATAAAAGTGAAACAATACTGCACTCTTAAATGTGTTCTTGAGAGTAATTAAATAACAATGAAAATCAGAATGTTATGATTGAATATTAAGAGGAATTAAAGTAATAAATTTAAATAAACTGTGAGGTCTTAAAATTCTATAAACTTATGATCAAACAGTGCCAAAACCAGTATTACTCAACACTAAAGACTAGCTAATTAAAATAATACAATAGGAATATATACTGATGTAACCCTTAGGTTAGAATAAAACTAATCAAATAATTGCTAATACTGTATACCAGTATTGCTGACATTACTGGTATTACAGATCTTTATTAAACAAGGTAGTAAAGAATGGTTCTGATAAATATACATGTGCTGGTGGCTAGTCAAGGTTTTCTAATGAGGTAAAACAAGAGCCTCATTCAATCCAACTTCCTAGCACCTGAACAAAATTGGTAAAATTAACTCCTTGTAAAAAACTTGTAAAAGAGAGTATCCAACTACCAAAAATCTCCAAAAGTAAAGACTATGAAAATAATAACTAAAAACAAGACTAAGGCACCTTTCACTTCATATCTACAAAAGCCAGAGATAAAAAAGAAAACAACTTTGCTTCTTTATATTTCAGCAGAGGCAGCTCAGCGTTAAAAATGGCTGATGAAACCAACAAGACACCAGCGCATGTGTACTTTATGTCCAGACCTCAGATCATGTGATCAGAGCATGTGAAAAACAAATTAAAATAGGGCTAGATATTGAAAACTTAGCCTTGGGGCTAAGTTAGCATTACATGGTGTGCTAAATTAGCTCTGAACCATTGGCACACTATATTCAAAGGAACAACCCAGGGCTAAACCTACTGAATATAGCATGCAAAGGAAACAGTACAAACAGGGCAGGGAATGCAGGCAAAAATAGCCAGAAATAAGACAGCTTTGAATATGGCAAACAGGAAATGTCAAAATGCAACAGCAGCTCAGTGGACACAGAGGTGGAGGAAGGCAGAGCTGCAGTAGCAGGCCAATGTAGTGATAGTAATAGAGAGTGTTGCACAACAATAGCAACAGTCAATGCAGGCCACACACAGCAGAACTATGCTGCACAAGTGACAGAGTTAACCAGGAGGAAAAAACATTAGCCTGGTGCTAACACTTGCACAGGGTTAATGCATAAGTCCGGGGCTAAGGTTTGCAATATTCAAGCTCATATTCAAATGAGCCTACTAAGGCAATCCGTTGGCAAACAGCCACATTAGCATCTCATTATGACTTGCTTTGCATGCACTCCCATGTAGTTGCCTTATAATACTATATGAAGCACACAGCTCCATCTGTAGGGCTGGCAGGAACTACAGATTGGTAGCTGCAGGCTGAGAGTGCACACAGCTCCAGCTGTATGTCAGACCTGGGAAACAGTTCTGCTGCTGCAGGCTAACAGTGCGCTGCAGCAGAGATCATGGATCCCAAGGGAAACAATCACGCACTTAGAGGTGCACCTCTTAAGTGTCCCTGATGTCCAGGGACAGCCTTGATGTGACCTCCCAATGTTCCACTGTCCCTCAAAAAGGCTGTGGATACATAACAGAACAGAGGAAATCACAACAGAATGCAAACATGAATGTGACATCTATGTTCCATCCGGTACATGTAGTGATTCAGAAATTACTTTTAGTTTACAAAGTGTCTGACTGAATAGAACCAGGATTTAAGATATGTCCCTGCCTTGGTGTGGCAGTCTCTAAGAGATGTACGATTGTCTGTGAGGCATAAGGCAAGGGAGCAGACTTATGCCTAGTAGCTAGTCACCACCCATCCATGAGCCCTGATCACCAATACATATCATGGTATCATACAGCAAAGTGTCCTGGGCGTGTATGCAATGGTTTCTATAAGTTCTGTCTTTAGGCTTCCTGAGGTGTAACAGCTTGAGAAATGAGTTTTGTATTTAGCCAGTTCAGATAGACACTTTCAGATTTTATGTCATTTCAATGTATTTATTTTTGATTCAAAACTAAAGTAATTGAAATGACTTACAAGTCTGAATGTGTATACTTGAAAGGCTCCAAACAAAACCCATTGCTCAATCATATAGCAAAGTCCCTGGTACTCTAGAGACCCCTGCCCCGAATCCTGATATACCATTTGCCACTGCAACATATCCCTCATAGATTACTGTGACAGCACTCCCTCTTCACGATCCCCAATGTTCCTGTATGCCACTTAAGCACATACCCTCAGTTGAATGCAGCCTTTTAACAGTACTCCCTCCTACATGAACCCACAAGTTCCTCATTCACCTCTTAAGCACAAACCCTCATTCAGTGCCATGACAGGAATCCCTGTTCCTTCACGATCTCCCATTTTCCCATTTTCTACATATGTAAAATCCCCATTCAGAGCTGTGATAGGAATCCCCAACCCAGAACCCCGATGTCCCTTTCCACCAAATATTTTATTTTATTTTATTTATTTATTTATTTATTTATTTAAACATTTGTTAACTGGGAAAGGCACACTGAGCGAGGCTCGATTACAGGTGAGATTCGGGGCAGGGAGTGGAGGAATATATTACCAAGAAACAAAAAGCCACATTACAATGAGGTTTACAAGATGCAGCTAGTGAGCTTTTAGGCTGTACAATAACAGATACATAGCTACCAAATACAGGTGTATTACAAGTAGACAGTGGCTTGCAGCAACAAGGTCAGTGCATTTGTGAGGTAATAGCATTGTGGTGGCATTATTCAGTGGTAAGGAGGGTGGAGCAAGAGCAGGCTCAAGTGTGACAGTGATGAGGGTGAAGAAGCTGAAATTGTTGTTTGCAGGCAAGGTGGGAGGAGGAGCTCAGCCTGGGTGGGAGATTGTTTCATAAACTGGGAGCCGAGAGAGAAAGCAGCTTGGCTAGCTGACGTAAACTGGTCGAGGCAGGGTGAAGTATCTTCCATTTCTGTGCCTCAGTTCATAGGGGCAGTGAGGGTCTGGAGAGACTGTCCATTAGATAGGAGAGAAGCATGTTAAAACAAAATTTAGATATGAGAAAGAGCGAGTGCATATAACGCCTGTGTGACAGTGGGTGGAGGTTATGAGCGAGTAAACATCACAGTGGTGAGTTTGAAGGGGAAAGTTTGTTGCAAAATGACAGAAAGAGTTTAGAAGGGTGTCTAGTCTGGACAGGGCAGTTACAGCAGCAGTGCTATAGACCACGCTCTGCATAGTTGAAAATGGGGAGGATTGCTTTATATAGGATTTCCCATCTGACTAGTAGTGGGAGTGAGTCTGTTGGTACAGCATCCCAAGTTTGGGGCATAATTTAGAAATGGTTGCATTGATGTGTGTAGAGAAGGATAGCTGTGATCCAATCAAACACCCAGGTATTTGTATTTAATTACCTGTTCTAGAGGGGAGCCATCCATCAAAATGATAGGGAGGGAGGTTAACTGTTTAGTTTTTGCACAGTACCAAAAACCATGGAGACTGTTTTGGAGGTTTTACTTTCAGCTGGTTTAGTCTGAACCATTTGCTGGATGCTGTTGAAGTCATTTTGGAGGGTAGCTTGAGCTTTTATAGTGATGGACAGAAGTAAAAGAGGATAGTGTCATCTATGTATATGTATAAGCAGGATTTAGAGCTGGAGGAAGGAAGGTCATTAATGAAGAGGGCTAAGAGAATGGGATCAAGGACTGAGCCTTGCAGGATGCCCACCAAGATGGGTGGTGGGGGAAGCTACGTCAGCAATTTTAACTGATTGTTACCTGTTAGAAGCATGACTTAAACCATTGGACAGTGATGGGAAAACTCAGCTGCTTCTAGTTTCTGTAGGAGGGAGGGGTTGGATATGGAGTCAAAGGCCTTAGCCAAGCTGACAAAAACAGCGACAGTTAGGAGTCTTGGTCAGATGCTGTAAGGATGTGGTTTGTGATCTGCAGGAGGGAGGAGATGGAGGAATGTTGATTTCTGAAGCCTGACTGGTGGGAGAGACTAGGTTGTTGTTTGTGAGGTATTCCATTAGTCTGATGTGAACTAGGGATTCCTGGAGCTTGGCTAGAGCTGGGAGGAGGGAGATTGGCCTGTAGTTGCCAGGAAGAATAGGGTTGCTGCCTTTGTGGAGGGGATTACACAGGCTCCCACTTGGCTCTTGTCTTGTATTTTGTTTCTTTTCCTCATAATGCATTAATTTGCACTAGCCACTTATCCTTACTAAATAATTGTATAATAATTGTTGTTTATCATGATGTACTGATTGTTTTTCAGCCTCTCATTAATTTTACTTTCCTATGCCACTTTCTTTTTCACCAATGATGTCTGTATATCCACTTTGTTCACCAATATCTGTATATCCACACGGCTTGTACTCATTGTAAACTTGGTCACTACCTCTGTAACTGCCGCCTAGTGGCCCTGGGTCAGGTTTTGAAAATGTCTCCTGGATCAGTGCACTTACCTGTTACCAAAGACTTAAATAAAATACATAGTTTCCATGCCTGTGGGACTCTTTCTGAGGAAAAAAGAAAGGTTTAGTATGTGGGTGAGGAGCTTGTTGATGGCAGTAGCTGAGATCTGCAGGAGCTTTGGGTGGATCCCATCAGGGTAGATTAGCAGTGTTAAGTGATCGGAGGCTTTTAGGCCTCCTTGGTCAGAGATGGTGGGGAAATGGAAATTGTTGTTATTGAGGGTAGGGAGGGGTGGAGATAGATGGGGAGGCCCATTTTGGAGGGTGCAGGATGTAAGAATTTGTTGATTGTGTCTGCAGTGCTGGTAGGGTCTGTAGTAGGCTGGTCATGTTTGCAGAAGTAGGGGTACCTGGTTGGGCTGGTGGGTCAAAAGAGAGAGTGTCTTTCCAGAAATTGGAGGGTTGAGCATTTGACAGTTGTGACTCAGCCTATTCTATCGTATCAAACATTTACTCACCACAGAATCTATAAAGAGACTAGTACAAACCACTTTCCTACCCGTACTCGTTATGCGATTTCTCTACAATCATTGCCCTCTCATAGCTCTAAATAAACTTGATACCTTTATCACCAAGCCCTAAGATTCATCTTTAACCTGCCTTTTCGCACCCATCACTGTCTTCTGTACCAAATGGCGGGTTGGCCTCACTTTCAACAAGGAGAAAAAGAACACTCATTTGGTTCTATAGAGCTATCACAGACAAGCTCCTGCATATATTTCTAGCCTGTTCAAACGCGTGCCTCTGGCTCCTATGGTCTCAGACGTTATGCAACTCTTTGCTTCCAAGTGCCCAGAATGAAAACTAACCTTGGATTGTCCACAATTAACTACGCGCTTCCTTCACTTTGGAACACTATGCAAAGCACATTCAAGCTTATCTCACTTCGAGCCTTCTCTCCTTCAAAGCCCTGCTAATCGGTATTGCGGGAACCTTGTGGTTGCTATAGGTAATCTGTCCTTTCATTTATTGATGTCTCCGCTCTAATAATTGTTAGTATGTCATCCTCCTTCTTCCTAGATTCCAGTAGACACACTCCCTCCCCACTCCATGGCTCTCACTCCCTTTCTCTGCCTTCACATATCCACTCGCAGGCCCCTGTCTGTTTACAGTTTCTACCTTCCTTTCCCTTTACCCTATTTGATATTGTTTTTTGCATATGTCTAATTGAGAGTTCCTTGACGGACTCAAGTATTTTACATCCGACCTTGTACCGCAATATGCTGATGTTACAATCTTTGTATTACTATGTCTGTGTATTGGTACTGTTCCATGTCCAGGACCACTTTGAAATGAGCTTGCTCAATGGTGTTGATGCCTAGTTGAATAAAGTTTGATTTGATTTGATTTGATTTGAAGTAATGCTTTTGGTTAGCCTTATGGCTTTGATGTAGGCACTGTGGTGTATTATAGGCTTGCCTGTTTTGGGGATGGGGAAGGACTTGAGAAAAGACCAGGTTTGTCTCTGGCCCTGTACTGTGCCAGAATGTTTGCCAAGATCCAATTGTGGTGTTGCTTTTAATTCGGTCTTTTCATGTGGGGGCATGGGAGTTCCAGGCTTTGTTGAAGATGTTCAGGAAGCTGTTGAGGCAGAGTTGACATCAGAGGCCAAGTACACCTGTTGCCAGTCAGCATGCCTGAGGCTGGCAGGTAGAGATGCAGTGTCCAGCACATTTAGAGGATGTGTATTTAAGTATTTGAGAGTGGATTTTGCATGTGGGATTTCCAGATTCAATATGTTACACAGTGGTCGCTAGTGTTCTGGTGAGGGTGCCAGAAGAAGTAATCCTGTGTGGGTCGGAAGAGAGAATCCAATCTAATAGATAGTGGTTTTGGAGTGTGGGTTATAGTGGGTGGGTTCACTTAGTAGCTGGGTAAAATTAAGGGACTCTATTTTGGAGATGTGGGCCTTGGAGGAGGGGCTAACTAGTCCAGGTTGAAGTCACCTAGGAGGACCAGTTTCCCATTTGGGGCTAAGTCTGGAATGGAGGCTATGGTAGAGACCAGTGAGTCATGAGCTAGGCAGGTAGAGGAGTAAAGTACACTAAGTATACCTTACAGACACTGTAATCCATAACCAAACCTCCTCCTCCTCCCTTGCAGCTCTTCTTGTACCACAGACACCTGCCTACGGACTACGCTCAGCAAACAAATTTCTACTTACCACTGCCAGGTGTCTTACTTCAAAAGGCTCTGGAGCATTTCACTACACCACCGTCCACCTGAACTCCTCCTCCTGCCCAGAGGCAGGCTAACTCCCACCCAATCTTCAAAAGAACTATATCGCCACCTATCCTGGGACCCCACATGCTGCTTTGATCCTACTTAATGCCTCACAGCTAACCAATTCTATTTCTACCAAGAAACTGTTGCACTTCTAAACAAGCTTTGCTATAAAATGTCTTTATAGATGCCACTTAGCCCAGTTTCAGTTGTTATTTGTATGTACTAATGTTGCTTTTATCTCTGCATAGCTATATGTATTATCTTGAGTACTGTCTGACTTGATCTGTATTCTAACCTACCTGTACTATATACTATGTACCTGTACTATGTACTATGTATTGTATAATCTCATGTCATTTTATGTATGTATTCTCCCGGTCGTGTTTGAAAATAGTCAACTTTGCTAGTGCACCTAACCCAGTTAACAAAAACTAAATAAATAAAATAAATAGTGGGAGAGAGTTTGGTATGGTGAGTTTGGCCAGGAGAAATTGGTGGGAGCCAGGGCATGCTTCCTTGAAAGTGGCTGAGCATGTGAGGGGCTATTTGGAGTAAATGGCTACTCCTCCAACTTTCTTGCCACTGTCCTGTCTGAGCAGGAGTAGCTTGGTAGACTGATGGAGAAATCAGGGATCTTGGCTGAAAGCCAGGTTTCCATCAGGCACAGGATGTCCAGTGACTGCTCAGTCATCCAATATGTTAACTGGTCCACCTTGGACAGGAGGCTCCTGATGTTAATATGAGCTATGAGAGACCTTGTGGGAGCTTAGGGGTGGGGGCTTTTGAGGGGCCTGGGTTGGGTTTGACATCCCTGAGAGGAGGAGGAGGATGAGAAGGAGGAAAGTAGGTAGCTGGAAGCTTTAGCCTCCTGTGTAGAGGATGGCCTTGTGGAGGGTATGGCTGCCCTGACCTGGCCAGCAAAGTATAGCATTAGTGATGGAAACATAGCACCCATGCCCATTCACTGGTGGTCGAGTGACACTCTACCCCAGCAGATTATGGCCATCATCCCATGCTGTGACAGAGCCAGCACCAGCACAGCCCTCTGCACACCTCTGTGGTTAATATTAATATTGACTGAATTAAACAGAGTGCTGTACTAAATACTGTACACTATTTAGCACAGCACTCTATGACAGTTCAGCCAGAGCCAACTGCAGAGGGCTGTGCTGGTGCAGGCTCTGTCAAGGCATTGGGGTGACTACAACCTGCTGGGGTGGGGGGATGGGGCCACCAACCACCAGTGAATGGGCATGGGTGTTATGTCTGGCAAATGGGGACATCAGGGTTTGGGATGGGAATTACTGTCATGGCTCTAAATGGGAAATTTACATATGTGGCAAATGAAAAGATGGGGGTCGAAGGAGGAGGATTCCTGTCATGGCTTGTGGGATTTTAAATAAATGGCAAATGGGATATTGGGGGATCATGATGGAGGGAGATTCCTGTTGCAGCTCTGAATGTGGGCTTTTAAATAAGTGTTGAATGGGGAACTCATGGGTTTGTGTAGGGGAATACTGTTACTGGTTACATTCAACTGGGGGTATATGCTTATGGGGCAAATGGGTCATCAGGGATCATGAAGGAGCATTAGACAATGGGTTGCATCCCTGAGGTGCTTTGTGCAGTCATGCAATGCTGCTATATCCATGCCCACTCCTCCTTCCTTTGCCCTGGGTTACCGCATGCTTTTCAACAATGGTATCTGGTGCCGTGCAAGTTGCACTACCGACTGTAGCATGGAGCTATTGTTTTGAATATCCTGGTCACCATATGCATGGCCTGCCCTCGGGTTGGTCCCCACATATATTATATTTTAGCACCGTGCTAACATTTTGCACTGGCGCTTATTTGCACATTTGAATATTGCAGTGGTATCCAGTGATATTGGTAACTGCAAATGAGTGACTGTGTTAATAGTGACTTATTTGCAGTGCCTGACATTTGAGCTACCCTTTAAGGGTAGCATGGGAAAAGTACAGCAAGGATAGGGATAAGCAAGGGAGGATTACTGGTTGTATAGGACAGTGACCGAAAGGGAAGGATAGGAAGAAGATTTGTGTTGGGTAGTGCAGGGTACTGCTGCCTAGTAGCCAGCCATGTATTGTGGTGGTGAGTGGGCTAGCTTTGGTTCAGCACAGGATTTGGGGCTGGGGAGGGGTACATTTTTAGCTTGCATTTGATTTTTAATTTTGGAGGACTGTCACCCCTCTCTGACATTCACCTCCCTGAGATAGTAATCTAAAATAAAGTGGTGCGGGGCAGCCTTACATACATGCTTGTTTTGGTAGCTAGATGTGGTGTTACCAATATGTGTGCATTGGCGATTTGCTTTTTAGCTGTAATGGCGATCGCTGTTTTGTGATCACCATTATGACATGGAACCTATTGAAGCTAGATGCAACTGCTGCACAGTTTCAGTGGTAATGGTTTGCACCTGGTGTAATGTTTTGAATATCTTGCCCTATGTCTTAAAAACAATATGTTTTTTAATTCAAGTGTTAAACTTAACATTAGTGAACTGTATTATTCAGTTGTCTTATTGTTTAAATTCCTTTCAAAATTTTAATCCATAGCTGAATCACCGACTGGGATATAAAATAAGCCAAAATGCTTAAGAAATACAGAATGTTCCATATAGGTTGGTTTTCACATAAACCAAACTTAATAAGGCTAGTAAAATTGTGTAAAACCAGCCAATATAGCTTATCGATACACTAACCCAAAACTAAGTCACAAAAATTAACTTCTATGTGGTACAGACTGTGGGAAAAGAAACTGGTAACCAGCTCCTAGTAAAACCAATAAACTGGTGAAACTGGTATTAAATCAAGACTAAAACTGATTCTGAACCTCTACATTCACCTCTGCAGGATCTACTGAGCCAGAATACCCTGTTCAACTCCAGCCACCGTGGACTCCTTAGACTGGATGTATTTTGGATGGAGCAGCTGGGCAGAAAACAGTAAAAACAAGTGACACAAGAAAGCCTGGAAAGGCTCTGTACAGTGCTTACTTCACCTAAACAGCCCAAAATGGCCAGATTAACTGTGGTGCACAGGCAGCGGTGGCATACCTGCAGTAAGCATAAATAAACCTCTATAGAGCCCTGCTCCTGATGCTTCTCCTCAGCAGCATAGTGTACAGTCACAGCTTCTCCCACAATCCAACAGACAAAGGAAGTAGCATCCTGATTTACTAGTTGTGTGCCCTATAATCTTTTTAACAAAGAATAACTTTAAACTGTGAGTTACTATTATGAAAATTCTGGCAGTTAACTGAGAGTCTGTGATGACTTTCAATTTATTACAGCAATTTTGAAAGCTCATTATGCGTATGAATGTTAATCATCTGTTGGTCGTGACCTTGGTAATTTAAATATGTACTGAGGACATACAAGCACAAGTGCTGTATCATATCCTTGAAAAAGGGCCACACTTCATAATAGTTTTAACTGCAATGAAACAAGATCTTTAAAATATTTATGTATATAGTGACTGCCTAACAGTACTGGTTATAGCGGTAATGAGAACTATGGACTTGAAAAGCATTATAATTGATGCAGAGTATTTTGCAAACCTGTAGGTGGGATTTTAAGAGAGTGTATGCAGCACTTGCATCTGTGTTTTGGATGCATGCTGCATCCACACAAATACACTGAAATGTCTGTGTCCTGTTCACAAACATTTGAACATATTAGCAATGATCCTGCTGTTCACAGCAATTTCTGCCCCAACTGTGGGGTTGGTTGCATCTGTTTTCAGATGTAACTGCAGAATTCCATTCTGGGAGTTAAACCAACTTTTCTTGGTCTAATGGACAGGACAGATTTTGGCAGCTGTGTCTGAAAAGTGGACACAGTGCTTTGATAATCCCCTGTTTTGAATGGATGTTTTGTTTTTTGCTGAAGAAGTCATCAGTCACAAGACCACAAAATGCTGATGTGCTGTATATAGTGCTCATTAAATCTGTAAGATATAAGTTTTGTACACAATAAAATTCAAAACTTTTGAACCTATGAATGGGTCATTACTCCACTATGTTGTTTAAAGGAGTTCTACAGTCAAAATCTGAAAAACATGTATTGTGCAGTGTTTTGATTTGTGTGCAGTGCTGGTGAGTCCTTCCCTTTGTTTGCTATTAGGAGTTTTTTTTCTAAATTTGCCCACTAGTTTTCAGGTCTCTGGGACTCCATGTTTGCTTGGTTTATTGCTCTTCTTTTTCTTGAAATACCTCCTGTTTTATGTGACAGTGATGCACCTAGAATCAGTGACTCAGTGAGGAAAAGTACTGAAGCAGTAATCTACAACGTCTGGTCAAAGCTGCAACAACAAATACACGTGGTCAAAAACCATGCAGTCATAACAGTACCATATGGTTTCAGAGTTGAGTATTCTAATCTAGCACAGTTTTTGACTGTGCAGTTTTGTAGTCACTGCACGGCATGGTTATTGACAGCACTGTTTTTTGCCATACAGTCTTGATATAGTGCCAGGATCCACAGATAAGATCCTGATGTTCTGGCCTCAGCAAAATAAATGTAATTCAGTATTCTGTTGTCTATAGTACAAGTCACATTAAACTGTTCCCTCAGCTCACTGGTGTAGCATCGTTCAATGAGTTTCCTAATCTGTGCAGGGTTTAATTCAGTGAATTAATAAGCGTTTAGTATTGGTTTGCATCTAACTGTTATGAACTATAAGCTTTATTTTCTGCTGAGTGCTCATGGAGTTTCATTTCAGAAGGCAGACTAAACAACTCTTAAGGAATGCTGACATTTATAAACAATGATCTTAAGGAATGCTGTGATATTTATAAACAATGCCATGAAT
This sequence comes from Neoceratodus forsteri, assembly GCA_016271365.2. Classification (NCBI taxonomy): domain Eukaryota; kingdom Metazoa; phylum Chordata; order Ceratodontiformes; family Ceratodontidae; genus Neoceratodus; species Neoceratodus forsteri. The sequence continues at coordinate 1,550,054,717 of CM057453.1, read as the reverse complement.
GTAGCTACTGCCATTTCACTAAACAGTTACATGTGAGCTGAATAGGCAGTGAAGGATGGTTGGAAAAGAATTGAAAGATTCAAGTGTTTGAGTTGTGAATCCAGTAGCAGCACAAAAACAATTCTATACCAGTGAGTTGATGGAACAGTTTAATGTGACTTGCACTGTATGTGTGTGCCTAGGTCTAACCAGCAGGAGTAAATGTTTTGCTTTTAAAATGTTTCATTTAATTAAGTTACACACAACTATATAAAGCACAGAAATCATCCCCTGTCATCATTGTTATAATTAATAAAGATTGTAGCTGTTTTGTTGCAGAATGATCTACTCAATTAACCCTCAGGTGATTGCTAAACTGTAAATGTAGCCTTCAGTGCTTAATGGATAAGGAAATCTATTTAAGCATACAGCTCTATTGTTGTAAAATTGGCTCTAAACCAGTGCTTGCTGACTCTATGGTCCCAAATTCATCACTGTCACATGGGACAGGAGGCATTGTAGGCAAAGAGGAGCCATAAAATATGCTAACGAGGAGATCACCAGGGTCCATAAAACTATCAGGCAAATTTAGAGAACTTGTATTACCAAACAAAGGGAGGACACCAGGACTACACGCAACAAATCAAAACATTCTGAACAACAGAACTTTCTGCAGAGTTTGACTGGAGTACTCCACTGACAGGATCCTTGCATCTGCCACTTGTGGGGAATGAAAATTCACATCATACAGTACACTAATGATTTTGTTTGTACAGTATATAGCTCAAATAATAATGGCTCCAAATTACAATGTTAATGTACCCTAAGTTGCTAGCATTTTGTCAAGTTCCCTGTCCAGTCATGTAGTACTGATGCCCATGTTTGTCCAAGTACATGCTCTAAGCATTCTTAAGATAATGTTTCCCAGAGCAACTTTCTACTAATAGAGTCAAAGGTTAATTCAGAGCCATGAAACAAAAATATAGGTAAATCTATTTTATTTGTTTTTATTTTTAAATATTTATAACCTATATGGTATTTAAAAATTTTGTATCATGGATCTGCCCTCACAAAACCATTTTGGCTTTCTGTATTTGCTGTTCTTGTAAGCCCATTCCATTAATCTCTGTAATAGGATTTTAGTAACATTTTTGAATGTACCTTATAGGCTAAATGGCCTGTACATAATAGATTCCTTGACTGGCCCTTTTTGTGTATCAGAACTATAATGCTACCAGTCAAAGGATGTTGGTAGTTCCACATTGTATTTTGAGTTAAATATATAGTTTAAGACAGGCAGCCATCATACAAATGTTAACTTATAAATATTCACTACACTTTTGTGTTGCCTTGTTCCTTTCTGCCTCCATTATTTCCCTTTAAATTTCACCTTAGTTATAAAATGTAATATATGTAGAAACATGTCCATGTCTTCTTTAGTTTTCTTCTATTCCTTGTATCTTGGCTTCTTGTGGATTTTGAAAAAGTGTTATAAAGTGGTTAACCCAAACTTCTGGAGTAATATATTCATTCAATTTATTAGAATAGTTCACATATCCTTTGTTTCAACTGACCAGATAATTTGGAATTATTTTGCTCAACTGTTTCTTTTAGGAGACAGTATAGTGTACTGTTAAAGGGCACTGGTCTGCAAACCTGGAGACCTGGGTTTGAATTCCATCAGCCCCACTTGAATACTGTGTGAGCCAGAGCAAGTCACTTAACTTTGATGGGCTCCTGGTCACACCTCTGAAAAGAAGCTCTGGCTTAGTGTGCCTTTCCTGGTTAAACAATTTCCCTCTCTTAGTGTACTCCATAAGGTACTCTGATACTTGAAGTGTTCTCTACCAATAGCTTTCTATATTCCTTCTTTTAGTTGAGAAGTCTAATGTTGTTCCTTCTTTTGTTCTTTATCTCTCAAAAATGTATTTAGTGAGTTTTTCCTTTTGTACTTTACATTTAACCAACTCTCTGTGGTTTCTTTTCTTCTAACTGAATTATAAAAACATTAAGATATAACTATATAAAATTGATTGCATTTTACCAAGATCTGGTTTTGTTTAATTTAATAACTATTGTTATGTTTCTTAACCAGATATGAACCTAGAATGCACATTAGTTCCACTGTTGTATTATTGACCCACATAATTTGTGTTTTTATTGTATATGGTCATAGTAGTACTCTTTGCCCTTTTTCCTTAAAGTTTATCTACTCAAGCAGTATGCTGTATATTAACTTTACTGGCAAATGCTATGTTTCTGGATGGTAAATAATTGCAAATCTAAAATACACAGTATGTAAGAGCTTTCAAGTTGCACCATGATAAATTGAAGGTGAAGTTTCCATTTGGCCCAAGGAAGTATAATTGTCAATCTTGTTCCACTTGTTCCTCCATTCAGCAAATATTTTTAGCATAATACATGTGATTATGTTTTATTTAAACTTGTAGTTTTATCTAATAATGCTGTTTCTGGGCTCAAATAATCACTCAACGTCATATAAATCATAAACTCATTAAACAAATTATCTACATGTCCATCTTTTTCATGGTACTTACCAAATCTTTTTTAATATCACATTTTTATCTTCCACTGCCAGCAGTGCTCAGTGCCAATAGTATCAACCATCCATGCTCCATCCTCCCCTCACTTGTTGGGGTCATGCAACATGGCAATGGGGATGGATTTTTGTATTTTCCTGTTGCATTTTTGACCCCAAACCCCACACCTGAGGATGCTGGCATGGAGGACAAATTCCAGGCTGCAGATGTGCTAGCCCACATCTCAGCCAAGAACCTAATGGCATTCTCCTCCCACACATTTAGTCTTATGCCATCACCAGTGCATCCACAGGTGATGGTAATGGTGTGTGTGACAGCCCTCCCCACTCAGAGGAGGAAAGAGGCCTATGAGATTCTCAAACCTCTTCCCCAGCCAGCCCCTGATGACCCAGGCTCATTCCCAAACCAGGGTCACTAGCAACATGGTGGTAGTTCTACCACTGCATTGACAGGCTGGTGTATTTACCAACACTGTCAATGTACTCTGCAAAGCCAAATCAAATTAATAAATTGGTGCACCTTTCCTCTTCCTCTATAATTTTAAAACAACCCTGTAGGCCACACAAGTCTAGCATAAAAATTATTTCACTAAATGCTCAAAGCCTAATTACAAAAATGGATCTACCAGTGGCAGAACAACTAGAACATCAGTATGATATTATAACTATTACAGTAACCTGGTGGCAGGACAGACATGACTGGGGCTGCAACTTAATGGATTTATATTATACAAACTGAATTGTAAAGACAGGAGAGGTGGGGAGTAGCAGTATATGCTAGTAATTTGTTAAAAAGTAGGTTAATTACTCCCATTGAAGACAAGGAAATTTCTAATATTGAGAGTATAGTGATTGAAATTCAGGGTAAGCTGAAAATATGATTGTTGGAACATGCTATAGTCTGCCTGGTTCAGATGATGAATATAATAAAAGCTGTTACATATAAGTCATGAAAGGTGTTTAGCAAACAAGGACATTATTGTTATTGTTGATTTTAATATCACATCTATCAACTGGGAAACTAAGAATTTCAATGGTCTTTTGGGGACCAATCTGCTAAAAACAGCAAATGAATGTGAGTTGGAGCAGCATGTGTCAGACCTGATAGGGTAAAAAATGTCTTAGACCTAGTATTAACTAATATCAATAATCGGTCAATATGCTGCAAGGTCTTGAAGCCTTTGGGCAACAGCGACCACTGTATGCTTCAGATTAACATTATAAAACAACCATTTATTACAACATGCAGTACCTTGTATTTTGATTGTAGAAAGGCCAACTACACAGCCATCATGGATGATCTGAATAAATGTGACTGGAAAAAGATTTTTATAATAAATCTACTGAATAAATGTGGTCTATTTTCAGAAATAAGTTATTGGATTGCAGGACAACTGTGTACTCAAAATGAAAAAAATGCAACTGTAGTAAAGGCAAACCCTAAATGGTTGACAGCAGACATTAAACAGAAAATAAATAAATAATCAGAAAAAGACTATACAGAAAAGACAACTCTGATCACTGTGAAAGCAACTTGAATAATTACAAGAAAAGTCTTTAGCACTGCAAGTCAGCTATTAAAAGGAGTAAACAGAGATATCAATTAACTTTGTCAAATAATAGAACAAACCCTAATGCTTTCTATGGGTACATTAATTTTTAAAATGTAGAAAAATGGTTGTGGGTCCACTCAATATAAATGGCATTCTTCCTGACAAACCTGAGGACCTAGCAATAGGGTTTAATAAATTCTTTGCTACTTCCCTAAACTCCCTGAATCTGATTTTGTTTTAGACAGCTTGGGCTATAGTTCTTATGAAAATTACCTTCATCTATCCCTTTACCTTGTTGCTAAGCAGCTTCCTGTACCCTTACCTCAGATCACACCAGAAACCAAGCATTGGTTCAGTATGCCTTTCCCAGTCACCAATTTACATATAGACACCTACTGAAGAAACAAGTCTAGACTCACTGTGCTGTGCCTTTCCCAGTCATTAATTTACATATAAACAAGCTTTGACTTAATAGGCCCTTCCTGATCACAAATTTTGCATAAGTAAAGAAATTCACTTGCATTATCCATATTTAGTTTGCTTCAGCTTTTCACATAACAGCCAAAACTTAAAATTTAAATATTGCTCATTCTCAGAGTTGACTAGGCCTCCCCTGAACAGTTTGGTCCTCCCTTGGGAGGCTGGCCTCACCATTAGAGAACCACTGCCTTAATATATATGAGCAGGGAAAGAAGCTAATTCAAAAATAATTCATTATAAAACCAGGAGAATTTTCATTTGGGCCATAAACATTTATTATGGTGAAAGTTTCTCCATTGTTTCATTTGATCTATTATATACCTGTCATTTTATTCACTATTGATCTAGTGAATCTGTACCATATCCTTCTTTATCATAATAGCCACCTCTCTAGAATAATTTTGATATGGGGCATTAACTCCCTTGCAGCATCTTCTACTATAAAAATTAAGTTAGTCAATAGAGAATGAGTTTCCTGCAACAAAATACAGTTGATTTTGTTGTTAGCTAAATAGATAAATTGTTTTCATTTTAAGCTGCAACTCTTGAATTAGAAGAGTGAAATAGTGAGCATCGAAATTGGTGGTGCTGCAAACAAGCCAGAGCAGACAAAGAAATTAACAGCATCCACCCAAACAGTCACACAGAGAAATGGGAAAATTGTGGTTACCACTCGTTATTTGTGATCATCTGTGTGCATGGTCACATAGCCACCAGAGAATCCTAATAAAAGTTTATGTTGAGTAAGGCAGAGGCAATAAAGGTTACGTTTTGCTTAGGAAACTCTAAGCTTCATCAGACAAACATCACAACCAACAGAGTACATTATAAATACAAGTAGAGATACATGCCATGGTGCCGCAAAACAGTGTGCCAATCAATTAACCATCATATTAATGAATTAAAACACATGGGAATCCTTGCATAAGGCAATATTTTAGAAAATGCTCCTACACAGGCTACCCAAGCACTTACTTATAAATATTCACATGTGTGTTCAATTATCCAAAGCAGGACAATATATTTACAGGAAGGCAGTATAGCGAGTGGTTTAAGGTCTCGAGCTGCAAATTTGGTGACATCCAGCAGACCAGACCTGGGTTTGAATCCCACAGCTTCCACTTGCATACTGTGTGACCCTAAGCAAGTCACTTAACTTCCTGTGCTTCTAGGTTGTACCTGTAAAAGCTTTCAGCTTAGTGTGTCTCACCTGGTTAAACAAATAAAAAAATATTTATCTAAATGGCTAACCCTAATACAATTCTCCTAAACATTTTATGTTAAAGTGACGCAATATTATATACAAACTTGCAAATTCATTCTATACTTAATATTTATTACCCTTTTGGAGCATGTATATACAGGAAGTCAAGGAGGTCAACTGAGCAGGATTTCTACTTTCTGTCACAAGATACAGTGGATGTTGTCAAACCTATGTTTCCTTTATAATTTTTTCTGATCTTATATAGTTAATAACATTATACAATTCTAGCTATCAGTAATACTGTTTTGGAGCATGCATAAATGGGAGGTCAGGGAGGTTAAAAAGCAGAGGTTTTACTTTTCAACTGAATCTTTTCAGAAATTCTTCCAGATTGATGTTATCATTTAAACCCATGTCTGATATTGCTTTGAGGCTATAAATACAGTATAATGACTCTCCTCTGCCCTATAAGTTTCCCTAAATCTCCTCTCTTAGGCCACAGTTTACTTTTCAATGCCTACAAATCTAATATTCTAGCATGTATTTGGATTTTCCATAACACGTCTTGAAATAGCATAAGTGTAGTCACATCTTTGCATTGCCCTTACATGTTCCCGTACTCAGGTTTTCAGCAGTTGTGTGGTGCTGCCACATAATACACTGCCACATTGGCATGTCAACAAGAAAACTACCCTTTACTGATGCATGTGATGAATTGTTTGATTTGATATCTGAATCATATATAATACTGCAAAATTCTTTGCATTGATGGATATATTCACAATATATACAGTTGCAACAATGAAATGATCTCAAAGGGGAGGGCAAGAACAAGCAGGCTTTTCAGCAATTGGTAACATACTGGGTGATACTATTTCCTTGATAATTTTGGACAAAGGTATACAATGTGGGTCCCTCTGAGGTAACGTGTACCAGATTAGGTTCCAATTTTAGAATATCACAGTTGTTCCTAATGATGCTGGCTATAGCATTTGCTTTTACTGACTGTGTAGTAACAAAAGACAGATTGGTGAGGCCACATTATTGCATGTTTTGGTGCAAGAGTTGATGACCTATCAATTTTGTCAACATTCTTAGCTTCGCGTAATACTGCTGCTGTCATAGCTGCATTGTCTGAATCTGTAGACATGTTCTACCCTTTTTGTGGAATTCACTGTTCTCTGTACAGTTACATTGGTTCTAACTAACTGGCCATTTGGTATATTGTGAGTCACATGGCCAGGGTGACAACTATTAGCCATCAATAAACTATTCCTGTCAGTTTCTTTTTGGTACAGGGTAGTACATAGATCACCATCAACATTTATGTATATTTGCAAATCCAGAAAAATAATTCACTTTGTCTCACTGTGTATTTAAAAATGAAAACAAAGGCTGGTAGTTTCCAGCCAGGACACACATTCAGTGAGCATTTCTTTCATCTCCTTCCAGAAGATGATAATATCATCTATATAGTGCTGCCACAAATCCAAAAGGGCAAATATGGATTTGTGGTGGTGCTATACAGTACCTGCTCCTCCCAGGAATCCACCCCAGATTGATGTAACTGGAGCCATGGTTGCTCCCATGGCCATCCCTTCAACCTGTCTGTAGAACTGATCTTGAATAAAACATATTTTTGTTAAGTACTTTAGTTAATTTCAACAAAACCAAGTGGGACACTGCACATTCTACTTCAGTTCTTTTTCAGATAGAATTATAGTGCTTCCAAACCATATTAATGGGTATGACAGTATACAAGGAATCTACATCCAGACTTGCAAATTAATCCCTTTCCATGGATACTGTAGGTCTTCCATTAAATTAATTACTCTCATAGAATCCCTAATATTGGATCTTAGTTGCAAAACTCATGGTTGCAAGATTCTAAGAACATGGATAACATTTCTGTTAGCCAGCCTTTCTCAGAGATATTGCCTACCTGGTGGGGACTCTGGATTGTTATGAGTCTTAGGAGTGTATATATCTATCTATCTATCTATCTATCTATATATATATATATATATCTATATATATATATCTATATATATATATAGATATATATATATAGATATATATATATATATATGTGTGTGTGTGTGTGTGTCACTGGGACTGCTGAATGAGCAACAGTTAATGCTTTTGTAGCTGGATTCTGATATATACACCTTGAAGAAACCCTCACTTAAATACTTGTCTATCTCCTCCTCATATAAAGCAGTATGGTTAATTGTTTATGTTCATAAAACATCACATCCTTTAGTTACCTTTTATTTGTGAGATATAATAATCAGTGTCCATGACAACTGTCTACTTCTTTGTCTGCCTGTATAATTACTACTTTGTTATTCATGCTACTTTGTCATTATCAATCAAAGATTTTAAAGCTGCCCTTCTGTGGTCATACAATTACTCATAAAACTTTTAATACCAGTTTAACAAAATGCTTTAAATCAAGTTCATATTTTTTCACAAAAAAGGAGACAATGTTTTATTAGGTGGACAGTATATAGAAAGGCACTTGAAATTATCTGGAGCCCTAGGCAGTCTATTAGATACCACATTTTCTTCTTGAAATATGGTTTAAAAAGGTTACATTTCTAACAAAATCATGAAGGTCAACAGTTGTTCTAAAAGTTTATGTTCACAGTCAGTGCAAATTACAAACTTTTACCAAGGATGCTAGTCTCTGCTGCTGTTAAAGTGTATTTTGAAATGTTTATATTAGGGATAATTGTAAGACAAGAGGGTGCATAACCTGTTAGTGGTTCATCAATCAGCATTTTGCTCTTCTTCCTCTGTCTTGCCAGGCCCCTCTCCATGTCTTCCTCCTCCTCTGTGTGGATTCATGCAATGTTCTTTAAGCACGTTTCATGAGATTGTATTGCAGAATGTTTTACTGTGTCTATTCTGAAAAACATCCTGCTCAGAACCATCAGTGCCCAAAGGACCAGAGGTATAATCCAAAATAATTCTATCAGGGTTAGTTTTTGAGTCCTCATTGCCAGTCCCAGAAGAACATTTTAATGTGGATTTAGGATGTATCTCCTGTTATTTGTTAGTTTGCCAATTGTATACTCGGTTAAATTTGTAGTCCATTTCATCCCGAATAAATTTCTTTTCTTCACTTTCTGAAGTTGCATGTCATATCTTTTCACCTTTTTCGTAACATTTGGTTGAATTTGATGAACTCATCAGGAGTGGTGTTTTCTTTTAAAGTGTCTCGATTTTGACAATGTCCTTGATAATGCATCCCGGCTGGGAATCGCATGCTCCAAAATCAGTTTTAAATTTTTATCGAAGCTTCCTCCCTATTATGCCTCCATTTTGACACACATTCTTGGTCCTCATTTCCAAAAGCTGATTTGTTTAATATCCTTAGACCTCATGGTACCCTTCCGACTTCCAGGTAAGCCTTAGAGTCACCTAGTGCCAGTGCATGAGTCACCCTTTGACACCACTCTTTTCCAACTGCTATATATGCTTTTAGGTGCCTGCACAGGGGTATTTGATGTGTCACTATTTTTATCTGTAGCCATAGATTCCAAAATAGGGTTACAATCCTGCTTTCAGTTTAGCAGCATTTCAGCAAAATTGACTTTGGCAGAACTTGTGGGGTTTGAACTTAGACCCTCCATTGTAGCAGAATTATTTCTGTAAATTCCCAATTTATACAGAGACTAGTCCGGAGCTACTGACACCCCAGTAGCAATAGGGATCTCAGATGAAAGAATATTTTCATAGTGAACAATTGCATGATGAGACAAACAAGTTTAACACTGGAGTAAAAAACCTGTGTGAGAAGTTTTATGTTCTTGTAATTGAACAACCAGTGGTCAAAAATGCAAGGCAACAGAAGAGTAAAATAGTGAGCACTGGGAAATTGGTAGTGCTGCAAAAAGCCAAAGCAGACAAAAATTAGAGAGCATCCACACAAACAGTCACACAGAGAAATGGGAAAATTGTCACATAGCCACCAGAGAATCCTAATAAAGGTTTATGTTTATTAAGGCAGATGCACCAAAGGTTATGTTTCACTCAGGAAACTCTGACCTTCATCAGAGAAACATCACAACTATCACAGTGCATTATAAATACAAGTAGACATACATGCCATGGTGCAGCGAACAATGAGCTAATCCATTAACCATCATATTAATGAATTAAAAACACATGGGAAACCCTGTGTAAGGCAATATTTTAGAACAATGCTCCTACACAGGTAATTCAGGCACTTACTTCAACAACTCAAACGTGCATTTGTGTCATCCTGCCCACATAATAACTGCCACACTGGCATGTTAACAAGTAAACCACCCTTTACTGCTATGCATGATGAATTGTTTGATTTAATATTGGGCATCATAAACTGATATGATATCAGGCATCATAAATAAGGCTGCACAATTCTTTGCATTGATCATGGATCTATTCACAGGAGTATATATATATATATATATATATATATATATATATATATATATATATATATATATATATATATATATATATATATATATATATATATCACTGGGACTGCTGGATGAGCAACAGTCAGTGCTTTGTAGGTGGATTCTGATATATACACCCTGAAGAAACCCTCACTTAAAACTTATCTATCTCCTCCTTGTATAAAGTAGTATGGTTAAATGTTAGACATTTATAAAACATTATATCTCTTAGTTGACTTTTTATTTCTGAGATGTAATAATCAGTGTCCATGACAACTATTGAGCCCCTTTGTCTGAATGTTTCACTACTATTTTGTCATTACTAGCCAAAAGATATTAAAGCTGCACTTTCTTATGTCATACAATTACTTGTAAACATTTAATATCAGTTTCCCTAAATGCGTTTAAATCAAGTTCACATTTTTTTACAAAAGGGAGACAATGTTTTCATAAGGTGGACAGTATGCAGAAAGGCACTTGAAGGTATCTGGAGCTCTAAGCAGTCTATTAGACACCACAACTTCTTAAAATATGGTTTTAAAAGGTTAAGTTACTAATGAAACAATGAAGGTTGACAGTTGTTCTTAAAAGTTAATGTCCACAGTCGGTGTGAATGATAAACCTTTACTAAGGATGCTAGTCTCTCTGCTGTTAAAGTGTATTTTGAAATGTTTTTAATAGTGGATAATTGTAAGACAGAAGTGGGTACACAACCTGTTAGTAGTTTATCAATCAGAATTTTGCTGTTCTTCCTCTGCCATGCCAGCCCCTCATCTTCCTCCTCCTCTGTATGGATTTGTGTAAGGTTACTTGAAGTGTGTTCTGCACAGACTACATTGCAGGATCTCTTCCTGTGTCTCTTCTGAAAAACATCCTGCTCAGAACCATCAGTGCCCAAAGGACCAGAAGTATAAACCAAAACAGTTGCATCAGGGTTAGTATCCAACAGGTAAACCACCCTTTACTGCTGCATCTGATAAATTGTTTGATTTGATACCTGGAATCATCTATAGGGCTGCAAAATTCTTTGCATTGTTCGATATATTCACAATATATACAGTTGCTAATGAAATGATCCCTCGGGGGTCAAGAACTAGCAGACTTTATAACACCTGGCAGCATACTGGGTGATACGATTTTAATGATTTTTGGATGACTTTACACAATTCTGGGTCACCTGAGGAAACGTGTGCCAGATTAGGTTCCAATTTTGAATATCCCAGTTGTTCCTAATGATGCTGGCTATAGCATTTGCTCTTACTGAGTGTGTGGTAACAAATGGGCAGATTGGGATGCCACCTTATTGCATGTTTTGGTACAAGAGTTGTTGACCTATCAATTTTGTCAACATTCTTAACAGCATGCATAATATTGCTGCTGCCACTTCTGCATTGTCTGAATCTATAGACCTGTATCACCTTTCTCTGGAATTCACTGTTCTCGTATAAATATATGAGGTTCTAACTAACTGGCCCTTGGTATATTGTGAGCCACATGGCTAGGGTGATAACTATTACCCATAAATAAACTATTCCTTTTGGTTTCTTCTTAGTACAGGTAATTTGCTACACACTAATATTTATGTATATTTGCAATGCAGAACAAATAATTCACTTTGAATCATTGTGCATTTAAAAAGAAAAAGGACTGGAAGTTTCCAGCCAGGACACAAATTCTGTGAACATTTCTTTTGTCCCTTTCAGATGATATATGTATCATCTATGTAGCCTGCCACAAATTCAAAAAGGGTAAATATGTATTTGTGGTGGCACTATACAGTACCTACTCCTCCCAGTAATCCCCTGCCAGATAGTCATCATTGGGAGCCATGGCTGCCCCATGGCCTTCCTCTGACCTGTCTGTAGAACTGATCTTGGAATAAAACATATTTTGGTAAGCACTTCTACAGCTCTTGGATTACTTGAGAATGTGAAGAGACTTTCATTAGTGTTGTATTCATCTTCTCTTCTATCTCACTAACCCTTTTTCACTGAGTCAGTTCTGATAGTGAGTTGCTGCAATTTTCTCCAAGCTCCTAGAAGTGCTAGAACGTTGAGCGATGGTTATGTAACAGAGGTAAAGTCATCTAAAATATATTTTTAAGTTCCAGCTTTAATTGTGTAAGCATCTCCACATTGACTTCAGAACCATTTCTAATTTTGGCATTGGGGTCCTCAGAATTTATATGATCTGATTCTGTCAGCACCTCTGTTGTCTGTGAGACAACATTTTCAGACACACCACCTTACATTAGCTTCCTGGGCCAGCTCTATTTCCCCATTAGATTCAGTGCTATCCCATTGTATTTTAGACATTAAAGTAGACATAGAAATTTCACTTGGCTCTGTTGCTAATAGACATTCACTGTCTGGTATACTTTCTTCTTCTTTGTCGGCTATCATGTACATCAATTCTTCCATTTTGGCTTTCTGGTTAGCTATAGAATCAGTGGTTTCAGTGAATTCCACTTCAAGTTCTGGTTCCAACTCCACCTTAGCTTCAGCTGCCATCAAATCAGTTTCTTCACTCTGGGGGTTCCTGAGACCTCGCAGATCAGTGGTTTTAAGGGTAAAGTTGGGAAAGTTAATTTTTCTGTTGCAATTGTGTTCATGGAGGATTGCCAATGGTGTAAACATTAAACTGCTTAGTGTTTTTTGTTTTACTTCTTAACCACTTTCCTCCTTTAATCACTGTATCTGTAACCTTACATTCTTGTAATTCACTGGTCTGCTGGACCTGCTTAGACATTCTGTTATGCTGGTTTCTCCTGTAAACTCTCAATACACCACTTGCATATCCTTTATCTTTTTAAAACAGTGTCCTGCTATCAAACAGCTCAAACAGCTCATGGTTGGTCCATTTCCATAATGTACTCAAGAAGGACTTAGCTAAGGCATGAGGGAAGTTATCGACATGTTCGCTCAGATCACTCATTCAGCAACAGGAAGAAAATAATATATATACTATCAAATCTCAGAAGGATAATATTAGTAATGACCCAATAGAAATAAAAAACATCTTTAAGAATAATTATGAAGATCTGTATAAATCAGAGCATTATGGTAATGATCAGGGCATTAAAACATACTTAGGCAAGTTAAATAACCCTAAGATTAAATCAGTACAGAATGCCATCCTAGAGATGAGTATTACAACCCAGGATATATTACAAGCTATAAAATCCCTGGCATCAAACAACACTCCAGGACCAGATGGAATCCTTGATTGATTTTTTACAAACAATACGTTTCAATTCTAGCAACTAAATTAAAAGAGGGGTTTGAAATTTTGAAGAAACCAATAGCCTGCCACAATCCTTTAAACAGGCAGGTATTCTCTTATTTAAAAAAAGATAAAAATCCAAGTTACCTGAGTCATACAGACACATTTTATTGATTAATATAGATGTCAAGATTTTAACATACTAACATACTAAAATGCCAGCAGAATAGGCCTAACTGTCTTTCACATCTGTTCGTTTGGTCAGCCCCCACCCTGGGAGCTGACATTGCTGCCTCCCTCACCTTCTCTGGCTTCTCCTTCCAGTTCCGGATATTCTCACTGCATTGGATTTTGCTTCCAGAACCCTTCCCTGTACCTGTCCCACCCCCTCTTGAACCCTCCACCATCTCTGCCTCCACCAGCCCCTAGGCAGTGCTGATTCCATGGCTCCACCACCTCTCAGTGAAGTAGCACCTCCTCCTTTCTCCCTGAATCTTCCCCTCCAGCTTCCACCCATGACCCTAGTGGCCCCTCCTCCTTCCTTCAAAGCACCCTGACTGTTTCTCCCTATTTACCCCTTCATGTACCTGAAGACCTCTATCATGTCCCCCGGTCCCTTATCTATTTCAATGTGTATATATTTAGCTCTCTTCGAGCCTCCTCTCATAGGTCCTGTCCCCAAGCCCCAAATCATTTTGGTTGCCCTCTCTGACCCTCTCCAGGAGTTTAATGCCCCTCTTTAAGTGTGGCCTCCAAACTGCACACAGTACTCGAGGTGCGGCTCACCAAGCAGTTATACAGAGGGAGTATCACTTCCCTCCTTCTGGAGGTGATCCCCTAGTGATGCATCCCAGCATCCTGTTGGCCTTGGCTGCTGCCCTCCTACAAGTCTCCGAGTTGTTCATCTTGACATCCACTACCACCCCAGGACCCTCTCAGCCATTGAGACTTGTCGCATCCCCCAGGGTGTACACTTGGCCTGTTTCTGGCCTCCAGGTGCAGTACCATGCATTTCCCTGCACTGAACCTCAGCTTCCACTTTCTAGACCATCTTTCCAGAGCCTCCAGGTCCCCCTGTAGGCCACCCTCCCTCCTCCCCATCCACCACCGCCCCCAGTTTTGAGTCATCTGTAAAGAGACTCATCTCACTCTGATACCTGTGCTTATGTCAGAGACATAGGCGTTGAACAGGAGGGGCCCAAGGACTGATCCCTGTGGGACCCCACTAATGACCCTCCTTGGGGATGAGACTATCCTGCCAACTATGACCCTTTGGGTCCAGTCCTGGAGCCAATTCTATCCATCTGATCATCTGGTTCCCACCCCATTTCTCCCAGCTTATCCAACAGGCCCACGTGAGGAACACAGTCAAATGCCTTGCTGAAGTCTAGAAAGAGGACGGCCACTGGTCTACCCAGGTCCAAGGCACTTGTCACCCAGTCATAGAACTCCACAAGGTTTGTCTGACATGATTTCCGGATGAATCCATGCTGTCCATTGTCCAGGCACCCTGACTTTTCCAGGTCCCCCAGCCTCTCCTTGACAATGCCTCCATCACCTTGCCTACCACCGATGTCAGACTGACAGGCCTGTAGTTCCTGCCACCTCCCTTGATCCCCCTTGTGGATAGGCACTATATGTGCCACCTTCCAGTCCTGGGGCACCCACCCTGTCCTCAGAGAGATGGTGAAAGCTCCGCCAGGGGTTTTCGCCAGGACATCCTCAAGTTCCTTCAGCACTCTGGGATGTAATTTATCTGGCCCCAGTGCTTCTCATCTTAAGGGACCCGAGGGCTTTCCTCACACCTCTGCTGTGATTTCCACTCCGCTACTCTTCTCCCTGCTTAGCCTTCCCTTCCTGCCAGTGATGCCTCCCCTCCCCAGACCCGCTGATCAGTAAGGGTCCCCTCCTCAGTATCACTGTCTCCTCCCATGTATGATGCAGCACCCCATTTTCCTTGGTGAAACTGAGGTGAAGTACTCATTTAGTACCTCAGCCTGCTCCCCGGTCTTGTGCCCATCTCTCCCTGTTTTAACCTGCTAATCTGCCCCTTCACCCTTCATTTTTCCCCAATGTATCTAAAGAACCCCTTGTTCCTCTCCTAATTTCCTGGCCAGGTTCTGCTCCTTCCTTGCCTTAGCTGCCATCACCACCCTAGTGGCCCTTCTAGCCATCAGCTCATATTCTCTCAATCCCTTTCACTCCTTGAGTGCTTGAATTGCCTATAGGCTGCCTTCTTTCCCCCACTCACCTCCTGAACCTTCCTGGTCCACCAACAGGGTTTCGGCCCTTCCGTTTCATCTTACCTTGCACAGGTGCTGGTAGCATCCTGCACCCCTCTTCTGATGATTTCCCACCTACTATCAGCATCCATGTCTGACCCAATCCCATCCAAATGTTGCTTAAGGATCCTTCCCATTTCCTTAAAATCCAGCCCCTGAAGTCAGTTACCTCAGTCTTTGTGCAGCCTTCTTCCCTCCTAGGTCCAGGCAGAACCAGACCGTGGCATGGTCACTCCCTGCCAATGGGTCCCTACCTCCAGGCCCCCAATCTGGTCACTGTCTGCCAGGACCACATCCAGTACTCGCCTCCTGGTCGGTTCCCCACCTGCTGAGTTAGGAACGTCCTTGAAAGGCATCCAACAACCTCTGTTCCCTGGCCACCGAGGATGTCATAGTCTCCCAGTCTGTTCCTGGCATGTTTAAGTCCCCAACACCACCACCCTCCCCTGCCCAGTCTGCAGTGTCTCCCAACATCTGCCACCAGACTCTCCTCCAGCTCCTCCGCCAGTGCAGGGGGTCGAACACCACTCCTATTTTTAATCTCTTGCCCCCTTGTTATCAAGGTGACCCAAATCACCACCACAGTTCCCTCTGCCTCCTCACCCCCTATGCCAATGCAGTTTTTGACTATCATTGCTACTCCTCCTTCACTTCCCTCCCCCTGTCCTTCCTGAACATAGTGTAACCTTCCAGGTTCAGGTCCCAGTCATGTCCTGTGGTGGCCCAGGTCTCAGTGACCATTGCAAATCCACTGCCCTCAGTTAGCATCACCTGAGGGAGCGGTCCTTGCACCAGGTTAGAGAAAGTGCTTCCAGATCTGATCCATGAAGATCAGAATGCATTCATCAAGGGCTGGATGATTAAAATGAATATCAGAAGAACCATTAATAGTATAGATAAACTGAAAACTCAGATTTTCATTAATGTCCATGGATGCAGAAAAAGCCTATGACAGGCTAGAATGGGGTTATTTGAAATCAATTTTTTCAAGTTTGGATTTGGCCCAAAGTTCACAGCCTCGACTAACACTCTATACTCTGACCTGGTGGTGAGGATCAGAACTAACAAAAATACTCGGGGTTATTTGTCTCCAGTGGGACACTAGACAAGGATGCCCTTTGTCTCTCTTAGTATCTGCCTTAGCAATAGAGCTAAAACAGAGCATCAACTTTTCCTATACATAGATGATGCATTATTATACACCAGCAATATGAACCAAGCTATGAACATATTTTTTAAAATAGCCCATGATTTTGGCAAAAGTTTGAGATATAAGGTGAACTGGGAGAAAACTGAATTAATGGTGTTAACTGGTCAGTCTAACCTTTCTCCTATCACTCAGATGTGAATTGAAAGTGGTTAAATAAAATATTTGGGGGTCACACTAGATCAAGAAGTACAGAATATATTTCATCTAAACTGTACCCCATTAACTAGTAAGGTTCAAGAAGAATTACAACATGGGGATCACTGCCAATTACACTGATTGGCAAAGTCAACACAATTAAGATGAATTTACACCCATGATATTTATGTCTGTTTCAGATCCTCCCTGTGCTGATACAGGAGCACTTCTTTAAAATTGGTGCTATTATTAAAAGATTTTATGGAAGGGAAGTATCAGTGACTGAAAATGGAGAAATTATATCTGTCAAAAGAAGAGGGGCCTGGGCCTACCAAACATAAAGCTATATTATTATGCCACTAAAGTATCCTTCCTTAATAATACACTGTATATAGAAAGCATAAAAAGATCTAGTGGTGGAAATAGAAGATAATGGCATATCATTGTTCAGCTTGAAACATTGGATTTTAAGTGGCCCACAGAGATCTCATTTTTCCACTGAATTGTTAACCACCAGAACATTATGCAGAATATGGAATATAATAAGTAAAACTATAAAACTGAATACAATATGTACTAGACGCCCTATATATTTAAATTGGGCTTTTTCTCCTTCCTTAATGGATAACGCTTTTAAATCTTGGTATGAATTAGGATTTGAGGAAATAGGGCAAATCATGGACCATCAGCAAATAGTTGAATTTAACCTACTTAAAGAAACATATAACTTATTTCATAAATATTTTTATGGCTATTTACAAATTTGCCAATATATTACATGTAATGAAGATACACTTGACAACATAAAATATGAAGAAATGGATATGGTAATCTCTTGGCCTTCGAAAGAAAATCATTACTCATTTATATAAATACATGATGAATAATATGGGCAAGGGTTTAAATGCTCTGAAGGACAAATGGGAGAATAAAAGACATATGAATATCAACAAAAACAGTGGTCTCAGATGATTAATATTAAAAATATAGGGATGAAATCTACCAAATTGCAACACATTTACTGTAATATTGTGCATCAGATTTATCCTACCCCCATAGACTTAATCTATTCAAGTCACAATATTCAAATATGTGTCCTAGAGGATGTGGCATGCTGGGGACACTGGAACACATGCTGGTTGCATGTCCTGCATTAAGTAACTGGTGGAGGAAAATATTATCTTCCATTTTTTTAAGTGAGGGTATTCAAGATCATAAAGATCTCTAGGATGCTATTATGGAACAGTGGCCCAATGACATCTCTCCTACCATATAGACAAAAATCAGTCAGACTATGTGTGCTGGAGGCTTCCAAAGAAATCATGATGCAGTGGAAGGATAAGGACCCTCCTGACTATAAAATATGGCTTAACCCTATGACATTGTGCCACTGATTAGAGAAAGCTTACTGTAGTTATAATAACCAAATGAAAATGTATAATATATGTGGATGTCATTCTCTGAATTTATTAAATCTGCAGAAATGCAAGATATTATTACCAGTTAAAGAATAAAGGGTGGATTATAGACAGATAAGTAAATCTGAAGACCTTTAAATATGGCTAGAAGATACTTTAAAATATAAGGAAATGCATTTATCTCCAAGAGGTTTAAACTCCATATACACAGAAAAGATCTAACATAATGTGAATTGATATTTAGCTATATGAAATCTGAAAAGTATGATTATGTAAATCTGTACTTATAATGATGTACACAGATACTTTATATGTATGATAAAGATTGTGCTACAGTATTTATTGATTTTGTGAATAAAAATAAGTTGAAAACCCTAATGCAACATATTCTTTCCCTGTGGTATTTAATTGAGCCTTAACTGGTGCATTAACATAGTGTCTTGCAAATATATGTACATATGACATATCTACAGATACGATATATAATACTTATACCTTATATACAACACATTCTGTATATGAATGACCTTCTTAATATAAATTCATATGAAAATAGATACTACATACAACAGTACAGCATATAGTGTTGTCTGTTCTCCTTTTATATGAATTTCAACCTTGACATTGCAATGTACCTACTGATGTTTTTCCTTTAAATAAGATTAGCCTGGATCTGATATCACCTTCCTATTGTACTCTAATTTGCTCTAACAAAGAGATAAAGGCATGGTCTGGAAGTAAGGTATAATATTGTACAAGCATTGGTCACTGTCATAATGTTTGCTTGCAAGGTTTATTAATAAAATTGCTATGCTTTGCTGGTGACAGAGAGAAAATTAAAGAAGGATTTAGCTGCTGATGATGCATGTGCTAGGTTAGTATGACTGAAATGTTCATTGACTCCTGACAAGAGTCATTTTCTTACAATTCATTTAGCCAGTATAGCCCAGTGGATGTATGTTTGAAGAAAAATAAAGAATTCCCATGCACAGGGGAGGAAACAGATAAGAAAGGGGAGGAAATGGACAAGGAAATGATAGAAGGCATCATTAGGATGGCAGAGAAAGGGAGATGGGGCCCTGAATATGCCAGATGTTAACTGGAGCACCTTTGCTGCAGCCACATCCAAGAGCAGGGCCATTATCGATGTCCTACAGGTGGCATGCCTCAAACAGCTAGTTTTGGGACCCACTCAGGAGGGAGCAATCTTAGACCTGATATTCTCAATAGGGACAGAGAGAGGATCTCAGATCTAGAAGTGAGTAGCCATCTGGGAACAAGTGACCACCAAACAGTGTGATTCATGATGAACTTAGCTGTAGAGTCAAGCCATTCATAAGTGAAGGTACTGGACTTCAGGAGGGCTGATTTTGTGAACATGAGAGTGCCTCAGAAAAGCACTAGCAAACAGGCAAGAAGGCGGGTAGGGCAACAATGGGGAAACATCTCAAACTGCCATCACAGAGGCAAAGCCTTTTGTGTGAAGCAAATAAAGAAACCAAAACAAAAGAAAAACACTATGATTCTCAAAAGAAGTGGCAGGGAAGGTATGGGAGGAAAAGATAGCATCCAGAAAGTATAAAGAAACACAGAAGAAGTAGGACAGAGAACTGTACCAGTTAAAGCAGAAGGAAGTGGGGAAAGCTGTCAGAATAGCAAAGACCCAAACTGAGGAAAAGATAGCCAACTCAGTTAAGAAGAGGGATAAAAACTTTTATAGGTACATCAGGGCAAAGAAAGACTAAGGCAGGGATACTGAGGCTGAATAAATAGGAGGGTGGTTGGGCAAAGAGTAACAGTGAAAAAGCAGGGATACTGAATGAATACTTCTGCTCAGTATTCACAAAGGAAGAGGAGGGGAGGTACCTAATCCAGTCAATAGAAGCACTCTGGATTGGGGCTTAATATCAGCCCTTTACAAAAGAAAGGGTTCTGAAAGAATTCCTAAAACTGAAGGTGGATAAAGCAATGGGGCCTGATGGGATTCCATCCCAGAATTCTAAATTAACTAAGGGAAGAACTAGTAACACCACTGACTACCCTTTAACAAGTCATGGGAGGATGGTGTAGTACCTGAGGACTGGAGGAGGGAGGATGTGATTTCCTTCACAAAAGTGGGAGCAAGACAGAGTCAGGAAACTTCAGACCAGTCAGTTTGACCTCAGTGGTAGGGAAATGATGGAATCACTTTGAAGAAAAGAACTGTTGAGTACCTAGAAGCCAGTGGGCCACAGGACCCAAGGCAGCATGGATTCACAGCAGGAAGGTCATTTCTGATGAATCTAATTGATTTCTTTGACTGGGTGACCAAAGTAGTAGACCAAGGAGGGGTTGTGGACATGGCCTACCTAGACTTTTAGCAAGGCATTTGACACAGTCCTGCACAAAAGATTAATAAAGAAATTAGCCAGCCTGGGAGTGGGTTCCAGGGTGGTAGCCTAGGTAAAACATTGGCTGAACAACAGGACATAGAGGGTAATAGTAAACAGAGTCCACAGTGAAGAAGGGGAGGTTACTAGTGGGGTACCACAGGGTTTAGTAATGGGGCGGTCCTTTTAATGTCTTTATAAGTGACACTGCAGAGGGACTGGAAGGAAAAGTATGCCTCTGCAAATGACACAAAGATCTGCAACAGAGTTGACACAAGGTGGGGTGGAAAGGATGAGAAGAGACTTGGCAAGGTTGGAGGAATGGGTCAAATATATGGCAGCTTAGATTTATCACAAAGAAAATGCAAAGTAGTGCACCTGGGAAACAAAAACCCAGGGAAGAGTACACAGTGGGGGGTGAGATACTGACAACAAAAATGGAAAGGAACCTGGGGGTAGTTATATCAGATGACCTAAAGGTGGGTAACCAATGTGAGAAGGCAGTGAGGAGGGCTGGAGATACTGGGATGCACAGGGAGAGGCATCACCAGTGCAAAACAGGAAGTTGTTATCCCTCTGTACAGGCAGTTGGTGCGACTCACATCTGAGTACTGCATGCAGTTCTGGAGACCCCATCTCAAAAGACATAAACAGGGTGGAGGCTGTCCAGAGGAGGGCAACCAAATGGTTCAAGGTCTGCACCAGAAGACATGAAGAAAGACTAAAGGAGCTTAATATGTATAGCCTTGAGGAAAGGAGAGAGAGGGACATGATAGAAACTTTCAAGTACCCTCGAGAGAATCAACAAAGTCCAAGAAGGTAGTATCTTTCAGAAAACAGATGTGAAAACAAGGAGGCATAATTTGAAGATGGAGGGCAGCTCAGAGGTAATGTGAGGAAGTATTTCTTCACTGAGAGGGTTGTAGATATATGGAACAACCTTCCTGAGGAGGTAATGGAGTCAAAAACAGTGGAGGAATTCAAGAATGCATGTGACAGACATAAGGCAATTCTAGTGGGGGTAGGAAGAAGAAGTAGGCTGTTGGTTAACCAGGATCTGCAGTTTATCTGTTAGGTAGGAAATGGGCAGACTAGGTGGGCCAAGCTGTCCTTATCTGCCATCAGATTCTATGTTTCTATGTTTCACAGTATGCATGTAAATGGTGGTGGTGTGTGAGTGTTGGGCAGATGTTATCTGGTTTGAGAACCCATGTCATGCTGTCTCAGTGAGATTAGTATTGGGGCAGATTATTATTGTCTGCAAGTGCCTGTAATATTGATTTCAAATAAATATAATATCTTATATTAAAATATATGATTAATTCTTATGACATCATTTCAAAATTAAACTTCATGGCTACACAGCCTTTTTAAAGTAACAGTAAGATCATTTGGGGGAGAACTGTGTTTCTTTATCATTGATAGTAAGTGAATCTATCTGAGAATTTAATTCTAAACCAAGAGAAACACTTGACTAATCATAAATCATTACCAAAGTTCAGTTAGAAGATGTCTGGTATATTGTAATATATGGTTGCCTTTTTGTTCTGTTCATTTCAGAAATGTGTATATAATGGTAAATTGTTAAGCGCCATATTTTTGGAACATTTAGTATAAGTTCTAAAGGTTAATTAGAGAATCAATTTGTTTTCAGTGTAAACATCCACATATGAGATATTTAAAATCACAACTGAAACAAGTACATCAAAAAGTATTTTACTGGTTTGTTGGTTTTCTATAAGTTTGGCCATATTTACACCCCAATTCATATCTGTGTCTCTGTCATTTACAATAAAGTGATTAAAAAGAGGTGTCTCATACTATTATATTACATTACATTATGTTACGTTATGTTATATTACATTACATTATATTATAATACAAGTTCAAGAACAGGTGATTCATTACACTACATGGCCTGGATATTCAAAAGGATATGCGCCATGCGCAACAGTGGCTGCGCGGCAACTCCAAAAATGCGCCTATTCTGCTATATTCAGAAGGGGCCAGTTACAACACTGAAAACATGCTGAGCAACAGCGCAATGGAAATGAAGGCATGCGCAACCAAGGGGCGGTCCATGCATAAAGTGCGCAATGCGACATCCGAACATTTCGTGCAATGCGCAACAGTGGCTCAGCCGGAAGTTGGCAAGAAATCGATTTGAGTCAAAATAAAAAGGCTCAAGGAAGCGCACAAGAACCCTAGCAGGCCGCAAACTGGGGAGAGAGACAGAGAGAGAGAGAGAGAGAGACAGGAGCTGGAAGGGCAGAGAGGGACAGTGGGTCCAGGAGGACAGAGAGGCCAGTGGGGTGCCGTGCAGTGGAAGCAGCAGTGGGGCAGCGGGGTAACACAGGAACAGCAGCCGGGGCAGAAGCCAGGAGATGGACAGTGTCAGCTTCCATGTGGGTGAGACACCATGCTGCAGGGGACGTGGCGCTGAGGGCCTGTCGGGCGGTATGCCCGACAGGCGGATCGTGGCCGCATCAGCTTCGGCTGGGCCATACGACATCGAGATTGTGGCCTGCACCGCCTGAACAGGGCAATACTGAGACGGCTCTGCGAGCTGTGCAGTGATGTGATGCAGGCACCCACGACGGAGTCCTGCTCTGTCCGTGGAGACCACGGTGACAGCCTGCATGTGCCTGCTCACCACGGCACCTTCCAGAGGCCGACAGGGGACACCACAGGCATTACACAGTCGGCCACGCCACGCATCCTCACCCAATTCCTCAGCGACTGCTGCCTCATGCTGCGGAGTACATCCATTTCCAGCAGCATCGCCGGCAGAGCGTGACAGCAAAAATGCAGGAGTTCCACAGGGTAAAGGACGTATGCCTGGCGGCTAGGGGCCATAGACTGCACCCATATGGCCATTCGAGACGCCACCTGGCCCCGACGGCCAGGCTTATAGGAACCGTGAAGGGCTTTTCCAGTGTCAACTGCCAGGTGGTGTGTGATGCCACTACGATTATCAATGTCTGTGCCACACACTCCTGGCGGAGCACATGATGCTTTTCATATGGCACCAGTCTGCACTGTGCCATCGATTCGAGAGTGGGAACATCCCCACGGGTCATCTAGTGGGTGAGTACACATGTATGGAATCCAAACTCTGGGCAAGGGTGGGAATGACACAGGTGCCATGGTAGTGGCACACAAGGATATGGGCAATATGGACCTGACATGACACTGATCTCCACTATCTCCACACAGGTGACTGCGGATACCCACTCCGCTCCATGGCTGCTCACACCGTACTGGCGCCTCGGGACCCCAGCGCAGCTATGTTTCAATGAGGCACATGCCGCAACACGTAACATCATAGAGCGGGTGTTTGGGATGCCTGGCCACGCTCCGATGCCTGGACACTCCGGGCGGAGCTCCTACAGTACAGCCCCCAAAAGGCCTGTGGGATATTCCTGGCCTGTTGCATCTCTGCACAACATGGCTAAAGACCATGGGATAGCCGTACAGGTCCAAGAGGCGGATTGGTTGGGGACGCCAGTGGCGCCGGTGATGTGGGTGATGAGCAGCCCCCAGGACGGACGGACTCCCCGACTGACCTGGCAGGCCCAGCTGCACCGGGACACCATTGTAGAAGAGCACCACACCCAACACAGGTAAGGCCAGGGACATGTGCAGGCAACACTGTCCATGCGGCAAACCACAGGCACACAGGGGAACACACTGCATGAAGGTTGGGAGTTGAAGGTTCCAGGCATACCAACACACCATCAGAGAGGGATGAGCACCATATGGACACACACACACACATCAGGCAGAATACATGGGCAGCAGCACAGCACTGCGGAAATGACATTGCCAACACACAGCACCACCAACCACCCCACCACCTGGACTGTCCACGATGTGTGTCAGGACCTGGGCACCTTGCAGCTTGGTGTACAGTGCAATGCAGGCATCATCATGCACATGCACCTGTGGACAGCAGTTGGGAGAGGTGCAGGTGGTCTGTAGTCAGGTAGAGTGAGAGCACCCAGCGTGCACTGCCCACCATGACACACATTGCACACAGGGCAGCACCAGACAGGGCCTGCACTGGGAGACAGCTCAGTCAGGTAGCACTGTCCCATGGCCACCATGGATGCGGTGGTGGCCCGCCCATGGCCCAGCAGCACTGGCAGGCTGAGCAGGGCCACATCGGGTGGCGCTGGTGCACCACCAGGGGTCCCACTCTGCGAATGTGACCTTGCCCGCACAGGGTCTGCATCTGCCAAACAAACTTTCACCAGGGGTGCTCGGAAGCCCATTACAGAACCTGGCGCCGGCAGGCCTGGGTGCTCCATCGGCGCCGGGAATGGGGAGTGGAGAGTGCACTGTGTGGGGTGTGTGGTACAGGGCACCTGACAGTGTGGCCACGCGTCCGCGACAGAGACCACTGCCTGGGTCAGCCTGTCAATGGCAGCGGTCACATCTGTCCTAGAGGCAACCAGCTCGGCTCAGTCCCGAGCACACTCCCTGCTATGCCGCCATGGACACAGACAGTGCCTCCACGACCTGCAACCCGCCCCTGCAGCTGTACCGACTCCTGCAGCAGGCGGGTGCACATCCAATGGGTACTGTGCCCCAATGGCATCGTGACCCCAGGGTGTGGACAGTCCTGGTGCACAGCACCCTTGAGGGTGGGGCTGTTTGCCAGGACCAGGTATGGGCGGATCAAAGGGCGGTGGACATGTGCCACTGCTTGACACTGAACTCCAGACCTGGTGTGCGCACTGCTGCGCCGCCTTCCAACTGCTGAGCCCCAGGTCCACCTGTTCCACCTCCGTGCTGACAACAGTGCCAGACACCTGCACAGCCACCGTGCTTCCCCACCGTGCTGACAGGCACAGCCTGGGACTGTGCCAGCATGCTGGTACACAGGTGTGAACCAGGAAGGCCCAGGGCACGGTATGGCTCGCCATGGTCCGTCATGGGACACACACCTATCACTGCCCATTGCAGGCCTGCTATCATCAATGGTGCAGGTGCGTACACTGCCATAGGCACAGCATGCTGGCATACCTGCATGCCAGACTGCTGTGACACAGGCTGTGAACCCCTGCACCCATATCACTGACACCGGAGTTGCTGGCCCAGCCTGCATGCTGCTGCAGTGCCTGCAGGCTGGTGGCGGAGGTGGATGGTTCCTCCTCCATGTCCAGCAGGTCTGCCTCACTGTCTGGACCCAACACCACCACCGCCTCCTGCAGATGAACAGGATCTGTAACAGAAAGAGAGTACATGTGAGTGCATGTGAACAATAGCCTCCCCAACAACACCACCATGTCATACCGCAGTGATGGGCTTCTCACCTCTCTGGAATCCTCCGCCTGGCACGCCTCAAGAATGGCACTCGGGCTGCATGGCCAGCGACCAGTGTCTCTCTGTAGGGGTCAGCTGCAACACCACTGGTGGCCCCCGCCAGTGCCAGCACGCGCCGCCCTGAAGGCTGCCACCTTCTCCTTCAGCCTCCTGCGGTCAGTCCCATCTTCTTCCTGCATTCCTGCACGGAGCGCTGGGGCTTCCATGCAGGTTGACGGCCCGAGCTACCTCGCCCCATGCAGCTGCACGCCCTGAGGGGTGCCCTCCGTCCACTCAATAGTGGCTCATCCTCCAGGCCTGGAGGAGGGCCTGCCTGCCCTGTCGCGTAGTTCGGCCTCCCACGCCCACCGCCCACACCTCAGCTTGGCTCTGGTCAGTCATGGTGATCTGTATGGGTGGAAGTGGACACCTGTCACTGTGCAGTTGACAGCATTTCCCCATGAGCATAGCTGCTGGCCCCCGCTTCCTCTCCGCATGGCAGATACTGAAGAAAGGGTGCCCTTGACCCTTTCTAGTGACCTTTTCATGCTCAGCCCTCAGCCTTTATCATCCTCCGCACCCCTGCCCATGACCATTGTCCTGAGCATCACACAGCATGTAACTCACCTCTCACCTGCAGTAACCAAATCTGGCGGCACAACCCACTGTCACATTTTTTATAGCGCAACACATGCAAATGAGGTGTGGCACAATTTAATGACATGCTAATCGTGCTACCGCGCCTTTGAATGGCTGATCGAATGATTTGCATATGTCGGCTGAATATCGCTGTTACGCGCTTTTGCACAATACGGGAAGGTCCGTGCTGAGCCAATGGCGAGGTTTGTGGCTGGCGTACACTGCATTGCGATGCCCAGACAGCTTACGATGCATCTATCGCTGCAGACCTGCTGAGTGCGATAGGCATTCAGGCCATGGCCACCATTGTGCCAGTGGCGCCACAGCACTGGGCACTATATGGCGCCTGTGGCACTACCGCGCCGATAGTCCACTGTGGTACTGGTGCTCAGCTTGGTAGCCACGCAGGATGCCTATACGTCCGATGGCGCCAAAGTAGCCTTGCCGCCATTGCCGTGACCTTGTGTATGCCCTCTGCCCCTCTGGTGCTGTTCGCATGCCATGTGTACGTTCCTCATTGCTGTCTGTGACAGCCATGGGTGATGGCGCCGTTCGAACAGCGATTGGAGCCTGTGGTGGTCTATTGTGCAACAACTCCACGCGGTCACGGCGCAGCAGGTGCCATATTGCCTGCTGTAAAGTTGGTGCCATGGCTAGGAGGAGGGCGTGTCCTGGAGCCAGCTTGGAAGTGGCCAACCTGGTGGCCCTGGTGGAGCCCACTGTGGGCACTGGCTGTGAGGCCCCCTCACCATGCCTAGGACCCACGTGGCAGCAAGTGGCCACTGACCTGGTGGAGGTCACTGGTCGGGGCCGTCTGTTGAGCAGTGCCGGCACCGTCACAGTGACCTCCGCCGGAGGGAGCCGAACTCTTGACGCGGCTGCTGGTCGATGCCAGGCGGGCATGGTGCCTAGGCCAGGTGAGTGTACCATCTATGCACCTATATTCTTTGTAGGGTGTGTGTGCTTGGGTGGCTGTGCATAGGTGCCGGCTCAGACACGGTTGGCTGTGTCAGTGTGGTGCAGCTGTGCGATGGGATGGTTATGGCTGTGTGGGAAGGCACCTCACTGGGGCAGGGGCACTCTGCTTTTGAGTCACACTGATGTTTGTCTCAACATATGTCTCCCACAGGCTGGAATTTGAGGACGCTGGGCGAGGTGAGGTGGGCCATGCCAGGCCCCGGTGCCAGGGGTGTTGTGCTCCAACCACAGCAGCAGCAGCAGCAGCATCAGCAGCGGCAGACCCAGCTGCTGGAGGAGTGTGAGTATCATTACTTCATGGATGCTATTGCATGCTGGGGGCAAGACCACCAGCCATGTACAACACAACCAAAGGGAGGTCATAATTCCACTATACAAGACACTAGTGAGGCCCCACACTGGAATACAGTGTACAGTTCTGGAGACCATACCTACGTATGGACATGGACTGGTAGAGAGGGTTCAGAGGAGGGCAACACGGATGGTGAATGGATTGCATCACAAGTCCTATGAAGACAGGGTGAAGGAACTGAACATGTATCCCTGGAGGAGGGAGGAGATGGGGATATGATGGGGACATACAAGTATCTTACAGGGGAACAGAGTGCAGGAAAACACTATTTTTAAGCGTAGAAGATGTTCCAGGACTAGAAGGCATGGGATGAAGTTGGAGGGGACGATTCAGAGGAAACATGAGAAAGAATTTCTTCACAGAGCGGGTGGTGGACAAGTGGAACACCCTGCCAGAGGAAGTGGTGGGGCTGACTTGGTCATGGGATTTAGAATGCATGGGATAGCCATACAGGAATTCTGGAGGTCAGGGTAAGGTGCAACAGACTTATAGGACAACAGAGTGAACTTACAAGATCAAATGGCAGACTGGGGGCCCATAGGCCCTCATCTACCGACACTGTCTATGTATCCATGTATGTGGCATGACACAGGTGACATGCATCACAGTGCAGTATCACAGCACATCTGTGTATCGTCACTGGTGGTCCAGGCATGCACTGGGCACATAGCTGTATGTAACTGGCATGTCGCTGCGTTGCCACATCACTTCACCAGCCCTAGTTTGTACTGTGATTGACGTGGGCAGTGTGTGTGTGTGGTGGTGCCATAGCTGGTGCCGCCGTTTGTGATGGCCATGTCATGTTCACTGTGGGTGGGTGCATGCCATCACAGGTGCGGGACATTGGGCCATATGGCTTGCAGGTTGGGTGGTGTTCAGGGTTGTGGTCAGTCACAGCCATTGACTGTGTTCCCATTTTCCTAGGCCTCGAGGTTCTACAGGATGCAACAGGATGTCCGTTAGCCTCACAGAGGTCAGCATTGCAAACCACAGGATCCTGCAAGCCATCCGAGGCATGGACGCCATCAGGGCCGGGATGGAATGGGAGCCAGCAGGGGAGGACCAGGAGCGGCTGGGCGTAGCCCACATTACCCTTCCCACTTCTCCCATCCCTACCACCCTGCCTTCCTCTCCAAGTTTTTAATCCTCCCTCTTGAACACCCCTTCCTTGTACCCGCTCTCCCTTGTAAATAGTTTTTATTGTTCTTGTTGAAATATGTTTAATATACATTTCTATTTTGATATATGAATACTGTGTCAGTCTCTGATTTGCAGCTGGCTATGGGTGCTCAGTTGCAGGTGTGTACATGCCATCTGGGCTGGTATGGTCCTGGGTATATGTGTGTGTGTGTGTGCATGGGAGGTATCTCCAGCATGGCAGTGACTTTCAGGTTGGTCTTGCCATCTGCTGCCACCCAGTGCTGGGGGCACAGGGTGTGTCTGGCTTGTAGGCTTCTGTGTTGCATGGGGCTGATGAGTACTGGGGGACTGCATGGTTTCCTGCAGTGCCAGACACTACCACACATGGGTGGTGTCTTGGGGTCACAGTGCAGGGTGTGCTGTGTGCATCGGGCTGATGTGCACTGTGGTTGTCAACCCCTGTTGTGGCCCCTCCGCCTGCCAGTGGTTGTGCTGGGGTGTCAGGGCTCTGCTATGCTT
Organism: Neoceratodus forsteri; assembly: GCA_016271365.2. Classification (NCBI taxonomy): domain Eukaryota; kingdom Metazoa; phylum Chordata; order Ceratodontiformes; family Ceratodontidae; genus Neoceratodus; species Neoceratodus forsteri. The sequence continues at coordinate 1,550,024,919 of CM057453.1, read as the reverse complement.
TGTTGGCTTGTCCCCATGGGCATGGATCATCCGTCCCACCCCAGTGCTGCTGTGCTTGGGGTGTGCCGTGGTGTGGGTTCTGCAGTGTGTTCCTGTTCCATTGTGTGGCATGGCTGGCGGTGGGCCCCAGCCTGCCTCCCTGGATGTGCAGTTCCATTGCCCTGGGGGCTGTGCTTATATGGCAGCTCTGGACTGCTCAGCTGAGCTTCCCTGGTCTGGCCATAGGCAAGCATTTGGCACTCAGCTTTCCTTCCCTGGTCTGGCGATGGTGCAGTATGTGCGATATTCAGGCGTTGGTTGCTTCGCGCCAGTAGTGCTCTGCTCCATGTTTGAATATCGCACCTGTTGCATTTTGCTAACTGGTTTGTGCTTGTTCGCTGCGTTGCGCCCAGTTTTGAGCGCAGTTTGAATATCCAGGCCCATGTGTTCAGCGGCATCAGGAGCTCTCAAGCTTTGTTCATGAGCTCACATGATGACAATAAACCCACACCATTCTAAGCCTGTTTTTAACACTTGGGAGTTAATTATTGCATATGTTCTCCTTGTCCCACTCAGAACTGAATCTCATTTGGTAACTATATTTTAATGGCAAAATAGTCCACAGGACTTAATAATACCATTAAATAGTTCCTCTGTTAATCTTTAAATTGTATTAATTTGAAGTATCTTCCACAGTCATGCAGATGTTTAATATGTTGTAAGGGCACTGAGAGGACTAATAAAGTTTTGCTATCCTAGAATATGAACACCATGGAAAACAGAAGTGATATACCACTTATTATGGACATCTGTGCAATAATAATGGCATGATTGGATAAATATGAACTGGTATGCACATTACTGGGACATTACACAATATCAAAAATATTTGGGCTCTTGCAATATATGACATAATGAAATACCTGTTGATGGAGTTTATCCTTAAAGTTTTGGTTCCAATATATGTACTCACCTTTAGCACTTTTGAAAGGATATCAAAGTACATGCTCTCCGGAAATTGTTAAATTAGAGCAACATACCTACATTCAGTAATTTAAATGGCAATACATATTGCAAAAACAAGCTACCATTTTGTTTTCTCTTGGGTTTGGGAGGGCATACTGAGATGGCAGTAGGGAGGTTATTTTAAATGAAAACAACATGGCTCCTTGTTTTGGAAGAGCATACTGAGATAGCAGTGGCGAGTTTTTTAATACAAAATAGGTCCTCAGTTTGTGAGGATATGATGAAATATAAGCAGGGAGATTATTTTTAATACCAAAAGTGCCCAGGGTTTGGGAGGGAATACTTGTTTATTTATCGACACACAAGCAAGTGCATCTCTTGATGAATTAAATGTATCTGATTGTCAACAATAAAACAGGAAATTGCACATGGGGTAGCAAACTTGTTGTCATGGAGAGATTTGATGGAAAAAGTTATCCAAATTTGAGGCCTGAAAATCCACATAGGGTCTGGTTTCATACTTATACTTACCAGGAGAATCATTGGGTACCCTGCACAGAGTGGGTGGGGAATCCTCTGAATGATTACATGTTTGCATAGAGTACTTTCTTGTTTGTTTAATCTCTGCTTATGGAAGAGGGTAGATGTACTTAAAGTCCCTTCCAACCTTAAATTACTATGCTGCTAAAGTATTTTAATGTACCATGGAGGAATTGTCAAAATGTAATTTAAGTAATGCTGAAAATGCAACTGAAATAAAAAATATATATTTATTAGCTCAGGTAGAGCTGCAGCTGTAGGGTACAAAAGATGTGACATTTTTTAAATGGCTTTTGTTATTTGGGGAGGGTTCCTGCCTTGCACGACCTCCTCAAAAACACCCTTCATATCAAGTGGCTGCTGCTGCAAAGATAGTTATGGCCAAACTGGCCTAGCCGGAGAAGGTCCTGTTGATGTGATCATGTGAGAGAAAGAATTCTCAGTGCTTTAGACCCTTCAACATCTTAATTGTCTTCCACCTCAGAGGGAAGCCTAGCATTAGCAGGGCAAGGAACACTCCACTCCCTCCCATGTCTCCTCTCTCTCTCTCTACCCTATTATTTAGCCTCATTTTACAACCACAACATTCTTACCAGGGTGGTGGTCAGGCATTCTACAAAAAGCATAATGTATGATTAAAACACACCCTACTCTGAGATGACCAATGTCTGGCCTACAGGTACTAAGAAAATGGATTGGAGAATGGAGTTTGCCCTTTAAGGGCAGACCAAGTTGTCTGGTGGACCCCTCCTGGTGACAGAGTGGTAATGCTCAGAAAGGAAAATGGGGAGGAAAGGGGGTTGAGCCATAGGCACAATAGTTAACAGGAAGAGCAGGGCACAAGGAGGAACAGGAGAACCATAGGAGGGAAAGGAAGTGGGAGGGAAAACACAGGTTATATAACAGGCAGCACAGAGGTATTCAGCCTCTTTGCTGGATAATTTTGTTGAGTTATTTCAACAGAAGCAGCTTGTCAGATTGGCTATTGATTGGGTTGGTGTTAAGAACCAGCCTGGAGAAAAAAGGTTTGTGGACAAGGAATTTGTGCAGCTTTGTGCAGGCATAATTAGGAGAAAGGATGGCTCCAAAGAAAAGTAAGCCATCAAGAGTGGGGTATATAAGGCAATTGTAGAGTTGGCAAAGAAGACCAACATGATGTGGCAGCTGGTGGAAGGGGATGAGCCAGGGAGGTCAGGAAGAAGTGAAAAGTGGAGAAGGGAAAGGGCGATGGGAAAAGACTGACAGGAGGACACGAAGTACAAAAGGCCACAATGGCAGCTGCTAGTGGTGGTCCCTCCCAACTGGTCAGCCCAGTACCACTGCCTTGTGTCCCGGAGCCGCTAGTACCTCCCTCTGACCCAGTTGGACTGCCTCTGGTGGAACCAAGGACGGACCCCTTGGCACAGTTGCCTCTGTCACCCTTGATACCACAGACAGTGATACCACCACAAGAAAAGGGACCGATGCAGCTCAGTGACAGCAGGCCTGATGGAGCAGACAAGCCAACAGGTAGTGTTTCAGGTTCTGTAGGGAGAGCATCAAGGAGCATATTGGGCAAATATTTGTGGCTCTGGGTGAGGGGGGTAGGGCAGATGGAGACTGCATTGGCAGAGATTAGGTCAGATAAGGAATCCACAGGGAGAGGGAAAAAGGTACAAGAGAAATAGGAACCTCAGGCATGAGGATAGGGGAACATGTGCCTTTGGCCACAAAGTAAAAAATATGGAAGGGGGTATGTGAACATATTTGCTCTGGTAAAGGGAAGCAGCTGCCACGTATGAGGAGCCAGAAAGTATAGGGAAGAGGAGATGGCAGCTGCCGTTGTTATATTGGGTAAGAAAGAGGAAGACAAATTTACAAACGGTAAGACATGGGATGGGTGGTTTGTGGGCTTTACACATATTCCACCATAGTGATGGAAAAGAAGCCACAGCTGGGTATTCCACTGATCATACATTCCTGATCAAACAGCAGGCAAAGAGAAGGGGGTGGGGTGGAGTGGATATACTATGATGAATTGTTTCGCCAAAGGATGGCCACATATGGGGACGTAAGATGAGACACAAAACAGCTTGATTTATGGATGGACTATGTTATCGACCAATCCACCCTGAGGGAGAAATGGGAAAGAAGGGGAGATGCTTCAGAAATGTTGCTGGGGTACAATAGATCATTTTGTTCATGGCTTGTGTTGATTTAGGCATGATGTTGAGGATGTGGGGGTTCTTGGTCCGATGATAAGATGCAGAACCCTCGTGGTCCCAGGGACACAAGCGGAGGCACACAAGAGACAGGCCACCAGCCCTTTGTGAGGGGCAGGTTAATAGGAGGCAGACATAGAACAGAGGGACAAGAGTCAGGGGGTACAGGAGTAGGGGAGCCCAGTCTTACTGAAGAAAGGGCAGAAAAGAAAGGCCTGGGGAGGGTGGCAAGGGTGGGAGAGGGAGCATGGCAGGAAGGCAACAATTTCAGGCTGCCAGGACCCCCATCAAGAGAGAGGCTTTGGTGAAGTGGCTCAGAGTGCCCAGACAAACAGGTAGTGGAAACCATAAAGAAGGGTTTTAGATCAGGTTTTCCTTACAGTGTGAAATGCCAAGACAAGCGAGGGAAGCAACTAACTTAGGATCAGTCAGGGAAAGGAAGACATTTTGAGACAGAAGATAGAAAAGGCAGGGCAGCAAAGAGAGGAAGACCCGTATCCTTTTCCCCCAATAGACAACTTGAGGATCTCCTTGGGTTTTGTCCCTAAGAAACAGGAGGGGAATACATAGTTATCTACCACCTATCATGCCCGGAGGGAGATTCTGTTAATGATTTTATATTAGGAAGAGCACAGCTGGGTGGCCTATACCACATTGGAAGAGGTAGTGCAGAAAATCCGGTAATCCCTGATGCACGGTTAGCAAAGACAGACATTGAGTCGACTCTGTTTGTCTCCAGTTAGAAAGGAGGACTGGGACTTGTTGGGGTTTAAAATAGGAGACCAGCATTATTTTGATAAGGCAATGCCTATGGGTTGCTCTATAGCCTGTGCTACATTTGAAACATTCAGCACCTGCCTGCAGTGGATCTTTCAGAAAAAAAACAGGTACAAGACAGTTATACAGTACTTGGATGATTTCCTGTTGATAGGCAGTGGATGATCTGAGACAGAAGATATGCTAGCTAGCTGCTCAAAACTTACGTGGTGAGCTTGGAGTCCCACTAGCACCAGAAAAACAGAAAGCCTAGCAAGGTGCTGGAGTTTTAGGGATTGAGGTGGATGTGCTGGGGAAATATTTAGGTTGCCAGACAAGAAAGTTCAGAAGCTAAGGGGTTGATTCTAACAACACAAGAGAGCAGGAGGGGAGTACTGCTAAGGCAGGAGCAGCAAGTACTTGGGCATTTGAATTTTACGGCAGGGCAATTGGGCCAGGGAGGACGTCACAAACAGCTAGCAAGAGCAACAGCAGGGGTGACAAGGTCACACCACTGGGTGGATATAACATGAGGTAAAAGATGATTTCAAGTTATGGAAGGAATTTCTAAGTATACAATGGCATATCCTTTTGAAGGAAGAGTGGGTCTATAACACTGATTTAGATTCGTATACAGACGCCGTGGGGGGAAGGGATGGGGGTACTTGAAAGGAAAATGGTTTGCAGAACTATGGCCAGCTGACTGGATAAAGAGATGGCAGGGTGAAGGACATCACACTGTTGGAAATAATGCCAATTTGGGCCTGCACCCTGGTATGGGGGAAGAATTATGAATCAGAAGGTTACATTCTGGGTGTGATAATAGGGCAGTGGTGGATGTCCTGAATAACAGGGAGGCAGGTCATCACCAGTGATGTGGGTTTGAGGCAGTTAGTGTTAAGAGGGTTACAGCTGAATATGTCATTCAGGGCCAAACACATAGACGGGGTGAGGAACATCCTAGCTGACAGCCTTTCCGCCTGCAGCTGGATTGTTTCCGCAGCTGGTACCAACAGCAGAGGAACAGAAACGCCCATTCCAATGAACATCTGGGACATTGGCAAGAGGAAGCTGAAATGCTGTTTCACAATCCTATGAGCACCATGGACCTTTAAGGGCCTAATGGCGCGCATGGCGATTGCAGGCTTTCAGGGCAGTAAAACTACATGGTGGTAAGTGGGCCAGTTACAGAGGAGCAGCTAGGAAGGTTTATGGTAGATCAGTGGCAAAGGTGGCATACATCACAATGGGGATATGCCTAGCTGGGATCAGTGTAGTATGTAGCCTGAAGAGATGGCAGGATCCACAAAATCAATGTTGATATGGTGGATGATGCAAGGGTGGAGCAGGCTGAAACAAAAGGACAGGGATAGACGGCAACCAATAGCGGAGCATTGGTTAGCCAGATTATGGGCATATTGCCAAAATTTGTAAATCCAAGGATGAAGCACAGCTATTCTTTACAATTTATGTGGTAATGTTCGCAGGGGCATTGAGAGTGAGTGAGTGAGGCAGTGGAGCATGGCAGAAAGGACTAAGATGGGGTGGTTGGAATAGGGAGATATAGTCTGGGGTCTGGAAACAATGCAACTCATAATCAGGAGGTCCAAAACAGATCAGGTGGGAAAAGGTTGTGTTATAATCATAAAACATCACACTGATGGGTCCTCATGCGTCAGTAAAGGCTCTGTGGGCTTACGCCGCTGAGCGATACAAAAAGAAGGGAGATTATTTGTACATGGGGATGGGAGGAAGGTGACCAGTTACCAGGTAATGGCCATACTTAAGAAAGGCATGGAGTTTCTGGGCTAAGACCAGCTAGTAATTCTTCCCATTCTTTAGGATAGAGCCGTTTCAAAATGGGTGGCAGACGGACAGTCAGTGAACAATATGTTAGAAATGGGACGCTGGCTGTCTGCCAGTTACAAGAGATACATTTGTGCTTTTAAGGTTTAAAGACTAACATGCCATCTATGTTTGTTTTGCAGAACAGATCAGACAAGGGGAGGCATATTGGGTGGGAGGATGTGTGGGGCCGGGGATAAAAAAAAAAAGAACAGGTCACGAAGGTTAAGGTATTAAAAAGTGTTTTGTCTAATTTAATAGGTAGAGGGAGGATCACAGAGGTATGGATCTGTAGGCATTCCTACATTCACTGACAGAAAGAGAGAGGAAAAGAAGGCCAGGGAAAGCAGCTCTACCAGGATGTCAGACACTGTAGGTTGATATGGCACAGCATCTGGGGATGAAATGCGATAATTTCTTCTGACGCTGTAGAGATGAAGCAATGGAGACCCATACCATATTTAATAATTATACACCTGGGAGGGAATGACATAGAGGAAAAGCTGTAGGTGGACATGAATCTAAGGGTCAAAAGTGATTTGAGAAGGTAAAACAATGGTGGCTGGCTATGGAGTTTGGTGTGGTCCGATATGATACCACAGAGAGTATTGAGACATGCACGCAGACACGAGTGGTAGGTAGAGCCAGGAGAAAGATGAACAGGAGGATGGGGAATCTGGTAAGAAACATGGGGGCATGTAATACTGAGGGAGTGAAAGAGGGTAGAGGATTTTTACAGATCAGATGGAGTACGCCTATCAGACCTAGCCATAGATATGTTCAACACAGAGATGATGGGGTTTATTGAGGCCTGGAGGAGACAACAATGCAAGTAAATGGGGGAGCAAAGAAGGGGGGGAAAGCTAGTCACCCAACCCAAGCTGGAGACAGGCTATGGGGAAAAGGGGGAGAGGGGGAGGGGAATGAAGAAGGAAAAGGAGGAGAAGGAGAAGCAACAGAAGGAGAAGAAAGCAGTCTCGGTTCTCACCATTACCTATAAGAAAAGAGAAGAAGGCTCTCAGGTTTCAGCTGGGGAGGTGAGAAGAAGCAGAAGAAGAGGAGGATTTGAACTGATATTGATATGTAATGCAATATAATCAAAGAGGTGTAATAAGACAATAGTAAAGATGGTGATGGTAATTTAAACAAAATTTAAATATGGATTATAATAAGCTGATTGTCGATCTGAGCACAACACACAGGTGGTCTGTCTTTTGTGGGGAAAGCAAGGAATCCAGGACAATGGAGTTTGCCTTTAAGGCAGACCTAGTTGTCCTGGGACCCTCCCTGGTGACAGAGTGGTATTGTTCAGAAAGGAAAAGGGGGAAGAAAGGGGAGCCACAGGACAATAGTCAGGTAACAGAAAGAGGAGGGGCACAAGGAGGAACAGGAGAACCATAGGAGGGAAAGGAAAGAAGTGGGAGGGAAAATACAGGGTATATAACAGGCAGCACAGAGGTATTCAGCCTGTTTTGCTGGATAATTTTGTTGCCACCCACCCACCAGACAAAGGAGGAGGGGGAGAAAGGTTTCTGAACAGAGGCCAAGATGGTCTGTCACAGGTTAATGACAGAAGGTGTCCGTTGGACATTTGCAGGTCTGCCAAAGGTGGATGGCAGGAGGGGGATAAGGGGGAAAGAGGGAGGGAGGAATGAAAAGGAAAAGGAGGAGAAGGAGAATCAACAGAAGGAGAAGAAAGTGGTCTCGGCTCTCGCTACCTATAAGAAAAAGAAGAAGGCTCCCAGGTTTTCACCTGGGAAGGCGAGAAGAAGCGGAAGAAGAGGAGGATTTGAACTGATATTGATATGTAATGCAATATAATCAAAGAGGTGTAATAAGACAATAGTAAAGATGGTGATGGTAATTTAAACAAAATGTAAATATGGATTCTAATAAATTGATTGCCGATCTGAGCACAACAACACACAGGTGGTCTGTCTTTTGTGGGAAAGGGGGAATCAGGAACAACAGGGCCTGGATGTTAAATATGTACATGTGTTGCCTTCTAGCCTGCAATGCTCAGTTAACCGAAGGATGAATGTATCCCTCCCTTGCACCATGTAGTACAAGGAATAACGAGCAACAGCTGCATTGTTTGTGATGTCAATTGCTTCTCTGTTGTAAATCCAGGTACTGTAACACAAATGTCTGAATTTTGTACTATGCCTAATTGTAACATATCTGTACCATATCTCTGTAAAACTTATACTCAATAAAAAGATTAAAAAATGTTGTCTGCCACCAAAGAAGTCCTGTGGCTTGACAGGCTCAGCTAGAGCTGTGGTTGTAGCACAAAGAAAGGTACAAAAATTTAAAATAAGGCTGTCATTGTTTGGCCAGGAGGAATCCTGCCCTGCACCGACCTTGGCTTCACTTCACTTCAAGAGGCTACCACCACAAGGATAGATGAGAGCTGACATAGCTGATTAAACAGAATCCTTGCCCCAGCTCCTTCAGGTAGTCCAATTATCTACTGCTGGTGGAGTCCTGTGTCAAATAAAAAATCTCTTCACTGTCACTCCTCTCCTCCTGGGGAAGTAACTGATAAATTCAGTTCCCAGTAATGGAGGATGAAATAATTAACAGACCACAGATGGTCATTGTGCTAACAGCAGCACTGATATGAAAACACATGGCACATGCTTTCATTGCCTACTGTATCTTTATTGTAACCAAAAATCCTCCTATGATAAAACAAATATGTAAAACTGTTCCTGTTCTTCTTTCATGGGCATACTGTATGCATTGTTCCTGTAAATTTAACATTTACATGAATACTGTTAGATTGATTTTAATTTTGTTTGACTTCATTATATTTTTACTTCACCTGACGAATTATTTGTTGTATTGTATCATGTTATGCATAGCATTTGTATACTCTTTAGTAGTGTGACTGTATTTCCAGGTGTTTGCATCTCTAATGATTTTAACATGATTCCTCTAAAATTGTGACCTTTTGTTTATGTCTGCATGCTCAATGAATGCCACCTATAGAGACGCAGTAAAATTTAATTTTGCCGGTGAAGTTGTGGTGAAAACATGAATTTTGCCCTGGAAATATTTCACAAGTTTTGTGCATTTGGCAGAATATTTTCTGGTGCAAAATGTGAAATTCCACCCTGAAATGCAGAATTTCACCACAAATGCAGAATTTTGCCTGGAGAAATTCTACATTCAGTGAAATTTGCATTTCGCAGGTGAAATCTTGCATTTCACACCCACAAAATATTTCATGGAACACAACTTGCAGATTTTGCCCATATCTCTCCACCTGTAAGTGACATGCATGTGCATTCAGGTGAGGAAACACTGTACTCCATTAGTTCAGTAGTGTCTCTCCTATAATAATATGCCCCGCTTGAGCAAAGTGTTGATATTTTCAGATAAGCTGCAATATATATATATATATATATATATATATATATACATATGAAATATTGTAGTTTATCTGTTAAAGAAATGAAATGTCACTGATGGAAATATATCATTCTCAGGGCCATCTGCTTACCCACTGCAACTACCACGTGCTTGTAACTTAATTGTTATTAAATTAATGATTCTGTTTCTCATTATGTTCTACTTGAGTTTCTTAAATATTAAATATTTATACCGAACCACATACCTTAATGCCAGCTGGCAGAGGCTGAAATCTTAGCTCAACAAAAAATGCATAAACTGCACAGTGTAACTCCACTTCAAATTGGTTTAATTTTAAAGCCACTGAGCAATCCGTCATGGAGGAAAAGTCCATGATCAGGCCAGATCAGCTGTTGGGGTGTTGATAGAATGTTGTGCAGCGGGTATGAGAAAGGACCCTATCTGTAGCACAGCAGCTACTTTAGGAGAGGGAGTGAAAACACTCATTTACAGGTAATGGAAATGGTTTACATCAGGTCAGCTTATCTGTTGGGGGCAGGGACCACTGGGCATTCAGTAATGGAAGCAGGCCATGCTAGTCTTGCTCTTACTATGGGGCCTATGCACTATTGGGAACAGGGTATTCACTAAAGGTACACATGCATACCTGACTGTGCCCTCGGTACCTTTGCACAGGGTGCACCATGCACTACCCTTGCTGTCCTTACACAGCCCCTCCACAGGCATGCAGAAGCACAGCCACCCACCACCAGCTGGAGGGGTACATAGGGACTATGGCAGGGTGCCTACAGCTGTAGCTTGTCCCCCCATAGCACTCTGCACCTTTGTGTATGGCACAGAGTTCAAAATCACCTAAGGCACACCACCTGCCCTTTCACATGCACAGTGCCAGAACTGTATGGGGATCTGTTGCAGAAGGGTGCCTGTCCCTTCCATGCATGACATGGGGTCTAACAGGACCCCCATTACACAGCAAGTAGATGTATGGAAGTCTACATCCTTCATATATGCAGCATGTAGGCTTCATGCATATGCCTCATCATCCTGTTCTAACGTATTGCTATGTAGTTCCCAGTCTCACTCTCCAACAAGAAAATACAGTGCACTTCTCATCTGAATTCTGAAATAGTACCTTACAAACGTTGTTCTTTACTTCTATGCCATAAAAAAAAACAGAAAACTAAGCCTGGTTTTGAGGGTACAGTCTATGCTCATTGCAGAGCTAGTCTGGCTAGCAAGGTACAGTAAATTGCTGTTTCTGCAACTAAAGTGATAACAGATGAGGATAAGAGGCATAAGCTGCAATACAATATTGATCTATTTCTATGTGAATTACAAGATGATATGAGGAAGCTTCTTTATCTTCAGAAATGGATTTCATCAGCTAATCACCAGATATTTGCTATAAACTTTAAGCTGGCTATTAAGCAGACAACACTTACTGAGAAGTACCTGTTCAAATAAATCCAGAGTTTACTATTGTAGTATACAGAAAATGGCCATTGCCCCAAGAGTTACCACTAACCAGCACCAATGAGATAAGTATGTTATTTCTGTTTAGTAGGCAGCAGAAATGATGGAAACAAGATACCATTTATGAAACCAGTCATAGGGTGCAAACAGTTTTCTAACAATGAAGACTTTTATTTCTTAAGGTAAACCTGTGTTGTACTGCAAATTGACAGAAAGGCAAACAACGTTTGTTGCAAATAAAATATGCTTTTACAGATGGTTTTACTGCACACTGACTTTGCTTTTATGACCTGTCCACCTAGTCTGAACTTTGTGAGGAAATGTTCGGGTTCTGATTTAGAGGCAGTATTTTATTTAGTCACAGCATGTAGATTGACATTTGTTTATTAGTGCTGCTTCAGATGTAGTACAGACAGACTGGTCGGGTTTGCTGGTATTTCAATTATTTTTTTTTAAGTCAGGCACATTACTGAAGTTTGTATAACTTTAAATCTACTGAGAAAACAGTTCCACTCATGCATGACTGAGAAAACAGCTGATCCGCATCAACTTTGAAAGTCATTATGTAGCACTGATGGAAACCTGCAGACCAGTTGTGCATCTTTCTGATGATCAGCTGTTGCCATAGGCAAGTTTTTTTTCTTTTCTTGTTTCATTTATATACTTTCTTTAATCTTCCTCATTGTCTGACATGCTCCCATAATGCCAAACCTCTCCAACCCTATAGTCTAGGTTCTTTTGGACTTAACATTGGCTCTGGTTTCCCCATGGTGGGGTGTCAAGGCTCTCCAACTCCACCACAGAACAGTATCCAGATCTGGAGGAGGGCCAAGTTGCACTTGCAGGGCCTGTGGAGAGACCTGTGGATCGCCTTGCCTGAACAGGGTTTTTCCCATACCCTACCTCCAGAACACTACTGGCAAGAGTGTTCATACACATGCATACAAGCATGTGTAGTGCAGCACCAGATGAAATCTTCCTCTCTGTGAAGCCACACCTTCTTCACTGCCAGCTATGCTCACCCTGGTGCAGTATCAATGTGGAATCAGCTACCCACCCTCTCTGGAGGAGAAATGTATCATCAGGATGCTCAGTCTTTCCCCCAGCCAGCCCCTAATAACCCAGACACAATATGCAACCCATGTCATCAGCATCATAGGCAGTACCTCACTTACATGCCAGACTGCCAGCTATTTCAGTCTTCTAAAACAATATTTGAAATTTTAGCAGACCAAGCTTATGGTCTCATTAATAAATTGTCATATAAAAGGCTGGCATTTTACTAGGAAACACCAAAAGGTTCAGAAGATCAAATTAATACTTTAAAGTTGTAAAACTAAGAATTAAAACAAAGTGATACAATTAAATAGTAAACACAAGGGCAGGATTCTCAAAGAAAGACAAAAATCTAGCAGCTTTGAGGAAGAAAAGCCTGCAGCACTGCAGACCCGCAGCTGGGATATTCACAAAGGCAGTGGGCGCACGGCAGAATTCAAATAAGCCCACTCTATGCATTCTCGCATCATAGGAAAATGCACATCGCAGCGGATCCCCGCTGCCAGCGGGAGCACATAAAAGAGCCTCAGGGAGGTACAAAGCTTAAGCATCCGAGGATCAAAGGACGAAGCAGCAGATCATTAAGGATGAATCCCAACCAGCAGCCAGAGAGAAGCCAGCAGCATGCTACACAGCAGGGGAGCTGAAACAGCAGCAGCAGGCCTACCACTTCATACAACAGCATGGAGTACCAGCAGAACAGCAGCACATGCAACAGCACCCAGGAATGGGGAACCTAGGGCAGCCCATAGCCCAGAGATAGCAGCAGCAGCAGCACTACAGGTATGAACACTTACAACAGCCAAGTGTGTTCACAATGCAACAGGCACATTACCAACTGCCATACATGCCACAGATGCCAATACAGCAGCAAGCCCATGCACAACAGGCAGCATTGTACACCTAGCAGGGACAACAACACCAGAATCTGCCCCAGCTGCCACAGCAGCACCCCAGACACAGCAACAACAAAGCACACTGCCACAGCCAGTGGCACCACAACAACAGGGCCAGCAGCCGGGGCCAAGCAGCAGCAGGAACACCAAACAGTAAGTGGCACAGGAGCAGATGAATGTGGGCAGCTAACTGGACACCATGAGAGGAGGAGGTGCTGGTGCATGAGGTTGATGCCAACTACGATGTGCCCCACAGCAGGTCAACAACAAAGCAGCCAAAGCAGACATATGGGACAAAATCTGCCAGAAGGTGAATGCAGTGGGCACAGCAAACAGGGATGTAAAGGCCCTGAAAAAGAAGCACAACGATATCCGATGAAGAGCCAAGGACAAGATGTCACAAATAAAATGGTCAAGCCAACAGACTGGTAAGTCAAACTGTTGCACACCAATTGTACAGCAATGGTCATGTAGTGTTAGCCACAAGGTAATCACTGTTGAGGAGGGTAACCACTGTGTATGAAGTGAAATGTGAAACAGTACCCACTGAAACAAGATGTGTACCAGGATAGCAGACATGCTGGACCAATGCAACAGACAGGTGTCATCCAGAAAAGCAGATATAAAGTGCAGTATCAGAGCAGCACAGTCTCAGACAATTGTGTCTGACCAATGCGTGGTTAGGGGAGGGGTCAGGGGATGGATGAATCCATATGAAGGTGAGCCCAAAATGTGGGACTTGGCAGATGGGGATGTAGTGAGCCTGTCCAGAGGGACCTGGAGACCCTGGAGGGTTGGACAAGGAGTATGGAACTGAGTGTAAACCCAGGGATGTGCAGGGTGCAGCATGTGAGGTCAGAGACCCAGCCCATGGTCGCACCTGGGGAGCACACTGCAAGCCACAACAAGTGTAATGTAACTGGGAGGGTGGTACATGGCACAATGGGCAACATGGAAATGTGTAGAGGAATAGTGCCAAAAGCACACAGCAGTCTGGGCCACATGGCTAGGGGAGTATGTCCAGAAGGAGGGAGGTTAACCACCCACTGTAGAACGTCTTGGGCAGGCATCATCCCCAGTACTGTGTGCAGTGCAGGAGACCACACCACAAGAGGCAAGTAGCACTGCTGGAGGGGTCTAGGTGAGGAAGCCAGGACGATGCAGGGCATGGAATGGAGGACCCAAGAGCAGGGCTGTGCCAACAATTGTAATGGCCTTCCTGCAAAATATTCTGTGGGGCCCACCCCGACCAATAAACATAAAATAATCAACAGCCTGTATGACAGTATTATAGTGTATGTTGTTTTGTATCAGTCCTGCTGAGCATAAATAGTATGTCCATGCCCCCACCCTTTGCTGACACCATGACCCAATGTATTATGTTCCTGCACCTCCTTGTGGAAATGAGCACCAGGATTAGTAGATGTTATGTGAAATGGCTCTGTCGGACCTTTGTTCTTACCCCTCCCAACCATGTGAAACTGGAGCTGACACAACTGCTGAAAGACCCAGATTCAAATGGATAAGCAATCTCCAAAGAGAAATGTGCAATCTTGTCTGTGAGAAAATGTTGTCCTAATGCTGACCACTGAGGCATTGGGCTCCCGAACAGTGTGGGATGTACTGCAACCGCAGCTCTTGCACCCCGGTCACTGCCCTGCCTAAGAGGATAGGCTGCAAGAGTGTGGGCTGATGAAGCTGAAGGAGAGGAGAGACAGGGTGGACATGATAGGGCAACAAATGACACAACAGGGAACCACAGCAGTGGAGACAAAGAGATGGACAGACCACAGTAGGGTCATGAGTGGACGCTGGAGGTGGGCCAAGACAGAGTGGAGTGCAGGAAACAGTACATCCCTGACAGGGTGGTGTGGCCATGCAAAGCACTGCTCTGGAGTCTGGTAGAGGAGAGCATGGTGGAGGGTGATGGGGGATAGTGACAAGGAAGACCCATGCTGAGGTTGACCTATATTGGGGAGTGTGCACCCAAAAGGGGCTGCCTATTATGCAAACACGACACACCATGAGGCCAGTCTGCCTGCTGGCAATACAGCAGAATGTCAGTATATCAATGTAGGAAGGTGAAGTAGTGGCATGCAACATGCATACGACAGGTAGGATGTATGGACACGAAAGAAATGCAGGCCAAGAAGCATACAACATGGTGTACAACAGGACACAGCTGGCCATGGCAGGCCACCCCTGTGTAAGTAGGACAGGTGCCAGGCTGACTGACATGGGTACAGAGGTGAACCAACAGAGCAAGTGTCACATACACAACAACAGGTTACAGGCAGCAGACATGGGTGTGAGGGCATACACCATGCACAGAAGGGTGTGCAAAATGATATAAGGGGTAGCACACAGGATATGAACTGCTACTGTGCCCCATGAAACCTAACAAACAAGATACTGTACCCGGCTGTACTGCCTGTCATAGGAATGCAATGTAGAAGGACTGGTCACGAAACACCCTTGCATCACAAGGACAATACAACCTGACAGGCTCTGGTATGCTATGTGGGTGAAACAGGGAGCAATGCATGACAGTCGTAATCCCCATGCATGGCAACAACCACTGTCATGGGATACAGAGGTTGCGTGTATTGTGCCAATGAGGTAACTAACATGGTCCTGGTGTATAGTTGGAAATAGTCTGCCCACAGTCATGGGGGGTTACCCAACAAGGGAGGGCAGTGAGGCCACAAAGTGCAGATCACAAAACACTGGCTACACCCTGGCAGCTGAAATGGACAACACAGTCAGCCACACATGCCAGCATACAATATGAATGGAACTGCACATAGCATGCCCAGTAAGAATGCTCACCCCAAGCCACTGGAAGGCACAAGATGCAGCACAATACTGGGAGATCTGGAATAGCACAGCCAACATGGCAGAGCATCACTGTGAGCAAACAGCAGAGGGAGCAACACACAATGCCACACCCAGCACTGGATCAAGAATGTGTGCCTGGCAATGGCTGACACATACACTATACCCACACCACAGGTATGTTTGGCAGGGAAATATGCAGCAGCACAATCAAGTGCGCCATATGCACAGGTTGTATGAAATGGACTGTCCACAACATGCAACCTGATTCCAGTGGCAACAGCCACAAACACAGATGCACAAACATGCATATGTGAGTAACGCAGCACAACCCAGAACAGGTGCCAACACGATCCTGTACAGGACAGGCAAGTAAGACCTGTCCAGAAACAATTTGCCCATAACTGGGAACAGACATCTGACAAATGGAACATAAACCCAGTCATACAATGTAGTGCAGAACACAGTATCAGATGCAGAACAGCAGGAAGAGTGTGTGATCCTGGCCCACACACATACACACTACACAAGACAAGAAAACAGCAGCCAGCAGCAGGTATGCAGCACATGGTCAGGTAAAGGTAGGGAGAGCTGGACAAGGCCACAGACTGGGTGAACTGGCAGCCATAGGTGCATGTGAGTAGCCAAACAATCAACACTGTAATAGACATCTGCTGTACTGAGATCAGTGACACCAAGTGTGACACACACAACAGTGATATCTGCCAACAAGGCTACAGCCAAGGCAAAACAGAAACATGGCACTGTCCCAGACCCCACAGTAACACATCCCAGTGACACCTGTACAGAGTAACCTGAGTGATGTATACTACACAGATAAAGGTATGATGCACACTGCCCCAGCAAAGAACTGTGTTAACCAATACACACCCACAAATGGTGATGCTGTCTGGACACTGTATGACCACAAAACACGCCATATCATGAATGTACTTGGAGATGGATCCTGCCACACTGTGGTATTGGGTGTCCACATATGTAGGGTGCTGGATGGATACAGTGAACATGCATTGGACAAACATGTGTCAATGTAGTCAACATGTCTCAATCCCCACAGGTGGAGGAGCCCAGGATGTATCCACACTCACCCATGCTGAAGAGAGGGTAGTACCACACCTGCAGGAGGTAAATATCAGTGGAGTCAGCCAGATGGACACCTAAGCATGCAGCTACAGGCAGGAGGTATGTACACATAATCTGCTACATAAACATGACAAGTACAGTGTACTATGTTGGTTCCACATGCATGCATGGGAGGCATGCCATGCTGTGGGCGCGCCAGTGTGAGGGATGCTGTGCATACCACACACACACACTGTACACATGCAAGGGGATGACAACATGGAATGTACATGGATGTATGCTACAGAATGCTGACATGAGCATGACACATGCCATATATGACCGACTAAGTGGGAAACATGATGAGGGGTAACAGCAATGGATAGAGAGACATGAAGGTCAGCCCCAATGATGCTGCAATCCATGTACAACAATGATGGCAGAGAGCAGCATTGTGGGCATAACCATGGACCAGGGAAGGAAAAGGACAGAGGCAATAAAAGGGAATGACCCAAGAAAGCAACAGCAGCACAACACATATTCCGAGGAACATGTAGTTTGGTGACTGGTGGGTGTCAATGATCTGTAAGCAACATGTAACACACAGAACTGGGAGGGGGCATGTGCACATGCAGGTGACAGGAAGCAGTGGGTGTGGGCAGCATGACAACACTGCTGTTATGGTGTCTGCAAGTACATGACCACAGAACTGAGAACACAGAATATATGACCAGTACTGTCAGAAACACAGCACCACACAAGTCAGACATGAACATACAAGGGTGGAAACAGTGCAGATGTGGAGTGAACATGTGCCATGAACACACACAAAGGTCAGCATGGTGATGTGTGGAAACAGTGATACATGGCCAACCCCTGTCCTGGTGCAGCAAGGTGAGGCATGGATGTACATCACAGACACAGGAGACAAGAACCCAAACACACCCAGCACGCAACGCACACCAACCATGCAGTGTGAGGGGCACATGACTGGACAGGATGAGAGGGTACAAATGCAGAAGTGTGTGGAGTGGCACAAGAATCAATGTAGGTGGGTATCATAGGACCCAATACTGTACCACATGGGAGGCCAGGCACATGACCAGTAGGCCTGCCCAGGAGAACAATGGTAGCACACAAGTAGGGAGCTGATACTGGGAAGGCAGTAGGGTGTGTGTGCAAATGTGCCAAAGCACGAACTTTGTGAGGTGCAAACATTGCTGCAATAGGGTGATGGCCATGCAACATTGAACCTGCAGTGCCACCAGGAGCCACACCGCAGCTGTGGGTACAGTAATGTAGGCCAGGCAACAGGCCACAACATGCTGTCCTTGGGTGCTGGATACTGACAAGGTGGGTAAACCAGGAGGGATACTCATTGGAGGTACACACAGGCCAATGGCTGGCAACAGAGACAGGATACAGGAGGCAAGTAATGGTGGCAAGGAACAGGAAACGTGTAATGGCTGTGGACATTAACTATATAGATGCTGTAGATGCTGGCATGAACACACACACAGGATATGGATGACAAGGAGCAGACAGAGAGGCAAGCTATCAGTGACATGCCATCTGTGCATGGGCAGGTACTGTCACCATGTCAGCCACCATGCACCCCAATGGTATGGGGAACCGAGCACATACCACCACCACCACCACCACCACATACACACCATGGACACAGCAGTAACTCGGCATGTGCCCATACCAACATAAGGCACGGCAAGACACAGGGCCCTGTGTAATGCTCTGTGGCCTGCACAGTAGACAGACCGCTGCAGTACAATGTATGTGGGACACAGTATACATACCGGAACAGTACAGGGCCACATACACACACACACACACACACACACACACACACACACACTACAGCTGGACGAGGAGCTGTACACACATGTACTGCAGGGAAACAACAATGCCCAACACCGACACAGTTGCCTGACTATGGATGTGCAGTAACAAGGCGGGCAGACAGTAGATAAGGGGAAATGAACAGAGGTGAAAGAGCAGATACAATGTCATGGGGATGGTGACAGAAACATGTCATGACTGAACTGTGTGATGCTGCACACAGACACTAGGTGAAGCAAGTATCTATGTGCACAGACACTAGGTGAAGCCAAGTATCTATGTGTGGAACATAGGCAATGATAATGTGGTAGGGAGAACCAGGCTGATGTGTCAGTAACATCTGCAACATAACCATGACCCAGGTGGTATGAGTGTTCCACCCCGCTGAAAGGTGAATGCTGAAATGTAGTACAGGAATGGCATTCTCCACTACACACAGGAGGACTGCATGCAAACTGGCGAATGCTGTACCTGTACAATGATGAAGGTTCAAAGCACAGATAATGAATGGCACACATGGTGCATGGACAAGTGTCCAGTGCACAATAGTGTGATGTTGGCCAGTGAAAATTGTGCAAGCACGCACTGTGATGCATGTCACTCCACACATGGGTCTCCACTGTGAATGCACTGTGATGCACAGTACAGTGCAATGTGGCAGATTGAGCTGCACTGTCACATGTAACTGGAACATGACTCAAAGGATGTGGCGGCATGTGCTATGCAGTGTGTGCTGGACAAACAACACTGCAGAACTGCACAGCAATATGTCACAACACACATGACCCAACATTGTACACATGCACGACACTGGCTGAGGTGGAATCACCAGGTGTGAAACAACAGCATCCAAATGAGGGTGGACCTTGAGAGGGTGCACTGGTCTGGCGGTGATGGACTCTGGACACAGCAAAACATGCCTGACACAGATATGTTCAGCAGGGGCAGGATACATGAAGGACACACACAGGGTCCATAGGGGCAGTACAAACTGAAATGAAATCAGGGCCACGATGTGCATAGCAGGATATGCATAGGGGCTACTCCATGGTGTCCATGTGTGCACAGGGTTGAGTGGACAGGACTGTGAATCAAAATGGTCACAGCCACAGAGGGTGGGGCATATAGTAACATGTTTACATGATCCGCTGACCCACTAAGCAAAACTCCAGCAAAGGGACAATAACAGTAAACATCAGACACAACAAGAGTGAATAATGCAATGGCAGACATGCTGTATGTATGGCATGTGGAATGTGGAGACAGAATGTGTGGTAACACATGTAGAGGTACAACATATCACATCACACAGCAACACATGTCAAGGCACAACTGCATGGTGAGCACTGCAGCTATACATATGCCTGGCACACTGATCCCAGATGTGAACAGTTGCGGAGGCATTGCAACCTACAGAGCAAACATACACCATGGGGTTGGTGTGTACATGTGTGTAGAGCAACACAGACAATGATTTGGCTATGGTCTGCCATGCACACACTGCACAATGCACTGTGAACATGCAGCAACACACAGACCACCAGCAGTGCCTGCAGCAGGTGCAGAATGGTTAGACCAGTCTGTGTGTGAATGCCATCAGCTGCACAGAGAGCTGCTATGTCTCCATATCCCCACATGTGGAATGATGTCCCCAGTCAAAGATTCAGCAGCTGCAGTGGACCATGTCAGATGTGCCCACACCTGTCCTGACCACACCCAACCCAGCCACAGTACCCACCCATATCAGCACCTCAACAACGCAAACCATGGTGCAAACCCCATTCCAGTGACAGAACACACCACCCATGCCCCTCTGGGCCTGCCCCCATTCAAGTGATGGGTGAACAGCTCCCATCCACCAGCATCCTCATGTCACCCTGACTGTGCCCCTGTAATGAACCGGCTCACATCCTGGAGACACTCTGGCATGTTACCCATGACCACCCCCAGTGTGTGCAGCACCTTGAGGCCACTACATGGATCCACACCCTGCTCTCTGGACGCATAACTGCTCTCACTGATCCCTCCCTATCAATGTGACATCCATCTAGAACTGTCACCAAGACTGCAACACATATCCTGAGGTGTTGCAGTACCAAACTAGTAGAACAAAGGTAGGAACAGAGCCACCCCTCCAGATCGACCCATGGTGATACAGACCAGCATCCCAGGTGCCCTTGTCATTTCCCATGTACATGTCTGGCCAGTGTAGCATGATAATTACCACTACCCCATGACCCTCACACACCCAGCACATATATGACATACCACCCAGTGCACACCCATGGTGGGTAAACTGTCTCCACAGGTGCAGATACGCAGTGACCTGCATGAACCCACAGTGCCCTGATACTGACAACCCTGTCAGAGGCACAATAATTGCATGCAAGGCTACACAACACCACACACCCACCACAACACCCTAGCCCTGAGTCATCTGCAAATGCACCATCACACCCGTGCACCAGTCCCATGACTGAGACATAGGTGTGCCTAGTGTGTCACAGCACTGGCTCCTGTGCCAACACAGTAATGACACACTCTGGGGATGAGCCCAACCTGCCAACTCCCACTATGGGTATGCTCACAGTGCCTACACCACTTCACCATGACACCACCCACCCCACCCCCATTTACACCACTTCACTGAACACCACCACCCCACCCCATATCTGTCAGTGTAGCCTGCAGGACATTGTGGTGCACACACTGAATTGCATGATGATCGGAAGTGGTGGTCCCCAAACGCAACCCCAGTCCTGGGCCTTTGGTACACACACAGATGTAGACAAGGGTAGTACAACACATACAGTCTGGGCCACAGCAATGCTGCCAATCCTCCAAACACCCACAACAGTGAAGGACACTCCAGGGACCATCCATTTGGCAAACCACCACCATCATGCAGAGAACAAATGCCAGCCCACCGAGCCACCCTCACACATGTCAGTCCAGTGGAACACAGCAGGAACTGTGATGCACAGTGGTTGTGATGTGTACTGGACACACGCCCTTAGTACATGTGCAGTGCAACAACACTGTATACACCACAAGGTGGTATGTAAGTGATGTGCACTGGTGCACACCACTGTGAATAGATGCCACTGAGCCAGCTACACAGAGCCATATACATGCAATGCGTGACCCAGTAAGGCATATGGATGTGTATGGGCATTGCTGCACTGTGTGTGTGTGCTCCCATATGGGCAACAGCATCTATGCTGTGCATGCCATCAGTGTCCACACACACCACAGCACATGTGATGATAGGGACGACAGCTGTGAATGATAACAGAGTAGCTGACAGAGCACAGGCACAGATGGGCAATGCTGAGCCGCTGGTGAGAGCCGTGTTGTGACATGATGCACACTGTCCTATGTGCCACAGTAGTGTGCCAAGAGACCCCAGAAAAATGACGTGTAACTCACAATGTCACAATGCACTGAATGCTCAGGGAAGGGATGGACACAACCAAGGTCAGGCTCATAATGTGCATGTTGTTGTACACCCACAGGTGATATTGTGAGACCAGTGCAACAATGCCCACGACCACAACCAGGTGACAGCCAGTCACAGCAACAGGTGTACACCCAACATACCACAGCAGCCGAACTACACACTGCAGCAGGGCACTCAACAGATACACAGACAATGGATGGCAATGGTGGTGAACCAGACACACAGCTGCATAAGGAGGAGCATGCAGACAGTGTCCCCATTGAAGAACATTGCAGAGGACATCCCACCATCCACCCTGCAGGGTACCCTGGGAGTGGACGCATGCCTGGACTGTCAATAGGTGACCTTGGGTTGAGGACACCCACATCACTCACACTAACAACATCCGAGGGATGATGCTGGAGGCACAGAGTGACCGTAGTCGCTATGGGGACGCCATCCTGAATGCAGAATGGCAGATGAGTGTAGCCACAGGAAACCTGCAGAACACCCTGTCCACAACAACATGACAGTACCTCAGAACACACCCATCAGCTGATAGATGCTGTGCAGTCAGTAGCAGCAGTGCAGCAAAACAACCAGATACAGGGCTGGATATTCAGAGCAGATGCGCCATGCGCAATAGGGATGTGCCAGCGCAAGTACAGAAATGCGCCATTGTGCAATATTCAGTGGGAGGTGGGCGCCTTGTTAAGCAATGCACCAGTGTGCAACAGTAATGAATGACGCTGCACAACCATGGGGCAGA
The DNA here is from genome assembly GCA_016271365.2 of Neoceratodus forsteri. Lineage (NCBI taxonomy): Eukaryota > Metazoa > Chordata > Ceratodontiformes > Ceratodontidae > Neoceratodus > Neoceratodus forsteri. Next base: position 1,550,001,849 of record CM057453.1, on the reverse strand, counting down.
ACCATGAATAACATAGCGCGTCACGATATCCAACAGCATGCGCCGTGGCGCAATAGCAGAGCAAGCGGAAGTTGCGTGACTGCGAAAATGAGGCAAAATAAAGGGAGCAAGAGAGGGAGGAAGAATGCAAAGGGAAGCCACAGGTGGGAGCATGGTGACAGAGGCCAGGAGGAATAAAAGGAAGCAGGGTGCAGGACTGGACAGGATCAGGACAGGACCACCAGAACTGTGCCAGAGTGAGGTAGGAGGAGGTGCCCATGCCACTGTGCAGAAAAGGGCATGGCATGCCAGAGTGGACTGAGAGCAGTGGCAAGAGGCAGTACAGTCACAGGCAAAAGCTGGAGGTGCAGGGGAGCACCAGAAACAGACAGTGGGGAGAAAGGACAACAGCAGCGGGGGAACACCAGCCAGGGACATGACAGTGCCGCTTCCAGATGGAGCGGTAATGAGGGGTGTGAGAAGGCAGGCAGCAGGAGATGCGGCCGTGGAAGGGCCCATCGGTGGTATGCCCAGAACAGGCAGTACTGAGCCTGCACCAGCTTGAACAGTATTCCGACACAGAGACTGTGGGCGGTACCACCTGAACCAGGTGATACGGAGGCAGCTCTGTGAGCTGTGCAGTGATGAGATGCAGGCACCCACACGACAGAGCCATGCTCTATCAGTGGAGACGAAGGTGACAGTTGTCATGTGCCTGCTCACCATGGGCACCTTCCAGAGACCAACTAGGGACATGACAGGCACAACCCAGTTGGCTGTGTCACGCCTCACTCAATTCCTCAGTGCACTGCTGCCACATGATGTGGGTACATCCATTTCCCCAGCACACAGGTGGAGCACACAGCACACATACAGGAGTTCACAGGTAGCATGGTTGCCTGGCATGCTCGGGGCCATCGACTGCACCCATGTAGGTATCCGCATGCCACCTGGCCTGGAGGGTGCAGCATACATCAACTGCAAGGGATACCCAAGCATCAACTGCCAGGTGAGTGCGATGCCAGGGTGCATAACCAATGCCTGTGCCATGCACCCTGGGGAGCACACAATGCCTTCATCTGGCACATGTCTGCTGTGCCACTGGTTTGAGGTAGGGACATCCCACTGGCCATCTAGTGGTGAGTATGCATATCACTCAGGATGACATGACCAGATGTGAGGGGTGCATAGTTAGAGGTGCCATGGGTACCAGCCATGTTGGACCATGGCATAGCGATGCAGACCACCATTCTAATGTCCACCTCTACACACAGGTGACAGTGGTTTACCCACTACGGCCCTGGCTGCTCACACCATACCAGCGCCCCATGACCCCATTGCAGCTACGGTACAATGAGCACGCACCACAACACGGAATGTCACTGAGCAGGGGTTCGGGCTGCTGAAGGCACAGTTCTGGTGCCTGGACACATCAGGCAGTGCCCTACAGTACAGCCCCGAAGGCCTGCGGGGTATTCCTGGCCTGCTGTATCCTGCACAACATGGCCACCAACTGTGGAATAGCCTTTAGAGGTCAAGAGAGGGGACAGTGGTGGGATGATGAGGGACGCTGGTCCCAGCTGGTGATGGGCAGCCACCCCCTCTGGGTGCACGGACCGCCTGATCCGGATGGCACAGCTGCACCGGGACACCATTACAGAGGAGCACTTTGGACAACACAGGTAGGTCACGGGCCATGCGCGAACCACCAAGTGCAAGGGCACAGCCCACAGACAGGCAAGGCAGGACACCAAGAGAGACGGCGGTAAGGAAATGGGTCTGAGCGGGCACTGCACACGGGCAGGGATGGGCAGGGCTGAACACGACAAGTGACACACACCAACACCACAACACATGCACAAGAGGTAAACAGCACGCCAACCCTAACAGCCACCCCCACCCCACACAGGACTGCACTACCATGCCCAGTGGTCGACCAGTGCGTGCCTCAGATGCTGGGCACCATTGCACACTGGCGGACAGTGCAACGCAGGCATAATCATGCACTTGTCACAGTGGCCAGCAGCCAGGATGGTGTACACAGGGACCATGTGTGCAGGGCCAGGTATCCCACCCTAGGCCGCGCACAACGCACACCACACTGCACATATAGGGCAGTGGCAGACAGTGGGCCATGGTGGGAGACAGGTCAGCTGGTGTCACAGCACCACGGCAGCCACAGATGCGTGGTGGCCCCATCGGCACTCCGCCAGCCATGCCAGGCTGACCATTGGCCTCATGGGGTGACACCGATGGTCCTCAGGGGTGACGCCGCTGTGTGAACGCAACCATGTTTGCACAGGGGTTCGCAGCCCACTGAACATGCCCGCCCAGGCATGCTCAGTATACCATAGTCAACCCGGTGTCGGCATAGCAGATGTCGCACGCACCGGGAACAGGAGTGGACATGACACGTGCAGTGTCTGAGGCGGCTGGGAACCGAACTGGGTGCCCAGTGTAACCATGACAGTTGTCAACGCAGTGGTTCGCCTGTCAATGGCAACAGTCACATCCAGCTCACTGCTGGGCCATTCTGCCAGGGAGCAATCCATGGTCCCTCGCTTTGCTGCTCATCTGACTGGCGAGAACCACACTGAATGCATCCACCGCCATCATGAGCCACATCTGCTGAGCCACTGAAGCCTGGAGAAGATGGCTGTGTCTGCAAAGAAGTCATCCGCTGGTCTGGCATGCTGTCCTTGTGGTGTTCCTGGCTCCTGCTGCCAGCACCCTTGACGCTGGGCGCTGCACACCAGAGCCATGCCGCATGACACAAGTGTTGCACTGCCACCGCCCCAACACTGTCCCCTGTCACCATTGGCCGACTGTTGGCACTGCCCCTCAGGCTGACCTCCCAGGGCTCACTGGCGCTCTGACACAGCAGCTGCAACAGTTCCACCACCTTGACGACATCAATGCTACCCACTGGGGGCATACAGACACAGGCTGGGACTGGGTTGTTACACAGGCAGCCATGGCGGCATCACCCACAGCAATGCCCGTGCAGCTGCCTGCTGTGGGACCATCCTGTGTCCCACATGTATCACTGTCCGCGACGTAGATCCATCATCATCGGTGCTGGATCTGGCCCCAATCTGTGTCCCAGCATGCTGGAGACCATGAGCGCTGTCACACTGGAACACAGGCAGGGCCTTGTCCACACCCGCACCACCCATATCAGTCAAGACAGACATGCAGCTGTACTTGGCCAGTCCCTTGGACACCTGTGGAGGTGGATGGGCAATCCTCTGTGTCCAGGGCCTCCCCTCAGTGGACACACCCACCACTGCTGCCCCATGTAGATGCTCTGTGAAGCAGTAAAGGAACACATTAGTATCAGTGGCTCCCCTTGCCCTGTGGCATGCCTCCACCACCCACACACTGACAGCACAGGACCCATACATGCAGTGGGCTGCCACCATCTGGAAGCCACCACCAGGAATGCCCTCAATGGCATTACGCCACATGCTGCTGGCCACCTGCTCCTCCTGTGGTGTCAGGCGTGGTATTCTGGCTGTCCCCACCGGTGGCAGCACATGCATCCCTGATGGCAGCCACCTTGTCCTTGATCCGCCTCTGTCCATGTCAACCTGCTTCTTGCACTCCTGCACAGACCTCTGGTGGCTGCCATGCTGGTTCACAGCACTCACCACCTCACCCATGCCGCAGCATGGGCCTGTAGCATTCCCGCTGTCTGCTGAGCAGCGGTTCCTTATCCAGATATGCCTCGAACAGGGCATCTGATTCCTGCCCCAGTTGAGCCTCCTTCTTCTCCCCTTTCCTTGTTCTTCCTCTTCCTCATGCTCAGTCATGCTCGAGCCAGTGGGAATGACAGGTGTTACCTTGGACTGTGCAGTACCATTCAGCCTCCCAAACCACAGTCCCCACATCCTAACAGCATGTTACCCACCACAATGGACTGCAATACCTAACCATGGCCTCTGCAGCCCCATGTTGCATTTATATAAGCGCAACGAATGCAAACGAGGCAGGCACAACTGTAAGTGAATGCTAATGCAGTGGATGTGCTGTGGAATGGCTAATGAGCGGATTTGCATATGCTGGCTGAATATCACGCTGTTGTGCCTTGTGCAATGTTGGTGAGTGTGCTCAGGCCATAGCGCAGCACTGTGATGTGCTTAATCGGCACTGCACAGCCATGCCCAGGCTGCTGACACCGATGCGCATGGCACTGCTGACTTGGTGCATGGAAGCAGTGCAGGGCACGCCACCACTGTGCCTGTGGCGCCAGTGTGCTGCTGCCTGTGTGGTGTCTCGTGCCTTGGTGTGCCATGCGGTGCCACAGCACTGGAGGCATTGCAGGGCATCACACCAAGCACCCTACCACAACACGCCGCAGGGCATCCCAGTAGTGCTATGGGCGCACTGTGTGCGGACTCCACCCTTGACCATGTGGTCGACCTTTGCCCTCTAGGTGCCAGGCGTCCACATGGTTGCACTCATCGCACAGTCCGGGTGACAGTGTGACAGGGACTGGCAGCGCAGTACCGAACTGCCTGTACCGCGGGGCACGCGTGCTGACAGAGCGCCATTTTGTTTGCGGTTTCAACAGCAAGATGCCACGAACCAGAGCACAGGTCTGGAGTGCCATTGAGTTGGCAAACTTGGCGGCCCTGGTAGAGCCACATGCCGGTGCTCTCTTTGGGCAGGAACCCCTCCACAGGCCACAGACTGCTGTGTGGCAGGAGGTGTCAGAGGGCCTGGAGGAGGTGACTGAGATCAGCCAGTCAGCAGAGCAGTGTAAGCCACCCAGCTATGGTGACCTCCAGCAGTGAGACCCTGACTGCCTGGGGCATCTGCAGGCACGCGCCCAGTGAGGAGCCATGCCATGGCCAGGTAGGTGCACCATCCAAACACTGGCAGTGTCCATCTGTCTGGGTATCACGCGGTGTGCATAAGCCCGCCACAGGGGTGGGGCCATCTAGTGGAGTGGTGGTGGTGGGGATGCATCATGGCTGGGCTGTGCGGGCATGCACACTACTTGGGGGCTTTGTTACTGACCTGTACTGATGTTTCCTCTATGTTTGCACCCTAGGCCAGGAGGGTGCCGAGAGGCACGCCTGGCCGAGAACAGGGGAGCAGACCAGAGTGGGTGTAGTACAGATGCAGCTGGGCCATGTTGGAGGACATGGGCAAGCAGCACCCTGCTGGCCAGGATGCAGGTGAGAGTGCTGTGTTCCCCTTACATCTGTGCATGCTGGGCTGCAGGGGTGAGTGGTGGAGCATGGCCACCCACACTTGCCTCACTGCAGCCTCCACACACAGTGCCTCAGCACTGTCTGTGGCACTACATGTGTGGGTGGATGTTGCAGAGTGGGCTGTGCGTGCCTGGGTCCCATGGCTGTGCCACTGCCTTTGCACCGCATAGCCACGCGTCACTGTCACGGCCATGGTGGTTCTGTGCAGGACATGGGGCGGTGGGTGTGCTTGCATTCTGCATGGCTATTGGGTGCCTGGATAGATTGGTCATGTAGAGTGCGGACACTGTGATTGATGCATGCCATCACAGGGGCATGGCCCACGGCTGTATACCATGCACACATTGGGTGGGCTGCAGGGGTCTGGCCATCTGCACGTAACTCCTGCTCCTTGTCCTAGGTGGACAACACTGGAGATACCCTAGAAAGAACTGTTCAGGAGTTTCTGCAGCATGTCGAGGGCTACCCTAGAGCTGCTCCAATGCATTGAGCAGGGGTGACAGAAGGAGGCACAGGAGCGCCACGAGACCCGAAGTGGGAGAGGGTCGCCATTAGGCCTGACACACCTGTTGTGCATTCCCCTGGACTTACCTCACCCCTTCATCCCACTCCCTGCTGTACACCCCACCCCATGCCCACCTCCACCTGGTATGTGGCCCTTCCCCCACACATTGTAAAAAGTTTAGTTTGATGTGTTTTGTACAGTCACATCTTTATTACAGACTTATTTGTTATGACAACTGTGGTGGTCTCTGATTTGCAGCGGGCATGTGGTGTTTGGCTGCAGTGGTGTGCATGGTGTTGGGGTAGGTGCAGGTCTGGGTGTGTATGTGTCTGGCAGGGACCTGCTTATGGTGTGGGTGGGGGACTCCGTCCCTGTCTGGTAGTATGTGTGTTGTTGCCTGTGCACTGGATGCCTGTGTGCAGTGGACCCTGGTGCGATCGCTGTCCCTGGTGCCCCTGTCAGTATGTCCATGGCCCATGCAGCTGGCCCCTTGCATGTCTGTAGTGCGCACAGTCTGCTGGCATGTCGTTGGTGGCTGTCCATGCTGGCCACCCCTGGCCGCGGCTCAGTGGTGGTTTGCCTCCCTGTCACGATATTGCATATGTCTGCCTCGGGTGACACTGTGGGCTATGCGTTGTGTCCCCCCCTCCATGCTGTCGCTGGTGTCTGTTGTGGTGTCTCATGTTCTGATGTCTGTCACTTGTGCTCCGGCCACATGCTGGCAGCGGACTGCTTCATGGTGCATGTGCAGGATGACTGGTAGACCTGTGCCATGGTAGGGTGGAGGCAGTGGGTACACAGCATCAGTGGATGCATGCCAGTGGCATTTGTTGCCCCTCTTGTGGCCCTGTGTCAGGGTGCCCTTGGAGTCACGGTGGGTGTTTGTCCATGCCCTGTGTTGCGTCTGTGTGGTGCATGCCTCCATGCACCACAGTGAGTAACTGTGCTGGCTGTTGGGACCAGTGCTGGGACAGGGTGTGCATGGGTGGGTGTGTGGGGTGCTGTCCTGCTGATGGTGGGGTCCAGAGAAGGCCTTGTCACATCACGGGTCCCCAGGTATTGACGTAGGTCGACCTCTCTCGGCCATGGGGGCCCGTGCAGGGCGGCACTGTGTCTGCAGTTGTTGCGTTGGTGGCTGGTGCCGCCTGTAGAATGCCTACAGTAGAGGCTGCCATGCATGGCTCCATGGTGCACAGGATTGCATTGTCACAGTGGGGTGGTGGTATGCATTTAGTCCATGCACTGTTAGGTGCTACTCCTGGGCCAGGTGTCTGGGGATCACTGTACAGGGTGTGCTCTGCATTGGTGGGATGGGGTGGCACTGGGTGACGGCTCTCCTTGTGTTGTGGTCACTGCTTGCCAGGGGTGTGCTGCAGCACTGTGCGCGCTGTGGATTAGGTGCTGGTGTTCATGCCGCTTGATGGTCCATCCAGCTCACCACTGGTTGTACAGTTCATGGGGTGTGGGGGTACTGTCTGGCCTGCTGCATGCTCCTCCACCATGGCACCTCCCCATGGTGGTGTACCCCTGAATTCTGTCCCTGTTCCTCAGCATCCCTGGTTGTGCTACTGCTCTTACCCTGCTCCCACTCGCATCCCTGGTTTGTGCTACTGCACATCAAGCCTGCTCCACTGTGCATCCCTGGTTTGCACCATGGTGCAGTTTGCCGCGATATTCGCTATGTTGTGCAAGTGCACCTTAACCTGCGCTGTTGTTTGAATAATGCATGTGTTGCGAGGGTGCACTGCCCTTGTGCCTGCTCCTGCAATTGTGCTGCTTTGTGGTGGTGCAGTCTGAATATCCGACCACAGTGTCAAATGAATTTAGATATAGTGGGTGCACTGCATACAATCTTGAGTGCCACAGCCAGGCAAAACACCATGATCCAGCAGCACACTGAACTGTGCGTGCCATTCATGAGACACAGATGTCCTTCATGACGGGAGATGAGCAAAGATGCTGCCAGGCAGCATGCAACACAGGTGGAACATGTGGCGGCAGCTCAAGACAGACTGGTGCAATGCAATGGTTATCCAACACACTGACAGCCATGGCGCGCATCCCATGTGAGCATGCGGGCCAATGACCATGCATACAACAATACCTGGTGCCCACAACCAAAGGGCAAGTCCGCCCAAGTCGAACTCCCCATAGCCCACCATGCCGCGAGGACCCACATGTACGAACACACACAGCAGGGCACTATGCGGTCACATGATGTGACAGCATGCTCGCGAACCAGCTGCAGGTGTGAATATGGATAGGGATGAGCAACACCATACACCCACACTGGCGTGCAACATGGGGGGCCGAAGGGCCACTGCACAGTACCAAGGCACTTACCACACATGTGTGATGGCAACATGGTGAAAACACCACAGACAATGCAGGTAGGGGACAGCAGCAGCACACAGTCTGAGCCATGTCAGAGTTGCAACATGCGGGGACAGAAGAAGTAGACAGGGACATGCAGGCTGAGGGGAGGCATGTACTGTGCAGGTGACAGACATGTACACCAACTGAAACCGCACAGGCAAAGCCAAAGAGAAAGAGGCACAACACTGGCAAGGACTTGTTGGCAGTGATGGGACACAAGCCTCACAACAGCAGGGTCAGAGGAGATGACCGAGTGCCCATCAGGCACAGAGGCAGCACAAACAGACAATGGTTGGGGCACCCAGGACACACAGGGTGTGCCCTGAGTTGAGCAGGGACCAACAGCAACAGTGACAGAGCTCTAGCTGAGACCACACGGACAGACACAGACAGTGCCTGAGAAGGGGAAGGGCAGGAAAAATTGAAACGTGTTAGCAGGGGATGTCCACCAAGAAGCGGTAGATACTGTGATCTCATGGTACACCATGCCCCTGAGTCCTGTGCAGCACTGCCAGGGACAGGCATCGTAACACAACTTGGGTCACACAGATGAAAGCCTTTGCGGATCACAGGAACCTGCTTGGATAGGCATGGTAGGCACAGCTGTATCATGCTGGAGTCAATGCAGCCCCCAGGCCACAGCCCTGAATGACTTACGCATGTTGACTCAGTATGATGGTGTATGTAACTAGTGATGCAAACATGGACAGTCTAGTAGTGCATGGCACCATGGCCAGTGCAGTGTTCTTGCATAACATAGCTCATGTGTGGTATGTGATACGATAGAGATGACCACTGATGGCATCGTACTGTAATGATGTTGCAGATGGCAGGAGCCATGATGGATATGCTTACCAGCTACATTATGTGTGTACAATATGGAATGTGACTGTGTAGCGATTGGTGGACAGTGTTGTTCCCCGGTACATGTAATAAAGGTGTGGCAACCATTACTATGTGTGTGAGACTCTGTTATATCCCATAAGTGCGTAATGACTGTGTGTGTAGTTGCACAGCCTGTGCAGTTTCTGGCACACTGCTGATGACGACAGCCATGTGTTGTGTGGCAAGACTCAAAAGTATGTGTTAGCACAGATGTATGCGGCTGCACAGCACCAGTGCCGCTGTGCACATCCCAAACGTGTTTCTGGCATGCTGTATGTGTGACAACGCATGCAATAATATACAAGGGTAATAGACAGTCGCTGGACTGTGGCATGCACCAACACAAGTGTGTGTCCAAGGGGCTGATGGCTGCCAGGATGTGAGGAGGTGTTTATGTAGCCCATGAGGTTTGTTACCACATGAATACCAACCGGACATGTGGGTCATGGCATCACTGTGCCAATACAAAGGGGCAACGTGGATACAACATCAGGATCCCAGCATCATGACACATGGTGGTGGTCAGGGTGTCACCATCTCTGCAGAGCTCCCCCCGTGACACCATGCCCCATTGGACATGTTGGACACACCACCTAAACAGCACATTGGGTGGCTCATCAGTCATGCATACATAGATGTGCTTGCTCGTGTTGATGTACGTATGGATATGTACACACCCAGTCTGGTAACCAGATCGACATAATGCCCCATGTGCACCTGTCCACAAGCCATACAGTATGTCAGGGGCACAGACAGAACATGCATTGCCCAATCAGCAACAGTAACCAAGCAACACTGTCAAGCCTGTGGACTGTGAACATGTGCCCCATGCAGCCTGACAGTGCCCAGTTCACATGCCATATCAATCATACGGTGCCAGGACAATGTGGCTGACATCTGCAACACCATTTCATGGTGGTCCTGAATGGGCTGGCCAGTCAATGGCAGGACTGACTGACTGGAGAAGCTGTGACCACTGCTCCAGCAGGTATGGTTAGCAGGGCACTCATAACAAGTCTTATAGTGGGGGGTGCTGAAAGTCATTGAACAAAGCTGTATAGGAAGCCATAGGAATTGTACTCCAAGAAAGAGGTGCTGCCGCTAACCAGCACCCCTAGTTCCCAGCACCTATGGCTATATGGTTGCACAATGTAGTGACAGGACCAAGACAAGGTTTGTGAATTGTGTTTTGACGTACTGTACACTGTGTGATACACATGTGGGAGCATTCAGACTATACTGTGGCGTGCCATACCAGGTGAGTTTGGTGTCTTGACATGCATGTAGAACCAGCAACCATTCATATGCAGGTGTTATGTGGTCCATGGTAACACTCTCGGTCCAAGCCAGCCATGTCCACAACACCACACTGCAGCATGTAAGGGTGTCCAGTGATCGCACTACTGGCTGAGATACTGTTGTCTGCGTCACTGGTAATGTTTCTGGAAGCAGTGCCTGATGAGCCTATCCGTGCCTGGTGTGCCAATGATGCCTGACTGGACTGGTGCTTTCCTGGTGATGGTGGTGATGGTGGTGCTGGCATTCCATGGTCAACATCATCATCAGTCAGTTGCAGGTCCTCAGGTGCTGAGATCCGGTGGGACAGGACAATGTTGTGCAGTATGCAAAATGCAACGATCAACCTGCATGCCTTCTCTGGTGTATACTGCAGCACACCCCTGAGATTGAGAGACAGTGGAACTGCATCTTCAGGATCCTAAAGGTATGTTCAATCACAGAATGTGTCTGTGCATATGCAGCATTGTACCTCTCCTCCTGCCGCATCTGTGGAGCTGTCACTGGTGTCAGAGCCATGTCCATAGTGGATATCCTGTCACCTGCAAAGGAGATGGATACAAATCACATGAGGACATGTAATGGGCTGTGAACACCTGCATAAGTGCACTAGATTGATGTCTGTATGTCCACCCTACCATGACAACAATGGGATGGCACACATAGCAACACAACACTATGTGGCCCTTACTACTCTTGTGGTGTACACATGGCAGAGCACAGACATACATGTTATTGTTGCCATAGAACTGCATGATCCGCTCATACAACATAGGCTAGGTATGGGAGCACTGCTTCCCGCAGTCCATCATGCTATGCTGGTTGTTGATGCACCCTAGGGTGAGTGCAATACAATGATGGCTACCCTGCTGTGCTGTCTGAGCCACTGAAATGTGAGCACGGCACCAGGTAAAGGGGCAATGCCCCCTGCAGTGAAGAGGCAGTGTTGAATGTGATGTGTCCAGCCCTGGCCTGGGTCCTACTGCCCCTGGCCAGTCATCTCCACCCCTCTGGGAACTGTGCAGCCACCCCAAACCATGTGCCAGACCACAAGCATTACACTGTGTGAAACAACTAACCCTGTGTTGTGACATATGGCAGCAGCCCAATGGGTCGAGGACAGATCAACACCTGCTGCCATCCCACTGCGGTGCATGTCCACATGTACAGTGGTGTGATGGGGTAACATCCACTGCCAGTGTCACACCTGCATGTCAGCACACCCAGCTGGTGGCTGCAGGCCCTAGGATCATGCAATGCCTGGCATGGTGTACAGTGCACTAGACATGCACAATGGCCACACAGTTGCTGTGCATGTCACACCTTAGAGTGTGGCATGGACACGTGCACCACTGCATGCACATGTGTCCATGTTGGTGAGGCTGACACCACACACATGTTGCCACAGGATGGAGGTTGCTGACATGGGCATGCCTGCAGCACAATGCCCCATCACAGGCCAGTGCTGCTGCTACTGATGGGCTATGAGAGGACCTGAGCCCATGCCTCTCAGCCTCCTGCAACACAACGAACATTCCCCAATGTATTGCACAAATACACCCTGTCACATTGTGATGACATGTGAAACAGGCAGTATTGACAGTGTCAAGTGGACATGTAAACAAACAGGTGATGCCAATGTAACATTGTTCAAATGATAACATACTCTCTGACCCATGTGCACCATCATACCTATGGTCGTACCTCCTAGGAACAGATGAATCAGTGGTGTACATCTTTCTCATCTGTGCCACATTGTGAGAAACAGTGTAACACATTTGTGGGGACAAAGGGCTGTGAATGCATACAGCCCGTGTGGGGACATAAAACAATGGGATTACCACCGTCTTTGATGAAAATAGCGAACATGTCTGCGCACATGCGAGAATTAGCCATGCTTTTCACGCGTGTGCGTGTTCCTCTTAATGAAATTGTGCATGTGCATGTAAAAGTACGACGCGTGTCATGCGTCGGGGAACATGTGCATGTGCTACACAGAAATTATACTGGATATGTGAAGCCTGCTGAGAGGTGTGTCAGTCTTTGCCACATCCAGACTTTCAGATCACAGATACACAGCATCAGACCATGGCAGGAGGCAGGGGTACCAAATTTCAGTGATGCAGAACAGCAGCATTGCTGGATCTCATTAGGGATCATGTAGCCTTCCTGCCGCCTGGGAGGACCCTGCATTCACCAAGAAGAGGGACAGGGTCTGGCGATGCGATTGCCAGGAATCTGTACATGTCCAGTGGTGTGCGAGGACTGTCAATCAGCATCAAGCATAAGTGGAACAATGTGGAGTGGAGGGAGACACACTTGTGCTGGCTGGTGGCAACCAAACGCCAGGAGTCACAGGGGACAGCGGAAGGTGAGTACATGGCTGTGATATATGTGATGTCAGATCTGCATGGTACTAGAACATGCCACGTCCACATGGTATGATGACAGTCCTCATAACAGTGTGGCACAGACAGCTGACTGTAGCCATCCATGGTTGGTAAGGGCTTTTCTGGATGTAGTCCATGCGTGTGGCCTATGCCCACCATGACACAGCACATTATGTCTGCATGAGCCCCTGTTCAGTGTGTAATGCACTCCTCACTGTGTTCCACTGTACTGTCACATCAGGACATGCTCATGGGGCCATGACATTCCCAGCTTGATCACAGGACTGCGTGTGTAGTGTGTGGTGTGTGGTGTCACCTGTGCCATGATCTGGGGAGGTGCCGCCAGTGTTGTGGTGTGTGCTACATACAGTGGTGCTGGCACATGTCACGGGTGTCTTGGATGTCACTGTGTGTAACATGCATCAGGCACAGGCAGACCATGCTGGTGATGCTCTACATGGTCCTGCCCATGCCCAGGACCGTGCCATGGTATGGATGTTGACCAGACAGTGCACCCACCATGCTACCTATGGACACACCATGCATGCCACTGAGCCCATGTCTTGTACATTGCTCACAGACACTGTGGTACTCTGTACATGCAGGGCAGCTGGCACTGGCCTGTCAGTGTGTCATGGCTCACCCGCGGTGCATGTAACAAAGGCACACAAGGCGGATGGTGAGTGGGAAAGCATGACTACATGGTGCACTGCCCATCACTGTCACAGGCAAACACCTGGTTAGCTGACTGGCATCATACAGCTGTGTCATGACTATGGCCAGTCAGGATGTGCATGTTCTGGCAGGTGTGTGGTGTCCAGCTCCACATGCCTTGTTGTGATGCGGTGTGGTGCAGTGGACAACAGTGGTTATCTGGTACACTACGTGCTGCATCCGCATGGCCACGCTATCAACCATCTACAGTTAATGTTTAATTCTGATATGTATTTCTTTCATTTGTACTGCTTATTACCTAAGTCCATCCTGCACAGTCCATGTGTCAAACAAATTTATGCCCTTGTCCTTTGTAAATCCCACATATTGGCTGCTCTTCACTGTCGTTGAAGTATTACAAGCCGCAGCTCGAAATGAGCAGGATGGATATTGAAATGAAGCAGTACAAATGAAAGATATCTATCAGAGAGAATTCAACATTAAGTTTGGAAAAAGCACCTCCTGAGGAAGCCAGCATTTGTTGGTGAAACATAGAGGATATGGGCCTGAAGAATACAATAAAGGAATATAGTTATGGATAAAAGGTTACCTGTCTAAGTGTGTGAGTATTCTTGGGCCCCTCCTTTCTTTGGAAGGAAAGGGACTGATATGCTGGACACATTGGGAGAGGTAGCACAGTGAAGGTGAAAACTTGGGTTATATTACCCAGGACTATCAGGAGTTATTCAGGAACATTTTTGTTTAACCATCTACAGTGCAGGCATGCATAGCCATATGTGTCCTGTGCATACCTACACACTGTGCTACCTATGCAGTTAACATTCAGTCCCACATCCAGGGTACACAAGGGTCATGGTGGCAGTCACCATCACCCATGTGTTGCCTGCACTGCCAACACATGGGTTGTGAGGCTACACTGGTGTGTCACCCACATGTCCTGTGCACATACCTGTGTGATGTGTGGGCAGCAGTCAGCACCCAGCAGTGCCAGCTATGTCTCATGTATAGTGTACCACACCAGCAGCAGTCACTGTTGTGATGTGAGGTAGGGTGCCAAATTTGGGATGCCAGAGGAGGACATCTAGTCCTCACCTGATGAGCCCTGTGCCAGACCCCAGTGAGATAGGTTAATAGTCTCCCACAGCTTTCACAGCCCATTTACAAGGTGGTCCTGGGTAGGAGAGAGTAATATGTTAGAGGATATTAAATATTAAAAACACAACAGGATAGAGAGGGTACATGAAGAATATATGGCAGCTGGGAAAGAGGACATGTCCTCGTGAAAGTGGACATCTGGTAACCCCTAGGTGTGAGGTGTAGTGCAGCATGTAACTTTGTGGACATGGTGTGTCCTCTGTCTTTCCCTACACAGGTGTGTCCAGTGTCAGGAGTAACACATGCAAGCTAGAGGCAGGTTACAGCAGAAGGTGCTGCACAATGACCCCAGCCAGTGACCGCTGCAGTTCAACCCGTGAGTAACATCTACCTTGCATTATAACATTGTGGGGAGTTATCAGGCAGTCCCAGTCATGCCTGCCTGTTGAGCACCTGGGTCACAGTCACACCTGTGCATGTGTATAGGTGCACATCGTGCACTGTGTGGTAGGGTGTCCCATGAAGGGGGGACTTACCACTGGCAGTAGGACTAGTGCCATTCCACTGGGCATATGTTATGCATGTGCAGGGATCCACAGTTGTGTGGTACGGCAACATGCACAGGGGCCATGGTCTGTTGGGGCAGACATGGAGGTGCTGTCCCTGTATGGGTACTGTGCTCCAGGGTGACACGTGGATATACATTTATGGTGTCAGTGCACAGGCCTTTCTGGTGGGTAGGGGTTACACTGTAATATGCTACAATGTCCCCCTCCACCCAACAGGTGTATGCCCCAGTGTGGGACACTGTGTGGCATGTGTGTGGGTTGCACAGGACCGGTTCTGGCTCACTGTTGCCACAACTGCTGGTGGGGGCATGCATATCACAGCAATGCCACAGCCACTCTGCAGGTGTGAGACAGACCTTGTGGACATAGCACATAGTATGCATGCACATCACTGGATGTGAGAGTGCCATCTATTGTGGCTGCCACCTGGTACATGGTGAGCTGCTGCTGAGGGTGGGTGTGCACCATAGGTGCTGACTGTCTGCACATGGTGCTCAGTGGTGTGTGGGATGCCAGTATATGAGCCATATGGGACCGTTGCCATGAATCCGTGGTTTCTCTACAGTACGTGGCCACCCTCTGGCACTGACACAGTGGGGCAGAGATAGGTGGCGATGTAACAGGTCTGGCGGGGAGTGTTGCAGGACAGTGGCTACAGTGACTGTGAGTGTGGTGGAACTGGCTGTGTTGGATTGTGTCATGACATGCAACATCACGGGCATGTCTGCAGCCATGGTGGTGATGTGGTGGTGTGGTACCCGGTGCCACTGTGCTGTGCAGCAACTCAATGCAGGCACGTACCAGTACACATACCCTGGTTGTGTGATGGTGTGAGGACATGCCTATGTCCTATCCACCTGCTGAGAGTGTGCATCCTCACCTCCTGGGCGTGTCACATTGCCAACAGCACTGCCCCCTACTGGCCCATGTCCTATTACACCAACTGGGGACCATGGTTCAACATGATGGGTGTTGGTCAGCTGGAACAGCTGCTGTAGAGCCAACCTACAAGGAATTGCTCCTATTTGCTGAACAGTACACCCATGCAGGGATATGCCACTGGGACTGTGTACCTGGGACGGTGTATGTCATGATGGCTGCAGTCAGCCATTCAGCTATGCTATGGGTTACTGGGGTATGTGAACAGCTGCTGGGATATACGGTGCATCAGGATCTATCACATTGGTCATGCCATATGGTGTACCATGGCGGTGGTCATGGTGGTACAGGATATGGGTCCAGCACAGTGGCATCGGGATCGCTGTGCCATGGACCATGCTTTCGGGGTGAGTGTATTGGGACGGCTGATTGAATGTTAGGATGGGATGTATGCACATGTACACAGGTGCATGGGCATACATAGGGGTGTGTGCATGGATGTTGGGGATTGACAGCACACACAGCATGTATCCACTACACCTGTACCCAGGGTTGTGGCCCTCAAACATGTCACATGTGTCATAAGGGGCACCCTGCATGGGTGATTACGTTATAGTCTGTTGTCCTACAGGAGACATGGCTCTGACATGGCATGGGCTGCGATGTGTGGACACATGTCAGGTGGCATCTGTGTTCCCCTGCAGTTGGCCAGGTCACTCTCAGCATGCTTCTCAGGGCCAGAGTCTGTCTTGTGCAGCACAGACCTGCACACGGTGTGTGTCCTTGTCTGTACACCTGCACCACGTGGTGAATACTCACATGTGGGCAGCCAGTATTGCAGGTACATCAGACAACTGCTCCACACCTGTTCCTGTGGTGCCTCATAGACAGCAACCTGTACAGTGATGCAGTGCCATTGTGTACGTGTCCAGTGGATCCCAGGGCAGGTGGTGACAAAGATCCCTCCTGACCAATGTGCATTGTCGAGACGGGGTGTGTATACTGTGCTGTGGCCAGCAGGCACATGTGTGCTGTCCATGCAGTGCATAATACATAGTGTGTGTTGGGTGCACTGTGCCTGTGTTCCATGTGTTTCAGGACCTTGCTGGTATATTGCTTGTTGGATGCTTGGATGTCCACGTGTTACAGTGATTTGCCACAGGGCATGCAGCACAGGCTGCTGGTGTTGGTGTGGCATATCCCCATGGCGTATACATGTCTGTCACCACACAGTATGTGGATGGTATGTGTGACGCTAGTGATGCTGACTGTGGTGGACCAACACTGGATGCAGAGTGTCTGCACTCAGGCTGCACGTGACCACTGCATGTGAGCTGTGGTGGCAGACATGGAGTGATGCAGGTGTCCCAGTGTGGCCGACATTGGCCACTGGCATGTCACCCCATCCCTGTTTGGCCTATTGAAAGGCGCTGCATTAAGCTATGGCTCATGGCCTGTACCCAGTGTATCTGCTAGCTCTTTGTTGCTGTATGGTTGTAGTGCATACAGGCAGTACGAGACACAGTGGTGTCCACATACCAAGCAAGTGCCAACCCACACAGTAGCAGTGTAGTCCCTTGGTCTACCATGTCTGCTCCTGACTCCCCACCCTGAATGTCTACCGTGGCTATCGGTTGACAGCCACCACTATGTCCTAGTCCCTTCACCCATCCACCAGGTGGTCTTCCACATGGTATCACCTTACCTATCCCATCCAGCAGACAATCAGGCGCAGCCACCGTAGCATCCTACACCAGCACCCTGTGCAGTGCATCACATGGATCCTCCACTCCCTGTGTGCTGTACCCCCACCCCCTTCCCCTGTGTTCCCCAATGATCCTACATCCAGCTGTGTCATGTGGCTTGTACCCTCCGTAAGCACCTGTGTCCACATCCCAGCCTACCATTATGACTCCATTGTGTGGGCCATATACCTCCATCATGTACCCCTGGCCCTGCTCCCCTGCTGTGTAGGTGGGTTGTACTTCCGTAGGGTGCTCCACACATGTCAGCTACCCCTGCCCTGGGCAATGTGGTGTGTACTGCCCTGGACCCATGCAGGGGCAGGTTGCCCTACACAGGTCTGGCATCCACCACTGCACACTGTACTCCTGTGTGTGGTCTGATCAGGCTGGTACATGGCAATGGATACCCTGATGCTCATAACAGTGCTACCCCTGGCAAGGCAGGCTGCCATCTATGCACTCCTCAGCACTGCCCCAACCCATTCCTGTCAGTGTCCACCAGGTCACCAGGGTACCTTTGCCCTTTTGTGACCTGCAACCTCTTCAGCGCCAGGATGCACACATGGATTGGGCTTCCATGCCTAGGTATGGCACCATACACCTGGAGGGTTGCATGCCTCTACACTGCTGTGGGATGTCCTGTCCAGGGCATCCAGCCCCTGTTGATTGGCCTGTCTTTCCCCTTCCCCTCTGCCACTGCTGCCAGATGTGGGTCATCTGTATTATGTCTGTGTGCCTGATTCCCACTCTGCTGATGTACTTGTGGGCATTGTACAGGGATGGCCATCATACATATGTGCTGTCCGTGAACCATAGCCTCCCCTATGGCTATGTGTGTGCAACCAGGCCACACGTGTCCAGTATGCAGCACAGTCTGCAGGCCTGGCACCATCCACCACAGATCTCTCAGCATGCCATTGTGATCACTGGCTGCAGATACCTGTCTGCATGCCTGTGCTGGGCACCCATAGCCCCCCCTCATGAGTGCTGATGGCTCCCACCCATGGTAGTGTGCATGGCTGGTCTGCACAGTGCATATTGCACATGCAAGTGCTGGCAGGCATCCAGGTCCCCTTGCCCTCCATGGCACCTGAAGTCCCCAGCCTTAGTGTGTCTGCCATCGTCCTCCCCAGCATCTCTGTCTAATTTTTGGGCACATGGCTGCCTGTCACACCCTCACTCTCCCACACTGAAGTGGCACCACATGCACCTGCCTCCAACCATTGCCACCATCCCCATCTGCAGTGACCTGTGCCAGTTAGCCACGGTGGCATGGCCTTGATGTCCCTGATGCTGTACCTGGGGACCTCCCTCACATCCAATGTTGATCCCTGGTAGCATCCCCATGCTGTCTAGGCCATATGCCCCATTGGTGTTCACATCCACAGCACTGTGCACACCAGTTGGAGCCTCACTGGGCAGCTCAGCTTCTCCAGTCATGTCCTGTATCACCAGCACTATTTTGCCGCCAGCCTCTTTTTGTAGTGTGCAGCAATGTGTTGAACCCATTCAGCATCTCTGGCTGTGCCCCAGCCCTTCCAGCCACACCCCATCTGGCCTGTACCTACCAAACTAGTGCTGCACCTTCATCCACACCCCAATGTACCTCATGTAGCCTGCTACCATGCACCATAACCCCTGTTCCCTCCCTGAGGAACCAGGCCCAGTGGCAGCAGGAGATGTTGCCGCACCAGTGCCAGTGGTGGCTGCCAGTGCCATGGTGGTGCTTGAGGGGATGCTGGGAGGCAGCTGTGATTGCAGTCACCATTGGGCACTGTTACAACACAATGTGCAGGACATAGAATCAACCTGTGAGAGACTCACTGCCCAGTTTCATGCCCTTGCTGAGGTGCTGGCTATGTCGGCCACACATGAACACTAGTGTTGGGCTCCATTTCAGTGACATTTGTGTTTATAGCCTGTGTCTGTACCACTGTTGATGGTGAAGCACTGCTGTCTGGACATATCTGCACATACAGTTATGTACTTTCTTGTTGGTGTTTTATGCTGTTCAAACTGTTGTGTTGTGTTTATGTACATCAGTAGTTCGTATAGTCATTGTTATTAAACCTACATTCTATACGTTGTGTCTCTGCTTATTGTATGGTGATGCCATTATGTCCTCCTGGGGTGATGTCACATCTGTGCATCCATGTTAGTTCTGTGCCCCTGCATGTTGCACTGTACACATGTACTGTTATGTTGATTCACACTACATTGCTGTGTCCCACTCCATTGTGGGTTCTGTTGTGTCACACACAACATTCCTCATCACGTAGGGCACATCCTGTGTTGATTGTTGTGTCCTGCAGTACCATGCTGTTGTAGCATGGCATTACATGTGTGTACTGCACACTGTGAATTCCCATCCACATGTGTCCATTGTATGCAACCAGTGTTCCATGCTATGTTGTTGGTTAGAGGCCCTTTGCACATGTCATGTGTGGTGTACATGCAGTCCTGCACCATCTCAGGTGGCACGCATGTTCTATATTTACACCTATCACTACCAGCATGTTGTGCATTGTTTCTACTGTGTTGTTTCCATCCTCTGTGTTGCATGCAGTGCACATGTGGCTGTGCCATGTCCTTGTTCCAGCTTCTCCTTGCTCTGACTGTGTACAGGCCCACACCTGTATATCAGTGGTGTATGTCGTTCCTGGTGGGCCATTGTGTTCGGGTGGTCAGCCATTGGGTGTGCCATGCTACACCAGCTTGACAGTCCTTTGTGTGTGTTCTTGTCTCCACGCAGACGTCAGCCTGTGTTGAGTTCCTACCCATCCTATGGTGTCCATTGCTGTCCTCTGATCCCTACTCCTCATGTACAGGTCATAGTGCATATGTGTCAGTCAGATGTTGATCACGTGTCTTGTGACATTGGTACACACATCCCTGCACACCCTATCTGTCATTTTTCCTTACATCTGTGTATCGGCCCGCTATCCTGTGCATCCTCCCAGGGTGGTTTAGCCATGGACTGTCACTCCAAGCCTGCTCCCGTGCTTCCAGCATTTCACCACCCGACATCACTGCTGATCCAGTCACCCAGCATCAAGGGTGTACCACCATCCCATTGCACCCTACTGAGGCAGGACACTGCCATGACATCAGGATGGTGCCTTCCGCGTGTCATTAGCACTGTACCTGCCCTAGGGTGTGGGTCTGCTGCCATGCCCCTTGTGTACCACACAGACACAGCAGGCATCCTGGGTGTTTACCATCGTGTGTCCACCACCCTGGTGTTGCAGCAGGCAATGACACAGTTGCACACTACAATCGTGCTGATGGGTGCAACACTCACCCCCTCCACTGTTTGCAGCCTTTTACTGTGATATTGCCAATCACCATTGTGCCTCATCAAGTTGCCGAGCACTCCCAGTGGCGTCCCCAGGGTGTGATGGGCTATCTGCCTTGCTACCTGGATGGCCTCTCATGCCATCCTCTGGCAACCATGTTCAAGTTCAAGTTCAAGTTTATTGCAGGAGCGACTCCGTTGAGCAAGCTCATTCACAAGGAGGGCCTGAGGCACATACACATACAGTTCGCAGTTACATAGACAGGAGATATAAAATGTAGAACAACAAGAAAAATATATAATACAAGAGGTATACACAATGAAGTGCTTATGCTATATATGCAGTACATTTCAAGCTTTAACCTTGCCTAAATTATGCAACACATTTCAGCTTAATAAGTAGAGGCCAGTTGGTACCTAGGAAGTTGACTTGATGTTGGGGCCTAGTAGCACCTACATATGTCTTTTAATTTAGAGATAGCTAGTGTTTTGTAGGAGTTAATTGATACGATGCTGGTTAGCTTCAGCATGGCTTGTAGTTGGTTCCAAATGTTTGGGAGGGCATATGAGACAGCTCTTTGGCCAGCTGTGAGTACGTGTCCTGGGAACATCTAGTAGGATAAGGTCGGTTTCCTTAGGGAGTAGGCACTATCGATATGTGTATGAGAGCGTTAAATAGACAGGCAGTTTGTGGAGTAGTAATTTGAGGGTCCAAATGCCAGCATGCAGGAGGCATCTGGTGTCAAGAGAGGTCCACCCAACTGCTGCATAAAGATCACAGTGGTGGGTCCTGTACGCAGAGTTAGTAATGAAGCGAAGAGCACGGTGATAAATACGTCCAGTTTAGATAGGCTCAAGGTTGGGAGGAGATAAAGATAATGTCTCCGTAGTCAAGCAAGGAAGGAATGTTGCTTGGACAAGTCTTTTGTGGGTCGAGAGAGAAAAAAGGGTCCTGTTTCTAAAGAGGAAACCCAAGCGTGCTTTAAGCCTCTTCGATAGATCCTCAATGTGGTCATTGAAGGAAAGCTTGTTGTCTATCCACATACCTAGATATTTAAATTTAGGTATGACTTCCAAGAGTTCACCTAGGAGGTAACTATGAAGTTTTTAGGTGGGGTAGGTAGGGCACCAGACAAGGCAAGTCTCGAGAAAATCATTGTCTTGGTTTTTGGCATTTAAGAGAAGCATGGCATTGATAAGGTTGCTTTCTAACTGGATAAAGTCAGCTTGGAGTGCTTCCTTGACTTCAGTTAAGGGCGAGCCTGATGCGTACAAAACCGTATCATCCGCAAGAAATGTATGCTAGAGTTCTTCATGTGGAGTCAAGGTTGTTGATGTACAAGGAAAAAAGGATTGGTTTTAGGATGGAGCCTTGAGGACTCCTCTGGCAATTGGAAGGGGGCAGATAGTAGGCCATCAGCTTTGACTTTCTGTATCCTTCCCATGAGATAACTGTTAAACCACTGTAAGGTAAGTGGAGTGGCACCTATGTAGGCAAGACAGGTGACTAGGAGGTGATGGTCTACAGTGTCGAAGGCCTTACTAAGGTCTAGAAAGACTGCGCCAGTAACCTTCTTGGTGTCCATAGCATGGATCCAGTCATTAGAGACTTTAGCCAAGGCTAAGATGGTACTGTGCTTCGACCTGAAGCCAGATTGGGTTGGGTTTAGGAGTGAGTGCACTTCAAGGTGATTTTTAGTTGGTTGTATATAAGTTTTCCAGCACTTTGGAGGGAATGGGCAAGACAGAGATAGGGACGGTGGTTGTTTAAGTCACAAGGATCACCTGATTTGAAGAGAGGAAGAACATGGGCAGATTTCCATCAGGATGGAACAGTGGCTGTGGTAACAGAGAGGTTGAAGATATGAAGGATGGGGCTGTGCACTGGGCATAGCCTAGCCACAGAAAAAAATGATTCAAGGCCATCGTCCCTGCACTTTTCTTGGTGTCAGGCTAAGAATTATGTCTTTGACTTCTTTGTAGGCAAACAGGCACAACTGGAAGGGATGAGGTGGAGTAGCATGTGAGAATCTGGGCTAGTGTTGCTATTCACTCGGCTAGCATATGGGGAGGAGTCAATGCCAACCGGCAGTGGCAAAGTGAAGGTTAAGTTCTTCAAGGATTCACAGTTTATTTTCAACCATCCATCCTTGGCCAGAACCTTGGTGGGAAGGAGGAAGCAGCAGGATGGCCTTCAATGGATCTCAGTGTCTTCCAGATTTTTGGGAGTTCCTTTGGCCTGCTCCAGAGTGGAGATGTAGAAGTTTGCTTTAGTAGCATGTACACTTTTACACAGGCATTTCTGGCAGTTCTAAATGCCTGCCAGTCTGCGGTTCTTTGTGTTCCTGGCCCTAGCCCATAGCTTGTCTCTATTGGTAAGTGTAGATTTGAGCTCTTGGGTGAACCACGGATGCGAGATTTTCCGCACCCTCATTTTAATAAGAGGAGCATGCTTGTTAATTAGGGTGGTGAGGTTGTCATTTAGGACAGAGGCGGTGGCATCAGCAGATTTGGCAAGATATGGTCTTGCCACCTGATCGTAGCTAGATCGGTTAGGAAGTTTACTGAGTTGAATTTTGAACGAAGTGTTTGATTCTGAATTTAGTGTGCTGCTGGGTTTTAGATTCAAATCTTGTACATACAACGATACTGTGGTCGCTCATGTCATTAGGAAACTGCAGAATGTGAGATTTTATGGGGATGCGAAGTTAAGATGACATCTAAGAGTGAGCTGTTGGCAGATTTAGAAGCATTGATTCTTGTGGGTTCAGTTACTATCGTGTAAGACCCAGCTCATCACAGATGGCTTTTAGGGAGTAGGATTGTGATGAGCCAATCCATATTGAAGTCCCCAGATTATTGTTTCCGTGTTAGCAACCAAAGTTATGGATTTCAACACGTCAAGAATTTCTGTGCCTCTGGCTGGGGTCTATAGCCACCAATGATTATGATGCACTCTGAGGATGGAAGGTGAAGTTTAAGCGAGACAATCTCATATTAATTGGGCTTAGTTTTACAGGAAATGCTGCTAACATCAAATTTTGATTTGGGATACAGTCACCCCAGAATCCCTATCAGCCCTAATGAGCTTGAAGCCGGTATAGTAATTTGCGGATCAGTGTTGGTCTTTTCAGCCATAACTCTGTAATTATAATCAGATCTGGGTCAGTGTGGGCTGCCCAAACTTGAAGATGATCAAGTTTTTGAGCAAGCTTAGAATATTGACCATCATCAGTTTCATCCAGGAGCAGCTACCAAGCTCCAATGGAGAAGTGATTTGAGTTGGGGACCTGGATTTAGTTAGACATTGCCTGAACAGAAAAGGAGAATTAGAAACATTTTCTTGAGGGCATTTATCAGAGAAGCGGGCTCTTTTCGTATGGGTTCTTGTCCATATCCAAACATGGGCAGCCCCACTCCATGGTGCGTGGCATCCACCACCTCATCCCTTCTTGCCACCATACCAGCTCACATCACTGCACACTTTGTCATATGCTGTTCATATGCTTCCATTGTCCTTTGCCACAGTGGCAGTCAAGTGTACTTCTTAGGGGACTATTACCATGTTTGCACTCCTTCAGCTCACCTGGACCTGTGTTCCACCACCCATGTCATGGCTTCTACCATTTCTGTACACACTATCCTGTGCCATGTTGCTAACCTGTGCCATTAGGGAGGATGTGATGTTGTAACTTGGGTACCACATCCATGGCGCATGTACCACTGGTGCACTAACGTGTTACCTGTACCAATGCCCAGTACACAGTGTGTCTGTGTGGGTGTGCATCATGGCAGGTATTCAGTGCTGTGGTACTGTCTGACTGCATGGGGTGCTGTGGCATTGCCCTGTGTGTGCATCTCAGTGTGTGTGTACTATGTTACATGTTGCAAGGGTACATGTATCTGCTCTCCATGACATGACTGCCATTAGTGCATGTAGCCTGGCATGTTATACTGTCACATGACATTCTACAGTCACAGGCATGGCCTGTGCTCATTATGTTGTGCCATTGCTGTGTAGGGGTGTATTGCTTTACTGCTATCCATGTTCCAGACAGTTCTGTGCAATGCTTAGGTGACACATGCTGGCATGTGTTGGTTTGTGACACTGTGTGGTTACACATGGGTATCATGTGCATGTATGCTTATGTCTTCACTGGCAGGCCTCTGCTGTTTTCACACTGACATTGTGTACTGCTTTGTATTACAAGTGTTGCTCTTGGGACACTGCAAATTGTCTGTTCTTGCTCAGCTGTGTCTCTCTGTGGACCAGTAGTGTATTCAGGTGTTTTACCTTTCTGCCTGGTATGTGCCTGTGCACTAGTGGTGTGGTCCATGCATCCTGTGCATCAGGCCAGCCTTGGCTTTATTTCTGCCTTCAGCTCATAGGTTTGTCTGCACCAGCTGCATGTGGGATTGTGTTTCTGCACATGTCTCTGTCTCACCATGATGGTACTTCATTGTTGCTGTTGTCTGTGTGTCATTGTGGTCTGCACATGCACTGTTGTGATCCATTGTACAGTACAGTGTTGACACTGTGTATTGCTTCGACCAGCTGCATTGATACATGGACACTGCCTGCAGTGATGGCACTAAGGCCAATCATGGTGTGCTTGGGTTGTGTTGTGTGTGCCATGTGTGCTGTGTTCCTGATCTGTCTACCCTTGACCTGGTTTTCATGTCACCCCTCTTGTGTATCACATGGGGTCATGCACCTATGGCTGTTGTGTGCCACACTATCTCCTCTGACAGGGTGTATGTGCATTCCAGGTCCCTTTCTGTGTGGCTATTCATGCCCCACTTCCACTGTGACAGCATCCACATACCTCTCCCATGCTCTGTTCACCTGTCATTGTTGACTGTGAAGGCCTGGGTACCTGGGACCAATATTTCCCTGTTGTATACATGTCCCTGTGTTCTATCCTGTCCCTACCATCATTACTCATGGGGGTGCATGTGCAGGTCCATGTTTCTGTCATCATTGGACATGTGCTGTCCACCCTGTGCCATATGTGACAGACTACCATGCACTGTCTGTTCTCTGTCCCTGTCCTTACATGGTGACTGTAACCTTGTCTGGTGGGTGTGTCCATGGGTATACTCTCCTGTTGCTTGTCTGGTGCTATATTGCTCACCATTTTCCCACAGGTCTTGGCCAGTCTGTGCATCTGAGCATCCTACATTCCTGTCCAAATGTCATATGGCACCATGTCAGTTCCTTCTGCTCAACATTGCTCCTGCCCATGGTGTCATTGCTGGTTTTGCTGTGTTCATGTCCACTTTCTGTCTTGCTAGGGTGTTGCATGCTGTGTGTGTTGCCACATTCATGTCCTGATGCCATATCCTTGACCATTGGTGTCATTTTGGCATGACCCTGCCCATGTCCTACACTGTGTGGCATGTCCCTGCCCTGTGTTCTACACTGTGTGGCATGTCCCTGCCCCGTGTCCTATTCTTTGTGGCTGATTCACTCTGTTTCAGGTCTTTGTGCCATATAGCTGCAATTCAGACTGCAGTCTTGCTGGTGCACACTATCACAGCTGGTGGTGTTACACTGCTGCCATCACAGCACTGTTCCCTATGTGTGACACTTGGCACTCTGCCTACTGCAGTGTGCTGTTCACCATGCACCTTCATCTGACTCTTGTCACACACCCACTGTCCCTGCACCACATTGGTGTCCTCCTCATCCTCCATATTCCCCATGTCCTTTTCTACCCTTCTATCTTGATCATTGTCTTGTCACATTCTGTATTCCGGTGTCCATTATCCACTGCAGTCCTCTAACACCTCCATGTTGCCCAGTCCTGGTATTCACTGGTACAGTGGTAGCCACAGACATTGCCAGCTATTTCTAATATTTCATGACATCTCTGAAGACTGTCTGTCTGCTACCCCTACTGTTTAAATGCAAAAAGCATTGTTTTTCTGGAAATATCACACATATTTTGGGAAAGAGCCAGCAGTGCCAGTGGCTACTATTGTCCATGTTCTCCCTGTGGTGCTGCATGCCAGCTGTTCTCCCCTTGTCTGCTGACAGGCTGACAGGCTGCCACTGGCCTGGTACATGCTTTGTCCCCTATTGTGCACATGTTAGGTCTGTCAATCTGTGTTACTGTCTTGCCACACTGTGGCCAACTTTCACTATTGATGGTGTGTCATGCATATGTCACATCGTCCATGACTGGCTCAGCACCTATGTATTGCATTTGTGTGTCTCCTGCCATTGCTCGCATCACCGCTGTTTGGCATTGCCATTGCTGTCCATGGTTGCTCCAGCTGCCACCTATGATTTCTCATTGGCATCCCGTCTCATGACATGTCACACATGTGCAGTGTTTCTGGACATGTCCTGCACTGTCATTAGCCCCTGCTCAGTCGGTCCCAGTGATTCAGTTCACACATCATGGGTGTTGTGCTCCATGTACCTTGCCTGTGCTCTATTCCTGTGCCCACCATGCCCAGATGTGTACTTACCAATCAGCCATCCATGCTGTATGTCTCCCCATTCATAGAGGTTGCACAACATGCTCTGTCTCAGGATGTAGGCATCGTGGCATGACCAGGGAACTGTGCACACATCCAGGATCTTGCAGTCACTGTCGCACACTACACAGACATTGATGGAGTGGTACCCCTTGCGATTGACATATGTTGCCTCATTTTCAGTGGGCTCTTTGATTGCTACATGTGTGTAATCTATTGCACCCAATGTTCTTGGGAATCCTGCCATGGCATAGCATCTTTCCATCACCTCCTGCTGCTGTTGTGCCTGAGTGGGTGCCTGATGTAATGATGTGCCTTTGGTATAATGGCATTTAGGGACTGTTCTAGGAACCATGACACTGCAGCTTGGCTCATGCGGCGGTGTCCCCTGTTGGTGTCTGGAATGTGCCTGTTGCCAGCACACAGAGACAGCTGTCACCTTTGCCTCCACTGTGAGTGCATGGCCCCTGTGCTTCTTGCTCTGCAGATCATCATGTACTGTGTTACACAGGTCAGTTATGGCAGACTTGTTTAGCCTGTACCTGGCTATGCACTGCTCCTCTGTGTGGTCTTTGAATGCCAGCCTGTGGCAATACTGTCATCTGGCAGGTTGCTTTTGTTGTGCCCCATGTTGCCATTCCTCCCTTCCTGCATGTGGTTGCAGTGCTTCCCCTCCTGTTGTCTGCGCCTTTGTCTCTGCATGTGGTGGTACCATGCACCCAGTGGCATGTTGGCCTTGGTGTCTGTTTTCCCTTGGCCTACTCCTGTATCACACGCTGTTGACCTGTTCACTGTGCCTCCTCCTACACTGCCAGTGGCCCTCTGGTGTTGTTCTTTCTCTTGTGGGTTTCTCTGTGTGGTGTTCTGTGTATGCTGAACTCACATGTCCTTATATTGCCTTATCCCACATGGTTGCTGTTGCCTGCACACAGCATAATTGATGTTTGTTTGGTGTTTCACTTCTTTTTCCTCAAGCCATCCTACTCCACTGTCTCTGTGAGTAGCATTTGTGCAACATTCTTTCCTCAGCTGTGGGATTTCCATGTCTGTGTATAGCATTTTGTGTGTTTCAGCTCCCTGCGGGTATTCCACAGCTGCGGTTTCCCTCAACCTCTAGTCATTTTTGCTGCAGTTGCGGTAGTTGTGTGAATATGCATAGCGCAACTCCTTTATTTTCCCGCAGCTGCAGCATTTTTGGTGTCTTGCACAAAGTTTGTGGGATTTCTTTCCTTTGAGAATCCTGCCCAAGGTATTTTGTGTGCATTGGTGTCACCACTGAATTTCATTCATAGTGCTATTGCTGCCTTTACTGACTTCATGCAGGTTCCAAGCAAAAAGAAAGGATTGTGACATGCTGGTTACCTTGCATTGCAGTTGTTTTTATTTCAAAGCATCTAAAGAAGATATCCTGATTGTAATCCAGATTCTAAGAAATTTATTGAAATCGTGCATTTTGATACCAGTTGCAACTTGTGTGGGAGGACAATAGAGTACAAGGCAACCTACACCACCAACGTGGATTGAATTTAATGAGCACTGAGTCAAGAGACAATGCACTCCCTAGTATAGGGAATGTAGTCATGCCAACAGTAGTTATTTTAACAAAAGTTTTTATTTATTTATTTATTTATTTACTTACTTACTGTGTTTATTCTTTTTGACTGAGTAGGTGCACTGGCGGAAGGTGCCTTTTTCTGGAATGACCTGAGAACTACAAGTACATAGCAAATGCAAAAAGAAATGTACAGAAGCCAGTAACAATGAAATATCTGTGACATTGATATATAGTTGAAAATACGGTTGTGCAGTTTACCATGGTACAAAAGATATGCATATATGACCATATACAGTACAGTTAATGATATACAAATGCAGTTCACAATAGTACAAATACAAAGCCAACATGGATTGTGCAAGAAACTTAAGCAGTGGAATCCCCAAAAAGGGTTTAGCTAGTGACAGATGTTAGAGCTACAGGGCACAGGAGCATGCATTGAGGATTAGCAGGTGATCCTTTATTTAAAGCACAGAGGCTTCTGGGGACAACGACAATCTAATGTGAGAAGCTATGGAATTCCAGAGGGACATGGCGTGGTAGCAGAAAGATGTCTACCCTTGCCTGTTTGCATGAGAGGATCATTAAAGGTTGTTCACAATGGAACAGAGTGTGGGTAGCTACAGGAGAAAACACCTCAGTAAGGATCTTGGACATGTGTCCATGCAGTCTTATATACAAACTTAGCTGAGGTGTAAGGTTGCTTTATTATTCCTGTTGTAACCAACCCGAGTTGCTCAGGACTGGCACAGTGATGGGAACTTTGGCTCATGGAAGTAGCAAATCTGGCTATCGTGTGGTAATGGCTTTTTCTTCATACAGATGAGCTTGGGAACAGCATACTTTATGATGGGACCGATAGTTTAATAAGTGGGAGGTTCATTACATAATCTAGTGTAAAGTTGTCCCAGTTTTCGGTATATGGACTTTACCATATTATTTAGTTGGATACCAAGGGTGAGGCATGGGTCTAGGGTTATTCCAAAGTATATGAAATTGGCAACTGAATTAAGCTGATGCCATTCAGTGTAGTGATGTTGAGCTTTTGGGAGTGGTGCCTGATTTTGGGAGCTGTGTGAAGATTTCTCCTTGCCAGAATCATCATTGAAGGGAACAGAAATTACACACAGGACCATTACTGATGTCTGCCATGTCTCTTTTATGGACATGGACAACTGAATTGTCTGCATAAAGCAACAATTTAGCATATGTGTATTGTTAAAGGAGGTCATTAATAAAACTGAGAGCAGAATGAATTCAATATTGATGTCTGTGGCACACCACAGATGATGGTGTTTTCACTGGAAGGAACTTTAGCAAGTGTTTTTTTATATTCTTTTTCTGCCCTGGCTGCCAGTACCGCTGCCCTTATCCTGTACACCTGTACCCTCCCACCTCTACACTGATACCCCAACTTACCTTGAGGTGGGGCGATGCCTATGTCCAGTCCGTCTCTGACTGGAAAGGTGCCATCAGGCCTTGCCTCCCTAGCTTACCCCCCAGGGCAGGGTTCAGGGCTGGGTGGTGCACCAAACCAGTGATTGACTGGTAAGAGATTGGGGCCATGAAGGCCATGGTGCCAGGTGCGTGCATCATCTAGGCAGCCAAAGCTGTTTTGGTACTGTCTCGGGCGAGGATGTGCAATGGCGTCCGGTGTCACCCCACCCCTCTTGAGATTTGGTGCTGGTGCAGACATATTCCCTCAGCCTCCACTAGGGGTCCTACATGCACCAGACACTCATCCGACCCCTCCCCAGAGAAGGCGAACAGCCCACCGATGCCTCGATCCTTCTCCCTCTGGCTAGCACTCCGATGACCCAGATCTGTTCTCATGCCTGGGTCACCAGCATCGCAAGCAGAATTCCAACCTATGCATTAATGGGCTAACAGGAACTTTACTAAGTGTGAGAGACTGGAATCTATTCTGGTGGTAGATCATAAACCACTGAGTATCCACAGTATCCAGACTAAAGTACTCAGCCTATCTAGTTGCAGACTATGGTCTACCAAGTCAAAATCTGTGGTGAGGTCTATAAAATTGCACCAGTAATCAAGCGCCTGTCCATAGCTTGATACACAGAAGCTTATGAAACTGACCAGGCCGTTACAGATTCCATGACCCTTCTGGAAGTCATGCTGCTTCTTGCAGAAAGTTGGTGCTGGTTGAGATACACAGTTAGTTGGTTGTGGATGAGTCTCTCCTGCACTTTCACAAGGACTGAAAGTATAGCAATGGGCCTACAGTTGTCCAGAACTACTTCTTCTTTTTTTAAAAAGGGCAGTATAATAGCTTGACTTCCAAAGTCTGGAATCAATTGGGTCACCAAGGAAAGGTTAAGGATTTTGAGATTGGAAAGGCAAGCTGGGGTGCAGCCAATTTAAGGAATTTTGGAGGCAGACCATCACTGTCAGCAGATCTGTAAATGTTTAATCTTGCTAGAAGTTTATAAACTTCATTGACAATAACCATTTTAGGTCGAACCGAGTGAGGCTGTTTTTCTTTTCCATTTTGAGTTTATGGGGCTCACTTTCTGTGTCTTGCCAACTAAATTTCTCTTGATTACAGAAGTGGCTGTTGAACAGATCTGCCACCATCATGGGGTCAGTATGTTTTATGTCATTTACTTTGATGACCAATAGGGCCTCTGCAGCTGTGGTTTTACTATATTATTTATACAAGGCTAGAACTTTTTGGATTGCTTAGGCTGGCTGCTTGCTTACCTTTGAGATACAAATCAAATTCTTGGCCAGGTTGAGTTCACATTGACATTTGTTCCTTAAATGACTATAGGCCTTCATGGCAGGTTTGGAGTTTGACTTTTTGTAAGACTTCTATGCTGAGCACTTAGTTCTCATTA
Source organism: Neoceratodus forsteri (assembly GCA_016271365.2). Taxonomy (NCBI): domain Eukaryota; kingdom Metazoa; phylum Chordata; order Ceratodontiformes; family Ceratodontidae; genus Neoceratodus; species Neoceratodus forsteri. Next base: position 1,549,970,042 of record CM057453.1, on the reverse strand, counting down.
ATGCGAAAAGGGAACATGTTAACCAGTTTGAATTCAAGTTTTGGCTCTGCCCTTGGTCATGAAGGAATGCTTATCAAGCAGCTTTGTGAATTCAGTAATTAAAAGTTCAGAGTGCAGTTGACATCAAGGATTACATTCATGAAGAACTAATCCACATCAGCTAGGTCAGCTTTGAATGCCTGAGGGTTGAAGCCTTTGTAGATGCAGAATAGAACTTCTTTGGGAAGAGGGTTACATATAGCACTATTGTGACAGAGGCAGTGTTCTATTTAACATCTCCCCTCCTCTACCACTGCTAGCCCCCTTCCTACCTCTACACCTCACTCTTAGCCTATCTCCCTCTATATCCCACCACACCTCCTGATTCCTAGCCAAACCCTTTCTAATCCTGCCCCTTCCTCCCAACTCTCTCTGCCTGTGACCTGCCCCTTGTAGGGTTTCTGCATCCTGAAGAGGTGCAGTTCCTCTCTCCTTTCACCACTTTTTCCATCCTTCACTCTCTAATTGTAGATCCCCTTGAAGGGTTCATTGCATCCTAAAGGTTTTAGGTCAGGTTGCCATATTGCCCCTCTCTGCTATCCTTCCCCCTCCTCAAATCATGATCCTTGCAGGGTTCATTGCATCCTGAAGGGGTTAGGTTCAGTTAAGTAGTTGCCGCTCTGCCATCCTTCTCTCCTTCTGTCCCGTCTTCTAATCCTTTGCCTGTCCCGTCTCTCCTTCCTCTTCCTTCCTCCCTCCTTCCTCCCTTCCCTTCCTACCCTTACCTCCCCAACTCCCCTCCCATCTCCTCTACCTAGTCCTATTTTCTACTTGCAGAGTTCCTCAACATCCTGAAGGGTTTGGGTCTAGGCTGCCTCCCCTTCTCCTTCCCTCTCTCCATCCTCCTACCAAGCCTTCCCTATTTCCACACTTTGTCCAAACCTACCATCCCATAGCATATGAGCACTTCTCATCCTACTCTCTATCTAATCCCACCACATAAACTGTGTCTTCCCCTCTAATCCAAGTCCATATCTGGTAGTAATTGCTATTTCCTTTCTACTTGGGTTTCTACTGCAGGTTTTCTGGGTTATTCTACTCCATACTGATACAACCTGGTACGGTTTGTTATTGTTTTGCACTTGTAATGCATTGCTCTGTACTTTTAATTGTTTGTTTGTTCTCCCAACATTGTAATCCCCCAGGACACTTCTGAAAATTAGCTGTTTAAAGCTCATGATGTCTTTCCTGGTGAAATATTTTCTAAATAAATAAAGGCGTCAGAGTGGTCACTGACTGTGTCAGGCAGGTGGCCACTTAACCTAATCCTGCTGGTGTTACTGACTGATACCAAGTTGTGTATGGAATGTTTCTCTGTTTTGAAATTAACCTAGTGGGAGTTGAGAGGATTGCCTCTAGGTTATCACTGACTAAACATTCTCTGAGTGCTGAAGTGTTTGATGGCCAGTTTAAGTTGAAGTTGTCAAACAGTATTAAGCCCTTGATTACTTTTTTGGGGGTTACATACAAAACATATACTGAGTTTTTGTTGCCCAGGTTCAGTTGCAATGATAACCTTTTACAGGAAGTCAGGGAGTATAGCTGGGCGTGAGGACCTCAGGGTCAGATCTGATTTAACATAGAACAGGACATCTCCACCTGTTTTCCCACTCTGTCCTTGTATGGGTTATGTAGTTGGATAGTGCAAATTTGGAATTTTATGATGGAAGGCCTCAGACTGCTCTCTGAGAGGGCTTCATATGTGGTTTGTACATATGACAAAGACCTCCAGTCAGCTACCTTGGGGGATAGACTATTTTTGTTAAGATACAGCAGCCAGAGACTTTGAGCCTAAACAGGTATTGTTGCCATATAAGGTGTACCTACATGAGGGTCAAGATTGTTTTCAAAGTCTCTAGACTCGATTAATAGGAGAAAAAGACCTTGCAAATATGGGTGCTCTTGGAAAAGACAAAAGGGACTGGGATTTGTGGCCCAACAGGTTTAGATGCCTTGCTGGTATCAGGACTGCAAGAGAACAGCAGAGCTGGTTGTGAGCAATTATGTATTCATGCTCTACTCTATGGGAGTGCTGTGGCAATTTTCAGGGCTCATTACTACGGTGGTGGATAGGTGGTTTAAGAGTGAGAAGGCTATGCAGTACATTAGACCACACAATAAGCCTGCAGTTATAATGTTGCAGGAAACACAAGGGCTGAGAGATTAGAGTGCTTGGGCATGGGGTCAACACTGATTCAAGCAGGTGCCTGCTGAGCTGGTCTGAATGGCATAGTGAGTGGTTTTAAAGGCAGATCCCAGATAAGTAACAGCCAGGATAATGCAATGGATACAAAAACTTGATATCTAGGACTGAGACAAGCCTAACATCAGAGTTAGCATGGTCAATATCTATAAAATCAGTAATTAATCACAAGTTTAATGATACCTCACTTGTGGTTTCAAATTATCAATTAATTTCGACTGAGGGACCTAATGTAAAATTCTTACTTATAGTTAGATAAATGTATGTAACAAAATATATATTTGCACATCTTTTGTACTGTAAATTAAGATATTTCTATTGGTCATCATTTCATACTTATAAACCACTTGCTACTCATATGCTGATTTAACATATGGTATCATGTAAGCAGACCTCAGGGAGAAATCAAACACCAGTTTTAAAATTGATGTTAATGGACGAACTGGATCTGATTGAGAACAGCACAAAAGGTCATAAAGATGCATGTCTGAAGTTTTACTTATTGGACAAAAACAGCCAGAGAACACTCAAAATTACAATCTCCTGTTTATGCTCTAGTTTACAATTAAATAAAAAAAGTATCTGCTATGTAAAATGTAATTAAATACTTGCAAAATTATTCTATTCTGTGATTGGATCTGAGTTCATATCTTCCATTGAAACATATTATATCTCAAGGCAGAGCATGACAAATCACAGTAGCACTCAATCTAGTTGATCTCATATTTAATTCTTGACAGACCACATCAATAAACCTTATTATAGGAAAATGTTTATACAGTAATCATAAATCTAATTTATAGACATATTTTCTTAGCTATCTCTTTAAAGTTGGACAACATAGGAATCTTTATAAGCCATGTTTTAGATTCACTTAATCTGATTAAAATGGCCAGAAATTATATATACTGGCTGTAGTATATTTTAGAGTAACAGTGCCCATGGCAGTATGCACAGCATATTTGTCTGAGCACAGAATGTAAATGAGTTGACTAAGACTTGAATCCAAGTTGACAGTGACTCACAACTGCAAGAATGAAGGAGTTAATTGAGTTTCCAGTACCTCAGTTTGCCCATAGGGACAATTTAGAATAATTAATACCTCACTGAGAAATGAGATGTTTAGCCCTAAGCAGGATGGGAAAAAATAAAGTAACAAAGACATTTTGAGAAACTGAAGATCAACTATAAGGATAACCATGAGAGACATTGCATATGAGTGTCTGGATATAGATGTCTCTCCTACTATATATCTTGACATTGTTGTTGAATTTTAGTGACAGAGTGACAGATTGTTTTGCAGCATAAATCAAAGTGGAGTGAGAACCAGCCTCATCTGCAAAGGAGATCCTTTTGTATTTTATGTAATTGACAATCCTGTATGATACAGCTTTTAACCAGCCAATCCACAGTAAGAGAAGGACTAAAGCTGCTTTACCTCATTGGCCTTGGGGCAGTCTCAGATGGCAACTAAGGTAGCAGAAGAAGGTGATGAGTATTGCAGCTACTGTACAGTGCATAATGAGCCTGGTCCACTCCAAGCATATATAACAAATGACCTCAGCTGCATAAAAAATGTCAATGAATGAGTACTGTATATCAAGTTAGATACAACAGAAAGTCCATTATTGAATTAGTTTTATTACCTTATAGTTTATTTTTAGGCTGCTTGCCAGTACCACTGTATATAGTCATGATTCAAAGGGAGCAATGCAGTAACTGCCAATTGGTGGCATTAAAAAGAAGCTGGCTTGCCAAGCAATGGTGGAGCTACTGATCAAAAGCATCAAAGGAAGCCTAATCACTGGGAAATAGAGGAGTCACCAGTCAATGGCTTTAAAGTAAGCCCACTCACCAGAAAATCAAGGAGCCGCTGATGAATAACATTAAAGGAAGCCCACTCACCGAGCAAAGCAGGAGACACTGGTTAGTAGCATTAAAGGAAGCATGCTCACTTGACAATGCAGGAGAACACTGATCAGCAAAATTAAAGAAATCCTTCTTACCAGGCAATGGAGAAGCCACTGATCAGTGGCATTAATGGAAATCCACTCACTTGGCCAAGTAGGAACAGCTGATTGGTGGCATTAATGTAAGACCATGTATGAACATTGATGCTGGTGATTGCAGGGGTGGAAACACAGAGCTGTACAGCTCTCCATATCAACCACATATTGGCTGCCTATCTGCCTCATAGACAAATTGAACTTGAACCAATGCATTACATAGTGACAAAGAGACTGATACCTCAGCTGAGGCATCTGATCAAACTAACAGGAAAATGTCAGATTGCAATGTGGGTGAGTCTACTATGTGATGGGATATGATACAGGTCCCTGTAGAAATGGTCACATGTAGTTATTCAAATGACTCCAGAGCCCCACAGCACCACTGGCAAGTAATAGGGTGTGCCTGCTTTCTCCACTGCTCACAGACTAACAGTCTAAAGCTTGTATGGACATCAGACACTATTCCAACACATTTGCTTTGCAATTTGCAACCAAACATAACAAACTCTGGCCAGAGCCAATGGGACTGCAGGTGAGGAAGTTGGTGTAAAAATATTGACAATTACGAAAGGTATGTGCCTGTGTTTGCAAAATGTAGCATAGGGTCATAAATTAGTTGTTTTGTAATAGTTTTACACTAAATTTTCAACATACCCATGTTATAATCCTGCCTCATGAAGAGGAGAGAAAATGTTCAACTCCTGGCCTAAAGTTGATTTCACACAGTGACTGTGAAATCAACTTTTGAGAATCTAAAAACACATTTTGGACAGGAGTTGAAAATGACTGCTGTCACATTCATGAGGTGCTGTACAGAAATGGTTATGTGAAAAATGTGGGTAAAAATATTGAATGTTATCAAACTTACTAGCCTGCATTTGGAAACTTTAACATACCTCATAACTTTTTTTTTAAAATATTTTACACAAATTTAGAACATGTCCTTCTTATGACCCCACCTCATGAACAAAGGCAGAGAAATGTTCAACTCCTGCCTGAAAAGTGATTTCATGCAGAGATGGTGAAATCGCCTTTCATAATGTAAAAACATTTTAGCAAGGATTAGAAAAAATGACAGCTATCACACTCATGAGGTGCTGTAAAGATATGGCTATGTTGTGAATTTGGGAGAAAAATATTGAAAATTACCAAACTTATGAGCCTGCATTTGCAAAATTCAACATAGCCTCATAATTGTTTTATTTTTTAATTTTTACACCAAATTTAGAACACAGCCTTCTTATGACTGTGCCTCATGAAAAGAGCAGAAAATTTTCAACTCCAGCCTGATAGGTGGTTTCATGCAGGGACTGCAAAATCACCCTTCAGGATGTTAAAAAACATTTTGGCTAGGATTTGAAAAATTAGAGCTATCACACTCATGAGGTGCTGTAAAGATATAGCTATATTTGTGAATTGAGAACAATAGTGAAATTGTCCAAATAGTGAACCTGCATTCACAAAATTCAATGTTTAGTTTAGTTTTATTTAGTTTTTGTTGACTGGGTAAGTGCACTAGACAAATCCTGCCTATTTTCAAGCACGACCGGCCAGAAGGATACAGATGAATGCCAACTGACCTTGAACCAGATTAAGCTGTGGACCCACCTCATAGACAAAGGGCAGAAAATTTTCAACTTCTGCCCGAAAGATGATTTTGCACAGGACCACAAAATCACCTTTTAGGACAGATCTGCCTAATGACAGTGCCATTGTTCATGAGGTGGGGTCCCAAAGATGATATGTTAAAAATCTGAGGCAAAAATATGCAAAATGGCTATGTTATGGCACTAAGTTCAAAACCCCATTGAAATACATTGAACCACATATCTGTTTCCACAGTTTGTGGTCTGACTTTAAAGTGAAGATGTGTCTGCGGTCCAGAGAGGATTATGGCATTGGACCCACGATCTGTATGTACGGTGTGGGGGTGGTGGCTGAGTGGGAGGGATGGGTGTGGAGGAGTCTAACAGTTGCAAAAGATATCAATGGATGGTTTTCTTTTATAGGTGTAAAACAAAATGAGGATTCCTGCACTGGGGATTGGGCTCCCCCAACAGTCACTATAACATTTCTTGGGGAGTGGGGTGATGGGTGCAGAGAGGGAGGTTGGATGGGGTGGATGATTAAAAATAAACTGCACATGCATGGTAGTGGAGGGTCACCAAAATAAACAGGATTGGTGACTGTGACACTGGGGCTCAGGCACCCCAGTGTCTCTGTTATGTTTCTGGGGGCATGGGTGCTGAGAGGGATGGTCGGTGGGGAATATGAAAAAAAATAAGCAGCATCTTGATCCTGACACTGAAGGATTGGGAACCCGAGTGTCACTCATATGTTTTTGAGAGTGGGGGTGGGTGCTGAGAGAAAGGGGCAGGTGGGTGGGACATATCTAATTTAAAAGAAAACAAATTGCATTATTGCACTCTACTGTATGTGTGGTAGTATTCATGCATACATGTAGAGTGCAGTACCATCCTGGACCTGGCTAAGTTTGCCGTGACCATTGTTTGTTTTCTTTTTAAGTTAGATATTCCCCACCTGACCCTCCCTCTTGGCACCACCACCCTATCCCTGCCTCAGCAGAAACATATGAGTGACACTGAAATGCCCAATCCCCAGTGTCGTGATAAGGACCATGAATTTCTTTCTAAATTACAAAGTAGTGCAGTGCAAGTGGAGTGCTCCATCGATGCAGAGGTGACAGCGATGCAATGCCAATAAGTTGTTAGGTTGCAAAGAATGCTAGGAATGTGGAGTCCTTTTGATAAGCAAGTGCTCGCACAGCTTTTCCCACTGTAGCCCTAAAAGCCAGATTCAGCAGGATTTAGGACAAATAGAGAACACTCACCAAAACAACCTACACAGTTTAAAATGGGAAATTATTTTGGTACTTGTTAATAAAATCAGTGCATTATTTGAGCCTGCTCAGCAAAATCATCATCTTCACTGCATAACCTGTAAGTCTTAGAAACTTTGAACTGATGATTTTGAATGGCAGGCTCAAATAATCTGACCCTTATTAACATGGATACAGAAAGCACAGTAGACAGATCTCTCTTCGAGTGAGCAATATACCCCATAACCTTGACCCTTATAGGAGGGATATTCTCACACAACAATGCATTCCACTAGCACTTTCCTTCCATCGTTACATCTCTTCACATGATCATCACTAGGAACTTCCCTATTCTGCAAACTGACCTAAAATCAAAGCTTTCTTTACAGAGCCACCAATTGCCTCTTATCACTGACCACCCAACCTGTGGAATTTGCTGGTATGAAGCAGCCTACATACTCTAACAATTTCTCCCTATCAGGCACCAAAGCTTGCAACAGAACTCGCTGTTAAACTTACAAATTTATTTTCAGTGTTACTGAAATTCAGGGTCCCACAGGTATTGTTCACATCACAAAGAGTTCTCACACATTCCAGTAATGTGATACATTGTATTCTTTGCAGGAAGTGTGTAACTATCTATACAGGAGAAACTGGTAGGCACCTGGCTGACCAATTTAGGATAAATTACACAGAGCAGTCAGGATTTGAGACACTGATAAACCGTTGTATCCACTTCACATCCAGGGTCTAGAATGTCAATGATATTTCTGTTTGTGTCCTTCAGTAAGGTTTCCTGGATGCTGACCAAAGAAAAATGCCAAGATGTCTCCATCTCTGTCTCCTTCCCCACATTTATCACCTTTCAACCTTGCATTAGGCCCTGTTAATTCGTCCTCACTTGAGGGCTGCTCAGCTCATTCACTCCTATGATGCCTTTTCATACCAATCATCACCTTTTGTTTTCCACATTATTTTCTTACTTGCCTTTTATCACTTTTTCTTCTACAGCCTCCCTCCCCATGTTCCTTTCTCACATATATATCCATTATTTGCCCTTATCTCTCCACTAACATTGCTTTTTCTCTTTTAGACAATACCTGAAGAAGACCTATGGTTGAAACTTCAATTCTAACTCTGTTGTCTATTTTCACTGTGCATTTAATATTACCATTTTGTTTTGCCTGGTAATATTAGTTCTAGATATAATAATACTACTTTCCCCACTGCCATTGCTTCTTAAAACAGGCTTTGAAAAACAAAATAAATCATTTTGGATTATGAACATGCCTAGACAGTCTCTCACCATCACCCTCTCCAACTGACTGAGATGTAACATATTTGATGAGGCTAGGCCAAGCATATCGGTGGTGTTTATCTTCCAGTGCAATGTATGTATTTGTTTGTGTAATGCTTTCAATGCACAAAAACATCACAGTATCAAATAACATTGGTTTTGACACCATAGAGCAACTGATATATTTTACAGACAGAGGGTGGTAATTAATGGTGCTCATGATAATGAGGAAGAGTGACCAGCAGTGTGCCTCAGGACTCAGTACTGGACCAGTCCTCTTCAGTGTCTTCATAAGTGACACTGCAGAAGAACTAGAAGGTAAGGTATGCCTTTTGCATAAGACAGCAAAATCTATTATAGGATGGTCACCAGAGAGGGTGAAAAGAATGTGTAGGGATCATGAAAAACTCAGAGTTGTTAAAAGCAAGGCAGTTAGGGTTCAATGCCAAAATTTGCAAAATCATGCAACTAGGGCATGCAAACTCAGAGACTGAGTATAGAAGGGAGAGGTACTGACAGCCACTAAGTAGGATAGAGACCTTGATGCTATTATATATGATGACCTCAAAATGGCAGGGCATTGTGACAAAGCAGCGGGTAGGGTCATTTGGATGCTGGGTTGCATAGGGAGTGGTATCACCAGCAAGAGGAATGAGTTGGTGTGTTGCTTGCTGGTGAGATCCCACCTGGAGTATTGTGCCCAGCTGTGGGAGCTGTACCTCAGAAGCACATAGGCAGGGTATAGGCAGTTCAGATGATGGCAACTAAAATGGTGTAGGGATTGCATTAAATGTCCTACAAGGAGAAACCGAGGATCTCAACATGTACACAAGAAGACAGAAGAGAGAGGGACATAATAAGAATTACAAGTACCTCACAGGGCTGAACAGGGTGTGGAGGAGTCTCTTTCAAATGAGAAAGAGCACCAGAGGCAAAGGACATGTGGTGAAAGTGGAAGGGGAAATTTAAGAAGGATGTGAGATATAGTACTTCACTGAAATTGTGGCAGATGCTAGGAAGAGTTTTCCAGCATAAGCTATGGAGGCAAACAGTAGTGGGGCTTCAAGTATGTATAGGATAGACATTGGGGAATATTAGTAAATAGACAGGGAGGATGGAGGGTCACCAGAGATCAGTTATGGTCTGTGGAGACAGACAAGGCAGGAGCCATCTGTGCAGACTTGGAGGGCCAAGCAGTCCTTTTCTGCTGACAAATTCTATGGTTCTGGTTCACCATCCTATGGTGTGACCCAGATGGTAATTCACAGTTAGCTGTGGGAGAAAAGGCCAGCTAACTGGCCTCTAGCATAAAATATACAGTTGTCCTGGTGGTACAGCTGGTTAGTGCAGAATGGTATTCCAAGCAGAATTCATAGTTTCATAGTTTACAAGTTCAGGAGGCAAAGCCTATATTTGAACTTGCCACCCGAAGGTGGTTTTAATTATCTATATAATCAAATTTGGTGTTACCCATATGTTTGTCTAATGAACCCTTAAATGTACCCATAGTTTTACTCTCAACTATCGAGGCTGGTAGTGTATTCCACAAATTAACCACTCTCTGAGTGAACAATTGAAGTCTTTTTTGCTCGGCAATTTACTCCTTTTAATTTCATATTGTGTGATCTTGTATGTGATGCAGATGATTTCCTTTCAATACCTAAGGTTTCTTTTTGAAATTATATTTCTTTATTATTTTATAGAAAGGTATGATGCCTGAGCAAATAATACAGGATTACACACTATGACAGATGGCATAAAATACTTGATAGCTACAGTGTGACAATTTATGGCATTCTGCAGGAATCCCTGATTCTGGTAACACATTGAGAAACCCTCTTCCCCCAACCCATATCCTTAACCCCCATCTTCCCCACCCCAGGATGTGCCTTCTTCAAAAGGAAGAGCTAATCTTACCACATGTAACATGCATTATGGTGTACCAGCTGCCCAGGTAGCTAGAGGTGTACTCATCAAGACATTAGTTCAAGTAAGAGCGTACAATTTGCCCCATTTCCACTCAAATGAAGCCAAGCAATTCCGAGGGCTAGCTATTAACCTTTCAGTCCGAAAGCAGAGAAAATTTCACTGATCCATTCTGCATATGAGATAACCAATTGGTCCATCCAGTGCCTAAGAACCAATCTTTAACAACTATAGAAATTAAAGCAATATGGAATCTATGCTCCATAACCTGTATATTGGAAAACATCCTAAAATACATACTTCTATGGTAAATAAATCACCTAGGCCCATGAGAGTGTCTAGGTTAGACTGGATAGTCCACCATAATGGAGCCACTTTTTCACAGTGCCAAAAATATGTACCAGGTTCCCTTCTACCATGCCACACCTTGTGCAAAGGGTTGAAGGTAGTCTATCTAATTTAACCAACTTGACTGGGGTGTAATACATGTTATTCAATATATGGTATTGGGTGAGTCTATGCCTATCCTGAGAGAGATACCGATACGTGTCTGCCCAAATCTGTTCCCAAACCAGGGGTTTCTGGCAGAAGAGGACCAACATTTGGAGCCAATCAGGGATCGGGAATTTAGTGTCCAGTAGAAAGGAGTAAAGCTTGGAAATACTATGGGCCTTGCTTGCCTGTTCTTGTATCTGATCTAGAAAGGGCTTAATTTGAGACGGTGTGGGACTGGACCCAAAGCTGGATGCCACTAGATGTCTTAACTGGAAGACTTTAAAATATGCTTCTGAGGGATATTATATTTGGTCAGAACCTCCCCGGAGGATAGAAGAAATTATTCAGGAATAAGTCACCACACAGCAATCCCTCAGCTGAGAAAGCCAGTCTAAGGAAAGCAGGAGACCACCAATCTTAATGTTTAAATTTAGGGTAAGAGGTTGGTAGTGTCTTTCCTAGGAGAGAGATTGAAAAAATGCCAGCATTGATTTAACACCTTAATGGAGGTACCAATTACGCCCCTTGTAGAAGTGGAGGTAGTGTGGATAAGTTATAGTAGAGAATTCTAGATGGGGGAGACCAAACTCGGTTAAGATCTTGTTCTCGAGTTGTACCAAATTGGTAGATATTCATCCGCCTCAGGTCAAACCACCTCCCAATTTTCGACATGTGGCTTGCCCAATAGTATAGCATAAAATTGGAAGGCAAACCCCCCTTTTCTTTAGGTAAATGAAGTTTTAAAAGGCTTTCCTGGCTGCTTACCCTGCCAGATGAACTTAGAGATAGACCTGTGAAAGTGATGAAAATAGGACATCGGTAGATAGATATTCATTAGGCTAAGTGGGTAAAAACCCGAGGCACCACATTCATCTTAACAATGTTAATACGACCCCACAAAGATAGAGGGAGAGCAGACCATCTCTGAAGGTCGGTTGTATTTTAGACAATAGGTCATCTAGGTTAAGTTTCCTAAAACTTCAAGGTCCTTGGTGAAGTAAATACCTAAGTATTTGAAGGACGAAGGGCCCATTTCATGCCAAACTGGGAGAAGTTAACCTGAAGTGTATTAACGTTCAGTGGAATATGATTGATTTAGCTAAATTCAGCTTGTATTAGCCACTTGACCAAACTGGGCAATAATATGTAGCATGTGTGTTAGAGACGATTCAGGGTTAGTCAAATGTAGAAGGATATCATCAGCATAGGCGAAAGAACCAGAGACTGTTGCTGAATGACACATCCCGTGACCAGTGGAGATTTTGATAATGAGAAGGAGATGTTCCAAGTATAAATTAAACAAGAAAAGTGACAGGGACAACCCTGGCGAGTGCCTGTAAATAATAGAATCGAGAAGAATAAACCCTGTTACAATAAATTCTGGCAGGAGGGGATTGGTAGACTGACTTGATCCATTGAATAAAGACCTCCAGGAAGCCCATTCTCTCCAATATAATCCAGAGAAATTCCCAGTGGACTCTATTGAGGCTTTCTCCGCATCTAATGATACCAAAGCCATAGGAACTTGGGAGTCCTGAGGCCTGAAGAATATGTGAGAGAGTGCACAAGTGGTCAATTGAGGATCTGCCCTGTACAAACCCTACTTGTTCAGGACTTAGCAAATTAAGCCAGACCCATTTGAGTCTAAGAGATAGGATTTTCGTTAGAATTTTAATGTCATAATTTAGTAGTGAGATTGGTTGATAACTAACAGAATCCGTCGGACACTTGTCTGGTTTCAGTATCAAGACAATAGTGGCTTCCAGCAGGAAGGATCCAGGGTGTCAGCAAGAAACATGTACTCAAACAATTTCGTGAGGAGGGGCAAGTTCTTTCCCAAAAACTTTATAAAAATTGGAAGGAAACCATCAGGCCCGGAGCTTTGTCTGGAGTAAATTCCTGATCACCTCCTCCACCTCCGCTACCATGATAGGAGTAATCAGAGCCTCTCCTAGGTGAGTTTGCAGGAAGGAAGGAAGACCCTCCAGAAACTGGTCCACAGGGAATGAGAGGGTGAAAGGAACCACTGCCATAAAGTTCCTTATGAAATGACTCAAAACTCGTGAAATATCCTGGGAGAGGTTTTAAGGGAACCATCGGAGGATAATAATGAGGAATCCATCTTGAACCTCTACCTCCATCAAGCGGACAGCTAGCATCTTACCCGATTTCTCCCTTGATCGAGATAATGGGCCTTAGTTTTGAGAGTGCATACTTTGCCTTATCTCTTATCCAGTCTGAATACTCATTTCTAAGTTTCATTGGGCTTCTAGATCAGCTTGGGAAGATGAGGAGGATCATTTATTCTCTGCCAATCTAATTTGATTTGACAATGACATGATCCTAGCCTCCTCTGCTTTTTCCTTCTGGATGCAAGTTTGATAAATTCACCCTGATGAAGCATTTAAGGAGCACAAAAACAGGTCCTCCTCTCGATTGAACCTGAGTTGGTCTCCACAAATGAGGAGATTAGAGATCTAATATAGGAAACTGTACACTTGTCCTTTAAAGCTAGGTGTTTAGTTTCCAGGAGGTGTCTCTTTGCACCTGCTGGTTTGGGAGACCAGAATCCATGCTACCGAATGGTCTGACACCACAATGGGCTCAATACCACACGAGTACCCCAGGCGAGATTGTTGCTGACTAGAATTAGTCGATTCTGGACCATGTCTTGTGTACCTGGGAGTAACAAGAAAAGAGTTGTCTTGTGGGATTAAGTAGGCGCCAAGGGTCACACAAGCCTAGTAGGTCCATAAAGTTCCTCATGGTCAGCTGTGAAGAGAGAGTGGTTTCAGGGGTCTATAGGGTTTATCCAGATCTTGAGAGGAGCTATATTCCAGTCCCCTGATTATTAACATTGAGGTAACAGTCCACTCAGCTTTTCAGCCAAGGCCATGAGAAAATCTGGGTCCCCACCTACTGGGGCATAAATCGCCCTAATGTTATCTTCGCATTATAGGCGAGCCTTTCACAATAATGAATCTTCCTCATGGTCCGGTAAAGCTCTTCTGCCAGAAAGGGAATATGCTTCTTAACCAGAATGGCAACCCCCTACTAGAGGATGACCCACCTAATACATAAGGTTTCTTTTAATCCTGGTTCATTGTGGGCCTTATAGATCAAGCAAAGGTCTCCTTGAAGGTGCCTGTATAGGATTGAATACAAGCCAAGTATGTTTAATCTTTTGCCATAAGGTTTATCAAACATGCCCTTGATTTTTTTTGTCATTTTCCTTTGGACTCCCTCAAGTTGTTTCTTTCCACGAATTGTGGTAGGTGCACAAAATGGGGCACAGTAATCCAAATGTGATCTCACCAGACTAGTGTAAAGTGGAAGAATAACCTGTGGTTGTCTGCTTTTAATATTTTTCCAAATACAGCCCATGATTCTTTGACATTTCTTTACTTTAAACATTATATTGTTTTCAAAAGTTAATTTATTGTCTATGTTTATCCGAGATCCTTTTCATTTTCTGTTATTTGAAGTGTTACATTGTTTAATAAGTACCCATTTTCAGATTATTGTGACCCAAATGCATTACTTTGCACTTCTGCTCATTAAATTTCATTTTATTATTCCTGGCCCAGATTTCTAGTGCTTCTAATTCTTTTTGCAGAGAGTCTATTGCTTCAACGGTATTAACAATGCATCCAATTTTGCAATCGTCTGCATATTTGGATATCCATATGATATCTGATATCTTCATTGATGTTATCAGAATATTGAAAAGAACAGGGCCCAACAAAGAGCCCTGTGGAACTCTACTAGTAACCTCGACCCATGATGATAAGGCACTCTTAACTGATGTCGTTGTTTACAGTTGCATAACCATGAATTAATCCAATTGATTAAGATAAATGGAAATTTTGTTTAATCAGATGCTCTAGAAGAATTCTGTGTGATACTCTGTCAAGCATTAGCCACATCCAAGTATACAATATCCACGAAGTCCTCTATCTAATGCAGCACTCACATTTTCAAAGAAATTTAGTTGATTAAACATGACCTCCTTTCTAAAACCATGCTGTAATGTATCATATAAGTTGTGGTGATTAATGTGTTTTCAAGTCTCTGCAGGATTAATCTTTCTAGAATTTTCCAATAACAGAAGTCAGGCTTATAGGCGGTAGTTAGATACTTCAGATTTGTCACGGTTTTGTGTATTGGTATAACCATTGCTTCTTTCCATGCTAGTACATTTGCCCGCCTCTAGTGATAGGTTAAATAATTTACACAGTGGTCCAGATATATAAGAGGTTTCTTTTAAAAGGTAGGGTGTATCCGTCCGGTCCAACTGATGAGGTAACTTTTAATTTCTGTAATTCTTTCATGGTTTCATCTACTGTAATAGGTTCAACAGTTGTTAGATTATGGTTTATGTTTAAGTTGTTAATAAATTGCTCCTTATTAGAAAATATCTTATGGAAGTACTTATTAAATTCCTCTGCTATTTGTATTTCATTACTAATAGTTCCTGAGTTAGTCACTAAAGGACCTATGGTTGCTTTGGAGCCTCTCAAAGAGCCAATATAGTTATAGAATTTTTCTTATTATCTAATGTGTCGGTAGCTAGTTTATTTTCCATACTTTTTTGCATTCCTAATTTCTAGTTTTACTTTGTTGGCATACTTTTATACTGTTTCCATTTATCTATTGATGGTTGGGCTTTGTATTTCTTGTAGCTTTTTGTTTTGATAATCAATTTTTGATTTTATTGTTCCACCAGGCAGGGTTTCTGTATCCCTTGTACATTTTCTGTTTGGAACCCAGTTATCTATGCAATAATTAAATTTGGTCAATAAGCTGTTCCAGGCTTAATGTACAGTGAGGCCTATCCATTGAGTTCCAGTCCCATGTGTTCAAATATTGTTTAATTTTGAATAATCAGCACTTGTGTTAAAGTGTTCCTTTAGTGTCTATAACTCTAGACTGTATGTGAAACAGAATCATATTATGGTCGCTATTTCCCAAGGGATCTAACAATGTTGAATTATGTACTAAAATCCCCATGTTAGTTAATACGATTTCAATGATATTGTTGTTTCTAGTACCTTCCTGTATAATTTGTTCTAGGTTAAGATTAACCGTTAAGTCTAGAAATCTTTCTCAACATTTCCTTTCCAAGTGTGTTTGTTCCAATCAATGTTGGGGAAGTTAAAGTCACCCATTAAGATGTAATTTGTTTTTGGTCAAAACTGTTAATCAGGTTTAGGAATTCAGTATTTTGATCTTTATTCAAGTTAGGAGGTCTATAAGCCAATCAATGCATACTTTTAAGGTTGGTAAATTGATCTCTGCCCATATTATTTCACTTTCACAGTCTGTAAGCGTATTGTTTGGATAACGGTGGAATGGGAACTCTTCAGAATATGTATAATGCAATTCCTCCTCCTAGTTTATCCTTCCTATTTTTAGTTATTTTGTTGAATCTGGTATATCGATATTCCAACTGTCATCATGGAACCATGTTTCAGTGACCCACAGATTTCAATTTTTTCTTTGTGTATTATGTATCTTAGTTCATCCATTTTGTTAGACAGGCTGCTAGCATTTAATAATAATACTTTTATGTCACTTTTTTGTTGGAGGTAAATAAGATTATTAGTAGTTACTATATTATTTGTGGGTTCTAAGGTTATGATTCTAGGCTGTATTACAAGATTCCCATTAAGGACCCCCGAGCTAGTTTAAATATTTGTCCAGGGAGCAGGTAAGTTGGTGGCTAAGTAAGTTGCTTCCTTTCTTGTTTAAGTGTAGCCCATCTGGGGAAAACAACTCATCTTTAAGGTAAAAATCTTCCCAATGGGTCAAACAATGGATCTCTTGCCTAAGAGTCCATGATCTCAACCAGTTGTTAAAGTTATGGATTTTTGGTTGATTCGGGGTGGCTTTTGGAATGGGCAGGACTTCAGATATAATAACTTCACAGCCAAGGTGGGTTAATGTATTAGTTAAGGCCACCTTGTCTTGTTTTATTCCTCAAGGGGTCCTTGAACATGTTATTAGTTCCCACATGTAAGAATAAGGGGGTTGTGCCTAGTCCTTTAACCATTGCTTTGCACATATTTGTTAAATCCACAATTTTGCCCCAATGAAAGCCAATAAGGTCCTATGTGATTTGTTCGGACTACATATGTTCCTATCTAATCTTTTTATCATAGAGTCCCCTATTACCAAGAGGTTCCTGTTGTTCGACTCAGTGAAATTGTCAGGTTCCGTATTGACAAGGTTACTACAGGTATAACTTTCCCCATTGGCTTGAGTAATAGGTCAATTATTGCTATTATTGTCTGTTATGGTGAGGAGTTCTGAGGTCCCTTCTACTTCTAAAGTAGGTATTTGGATATTTTCAGAATTAGTTTCTAATCTTTCAAGTAAAGAAAATCTATTTGTAAGGGTATATCAAATGTTGTTGCGTGTCTTCCTTTTTTAGAGGTTTGATATATTGAATGTTATACCATTCTTCATCCCCATCAGGTGTAAACCTCCTCCTCTCTAGTTCTTTTGTTATTTTTCTTATTGTTTAGTTCTAGCTCTTTTGGCTCAGTTGTGCAAGGGACAGAGTATTCAGGGGCTGTAGTGGTATTAACTAAATTATGTGTGGGCGATCAAAGAAGGGGTAAGCAAAGTATCTTTGTACCCTGTATCAAGTTTTGTGCCAAGTCTATGTGCCATGTTACTCTGGCTATATTTCAGTTGTAGTAACCTGTCCTTGAAGGAGTTTAGTTCACTTAGTAAGTCTTCATTATGAATACATTTTACACATTTGAAAAATTCTATAGGGATTTGTTTTGTTAGTAAGTACATTAGACAGTTTGTGTGTTGTATAAGATTTTCATCTTCCTCAACTGTTATGACATTAGCCGTTTATAGTCTAATGGCCCTTAGTCACGATCTGAGGTTATAGAGGGTTAAGGTTTACTGCTTGAGGCTGGATTCTATTTGCTAAGGTCCCTCACCTAATAGTAAACAGAGAGTTGTTGTAAATATGAAATTACCTTCCCTCAGATGTTGGTCTCGTGAGTACGTTTTATTGGAGACCCTCCACCCTCAAACACACCAAACATGCACAGATGAGCATGTCTTTGCACGCATCTTAGCACATGCTGATGCACACTCGCCCTGCTCGGGCTTGCCCTGCTCAGCGCAGGGCTCAGTTATATGCCCTAGAGGACCCTGTAAGTGCTCCCAGGGTCACAGACTGCACTGCTCCCATAAAGTGATTAAAATCACTGTAGTTTAAAATAAACAAGGTGCCAAACAGGTTCTATGCCTTAACTGGGCTAGTTACTTCAGTTCCCAGCATTTTAAAGTAATTTTGGTCAGGTAGGACAATGAGGGACCTACTCCTCTTCCTGTTTGTTACAGATGCTAGGAAACAGGGCTCAAACACTCGCGTTAGCAGTAACATTTAAGATCACAAAAATGCACAGTATAACACTTAGACAAGGTATAACATAGATTTAAAATGACAGCAGCACTTTCTCAGCAGATATGAATGTAAACTCACCACAGGGCTCAGTTATATGCCCTAGATGACCCGGAAGTGCTCCCAGGGGTCACGGACTGCACTGCTCCCGTAAAGTGATTAAAATCACTGTAGTTTAAAATAAACAAGGTGCCAAAGATGCTCTATGCCTTAACTGGGCTAGTTACTTCAATTCAAATCTTGCCTGGGGCACTATTTCTTTCTCACTTCTGAAATTATGTTTCAGACATATATCCACATTGCACTCCTTGATAACATAGAACCATAGAATTTGCAGGCAGAAAAGGACCACTTGGCCCACCTAGTCTGCCCCTTTTCCAGCCTATAGTATCACCACAGGTCTTACTTGAGTTATGACCCTTTCACCACACCCTTCCCTTTCCCTAAGATTTTCTTAGTCTATCCCATGCATTTTGAACTTTACCACTGTTTTGCCCCTCCACTTCTACTGGAAGACTGTTCAGGAATCTATTACTCTTTCTGTGATGAAGAAGTTCTTCCATCTCTCCTGAATCTGCCCTCTCCAGCTTCTTGTTGTGCCCCTTGTCTTTGAACACCTCCTTTTCTGAAAAATACTTTATACATATTCTACCTCGTTTACCCTGTGAGATATCTAAAGTTCTCTGTCATAGCCCTCTCTTTCTCCTCTCTTTGAGGCGTACCTACTTAGGTCCTTCAATCTCTCCTTGTAGGGCTTCAGTACAGACTGTGCACTGGTTTAGTTGCCCTCACTTGGACTGCTTTTACTCTGCATATGTCCTTTCTGAAATGTGGTCTCCAGAACTGGACACAGTATTCTAAGTGGGGTCTTACCAGTGATCTATACAGAGGCAACACCACTTCCCTTTTTCTCTTGGTGATACAACTCCATATACACCACAGAATCCACTTCACCCTCCCAACTGCCTTGTCACACTGTCTGGACACCTTTAGGTGTAAGATATGATCTCACCTATGTCTCTTTCCTGCTTGTTGGTCATCAGTACTACCCTCATGTTGTGCTCCACCTCTGGATTTCTGTGCCTTAAGTGCATTATTATTTCACTTTTGCACATGGATACCCAGCTGCTATACCCTTGACCAGTCCTCATGTTTTCTCAGGTCACTGCCCATCCTTTCCTCTCCTCTGGAGTGTCCACTCTACTGCACAGTTTGGTGTCATCAACAAAGAAGCAGACCGCCCTTACAGTTCTTCTGCACTATCACTTACAAAAACATTAAAGAGGCCCAATCCCACTGAACACAGAGGCACCCTGCTGGTCACCCTCCCTTCCTCAGAGTGAACTCCATTTACCACCAACCTCTGCCACCTATCCCTTAACCAAATGTGTACCCAGTTTACCACCTTTTGACCCACTCCTAAGTTACCCAGCTTGTTTATTAGTCTCTGATGTGGAATTGTGTCAAATGCCTTACTGAAATCTAGGTAGGCTACATCTACCACTCCACCTAATTTAGTTCCTTGGTTGCCCAGTCAAAGAACTCTATCAGATTCACATGGTATGACTTCCCCCTGAGATCCATGCTGCTTTGTCTTGAAACCATTGGATTTAAGCCATTCCACAGTCTTTTCTTTCAGTAGTGATGCCATTAACTTTCCCAACACCAATGTCAGACTGACTGGCCAACAAATGCCAGGCTCTTCCTGCTGCCACATTTGTGAAGTGGGACTACATCTGCCCTCCTCCATTCCTCTGGAACCACTGTTGCTTCCAGTGAGCTGTTAAATAAGATTCAGAAGGGCAGTTAGTACCTCCCTGAGCTCCGTAATACCCTTGGGCGGACCATGTCTGGGCCCATTGCTGTGCCCACTTTCAGATTTGCAAGTCCCATTAGGACTGTCCTCCAAAAATGGATTAGTGTCCACCTCACTACCTCCAGTGATCCTGTTATGTTTTGTGGCCCTCCACCTCTCTTTTCTCTGTGAGCACTGAACAAAAGTATTTATTCAGGATGTCTAACTTTTCCTGCTCCCTTCTGAACAGTCCCCCTTCCTTTCTTGACTTTAAAATTCCACCCCAGTCTTCTTTTTACTTACATACTGTACCTAAAAATGTCTTGTCTCCTGAGTCACACCAGGATCTGAGCTCAGAACTGGAGGAACAAAATAAAATACTTTAGGTAGTCAAGCTCATCCAAATAAGAACTGCAACATATTTACATCTTGCATGCACACCTCTGTGCACAAGCAGCAGTATCCTCATGTAAAAATGTTTATGCACTGGAAAGACGTGCAGTGGAAGACAGGATTGGGGCAGTGAAACACAGGATTGTGGGGCCGACAGTTTTCTTCGGATCACATAGTTGCCTGAGTCTGGGAATGGCTAATCAAAATTATATAAATGACTCACTTCAGTAATTCAAATCAGACTTGTCAAAGGCTTCAGAAAATCCTACATTTGCCCTTCAAATTGTATAAATTCCAACACAAATAAATGTCACAGAAATAATTAGTAAAGTGTGTTTTCATATCTGGGTCTCAGATTAAAGAATACATGGCTAAGACATTGGTTTAGGTAACTTCAGAAAGTGACAGGCTCAAGTGATCTGACTTTCTTAACTACCAGAAATGGCCTTTATTTGACCAGAAAACTTTCTCTACATTTATTAAAGGGACAGAGTGTTTTGTCCTAACACTGAATTGCTGAAAATACTCAACATTTAGTCCTGAATACTGAGTGCCTCACTATTTGAGGTATTCATGAATTAATATTCATTACTCACTAAGCCCTAAAGTTTTCTATTCCTCCAATATTAGGGTTATTGTAAAATCAGTTTTATTATTTTTATTGCTGCCTTCCTATGCAGAAGACTTCTGGATACTACTTTTTGCAAATCTGCTACACTGCATTCCAGGTCTAAGAACTTGGTCACAAGTGATTCTGTGTGAGCTTAAGCACTAGTTCCATATTCAGATTGGACATAAACATTACAATGTGTTTTTTTGCCTGCATTGGTGGGTTGGGCTGCAATGCTAGTTTGGGTAGGAAACTGTATTACTTCTACATGCATATGATAATCTAGTAAGGGCAGATTCGATGGACCTTTGCTCTTCTTCTGCTATCAAATTCTATGTCTGTATGCAGGTACAATATTGTCCCGTCTACCATAAGCAGTAACCAGCATGACTAAGTATGGCTGGTGGTGCTTGACTATCTGAATGGCTGCTCCATCGCTGATAAGGATATAATTTTTAAATGCACTGCAACACCTGAGGTATATGTTTACCTTGGATGAGTTATATATTAATTTCCAAGCATATCATCCTGTCAGTTTCAGTGGCTCAATAGGTAGCATGCTCGCATCTAGGTCCAGAAGACTGGAAGGCTTTGTGTTCTAGTCACATACCAGGTACTTGAGGTAATACCCAACACTGACACTGTAGTGCAGTATGAAGGGGTACTGCACTATTGAGGTGCCATCCTTGGAATGAGACATGAAACCAAGGTCTTTTCTGCCCATCTCTGGTTACTGTCCAGCTATCATCCCATGGAACTATCAATGAGGAGTAAAGAGTTTCCTGTCTTATGCCCAACATTCCCCAATATTAACAAGCATTTATCAATGCAGAAGTTTTGCTTGAAGTGTTATATTGCCTTAAAGGGACTATAAACAATATGCAATTTAAATCAAATATTTCTGGTGTTCTCTGTTTATAACTGACATGCTGTAATCATAGTTGATGCTAGTATATATGCATTTTGCATGCTGTTTCCCCATTGTCTTTCTTTCATGAGACACTCTCTTACATCCTGTCTGTAACCAGAAGAGAACACTAAAAGTGGGAAAACACACAGAGGTAGAGGCTAAGGGTGGCCAGTGAAAACAGCTAAGTAAAACAGCTAAGTGAAATACAGCAACTGAAAATTGTCCCCTCTCCCAAGGTGCATCCAAACAAAACTTGCTGTATTTGGCCTAGCTGTTTTGTATTAGCTGTTTTAGTGGTCGCTGTTTTACTAGCTGTTTCCACAAGGCGCTGAGACTAAGAGGCTTGCTGTTCAGCTTCAAAGTTTAATGATGATATCTGTTAGCTGACTAATGGGTAGAAAGCCAGTGTGATTTGTGGGCTGTATCCTTTGAACTATAAAATATTTACACCCATGAGCCAGCTGAACTCAGCCATCATCAATATCCTCAACATTGACTTTTGAGCAGCAAGCCTCTTACATTTCTATATCCATTGGTTTATACAGCACACACCTCCATAGGCACCTATACTGCCTCAGTACCATAATTATGTTTACTTTGTATGTGCACACAAGAACACATAAAGCAGACCTATGTATCCCACCCTAGGACATACCTGGCAACAAGTTATCACAAAGTAGTGTGCTTTTCCTGGTCAAAAATTACAAATAAAATACATAAAGTCATGCCATTAGGCAAGAGCACTATTTAAGATACTCTTAAAATCTGAATACCTTAAAATTAAGTGATTTGTAGGTGACATTAGGCTGACAACTCAAATATTTCATGGTTTGACCCACGGCATTTATAGCTTTAGTTGATACCAGCCAAGAGAGAAGGGTTGAATAACCAATATACTGATAGGCAATGAGCTGAGATTTCCTACAAAACACTCTTTTAAAATGGATTCAATTTGTAATATATTGTGTAGTATAATATTACCATTGCAGTTCTAGTATCCTCTTCTGCTGTCAAGCATTTCAGAAAAAATTGTTATGCTTCAGGCAATATCTTCTGCTGCTATAACAAATAATATGTGTTTTTTCATTATGATAACTGCTTTGATCTTACAAAGAATGTTCAGCATTCTATAAAATGTGACATTAAACTATCATGGAAGAAAGTGATGACAAAAAATCATAACAATAAAACAATGTTTTCAGATAACCTCAAAATGCATTAAATGCAATATGCAATGCTTCTTCATTGTCAGCAGTGTTTTTTCCACTTAAAAGCTTAAGATTTTCTTATTTCTCATTTAACTTAGATACCAGTCTTAAGAAAAAAGATTAGAAACTGCAGGATTTATGACATATCTCCTGCTATGTAAAAAGTCCTATCTAATCATGAACCAGTCCACTAAGGAACATTAAATACGATCCAGTTTAATGCAGATATGCCTACCTAGCTACCATCCTCTTTAAGGAGAATATGCCTAGTCAGGTAGAGAGCGCATGTGCAAGCTCTTATTGAACAAGTTTAAATACAATAGAAATTATAGTCTGCAGAGAATTATTAATTTAAATAATTCAATTCAATGACATTCAAATTAGTTACTAAGTCAGTGGTGATGCCTCTGTGTAAAGGATTATTGACATCCAGCCCTGTAGCACTTTATATTACTGTACCTTGCAGAAGACCCAAGAACACATCAACAGCCTGGCTCTCTCATTAAAGCAGCATGCATCCAAGGAGATATATTTTTGTCTGTTTTGCCACACAGCACTATGTTTGGAGCAGAGTTGCTCAAATATGACATTGCCATTTCTGGATACCCCAGATATCATGGTTTCTGACTAGAGCAGTCAAACCAGATTATGTGGGGTTTGCACCTGGATAAACTGGATTCTTATTTCCACAGTGATTAACTGAGGCCCCCAGGTTTGCACATGCAATAATGAGCTGTAGGATTTACCTTTCCAGGAATGTGTCACCAGGTTAGATTTTATCAGTAGACACATCACAAAAATTGGCAGTCATTGGTAGACAGAGAAACAAGTTTTTTAGATCTTGTTGAAGACTTAGAAAACAGTGAGAAAGAACAATTTGCTTAATCTAAAGATTTGTGCAAGACTGACTGAAGAGCATTTTACAGGTGTTGGAGCTAGTTTTTTCTTTGCATTTTCTTTTACTTTGAGCAGTAACTCTGTGTGAGGGAGAAATTATTTTCATTTTCTGACTAAGGTTCTAATCGGTTGGACTGTTGCTTCTGATTGATTAGATTGGTGACACTATTTGCATTTGAATTGCTTTTATGAACTGTTGAATGTGTCAGTGTTTTCAGTCTTCTAATCATTTCTTTTCTGACTTACTGCTGTTAGTATGGGTGAAACAAAACTGAAATGGGATTCGGTAAACGGCAGTAATTAACTATTTCTCTTCCACTGAAGAGACCCTAGAGTTTTTGATGGCACATTGACGGAAGATTATTTTACAGCAATCATATAATCCAGCAAACTAAGTTCTGTGCATGTCAGATGACAGGATTTCCAACAGCCAATCAGATATGCTGAAGACCATAGTCAGCTTACACTAGACATGTTGGGTGCATTTCCAGCTCAAAAGCAGCAAAAGATGACTTTTGTGGAAGAGCAGTACAGTTTAGTACCAACATAGTTTGTAATTTTCATCACAAAAATAAAATTAGTGAATAGTTTTGTATGATTCATATGAGCTAGTGTGGACTTGTGAATCTGAGCAGTGATCTGTGCAGCCCAATTGGTTGGTACTTCTGCAGAAGCCTGCCTATTGCAGCTGTCTAACATGATTGCTCTGGCTGTCAGGCAAGGTGGACAGGGTGCATTTATTCCAACCTTGATATTGAAGTTAGCTTTTATTTTACTGACCTCTGGCCATGGGAGCAGAGGAGATTTTCAAACGGACCTGTCTTCCAATATTATTGAAGTGGATTTTCATCTGCAATGTTAGACCATCTCTAATATTGTCTAGCAGTTTGGTGCAAAATGGCCACCAGGCTACTGAATTTCATATAACCTGGGTAGAAATCCAAACTGTTAGGTGCTAATCCAGGTCTCTCACATAGCAACAAAAGGTTGCAAATGCTCACCATCAGGATGGTACTACATTTTAAATAGCACATCCACACTAATTAAAATATTTTGGGATCCTTATTAAATGTTAATTGATTGTTTAATAAAGAATAACTGCCTTAACATGTGTCAATGTGTCAATGTTACTGCTTACTATTAATGCTGCATAGGTGACAATAGCTTATTTATTATATGTGTATTGACTACTATTTAAGCCACTTAATTTAAAGTGATGCTGAATTTCCCTTAACCTGCACTGACTCAACTACCAATATGCATTCCTATGTAGATGATACCATCATTCAGGCAAAGGACAAAACCACGTACACATGCAACTCAGTACTGCAGCTCTCCTTCAACAAGGTGTAGGACTGAAAGACAACAAATGGCCTCCAGTTAAATAGCTTCAAAGTTAAAGTCATAGAAACATAGCAACATAGAATTTGACAGCAGATAATGACTACTTGGCCCACCCAGCCTGCAGATGTTTCCACTACCTACGTTATTACCACAGACCGTATTTGATATACAGATCTTTCTCCTCCCCTTACTTTTCATTATGATTCCATTATGCCTATCCCATGCATTCTTGAACCCCACCACTGTTTTCACCCCACCACCTCCACTGAAAGGCTGTTCCAGGAATCCACTACTCTGTCTAAGAAGAAGTATTTCCTCTCATCTCTCGGAATCTACCCCTCCAGCTTCATAACCGTCCCTTGTTCTTCAGCAGTTTTTTCTGAAAAATATTTTTTTATGTACCTTGTTTATTGATGCAGACCCTACACCATTTTAGTTGCCCTCCTCTGGAGTGCCCCTGCTCTGTCTATGTCCTGCCACAGATGTGAGACCCCATTCTCAAAGGTCAGGAATGGAGCACGGTGCTTGTGCCATCAAGGAATGGTGTAAGGTGCACCTTGCACCACTCTGTGCACTAGTCACAATTCTCAAATGTGGTCTGCACCACATGGAGGCACCTGTGCCAGCCAGGCTTGAGCCACTCTTGTGGCAGATGCAAAGCTGTGCCATGGTGGATATGGGCTTGTACCCTGGAGTGCTGCTGTATCCCCATATGGGGAATTCAAAGAGAGCCACAAAGGGCACAGGGCTCACCTAGGCTTAGACCAGTCTGGAGCTGATCTAACAGCCCCTGTGGTACTCCTACTTACTTCACCAGGTAGGAAGAGATGCTGTACCCACCTGTGAGTCACTGTACATAGGCAGCTAGCAGACTGGCATTGGCAGTAGGTGGCACAGATATGGAACATGTACCACTAATGGTACAAGGATGGCTGTCCACTGGGCTGTGGGTCCTTATATCCTTTCACAGTGCTATATAGCATCCTGTAGTTCATTGCTGCAGTTGTGTCCATTGCTCCTGTTCTGTGCTTCCTACATGTCATGAAGCTTTATGAGTAACTAATTGTGACATATTTGTTATATGTCTGTGGGTTTGTCATGTTTCTACACATAATCCCTCTCTGAGTTACATTAGGACAGACTGATCCAAACTGTAGTGGTCAGATGTACTGTTGCTTTTGGTCAAAAACAATTGTGCATCCATCCAGGGTACAAATAGTTTATTTATTTATTTTATTTATTACAGTATCAAATTGCAACTCTTTGAGTCAAAGACTCATTTACAAAGGCTCATCATTGTACACAGAATAGGATGGGGCAGGAGAACCATACAGTGAGTGGAAAACAGACAGCAGTGCAGGAACAGTGGCATGGCAATAATATTCACAATAATAATTTTTACAAATAAATACAGGTGGAGTGGGCCATATAAGCGAGTGAAGGCCCCTTCTTGCAGGAGACAGGCATATACATGATGGTAGCTAAGCAAGAAAGGAGTGATCATTGGGCATGTATACTTTGAAGACATTACATAAAGTAGATGTAGACAGCAGAGTGTGTTGCAGAACTCAAACTTGCAGGTACAGGCCTATACATAATTCTAGCTCAGCAGTCATGAGATATGCACATTGATATATAAACAGGGTGGATGGAGTGGGCCAGGTGGTTGGATGAGGACCAGTAGGGGTGCAATTATTTGCAATTGCAATGGCGGGAGCTGAGAAGGTGGCTACACTGGGGTGATTTGAATGGTCCAATTCTGAGTTCAGATGAGGTACCAGAAGGGAGGGTGATACCAGGAGGGTGCCCTGTAGGAAAGGACATCTAAGTGAGGGTCGTCCTAACCCTAGGGACTATTAGCAGGGTCTTAATGGAGTTATGAGTGTGGACAGGAGGGGTGGCCATGCTGATTAGTTTAGACAGACCGGGGGTTAACATGGATTTTTGGTGAGCAGACAGGTCTGGTAGAGTAGCCACTTTTCAAGGGAGAGGAGGTTAGGCAAGTCTTAAAGTGCACAGGTGTGTGTAGCCTGTCAGCTCCAGTGAGTAATCAACAGGCCTTGTTGACTGAGAGCTTGATTTTGCCCAGGAAATGTTGTCCACTGTGCCATATATTAGGAGTCCGTAGTCCACTAGGGACAGGACTGATGAATCAATGGTGAGTCTTAGTGCTTCTGGGGAGACAGGCTCTGTGCCAATATAGAAAACCTATGCAGGAATTTATGGCAGAGCAGAGGGTGTGGATGTGGTCATGGAAGGTGAGGGATGAGTCAAGGATGATACCTGGGTATTTGAGGTGACCTGCTCAAGAGGGTGGTGGGAGAGGGATTGAATAGACAGTGATGAACCCTTGAGTTTGTTCTGATTTTTTTATTCAATTTACTTTATTGACATATCCACAACATGTGCCTTCAGAAAACATTAAGTCGGCAAGCATTTACAGGATTAATGTGAATTCACCATATGCACTTAATAACCAGCCTGTATTATTAGTATGATCATACCTAAGAAAAATATCTATCCTCTATCCAAAACCCCCACCCTTCACCAGTTATTTGGAACAGCATTCATACGCCAATCAACAAAAACAAAAATAGAGCAAAGAGGACCGGGATAGATGTGCATTTCTAATGAGGGATATATCTTATAGGTAATTCCCAGTGTGCCATTAGGTCAGGGCAGTATCTAGTGAGCCCCACTTGGAATCATAAATCTGGGCCTTGTTGCTCATCCTGGCTATATAGGATTCTACCTGCAATGCAAGCGTGATTTCTTTGTACCACTCTACAGCAGGCGGGGTAGAGATGTCCTTCAGTGTCTCAGGATGACAGCTTTAGCAGTAGCTGATGTTATGGCCATGTACAGTTTCTGCTGTTTGGTCATATCAATGCAAAATTATTCAACAGACAGACTTGGTGTAAAAACTTCCAAGTCTATGGTTCGTGATAGTGAGGCCGACTCGCCTTCAGAAGGGCTGAATTTTAGCACACTTCCACAATACATGATATATATCGCTTTCCTTATTCCCACATCTGATACATGTGGAGTGTGCTAACCTACCCATTCTGTGAAGTTTCATAGGAGTGTAGTACATATTGTACATAATGTAGAACTGTTGAAGCTTATATCTATCTTGTCTGATATTTTTATGTGTGTGAAGCCATATGCGCTTCCATGTGTTCATGTCCTCTGTCAATCCTAATCTATGTATCCAATAATAACTAACACCAGTCGGAAGGTTATCATCTAACCATTGCAATGCACTGTAAATTCTAGAGATAGAGTGGGGTTGGTCAGCAATTTTAAGTAAACTTGATAACTCATTTTCTTTCCAGGCCTCCTTTTTGTAAAATGGGTTCTAATTGAATAAGAAACTTGTCGAAACTGGAAATTGTGTCCTTTTTAGTTCTGGGAATTTAATACATGCCGCTAGTATGATATTAACTTACCCTGAGGGCCAAATCTCCCAACTTTAGGCCCTCAATGGTCTCCAAAACCTAGGCAATATCGGTGCCCATTGTATTAAGAAGTGGATATTCTGTGTCAACATTTGTTCTAGCGAATTCTACCAACTGACCCTGAGAAGTTTCTGGGCCTGCTGCAGAACTTTTAATGACCATCCAATAGGGGTGTCCTTTAGCGCCTAGGAGAAGTTTGATAGTGGTATATGCAACCGTGTTTAACAATATCGAATGTTTCCTGACTAAGTCTCTTTCAATAAAAATCCAAGAGGTATATAAGGGTGAGGTCGTGGTATGTTTGGTTTAAACCAATGAGCTACCTTACTTATATCATGATAATGTAGTACTTAAAAAGGAGGAAGGGTGAGGCCTCCAGACCCTTTTGGGCCTGTAAGTTTCTGGTACGCTCTCCTTACTGCTTTTCCTTTCCATAGATAAGCTGCTATATCTTTCTAGGCTCTCAAACCAAGATTTGGGCAAGTAACATCCCAACATGTTTAAGGGTAAAAATCCTAGGTAATATATTCATTTTGACCATTTCAATTCTGGCCCATAATGACAAGGGCATAAAATTCCATCTAGCTATATCCTGTTTGATAGTTTTAAGGAGACTATGAAGATTCTCCTTAACCATTGAGCTTATTCCTCTGGTAATCTTAACACCAAGGTATGTCAGCATCCTTGGCTCCAGATCAGACAAACTCCCTTGCTATATTAGGGGTAACATCTATTATTCAGGGAAAAGTTTTGTCTTAGAAGGTTGATCTTGTAGTTGGAGACTCTGGAAAATGTTGTTATTTCTTGTAGTATTGCAGGGATGCCTGTATCCAGTTCTTCTAGATGCATAAGTAGGTCATCTGCATATGCTGATATGAGATATCGCCTACCTCCCAATTTAATTCCCTTAATCACATGTGATGCCGTTAGTCTGTGAATCAGGGGTTCAGATATAGATTGAACAGAAGTGGAGACAGCGGGCATCCTGGCATGTGCCACATGCCAAGGGAAGGAGGTCGACAATATGCCATTGCACCATATACGAGCTGTGGGTGTGCTGTATAGAATCGAACCCAATATAAGAATTCTTTAGGCAACCCAAAGTTACCCAGAACTGTGAAAAGAAAGTCCCAGGACACTCGGTCAAATGCCTCTTGGCATCCAGTGCTAATAAGCGCTGCTGGGTATTGTGTGCCTTGGGCATATACAATTAGGTGGTGGATCTTACATAGATGATCACTGGATAATCTGCCACTCATGAATCCACTTGCTCATCACTAACCATGCTACTCATTAGTGGGCCAGTCGATTAGCTAATATTTAGCTAGTATTTTAATATCGACATTCAACAGCGATTGGACGATAACTGCCCAACAACACAGGATCCCATCCAGGTTTTGGAATAAGAGTGATAAGTGCTTACACAAAAGCTGGTTCAGAGATGCTATCTCTGAACCAGAAGTAAACTTTGGTTATGATTGGGCATATTATGTCCGTATAGGCTTTATAGAAGTTGGTAGTTAGCCCACATCCGGCCTGAGATTTATCCCCAGCTAGCTGGGAAATCACTACTTCACCTCTGACTCTTGGAATTAGGGCCCAAACTGCCTGCCTCAGTGTTCACCTTGGTCAGGGAAACAGAGCCTAAAACCTGTGAATTTCTGCAGGGTGGGCCTATCCTTTAATTCAATTGAATAGATTTGTTGAAAATATTCTCAAAGATGGCCACAATTTCCTTGGCTCTCTCACTACATCATCCCACCATCTCTTCAGTATTGCAAAAATAATTCGATTGAGTCTAACTGTTTTAGTCTAAGTGCAAGTAGTTTACCAGCCCTCTCCTCTGACTCTAACTATTTTATTTTGTTCTATGTAGGGCAAGCTCTGCCTTCTGCATCATTATTGCTGAATATTGGGCTTGTAACTGATGCAATTTAACCCAATTGACCTCATCAGAGTGTTTTGTAATATTATTCTCCAGGGCTGTAATGGCATTTATGATTTCTTTCAAGGGTATCTTGGATTTCTTAGCCCTAGTAGCAGATATCCGAATGCATTCTCCCCAAGTAAACACTTCAAAGCTGCCCACACAATATCTATATTCGAGACTGAGTTAAAGTTACTGTCAATAAAATGTATTATGAATGTCTTTATTTGTTCCTGAGTGAAAGGTGTCTGTAGTAATTGGTTATTAAATCTCCACCTAAAGTCCCTCATGATGCCATGAGTTGGCACAAACTTAATGGAAACTGGGAGTGGTCTGATATGACTCTGGCATTAATTCTAGCATCTAAGACCAAGGAAGAGCACCAATGCTGACAATTCTAGAACATGATTTGTGCGGAATAGAAAAAAGGTGTATTGCCTCATATCCCATTAGTCAGTCTCCAAACATCAACTAAGCCTAAATTATCCATTACCTCTCTCAGGCTCTCTGTGCAGGAGAGAGACCCACATGCCTATCAGTCCTATCTAGATATAATTGTGTTGTGATGTTCCAATCTCCTCTAATAGCAAGGTGAAGGAGGTGTAACTGTTTAAGACCTCAATATTTGCATAAAAACTGTGGGAATCTGTATTTGGACCATAGATTGATCCAATAACTACCTTTACCGAGACTAAAGTTCCCACTAGGAAGATATATCGGCCATGGTTATCCCATATCTCTTCTCTAGTTGGAAGGGGGTCCTCTTATGGAATAGTATGGCCACACCACCTTTGTTGGAGGAGAAACCAGCCCTGAATGCTTGGCCCACCACTGTTTAACAAATAATTGAATATCCTGAGTTTGTTCTGATTGTGGGTGAACAGCAAGGTTTTTGTTTTTAAGGTTGATCACAATCCTGTGGTCAAGGAACCACTGCTCAGTCTGGGCAAAAGTGGATTGTAATGCAAGCTGGAGTTGGTGGGGTCATGGTGGGATGGAAGAGGACTGCATCATCTGCATAAAGCAGTATGTTTTCTGAGGAGACATTGGGCAGCGTGTCTAAGTATAAGCTAAAGTAGTGGACCCAGGATAAAGCTTTGGGAACACTGGAGTGGACCTGACGTGGGCTAGAGGATATTGTTGATTTTATGCACTGAGTATGGGCAGTGAGGTAATTGGTGACCCAGCTTATAGGGCTCAAGGTGAAACCAAGCTGGGTAAGGGTGTTAATGAGAAGAGGGTTGCAGACCATGTCAAAGGCTTTTGACAAATCGATGAAGATGCCCTTTGTCCAGGGCAGAGTGAATGAAAGTGAAGAACTCAATGAGGACAGTTGTGGTGCTGAAACCATGGCAAAATGTGCTGCCCCTGCAGAGGTTATGCACAGTGAGGTAGTCTGTTACCTGGTCAGCCACAATCTTTTAGGGCTTTGGGGTGGAGATTGGTCTGTAATTGCCTGGGTCATTCTGTCACTGCCCTTGTGTATGAGGGTGATGACAGCTCTTTTCCATGCTTGGAGGAATTGGCCAAATCAGAGGGAGAGGTTGAGAAGGTCAGTGAGGGGTGAGAACAATGTCCAGGGTAGGGTAGAGTAGAGTAGAAGACAGGGATCAAGTGAGTCACTACTGTGTCTGGCACCCTTGAAGCTTTGAGCAGATAGGGTTTAGCAGCAGATGGGGAGAGAGCTTGGAAGTAGAAGGGTGGGTGTTGGAGAGTAGTGGTAGGGAGATCAGGGGTGGGATCAAAAAAGTTGGTAGGTAGGGTAGAGGAGAGAACCAAAAGGCATCATTCAGCCCATTTGCAATACTGTGTGGTCGATTGTAATTGTGCAATCGATATTGAGTTGGGAGGTGGGTGTGACTGGGTTTTGCTGCTAAGTTCCTTTAGGTTGTCCCAGAACTTGCATAAGGAGCCCCAGGTGGATGCAGTATTCTGTAGTATGCTGCCTTTGCACTACGGATAGCCCAGGTGCATTTGCTGCATGCCAATCTGTAGGCTTGTCTATCTGTGGTAGGCTTCCTGGACTCCAGGGCAATAATGTGACTGCAATGTAGTGAACTTCAGTTCAGAACACAGCAAGCATGGTGCCACACAGTATAAGGTTCATACTGATATAGCTGCTAACTTACTGTACCGGTACTGCCATCATTCAGTAGCTCAGCAGTGCATCTCACATGCTGTAGCCCTTGGGTATAAGCTGCAGCACACATGATCTTCATTATCATCTAATGAGAATTTCCCACTACACTGAAACTGTCATGGATCATGCATGGCAGGATATCGCCCATACTTATGATCCATAGATTACATTTCTGTTTACATTGCTGATGACAGAGATGAGTTTCATTTCAACTGGCATTGCAGAAATGATCTTCCATTATTTATGATAATATGTGGTCACAGTGTTGTGTGTGTGTGTGCATGCTTGTGTGCATGTGTGTGTCTACATGCCCGTGTGGGGGATGGCCAGCACAATCCAGTTACTATTGCAGTTGTGCATTGCTTGTCCTACAGTCCAGGGGCAGGATTTTCCACAGGCAGGTGATGATGGCAGTCTTTGGCAAACCCTTCTTTGTGCCACCTAGTTGATGCACAACTCCACTTCTGACAGCCATGGGGACTTTGGTGCTGGGATCTGTTGTGTACTAGAATTTATCACGGGTTCCTAGAGCACCCATCTTTGCCACAACTGAGGATATGGCACACCTTGTGTTGGTCTTGTGGGGGCTTTTGAGAATTGGGCCCATGGTCTCCAGAACTGGACACAATACTCTAGGTGGGGTCTTACTAGTGATCTATACAGAGGCAATACCACCTCCTCTTTCTAATGGTGATATGCCTCCCCATGCACCACAGTATCCCTTTAGCTCTCCTGACTGTGTTGTTGCACAGCCTGGCCACTTTTAAGCCATCAGATATGATTACCCCAGGTCTCCTTCCTGCTTGGTAGTTGTCCATACCACTCCACCCATTTTGTACTCTACCCCTGGTTTTTGTGTCCTAAGTGCATTATTTTGCACTTTTCTCACTGAAACCCAACTGCTATACCCTTGACTGACCACTCCTTCAGTTTTCTAGGTCTATGCACACTTTTCCACCCCCAGAGTATCAACCCTATTGCAGATTTTGGTATCATCCACAAAGAGCAGACCTTTCCTTCAAGCTCCTCTGCAATATCAATTATAAAGACATTGAAGAGGACCAGTCACAGCACTGATCCCTGAGGCACCCACTGTTCACCCTCCCTTCCTCAGAATGAACCCTATTTACCACCATTCTCTGGTTCCTGTCCCTAACCAATTCCTTAACCAGTTTACCACCTCTTGACCAACTGCTGAGCTACCCATCTTGTGTAATAGTTTCCTATGTGGAATGGTGTTGAAAGTCTTGCTGGAATCTAGGTAGGCCACATCTACCACTCCAACCCTCCACCCTGATCTAGTGCTTTTGCCACTCAGTCAAAGAAATCTACCAGATTTGTTAGACGGCCTCCCTCATGAACCCATGCTGCATTGGATCTTGTAATCCACTGGATTCAAGATATTCCACAATCTTTTCCTTCAACAGTGATTCCATTAACTTTTCCACCACCAACATCAGGCTGACTGGCCTATAATTGCCTGCCTCCTCCCTGGTACTACTGTTGTGTAATGGGACTACATCTGCCCTCCTCCAGTCCTCTGGAACCACCCCTGTTTCCAGTGGGCTATTAAATAGGTCTGTCAGAGGTGCAGCCTGTACCTTCCTGAGCTCCCTCAATACCCTTGCATACATCTTGTCTGACACCATTGATTTGTCCTACTTCAGATTAGCGAATCCTTCAGGACTCTGTCCTCTGAAAAAGAACTAGTGTTCACCTCCTCCAATGCTATGTTTCTTCTGTTACTTCTGTCATGTTATTTTGTATGAAACCATTCCACCACATTTACTATAAATCACACCTCAGAACCGATCCCAATGGACAATAATCAAGGCTTCATGTATCTTGGTTTCTGGCTTGATCCCAAATTGTCAGTCATCAAACACATCTCTAGAACAGTCCTGTCATCTCATCGCAATGCTGGGTGAAATGCACACTTTTGCAAAATTGCACCATTTTCACAAAATTGTGTGTATTTTCAAAGTTGAGCACAATGTAAAATATTGTGCACTTCATAAAATGCTAATTTGTATAAATCTTAATGTCTAAATTGACAGTTTTGCACAAAAGCCATATGATACTGTATCATACAGCACCATGTGTCACTTTTTGCAATTTATCAATTTTACAGATCAAGGTTTATAACAATGAGCACTCCTTGACAAAATACATTTTAAAATCTATTTTTAGTTTTACAATCTGAATGAAATTACTTGTCAATCCATTTTTAATGTCATTTTGACAGTGCCTTGGTTGGTGGGTGTATTCTGAAGTTTTAATTTTGCCCTACCAAAGCGATCAAGGAAGGAAGGAAGGAACAGTTTTTCTGAGATTCATAATTTAGCATAGATCCATAAAGAGATCCTGAGTCATACATCTCAGCACGGCACATGTATAGTGCTGTAATTGTCTTGATTCAGTGCTGAAATGTATCATGTAAAGTAGCAGTAGAGCCAGCAGAAATTGTAGTGCTTTTTTTTGCTTGCTTTTTGTGCTTGTTTGTGCTCAAAAGGACAACTTTTTTTGCTCAGTCAGTGGCATTACTTGCTGAAATTGAACTTTTTAAGAATTCACATTTTAGAATGCACAATTTAAGGAAAAATTGTGCTATTTGCTGAAACTGCACATTTTAAGAACTCACATTTTAAAAATGTGCAGTTTGGGGAGTTTTTGAAGGAGTTTAAGAGGATTTAAAACTTATTTGTATCAGTCTGCCTTTTAGATTATTGATTGTGATGTATTATTCTGAGACTGAAGTGTTATCTGTGTTTTATCTGCATTTTATTATGCTTGTACAGCGCCTTGGAAATTTGTAAGGTGCTTTAGAAGAAAATGTATTATTATTATTATTATTAACTAAAATTGCAATTTGAAGAACTTGTGTTTTAAAATGTACAATTTGGGTAAAAATTTGCAATTTCAGGAAAAATGGAAAGCAAATTTACTCTGCATTTTGACAGTTTTACAAAATTGCACAAATGTCAAATCAGCAATTTTGCAAGATTACTAGACATTTTTCCTAGCTCTATTCAGCTCTATTCATCACAGGCCTAGCCTGATGCTCCATTATTGTGGCTGGCTGTACTTCAACACACTTTAGTGTGACAGAAACTGGTTTGAGACAGACTCACACCAATGAACCTTTCAGTGAACCAGGGCATTTAATCAGTGAGACCGAAATGTAAAATTAATTTAATGTAGTGTGGAAAGCAAAATTTGCTTTCAGTTCTTAAGTTATTGTTAATGACAAGCCTTAAAATGACTGTAAAATGTACTATGAAATAGTATTGCACAATGTTTAAACCTTTTAAAATACAATAATCCTCTTTAACATGTATTCACTATCATATGGGTTAGTTTAATTATATTCAGAGGCCTTTCAATACTGTATCTCATTAACAGTGTTACATGAATAAACTATATTCTGAAATGGGCTCTACTACAAGCTGGTAGTTGAAAATGCGAAGACTGTAAGGGCCAGATATTCAAAACTTTGTCCCAGGCCTAAATCAACACTGCCGGTGGGCAAACATAGCCCGGGCAAAACATAGCTATATTCAAAAGGAAATAGCCCAGGGCAAAACCAGCAGAATATAGCAAGCAAAGGAAGCTGGGAAAACAGGGCCAGGAGTGCAGGGCAAAATTACCCAGGATTAAGACAGCACTGAATATAACAAATAAAACAGCACTGAATATAGCAGACAAGACAGAACTGAATATAGCATTCAGACAGACGCAGTGCAAACACCCACAGAAACAAAGTGCAGAGGTGTAAGCAGCTGTCTAGGAACACAGGAAAGCAAAATAGCCCAAGATAGGAACACAAGAGCAGACACAACTGCAGTACTAGTGAATGGCATGGAATAACCTGGACCCACAAGTGATAACAGAATACAACAGAACACTGTCAAATCCCGATTCCCCAAAAAGACACAGGACACAGGAATGTCAAGTATAACAAAGTATAATTCAAAAGGAACAGGTATGGCACAAAGGCAACAGGAACAGATGTACAGAAAGAAAAGCAATATAGAGCAGAAGACAATATGAAAAATGGGGTACAACACAAACAAAATGAAAGGTAAATGGGCAGGCATAATAAAGGGGCTGAAAACAATGGGAAAACAGCAGTAACAGTGCAAAATGGAAACTGTGTACATTATTTACAGTGGAATGAGGAAACGATGTAGAAGGAGAGGGGCGTGGACACAGGGAGCAATGGAGGAAACAGAATGTCAGAAATAGGGCTAGGGAGATCACGTGATGCGTCTGGCTTGTGCTAGCTACTGCTCCTTAGGCTCCCGCTCCCCTTCGAAATCTATCAAATCTGTAGTTTTGGACCAGCTTTCGGAGTTTGCCTCACCATCGCCATAACTGTGTGCTCAAGTGCTCGCTAGGAAGGTTTTTATGCTTTGAGGGTAAAACAAGTCGAGATGGAAGTCAAAATAAAGTGGCCTTACCCAGACATATGCCCTCGATCTCACCTGATAAGCAGGCCAAGAAAGCAAAGTCTTAACAACAGTCATCAGCCAAACAGCAAAGTGCCCTCTCAGCTTCAGTACCACTATCGGAGGAGTGTTTTGTAGGAGCTGCAACCGCTTAAGGAAACACTGCTGGATATTGTGCAGGCCTTAAAACCTCCGCGCGTAGATGGCTGACTCAAAACCCGGTGGCCGACAATGAAATGCGCACCCACTCTCTGGAAGTCTGGCATGACAAGGCTGATCCCGAGATAACTAAGCTCAAACAACAAATTACCAAACTACGGAGGACCTGGAGGGACACAGCAGAAGGAACAACATTTTAATTTTGGCTTACCAGAAGGGCTGAGGGCTACTCTGCCATTATGCTTATTCAGAAGCTCTTCACCAAGATTGTAGGTCCCTCAAAACATAATTCCACCTATCTAATTGAAAGGGCGACAGGTCCTTATGCCCGAAACTGGAGGAATCAGCCTCCTCACCCAATGATAACCCAGTTGCTTAACTACCTGGAAAAGCAATACATTCTCTCTAAAGTCAGGAATTACACTCTATCCAATGGGAGGAAAAGCGACTATGCATTACTCAGGACCTACCCCAAGAAACCCACAGAGGAGAGCCACCTTTCACCCTATAGTTAGTAAGCTGATTGTGGCTAGTATCAAATTTCAGATGGCCTACCTAGCTCGCCTTCAGGTCTTAGTAGATGGTGCATGGCTCTCCATGATTCTGCTGCCCAAGCTCAGGCCGAATTGGGAAACAAGCTGCCCTCGCTGTTCAAAGCTCCATGATGTGGCCTACATAACTAGATGCCCCGGACTCTTGCTGCTTTAAGTATTTTTAAGTTGCCTACCTCAGATCTGTTCAGTTTTCTGTGGAGCCTGTACAATGGGAGGTGATCCCTGGTGGAGCATCAGTGGTGATGGATCCTGGTGAGGATGGATTGTGGCCCAAATTTCTGGGAGAACCTGTGCATCACCGTGTTTCTAGTCTGAATGACTCTTTATGTGCAGTTCTTGTTTCCCAGGGGTTTGTTTTTCTGCATGGTGTCAGCCCGCTGCTAATTTGGCTCCTGGGAAGCAATCATGTTCTTGTTGAATTGTCTACCACACTAACCCTGCTGAAGATATTTTGCCTTCCCTTGTTTTTGTACTCTCTGCTCCTTTACTATCACTTCTGCCATTCTTTTCACTTCATTTTTCCTCTCTTACTATTCCTTCTGCGTTGTGTTACATCAATAACTGTCGGTAAGGCTATAGTCTTACACTTTTAATTTGTTTTCATTTTATTCCACTTCAGTACTTCTGTCTCTTTCCTCTGTCTATAGTTTTCTTGGCTCTGTTTGCACTAGAGCTTTGTAGCCTGCACTTAAGTTGCATCTATGGCCACTCTTTTGTATTTTATTTATTTTTTCAATTTTTCCTTTTCTTTTCCTTTATCCATCGTCTCATAAAGGCTACTCAGCTGACTACTCAGCTGACTTTCAACTGGTCATAATTCAGTTACTACAACTCTCATATGTATGGTGTCATTTCTTTTACCATATTATGGGGGTTCTTTGATGGTGGGGCTACGGTGGGGAGGGATAGCATTAGCTTAGGTATGACCAGCCACATGTACTGGTGTGTGTGGGGGTGTACCCTAGTTACCCTCAGACCATTTTTATAATTTTTGCCATTTTGGGGCTATATTGTGGTCTCTAGGGCGAGGCTGCATTGGTGGATACTTTATTTTTAGCAAATCATAATATACACAGATTTGTTAGTGCCTTTCACTTATGCTTAGATGTGACCATAGAGGGTAACTACACAAGGGCACAAGGGATCTCTACCTATTAAGGGCAATATGGCATATCAGTGGACCTTGAAGTTGGGTAAAGAGTTAATTGTAAATAGTTGTAAGTGGGTAGGGTCTATGGGGGGTTAATTGACAACCAGGTGTTCAACAGTCCTCAAATTTAGTATGTGGAGTATTCAATACATGGCAAATGTTTATCAGTTTGGGTTATTGTTATGTGATTGTTGGATCAGGAGGAACACCAGAATTAGTTCATTGAGGTTTTATTTTCAAAGAGGGGCTCATGGTGTACTTTTCTACAACAAACTGGCTACATAAGAAGTATCAGAGAGTTAATGGCTAGTGGCATTAAAACATTTATAAGGTGGAATGTGAGAGGGGTTCGTGAGCTTAACAAAAAGTACAAATTCTTAAACATCTATTAATACTGCAGGCTAACATCTCTTTTATCCAAAACCCACCTCCTCCCTGGGGAAGCTATAAGCTTCGTGAGGCAGGAGGCTGGGCAAGTTTATTCTTCTGGCATGTCAACAGCTAGTAGAGGAACTGCCATTCTAATTCACCACTCAGTAGCTTTCCAGTCAAAAATGACAATCATAGATCCACATTGGAGATATGTACTGGTCCATGGCCTTCTAGACTGCACTGAAGTAGTCCTGGGGAGTGTATGGACCAGTGGTGGAAATCCTGAATTCTTCCTGGACCTGCTAAGTAAACTGCAAACATTCACATCTCTTCCATTAATACCTGGTGGGGACTGGAAATTACCACCCACCCAGGATTTAGATTGTTCTAATTATCCACTTAAGCCTCCTTCAAGTGCCCAGAGAGTGCTCTGATTTTTGGACTCTGCCGGGTTATGTGACCCTTGAGACTGCAAAATCCCATGTCCCGCCTTTTCTCCTTTCAATCTATGGTGCACTCCTCCTGGTCCTGGCTGGACTATATTTTACTCAGTTGCTCACTTATACAGGGTTTAAATGACTCTGCCATAGAGCCAATAGTTATATCGGACCATGCAGTAGCTTGGGTAACTGTTTTGTTAGACCATAATTTTTCAAGAGACCGGTATGGCATCTAAATACACAGCTCTTAAAGGAATACTTTGTTATTACCAGAATCTCTGATCTGATTCAATCATTTGTTGCTAATAACCATAGATCTGTTGCAAGAACGGACCACGAGTGGTGCGCCTTAAAATTATTTTTGAGAGGAGAGTTTATTAGGCTCGCCTCCACCCGTAAACGGAAAAGAGAGGCTACCATCACATCGCCTCTGACTCAAATTCGCTCACCTCGAACAACTCTCTCTTCTTCCCCTCTCCTGATACTTTGAAAACACTATTACACTTAAGGAACCAATACTCCTTTTATTACAAGAAAAAGTGGAATTTGCCATACTAAGAACCCAGACAAAATATATAGAGAAAGAGAGAAGGTGAGTCACCTTCTAGCTTTGGCTGAGGAAATTGGAAGCTTCAAGGCTCATTGCTCCATTGAGGCCCTGATGGGACCACTAAAGCACATCCTAGGGACATTGTTTTACTTTTAAGCAGTTCTACTCTTCCCTATACAATAAACAGCTTTTGCTTCCATCTCAAAGTGAGTTATTAGATTACTTGTCTGCCTCTTCATTACCAACTCTCTCTCCTACACAGCAGTCCCTCCTAATCACTCCCATTTCCTCCAAGAAGTACTATCTGTGATTAATAATTTAGTGATGGACAAGACCCCAGGCCCTGATGGCCTACCGTGAAACTTTTACAAAGTCTTTGCTAAAGACCTTGCACCTAGTTTGTTACGTTTATACCAATACATGTTTTCTGGGCAAATCCAGGACCCATCTCTATTAGAAGCCTCAATCATTCTTCTTCTTAAACCTCACAAACCATCCTATTCCCCAGCGAGCTATCACCCAATCTCTTTGTTAAATTGTGATATTAAAATCCTTGCCAAGATACTTGCTAATAGAATTGAACAAGTCTGACTCATCTTCTTAGCTCGAGCAAATAGGTTTTGTATCCAGTAGAACACCAGCAGACCATCTCCGTAAACTGTCATATATTATCCAGTTGGCAAAACCTCCCCTGTTCCAATGGCATTAATCTCTTTAGATGCAGAAAAGGCTTTTGATTCAGTGGACTGGAATTTCTTGTGGACCACACTACAAGTAATGGGCTTTCCCAATGACTTCATTAAATGGATTCAAGCCTCATACCTTTTCCCCAGGGCTAGGATACACTGTAATGGAGTACTTTCTGATGCTTTCCTCTTTCCTCAGGTATGCGGCAGGGGTGTCCACTTCCCCTTCCTCTTCAATCTGTATCTTGAGCCTTATAAGGTGTTTGAAATCCTCTCCTTTAATCATCGGTATACCTGTAGGTAATAGAGTCCCTCTGCTTCGGTTTATGTAGATGATATATTGCTTCACCTCTTGGACCCGACCTCTTCCTTAAAAGAGGCGTTGGCCATTATTGACGACTTTGGGAAACTCTCAATTATAAACTCAATGTTAGTAAAACCAAAATTTTTCCCTTAACCATTTAACATATAGTTCGGCCTTCAGCCAATTTGGTATGAGTGGACCCCCGATCCATTCAATACTTTGGTATTTATATTACCTCAGATCTATCTTTATCATGAAGCTTAATTTAGATGATTTATAGCACAACATTCAACAGGACCTAATAAGGTGGAAAAATCTCCACTTTACGCTATAGGGTAGAATCAATACTGTCAAGATGAATGTCCTACCCAGACTGTTTTACCCACTAAATATGCTAGACATATGGTTACCATTATCCTTCTTTCACCGTGATCCACTCAGATGTTAATTCATTTATATGGCGGACAAGGCAATTAGAAGATCTTATCTCAGATTGTCCCAACCTAAGGAGCTAGAAGAGCTCGCCTTCCTAATTTTCTATTCTATTACTGGGCTTGTCACCTGTAAATGTGGAAAATGGTTGTCTCTACCTGAACTTCTTACTCATACTAATATGTCCCAATATGGTTGCAAATTGAATTGGACATGTTTGCTTCCATAGATTAGCCCTAACATCGCTTTTTTACACATCAATGAAGAAATACCAAAACCTTACAGTCTCTCCCAATTGGTACATCATTAAGAGTCCTTTCTCAACTGTTCAGCTACTGTAAGATATCTCCAACCTTTGATTTTTCCCAGCCAATCTATGCTAACCTGAATCTCAACATAGGA
Source organism: Neoceratodus forsteri (assembly GCA_016271365.2). Classification (NCBI taxonomy): domain Eukaryota; kingdom Metazoa; phylum Chordata; order Ceratodontiformes; family Ceratodontidae; genus Neoceratodus; species Neoceratodus forsteri. The sequence goes on along the minus strand of CM057453.1, from coordinate 1,549,927,626 downwards.
GGTGTTCCCATAACTGGAAGCTGGTTACCAATGTCTTCTGTGCACACTGTTGCTGACTTTTAATTCCCAAGAATCTATTCTAACCACAGAAGAGTTTTATCCAAATTTGGCCTATCGTCACCGGCAGCTATTAAAATCCTTCAGCTTAAGAATCTTCTAATTAAAACATTTGGGAGTAAACCCAAACCCTCCCATATTGCTGCTTTTCTTCAGCAAATTACCTGCTCAACTAATAAACCACATGGCATATCTACACTGTATAATTTGCTTTTACTTTCCGCAACCTCCATCGGCAACCAGTTCTAAGATTTGGCAAGTGTTTTTCTGGAAGAAGATATTAATTCATCACATATGGAAGGACTTATATATATATCACACTCAGGAGCGTTACAGGTTAATGCAATACTGCATTGTACATAATTTGTATTATACTCCCATTAAACTAGTTCACATGATGCGCCCCTTCTAATATATGCTCTAGATGCAATAAAGAAGAAGGTTCAGCTTCTACACATATTGTGGTCATGTGACAAAATATCTCCCTTATGAAACAAATAGAATAAACTCTGTACCCATTGTTGGGGTTGCAGGGCCTTTTCTCCCGCCATATGTGTTCTGGGAGATTATTCCAGAATCCAGGTGAAGGAGAGAAGATTCCATAGGCTTTAATCTCAATGGCGGTCAAAAACTAGTGCTCAGACACTGGATGGATCAAGTCCCTATCTCCCTATACAGAATGGCTGCATGAAATGTCCTTTGCACTCTGAGCTGAGCACTTAATTGCAAATGTGTGCCACCACCAATCCTCCTTTAATAAAAAATGGGGAATTTATATGGCCTCTATCTGACTTGATAAGGTGCCTTGGTTGTTGTTACATGAGCCTCTCATCCATTTTATTCTACCCACACACAAACAAAACATTCAATGATATGAGCACAGGAGGGTTTCCTACAATCGATGAACTAAAGTTTGAGAGAAAGAAAACTCAAAAACATTTTTCTAACAGATTTTAGAAGGTTTGAATCACAGACAGCTCTCAGAGCACACTGTCTCCTACAACTTCCTACACACACTACCCCAAACCTAAGCTGTGCAGATCAATATAGAGCCCATGTGACCTGAAATCCCATGAATCACTGCAAAATTGACCTTGAGACTTAAAAACAAGGTGAAGTGAGGCAAAGTACATTGTTTCCAATGCACTTCACTTCTAAGATTGGTGGAGTAGTGGTCTGGGAAGGTGGAGTAATGCAAAGTAATCACTTTTCAATGGACTTCACGTTATCCATTATAACGTGAAGTACTCCGCTTCACATTGAGGAATACTCATGAATCCACCTTTACTCAATGAATCACTTCACAGAGTGGATTAAGCCCTCTCGCCCACCACTATTCCAGATGGGAAATGGTGCAGGATAGGAGTTGCAGAAGTAAATAGCTACACCACCACCTCATTTGCCATGGTCTTGCCGGTGGAGATTAAAGTCAGAAAGGGCAGCTTAGTATCTGGAATGAGGGAGGATGACCATGTTTCTGGGATACATAGTATGTCAGGGAGTGCTTACTGACCCATATTTTAAGTCATCCAGCCTAGGGAGAAGTGCAGATATTAATGTGGAATATTTTCAGACCTTTGGGTATGCAAGAGAGAAGCAGAGAGGATGGTTTTGGGGCCAGTATTGAGTTCAACATTGTCAGCCAGAAGTAGGAGAACGCCAGAAAGTAAAGGTGAGGGCATGATGTTTTTGCTTAAAATGGTAGCCTTTGCGGGGAACATGATGTGGGTGTGGGGGTATAAATGGTGAATGGCTTTAAAATTTATGAAGGAGCTATTAAGAAGCACTGTGAAACAGGAAAGTGCAACAGGAGGAGCTTGAGAGATAGGGAGGATGGGAAGTCAGTGTAATGGGCAGTAATAATGCAAAAAGGGCAGAAAGCTGTAGGGGGTATTGAAGTGTGGTAGGGAAGAGACGGGGAGTAGAAGGAAGGAGGAAAAAAGAAGGGTTAGGATAGGAAAGGGAGGGCACAGTTGATAGCCATGGGGTTGTTATAATAGTGACAGATGCACAGCAGAGACCATGAGCTGCTTAGGAACTTAAACTATGCAGATGCAGGAGAGCTGGAGAGAAAGGCAAGAACTACTTCAGAAATAGCACTTCACCTAAAAGACTGACTCATGAGCTAGTCTGAGAAGGAGGTTAATATTCAGCTAGGTATGAGTGCTGATTTGCAGCAATGTGTGCTAAGTCCCTCTAGTGGTGGGACAATATAAAGAGCCAAAGGGAAAATAGGCAGATAGTATTTTAATACAATTATATTGAATTAAATTTAATACAATGATTCACTTGCTGAATAAAGCTAAATGTTCAGATAAGGCATGTGGTGGGGACTCTGGGGAGACATCGATAGCTGATGTTGGGGATCAGCAATTACTTATTGTACAGGTTCGGCTAAAATCGGAAGGGTACACAGAAGACAGGTAAGCGAAATAAGTCTGCCAAAAAGCCTGAAATGAAACAGGAGACTGTTTTTCTGCTGTGGCAGAAAGGATTTTAAATGCCAAGTTGCAACTTAGTGCCCATTCAGTGCAGATGACTGGCAGCTGCCATTTAAGTTAATCAAAATTTAATTGAATTAAACTGCTACTGGCAGCAAAGAATTAAAACAGTAACTGGCTAATAGAGCTAGTAATAGAAAATGTAGTCTGTTTTTCACCTGAGGTGGTTTAAAGCCATCTCAGAGAACTATTGATCAAGTTTTCCCTTATATGCACAGCAGGCTAATACTAAACCTGTTCTGTGCTCTAATGGAGAGACAAATTCAGGTAGTGTGACACTCTTGAAACCAAGAGACCACTCCAAGTCTGCCAAGTGTCAGCTAGTTACAACTAAGGACTGAAATTCTATAAAGCCTCAGGTCAACTTTTCAATTTCTCATGTGAGATATCACAGGAGGACTCCTGATAGATGGTCAATGATAACTGCGAGCAATCATCTCAATTGTGGAATCATGCAGTATGAGTGGCAGCCCGTCACTATTGCGAAAGAAGAACCATTTGCACAGAGGTCTTCCACTTTCCTTTCATGTCCCATGTGAAAGGGTTGGCCAAACCTTTTCCCATTTGTTATGCAGAGAGCTCAAAGCAGTAATCTATTTTGTTCTCTCCTATTTCTGCCCTGCCATTTGTCTGTCTCTTGTCTGTCTGATTGTGCAATCAAATTTTCTTGTGACACCTAGGAATTGGCCAGTCCAATGGTCCCACATTTCCCTTTATCTTCCTGTCTTCATTTGCTATTTATAGCTGTTTCTATTCCTTCTCTCCCCTTGCTTCTCTGTGGTTAAAAACAAACTATGGGCCCAATTTTCAAATGGGAATGCAGGGCTTACAACCAAGCCTGCATCCCGCAAAGTTTGTTGCATCTACATCGAGGGGTGCCCAACTTGCGCCCACATTTTAGAACCTTGATGTAAGTTGCCACAGTGTTGTCATAGTACAGTAGCTTGTGCCAAAAGTTGTGGCACAAGCCCCATAAACCAGGGACTTGAGGGGCCTCCGCAGGGAGGTTGCAGTAACTTCTTTAGAAAATTGCACTTGCAGCACAGCTTGATGCAAGTTAGCTACTACAGCCAAAATCTCTGTTGCAAGTCCCTTGTGGCAAATGTATCTCTTAAGAAAATCGGCCCTATATATGAATCTTTATGTGAAACTGTGATCCATTGGTTTGCAAATATATGTAATTATATTGCTGAGGAGAGTGCAGAAAGCTGGGTTTATTGAGAAGACATCAGTCTGGAACACAAGCTTTTTACAAAATTGTCTGCAGGAGATGAGCCATGGAGAGAGTGTCTATTTTGTTGCACCTGCAGGCTGACCTCAGGAAAGACATTGATGAAGCTCTGAGACATTTTGTAAGAAAGAGGAGATGCATTTTCACCAACAGAAAACAGAATTTAAGCTTTCAGGAAAATACATCTTATAAAAAAGAAAACAATGTTTTATTTAGAGATAGAGATGGGGTGTTTAAAGAGAATTCTCAGATGTAGGACTTTGTTTCAAATACCCTATATGAAGAGGTATCCTGCACATTTGTTTTTATTTTATTGTTGTTAATAACAATAAACTGATACTTGCAAATTGTATAACTTTTTCTGGTTTGCCTATGCTTCCTGACATATTCCCGAGTGCCAGTGGCAAAAGAATGTACAACTTGGACAAAATAAATACTGCAATGGTTGGTGTTTATTGTTTGCAGGAGCTACCTGTAAGTTGCAAGTGAAACAGGTTGTTCTGAAACTTATGAATGTTGAAATATTGAGCTCCCTGCAAACAGTAAACAACATCCATTGCAACATTTATTTTTTCTGTCTTTTCTGATTGAAAACTAATAACACTTTATCAGCTAGAGTAGGATGAGGAACACTATTAAACCCTATTTTTAAACTTAGATTTTATTATATTTTCAACATATAACAATACATCAACAAAAACATATGCATCATGTGTATTTAGAGTGTCTCTTTAGATTCAGTCTGGAAGGTACTAGTAATGTTATAATTGGGTTGGGTAATTGGGTCTGAGAAGTTGGGTAAGTTTTAAAATTACCCTACCAGATTACAAATGACTAAACCAGGTAAGGTAGAATATAACATGAGGTACCCTACCTGATAAAAGACAGATACCTGAGCTACACTATCCAACTGCCTGTCAGGTAGCCCAAACCTAGTGGCAACGTCATTCATCATGTGACTATCTTTTCAGGGCAGCATGTGGTCTACAAATTCCAATGGGCATTCACATCTGCCAAGCATTAGAGTTGCTGTGGTGTGACAGAGATGCAGTTGAAGTGAGGTGTCATGGAGAACAGAGTGAGTTTGTTCTCCTGTTAGTGCTTGAACAGCCCATCCCCACCATATGGGATGACACAGGCTAGGATAATGGAGACAGCTTGCCTTTGAGTGAGGCTGAGCTATCCAAATTAAAAATAAAACTTTTATAATTACATTAAAAATCAATCACTGCAAGAAAGAAGTGAAAGTAGGAGGGTGGGAAGTAGGAATATTGGGAGAGAGAGTGCAAGGAGGGCATATGCTCACAGGCAGGCACTGAGCTGTCAGGCTTACTTTTCCATTTTGGAAAACAAAATACTCAGATGGGTAATTTCATTTTCTTTTTCTTTATAAAGTTTTTTTCCCTCCTTGGGGTTTGTGGATGAGGACAGAAGTGAGGATGGTATGGATGGCAAAAGTATGGCCCAGTGGGGAAGGGAGGGTTGACACTGTGTTGCTTGAAGGAGTGACTGGCCAGAAGGGCAGGGAGGGGAGAAAGAAGATGAAACAAAAAATGGGTGTATCCAGCTGAACTCTTCCTAGTGTTTAATTTTTAGAAACAGCAACAGGCTTCCTCAAAGTAGCTGCACCTCTTGTAATTCCTTTCACCCAATGCCCCAATAGACACATTACTTATTTAACTGGTACATGACTCTGTTTCATTAACTACAGTAGACAATCTGGCTGGCAATGTCACACTAATAAAGAAAAGTCAGGGCATATCACAGTGTCCCTATAAAAGAATGACTTATACAGCCATAATACTGAAGACTGTATTTTGGAAACAGTAGTAGACTTGCTCACAGCAGCTGTGCCTATCTCACCTGACTCAAGACATATCCTTATCAGTAGTTTTCTGTTTAGGGCAGTCAAAACAAAGTCTTTCATTTTTGTTATAGTCAGGTTGAGTAATAGGGTAATAGAATGATTAGAGTATGAACTAACTGACCCTAACCAACTACCCATTTTGCACTAGTGTACTTTTAGGGTAATTTGGGGTAGTTTGAGGTACCTACAGGTAGTGTTTTGGTAGGGTATTTTACCATGCACCCATGCCTATTTTAAATATAGTTCCTACTATGGCCATGAACAATTTCACCATCCAAAACCAGGTCTTGTGTGCTGGGCAGTGCAACTTCTGAATAGGGGCCCATGTAGTCATATTGACCACCCAGTTCTAAAGAAGTTTTACTTCTTGCCTTTTGACATATGAGTGGGTCTATATAAAAAGACTGACTCTTGAAATACAGGATACATGCCTGTAATTCTTTATCTTCTAAAGCATCTCCTCCATAAAGCAACATTCATCCATGAGCCATGCCTCAGACTGATGGGCATACACTGTTTGTGTATTGTCTGTCTTCCCTTTATTCAGCACAGTGTATGGCCTGCACAGGCACTTACAGGAAATTACATTTTCTTATGCCTTTATCTTGCTGTGTTTAGTGTTTTAAAATTTTACATTTAAAGACTTTGAAGTACTATAGTTTGTTATTTGGTAACATTGTATTTTTTCCTCCTCAGTAAAAAAAATGATGCTAAGGTGATTGTGGCTGACACTGTTTTCTGTACACATCATTCAAGATTCAAGATTAAAAAAGATGTTACAAACCAATTGAGCTTATGCTCATTTATGATGGCTTCCTGACAAGGATTGGTACAATTGGTGGAGAGGGTATCAGGTACAGGAAAGCAGACATCAATTGATGGAATGTCTGTAGCAAGCACACAGACAATGCATAGATATTGTGTACTGATGTCACTGGCATCAAACTTTGTGGTTCCCACCAGATCCTAGTGCCTCTAGCTGTAAAACCAAAGATTGTTGGTCTATGGAAGCAAAACTGTAGGAGATCAAGAGTTACAGGTAAGTAATTTTCCTTCCTTTGGGTGTTATGTGTATATATTGTAGTGTATGCTTATGTTACCCCAAAATAACATTTTACTGTTCAGTAACACTCCAACTCTTTTCTTGGGGAATGCTGAGCCAATGTATGCATTCTGTCACTCTACTGTCTATCTTTAGTAACTTGTGTTCTGATTCTTTAGTGAACTAACAGTACTTTGTATTTTTCTCTTCTTATTCATGTATTTGAGGAAAATTTAATATTGGATTTGGCCTCAAGTGCTAGCTGTTCTTTACCTCTCCTCTGCCCCTAAGTCTGTATTTGCTTTAAGTTTGTATCTGTAGTTATGTCTGTTTTCACTGGTTTCATGTACTTTACTCTTCCTATACATTGCATTTCTCTCTCTCAGTCCTTCAAAGAATCCTTTTACCAGTCACGTGCTGCTGTTCTACTTATGTCTCTGAGTAGTGGTGCAAGGAATTTCCAAAGTCTGGTGGAACAGATTTTTGCAGAATTGTATGAAATTCTGATGAATTTTGCCAAAAGCAGCATGGCAACATTCTATGATAGAATAATGCAGATTTTCTGCTACTTTTCTGTGCAGTTGAGTTCTACAAATCTCAATATATTCTGCAGAAATTATCCTGGAATGTCTTTCCACAGGAAAGTGTTGTTCTCCAGAAAATATTTCCACATATTACAGCAGTCAGAATTTCATAGAATGACAAGAGAAATCTGATAGAAATTCTGCCAGCGGAATGGTCATTCTGCTCTAATGAAGTCTGCATTCCACAATCACTACCACTGAGGAATATACAGTAGTCTTACTATAACAGTCCCTATGTATGTTTTAGGCTATCCCACTGCTGATGAATGCTGATCCCATGAATTAGGTTTCCCAAGGTGCCTATTCTTTGCATGCCCTCATCTTCTTAAGATCACTCTTATGTAGGAGCATGGTATAGATCATTAATACTGGTAATCATACTGGTATATAGGCAGAAGAAGGTAATTTGCCCATCTAGTTTGTCTATCCACAGAGATGGGTCAAAAGTTCCATTGCAGAAAAAGTGTTTATCAAGTTTGGTTTTAAATGTCTGATCTTGTTTTTCTAATTACTTAACCAGGAGTGGCACACTAAGATGAGAGATTGTTTACAGGTGCGACCTGGAAGCACAGGGAAGTTAAGTGACTTGCTCAGGTTCATGCAGTATGCAAGTGGGGCTGGGATTCAAACCCAGGTCTCCAGATTTGCAGCTCAGAGCCTTAAACCACTGTGCTATACTGCCTCCCTTGTACTTGTGGCTATCTCAGCTGGTAAGGTGTTCCAAGTCCTACCTACCCACCCTTTGTGTATATGTGTTTAATCTTTATTATTTTTGCATTGATCAAATTTAATCTGATATTTATGACATCTTAGTCCCATGGGTTTCCTTTATAGTTCTAGACCCATTTCTGAGAGTAGTTCTGCATCATTTACCATCCTATATATCATTAGTAGATCAGGAAAATACAAAATCACACACGTCCATACAATGCAAAACATCATGGGCTGCATATGCAAATCACCACAGAATGTTATGCTGGTTCAACTTTAAGCAGAATTGCATGGTGCGAAAGGCTTCTCACACAGTTTGCAAAGGGTGCTAACAGATGACATGAACCGTGTTTAGTCCTACCAGGACTCATCAGTATGCCTCATCTGTTTGACACCCCAGTGGAATGAACCTGCTACCCTAAGATGGTCTGTCTGGTTATGTTGTGGTGAACCCATTAAAATAAAAACATTTAAAGACAAAGAACCTCCATGTGCAAACACTGAGGCAAGGGTTACCCTAAAGGGCATTTGGCTAGAAGCCAAGTTTCAAGAAAATACAAAATCACACATGCCCACACAATGCAAGCATCATGGACTGCATATGCAAGTCACCACAGAATATTATGCAGGTTTAACTTTAAGCAGAATTGCATGGTGCCGAAAGGCCTCTCACAGTTTGCAAGGGTGCTAACAGATGACATAGACATGTGTTTTGTCCTACCAGGACTCATCAGTATGCCTCGTCTGTATGACACCCCAGTGGAATGAACCAGCTACCCTAAGATGGTCTGTCTGGGTTATGTTGTGGTGAACCCATTAAAATAAAAAACATTTAAAGACAAAGAACCTCTAATGTAAACACTGAGGCAAGGTTACCCAAAGGGCATTTGGCTGGGAAGCCAAGTTTCAAGAAAATACAAAATCACACATGCCCACACAATGCAAAGCATCATGGGCTGCATATGCAAATCACCACAGAATGTTATGCTGGTTCAACTTTAAGCTGAATTGAATGGTGCCGAAAGGCCTCTCACACAGTTTGCAAGGGTGCTAACAGATGACATAGACCGTGTTTACATCCTACCAGGACTCATCAGTATGCCTCTTCTGTTTGACGATCAGCTGTCTTGTGTCTGTCTTCTAGACTGTACAGTCCTAATTCAGTTAGTCTTTCTTTGTATGGTTTATTTTTTACTTCCTGTATTAACTTTGTGGCTCTCGCTGCACCCACTCCAATCCTGCCACATAGAGACTCACAGATGGGTTCCATAATCCATGCAGGGCCTTATAAATGTTCTATAGACCGTTAAAATACATTGTTTACTGTGGAGAGGAATGATCCTTTAATGTTATTTATTAAGTTGTTTGTTTTTGAGTTAGTTTTGCATAGTATTTACCAAAGGTTAGCTCCTCATCATAAATATTCCAAAGTCCTTCTCATGGTGGACTTGTTTGATTATCTTATTATTCAGTTTATACTCATGTTTATTGTTAGTCCTTCCCAAGTGTGGATCATGTTTTATAATGAAGGACTGTTTGTTTTGTATAGCCTATTTCTCAATCATCAGTACATTTTTTGAGGTTTATTTTATCCTCTGCACTACCAATGGGGCTGCCTAATTTGATGTCATCTGAAAATTTTGCAATCCACCTATTAACATCCTTATCAATATCACTAATAAATATTGAAAAAATACTGGTCACAAACAGACTCCTGTGGCACCCCACTAGTAAATGAAACCTCCTCTGAGTGGACTTCCTTCACCCTAACCCTCTGGTTTCTCTTAGATAGTCAGTGGTTAATCCATTCCACCACCCTGCATTCTGTATATAAGGTATACAGTTTGTGTATAAGAATAGAGTGTGGACTTTGTCAAATGCCTTTTGAAAGTCACAGTAGATCACATCTACCAGTGAGTTAGCAGTAATGTGTTCATTTACCCTCTCATAAAAGCATAACTGGTTAGTAATGCATGACCTGTTTTTCCTAAGTCCTTGTTGTTTAATATCCTGAAACCTATATTATCAAGTTTTGCTTCTAGTCTGCTTTTTATGAGTGTTTCCATTATTTTACATGGGACTGATGTTAAACTAATAGGAGCGATAGTTTGTTACATCTGCTTTGTCCCTTTCCTTAAAGATTGGTACAACTGTTGCTGATACCCAATCAGATTAAATTGTTCCTGTATTAAAGTATTTATTATATAAATGTGCAAGGAGCATAATAAACTTTTATCTCTTTCAGAAATCTTGGCTGTAGATTGTCTTGTCCTAATGATTTATTAGTATGCAATTTGTCCAAAAGCTCAATAACCTCTTTTCTGTACAGTTGCAATGTTCTTCCTGCACTTACTGGATGTTGTACTGTTTTCTATGCTAGCTCCAGTATTAAAATATCTACAAAAATAGTAATTAAAGGTCTTCACTATTTCCCCAGACTATTTACTTCTTCACCTCTCACTCTGATAAAACCAAGTGTGTTGTCTGTTCCTTTAATGTGTTAATGTAGGCATAGAAGATTTTCCGTTATACTTTTCCTTTGCAGTATTGAGATCTGATTTAGTCCTCTTGTTCTTTATTATTTCTTTCATTTTTAAGTTCTGTTTTGTAATTTGTTATAGATATTTGTGTTTGATCCTTCTTCATTTCTTTGTATGCATTTTAATTTTCCTATACTTCCTAAGTACATTTCGTGTGCACCACAATCATTCATTTATATTTTCTTTGTTTCCTTCAGCAGTGAATGTAATGATGTCATGGTCACTGCTACAAAATGTTTCTCAATTTCTATTTCTCTAACTAGGTCACCCTTATGCTAATGATTTGATCCAATGATGCTTGGCTCCAACTAGTTCATTTAACAGACTGCAGCAGCTAGCACTCCTTCACAAGCTCAAGACATTGCTAACTGGATTTGGACATAGCAGTTTTATCCTGGAAATATGTGTCTGGCTAGGTCAAGTCACCCATGAGAAGCATACATTATTTCCTTAGTTGTTGCTTCACACCATGGGAGTGAAGCAAGCAGTTCAGCTTTCTCTTCCTTGTATGCTGTCTAAATTCAGCATTTTGGTGAATATTATGAATGAAGCTAGAGTTATTTTGACTCATTTTAAGTTTACAGATTATAGAGCGAGTTCTTTGTTGTCTGACTAAACTGGTCATTGGAGTATGCTCACTGAATTATAGCAGTCTTTATTAGCACTGTAATAATAGTAGCATAGTAACTAGGCTGTGTTAATGGCTGGAGACAGAGAAGCCTGAGCCAGACATTTGTTTGCCTTGTTGTATAAATCCTCCAGGTTACTTACAGTATCTTTTTGGAGCACAGTGGTAGTAGCATTTTTGCCCACCCAGGAGCCCTGATTCAGAATACATTTATGCCATTTGAGAGGACATGGTGGAGTGCTGAGGTAGCATCTCTCAGAAAGAAGAAAGGGTCCATCTAAAACCTGCATTGGGAGATGAGAGATGGCTGAATCACTGTGAGTGCAGAAAGGCATGTTTTCTTTTTATAACAGGTATGCCGTTTGTTGCATGGGGTGGGGGACTGAGCTAAAAATGATGCTACACCTGAGTTACTGCACTTAGAGGAGTGCTTTTATTATTTATTTATTTATTTCAGATTTGTCTGAATGGAAGGAGTAAGTGGTCAAGAAAACATTACCTAAAGAGAAATCAGAGGAAAACATGGAGTCACGGAAACTGATGAAGGGTGTTCATATTAATCTTTACAAGGCTGCTCTAGCAGCAACAGATGAAAGATGATTTTGGGGTACGCATCTAAGAGACTAAATTACACAATGTTACCTCTGAATTAAGAATTTGAAAAGGTTATGACTAGGACTCCTGGTTTTGGAGCCCACTGCTAGCAGCTTTTGGAAAGAAAAGTCACATTTGAAACTTTTATGTTCAAAAGTATAAATACTAGGTTCCTGTTTGTGGAGCTATTTATGGATGGCACATGGAAAAGCTTGGTATGGCTCTCCATTATGCAGCTTCTGGTCATAGTGCCTGAATTAACCACCACTTAACAACCAATATTCTAATAGCCAGTAAAATTCGCTATGGGACACTAGATGGCATTATTTGGTTTTGTCTTGTAAGAAGTACAAATTTGCTGTTGTGTTTATTACTCAGTGTTGCTGATTTCCCACTAAGTGATTGAATTATGAGGTTATTGAATGCCTTTATTGAATTACTTTTGGGAAGCTCATTTGTGGAGGATTAATGTTGTTGTTGGTTTAGAGCTCTGAGTGTGGTCTGACAAAGGAGCAATTCAAAGTGATATTAGTATTTAGTAAATAATTTAAAGTATGAACACTGGAAGTGCTGTGACCAAACCCTGTGCGTGGAAATGTTTAAAAAGGCAGGAGTCACTCTAAAATGTTATTTTAACTATCTCAAATAACCTAAAATGCCTTTTCTATGAAGTGTTATGTTCTGCATGTTGGGTAAGTGTTATTGTGTCTTGTTATACCTTGTTAATGCTCAGGTAAATGACTATTAATAATCAGATGCTTTGTATACTGAAAATTTTATAATGTGAATGAGAAAGAAGCAGATATTGAGTTAGAAGACACTGTTTTAGCTCTCCTTAAGGTAGCTTAAGTTTACTTTAACAAAATGAAGGGTAAGATTTATTCATTAAGTAACTGCTTCTGAAATGTGTTAAAGGAAAGTAATGAGGAAAATAGTCAATTATTGGTGGCGTAAGTTCTGCAGTGGAAATAGGGTAGGCCAACCAGGTAGACCCATACAAGCTTGGCTAAAGAAGGCTGTTAAATTCCTATAGTAAGAAGTCGCCATACAGTTTAGCAGGAAGGTAATATTCAAGCGAAGATACTCTGGACAGTTTCTGAATACTTGGATTGGTGTATGAGATGAATTGACTTTAATGTGTAATTATGGGACCAGATCCTTGACATGATAAATGGCACATGGTGCAGACTGGCAGGATGCTCGATTTGGGCTAATGTAAAGGGATATAGGGCAGCATGCACTGCAGGGTATCCCAATTGGGACCCAGGATGGGCATAAAGCTAGTAGCACAGATGGGCCTTATTCAAGCCCTGTGAGAGTGTCCTGTAGTTTGTATGGGGGTCAAAGTAGCCTCAATGGCTGACAATACTCTCAGAATAGGGTGGAGTGATTGACATGGATCTAACCCCAACTTGATGCAAGGAGGACCTTTTTAGGGAGAACGTGTGAGGGCTGCCCGCTATGAGAAACTATAGCTGCCTTTTAGATATAGGGTTAAATTATGTATACAAATAATAGATAAAGGATAGGTATGAAACCAAGAGATATCCTATGAAAACATGATATTTAGAACATGGGATAAATGGATTACTATATTCTTTTAGGATTACTCATGATTATTTATGATTAACATATGATTAAGCTACTTTCAAAAGTGGTTTGATGTATGAGGAAGGAAGTTTTGTTTTTATTATTGAATGTATGAATTTCAGTGTACTATTTAATGTTTGGATTATGTGAATGATAGAATGTTTAATGCTTTTATGTTGTAATGGTTTAAACAACCAATAAACTTTACTACTGTTTGTTGTTGCTTTCTGATTGCATCATAGAGTTTAGGGCACTGGTTCTCTTTCTAGTCTGGTATTCTGTAGTACAGACCAATTATAACCAGTTCAACTCTTCCATTAGCTACTCTTTGCCAGAGTGTTGCAACCTCCCCATTTGCCAGTCCTGTATTTCAGGCACATTATTTATTTATATATTTATTTATTTATTTATTTATGTATGTATGTATTTGTGTATGTATGTAATTGTAACTGGTAGAAGCACTGATCCTATGGACCATTTTCAGGCACATCCCAGGCTATAAAGATAGCACAAGGGTAAATACAAGCACAACATTCAAAGTTATAGTACAGGAAAAATACAAATATGAAAATATAGTATGGGAAAATACTGAACAAGATTTACACTTTAACTTGGTTTCTTTTTTCAGTCGATCTTAATAATTGGTCATAATACCAATTTCTTATTATGAGTACTTAGCTAGGCCTTTAGCCCTGGGTCACAAAATTTGCATAATTATGTAAATAATTATAAAAGTGGCTCAGATATTATTTTATACTTATTGCATGCAGTTCTAGATAATCAGAAACATGTTTTGTCACACCCAGGTGTGATATGTAGAAAAATAGATTTTTTGTCCCTATAGAATTTTTCTAATTTCTAATATTTGCATAGATAATAAAACATTGTAAACATAGTAAAAGCAATGTAAACATAAAACAATGCATGTTTCAGAAAATCAAACAAAACAAACATTCCATAAAATAAGCAAAACAACAAAGAAATAAGGAATATTTAACATAATGAATAGTATTAGCTGTATACAATCGTCCAGCATACTTTTGTGTATAGCATAACTTTCTTGCATAAGAAGTTGCAAACTCTTTAAATTAGTGTCTTGGATTACATTTCTGTATAAAACATTTCAATATGTTTTAACATGCAAACTATTCATATCTTCTTAGAATGAGCATAATTGTAGTTGGAGGGAATATTCAGGAGAAATCAGGAAGCATTTTTCACAGAAAGGGTGGTGGATAGTTGAAATACTCTGCCCAAGAGGGTGGTGTCTTGTAAAATGGTGGCTTTAAAAGGAGCTGGGACAGTGTGAGGGGTTATGTTGAAGAGGGTGGTGAGGGTGGGGCAGCTGCAAGTTGAGGGGCTAGCTGCAAAATCAAACAGACTCGATAGACCAAGGCCTATTTCTGCTGGCATTTTCATATAATCTTAACCATATACTGAGATTCTGTATTTAAAAAGTTAAGTTTACCATGCCAGCTCCCAGCTAAACCAAATTAGAATACAGAAACATAGAAACAGAGTCTGTCATCAGATAAGGACCATACAGCCCACCTAGCCTGCCCAATATTATAAAATTAATTAAAATAATACTCAGACATCTGGTTATTCATGGAGACTGGGTCTTCTTGCTTTTAACTTTAAAATCTTGATGAGTTCTTCTCCTCCAGGACAATAAAAGTTCTGGAGTGGCTGGACCTTATTGTAGCTTCTGTTCCTTTTCCTACTTAAGCACTTAAACCCTGGATCTGAGCACCTCTGATATCAATACAGCAGTGGAAGCTTGCTTCCTCTGGTTTAGACATCAATGGGTATCTCAAGTCCTTTGTTCTGGTTTTGGTGGGAACTTCAGACAGTAAGACAACAACAACAAATGTCCACAACACCAGCAGCAGATCCTTCTAGTATCTCAGTTGGAAGCAGACTGGCTCACCCCTTTGGGACCTATCTTTATTACCTCCAGTCCAGAGTGACATTGTTGCCTTGCTAGGTCATCATTGCACCAGTTCTGATTGGTCCTTGAACAGGACAGAAATGATTTTTTTTCTTTCAGAGTCTCCACCTCTTGCTTAGAAAGTACAGTCTCAAGCCAAATGTGTGTTTTTCTTCTAACTTTAGGATGTAACAACATACAATCTTCATGCACATGTTTTGAATTCTTCACAAAATCTGGAGTCTTTTAAGATGTCTTTCATGTTCATAGGACAAGTATTTCCTGAGATCGTTAATAGAAATTATAACTCTAATTCTCAACAAAATTTATCTTTAAAATATGAAATAATACTTTTGTTTTTCATTCCTCCAGCTTTAGAATAAGATAACTTTCTTCCAGAAAACCCTTTAGGAAAGTTCTTAAGCATGGAATTCTATTGTAGGTAAATGGTTCTTTGTTCTCTCAAAGCACATTAATCAAGCTGTTGACTTTGTTTTCATACTTCTCTCAGATAGTGTGATGCTTTCCTGCCACCATGTACTCATCAAAAGTCATATTTCTGGATTTGTCATGACAACAGCTTCAATTTAAGATCAAACACCCTATTCAAGTTTTGCATAAAATTTTGTTGTAAATAACAAGGCTTTTAAAGTTGCTGCAATCATTAAATGTAGTCAATAGGTCAACATGCCTTCTATCAGCTGATGTAATTTGATGCTGGTAGCATGTTGTGATTTCTATTTAGTAACAAAGTTCTATACATTTTAAACCAAATGGAGATTCGCTTCAGTTTTGTTTATTGAAGATACAGTAACTGTTGTACCAAGCTGTAACATACTTGTAAATTCAATAAAAGTGACATCTTGGCACATGGTTACCACAGGAACCTCTTTAGTCCATGTTTTGATAAGCCTGTTGCAAGCAGATATCCAAAAGGTAACATCACAGACTACAGAGGCCAGTTTTAAAGTATTCTTAAGCTTAAACATAGAGTTTCAAGATTAGACCATTTTTTCCCAAAGTCTCACTTAGGCAGGCATCTTTCCTTTTCTAGAGTTCATGTAAGCAGTTTTTTTCTTGCTTGTAGAGTTGATGTAGACACGAATGATAACCAGATGTCTTATTATGCTTTCCCAATTACCCTAATTAATAATTAAAGCATGTATCAAAGATTTAAAATAGTAATTATAAAATAATGTAAAATAATAAAATGATAAAATATTTTAAAACTAAGTTTTGTTCCTACATTTCCCCTTTTGAATTAAACATAGAGCCCAATAATGCATTTTCTAATTCAAAACTGTAATCCTACTTATAGGTACAGTATATAATTTCAACATTATTGGGAAAATGAAACACAGAACTCAAAGTTGCATCATTATGTGGTAACTTATGACATCATCACATGTGACCTCATTAGATGTCACATCATCAGATGTGACATCATTAAAGATGTTACTTTATGCATTGAAATATGTACAGTACTATATGAATAAACATGATTATAACTATGTACACTTTTCTTTAACTGCTTCAACAACTTTCTTTCACATTGTTTTCAACATTTTATAAGTACAACAAATTAACTCTTTGTTCATTATTTTCAAACATGACTCTTGTTCCTGATCATCACTTTTGGTTTAGCTTGATATATTTTGCACTGTTTTGTTATGTTCACAATATTGCATCAACTGATTAATATGAACTCATTTAGGTATCACTTTACCAGTGTTTTCTTTTTGAGTTCAATTTGGTACACTATAGGTGAGACTTTATCTGTGATCAAAAGGGTCTTTGCCAGCTTGGAAGGAACTTTTTGACCTTAGTCTTATCCCTACTGTAATTAAAGTAAAACACAATGGCCCAGATATTCAAAGAGTTGAGCCATGCTCAATAAGGGTTCGCCTGTGCAGAGTCGAGAAATTGCGCCATTCTGGGATATTCAGCAGGAGGCAGTTCGCCCCCAAATAGCACTAAGCAACAAGCGCAATGATAATGAATGCATGCGCACACTGAAGGGGAGGAACCATGCATAAATGGCTCAGTGCGATATTTAACAACATGCGCCATGCGCAATAGGGGAGCAAGCGGAAGTTGCGCCATAGCGGAAATGAGCCAAATAAAGGGAGCAAGGGAGAGCACAAGAATGCTACAGGAAGCCACATGAGAGCCAAAGATAGCAGGAAAACTGGGCAGCAGGGACACACAAGGCCAGGCAGGAAAGGGCACCTGGAAGGAACAGGCACAGGGAAGATGTGGGGAGACAGTGCAGAGGGAAGTACACCACACAGCAGTGAGGCCAGCAGAGGCAGGTGTTCCCAGTGCAGGGGAAGTTAGCAACCAGGACAGCGGGAATACAGAAACAGCTGCCGGGGGTGAACACAAGCCAGGGACATGGCCAGTGCCACCATCCAGATGGAGGCCGTAATGAGGGAGTGAGAAGGTGGGCAGAAGGGGGCATGGCTGTAGAAGGGCCCCGTTGGCGGTATGCGCCAACAGGCAGTACCAGCCCACACCAGCTTCGAGCTGTACAGTGATACTGAGATTGTGGGACGGTACCACCTGGAATCAGGCAATTCTGAGTCAGCTCTGTGAGCTGTGCAGTGATGTGTTGCAGGCACCCACATGACGGAGCCATGCCCTGTCAGTGGAGACGAAAGTGACAGCTTGCATGTGCCTGCTCACCACAGGTACCTTCCAGAGACCAACTGGGACACCACAGGGCATAACCCAGTCGGCCACGTCATGCCACCTCACCCAATTCCTCAGCGCACTGCTGCCACATGCTGCGGAGTATATCCATTTCCTCAGCACACCGCGGGTGCACAGCAAACATACAGGAGTTCCACAGGGTAGCAAGTATGCCTGGCATGCTAGGGCAATACTGCACCCATGTGGCCATCCACACACCACCTGGCCTCGAGGGGATGCATACAAAATCGCAAGGGCTATGCCAGCATCAACTGCCAGGTGGTGTGTGATGCCAAGGTGCATAATCAATGTCTCTTCCATGCATCCTGGGGAGCACATGATGCCTTCATCTGGCACCAGTTGGCACTGTGCCACAGATTCAAGTGGGATATCCCCACTGGCCACCTAGTGGGTGAGTATGCAAACCATGGACAATCATAGGGCCTGGGAGCATGGTCAGAGGTGACATGGGTAGTGGCCTACATGTTCTGGGGCAGGGTGATGCTGATCACCAAACTAACCTCCACCCTCTACACACAGGTGACAGTGGATACCCTCTGTCCCTGGCTGATCACACCCTACCGGTGGCCCGCGACCCCATAGCAGCAACGCCAATGAGGCACATGTCACCACATGTATTGTCATTGGCGGGTGTTCGGGATGCTGAAGGCACGTTCCGTTGCCTGGACACCTCTGGAGGTGCCCTACAGTACAGCCCCTCAAAGGCCTGTGGGCTATTCCTGGCCTGTTGCATCCTGCAAATATGGCCAACGAATTTGGGATAGCCATACAGGTCAAAGAGGGGACAGCGATGGGGACAATGAGGTCACCAGTGACAATGGTGATGGGCAGCCCCCTTTGGCGATGGGACCCTGACTGCTCTGGCTGGCAGAGCTGACTGGGACACCATCACAGAGGAGCACTTCAGCCAACCCAGGTAAGTCATGGGGCCATGTGCAACCAACAGTGGCTAAGGCACAACCCACAAACATGCATGGACACACACCAGGGGTGCATTCTGCGAAGGAAAATTGCGGGCATGGAACCACACACACAGCCAGGGATGGTGAGGTCTAACATGCCACATGGATGGGCACACACACACAAAATGCACGACATGCACAAGGGTAGCGGAGCACACCAACTCAGAATGCCACCCTAGCCACACACATGTCCACAGACCACCACTCCCACTGTCTGTCCATGTGTGTGTGTCAGATGCTGAGCACCATTGCACATTGGTGTACAGCACAATGCAGGCATCATCATGCACACGCAACTGCGGACAGCAGCCGGGAGGGTATGCAGATGGACTGTGTGTCCACATGCAGGGCCGGGTACCCACCCGTGCAATGCCCGCTGAAAGACACAATGCACAGGGCAGCACCAGACAGTAGCCATGTTGGAGACAGGTCAGTCATGCAACACAGTGTCCCGGCTGCCATGGATGCATGGGCAGCCCACTGAGACCGCCAGCACTGACAGGCTGACCACTGGCCTCATGGGGTGGTACCAATGGTCCCCAGGGTTCTACTGCATGAACACAACTGTGCTCATGCAGGGTCTAGAAGATCAAACATGCCTGCGCCAGGTGTGCTCGGGATGCCCACAGCTGAACCCGTTGTCGACAGGAGGGTTGCATGATGCCAGGAATGGGGGTGGACAGTGCACTGCGTGGTGTCTGCGATGCATGGGCACATAACTGTGTGCCCATTGTGGCCATGACAGCAGTGAATGCATGTGTCTGCCTGTCAATGGCAGCGGTCATCCTCTCCAACAGTCCATCCCTGCCAGGATCAGGCGGTGTCTCTGCTGCGACACTCCTCTGCCTGCTCCAGAGCCGCATGCAGTGAATCCACTGACTGCAAGCCGCATCTGTTGGTGGACTGATGCTTGCTGTAGGGGTGTGCTCTTCAAGAGGTCATCTGCCTCCTTGGCATCCTGTCCCTCAGGGTGTGTGTGTGGCCCTGATGCTCAGCACCCCTTGAGGGTGGGCACTGCACACCAGGACCAGGTCTGGGCATGTCCACAGGCAATGCACTGATGCGCCCCTTGACCCTGTACCCCCAAGCCCATTGGCTGACTGCTGATGCTGCCCCTCTGGCTGCCACTCCCCAGGGCTCACTGGTGCCGCCGCAGTGGCTGCAACAGTCCCACTGTCCTGTGCACACACCAGTGCTGCCCCACTGGTGCTGACAGACACAGGCTGGGACTGTGATGACACACAAGCCTCCATGGCAGCACCACCCACAGCCATGGCCATGATGTTACCTGCTGTGTGGCCATCCTGTGGCACACGCGTCACTGCCCATGCCGTTAGTGACATCATCATCAGTGACAGACCGGCACCAGCCGAGTCACAGCATGCCGGCATCTGTGGATGCTGGCATGCTGGGACATGGGCAGAGCCTCCTCCACACCTGTTCCAACAACATCAGTGTGGACAGCCAGGAGGGCCACTGTTGCACTGAGCCATGTATACCTGTGGAGGTGAATGGGCCCTCCTCCATCTCCATCTGACTGTCCTCAGTGGACAGGCCCACCACCGCTGACCCATGCAGATGCTCAGGATCTGTAAGGAAAACAAAGTTGCATTACTGCATGTGACCTACCCTGCTCCCCCCAATAGACAGACCATGACCTACCATGCAGTGACGGGCTACCACCCATCTGGAAGCCACCACCTGGAACACCCTCAATGGCACAATGCTGCATGCTTCCAGCAACCCTCTCCTCCTGTGGGGTCAGTGTACCACCTCCGGCTGTCCTCCACCTGTCACAGCTCATCCTGCCCTGATGGCAGCCACCTTCTCCTTTATCCTCCTCCCGTCTGTGCCCATCTTCTTCTTGCACTCCTGCATGGAGTGCTGGTGGCTGCCATGCAGGTCCACTGCACGTGCCACCTCCTCCCATGCAGCAGCACAGGCCTGAGGTGTTCCCTGCCATCCGCTGAAAAGCTCCTGATCCAGGTAGGCCTCAAACAGGGCATCGGTCTCGGCCTTGGTGAAGTTGGCCTCCTCCTCCTCCCACCACTGTGTTCCTCCTCTCCCACAACTCACTCGGTCATTATTTAGCCTGTAAGAATGACAGTTGTTACATGTGACTGTGCAGTCCCATGCATGTCCCAAAATCCACAGTCCACACTCCCAAACAGCATGCAACTCACCAATAGACTGCAGTAACCGACTATGGCCAGTGCAGCCCAACGTCACAGTTTTATAGCACAACCCATGCAAATGAGGCGAGGCACAACTTTAAGTGGATGCAAATTGCAGTGCTGCACCATTGAATAGCTGATTAGCTGTTTTGCATATGATGACTGAATATCATGCTGTTGCTCTTTGCTGTAATTGTGTTGAGCGTGCTGAGCCAAGGGCTCAGTTCTGTGACATCACGGTACACACCTCACTGCGCATGTCAGGTTGCTGCGCGAGGCATCTGCCATGTTGCTGATGTGCTGTGCATGGGAAGCAATGCCGAGCATAGCCACCATTGTGCCAGTGGTGCTACAGCGATGTTCACCTATATGGCGCTGTGGCACTGGGCCATCATAGGCACACTGGGGCAACAGTGCAGTAGGCCACTACTGGAGGTAGCACACAGGCATCCAATCATGCTACACACATTGGGTTCCAATGGCACTGTGCCTGTCCATCGCCAGAGACCCCTTGACCCTGTGCCCAACCTTTGCCCTAGGCACCATCGTCAGGCATGGGTGCACCACTATCATGCTGTTCGGGGACAGCACAATAGGAATAGCAGCGCTGTACCTGCAGCATCTGCTTATGGTGGAGCTGCGCTGCAGAGTGCCATTTTGAGCAGACTGAGCAAGTAGAATGGTGCGGAAGAGGGCTGCACAGTGGAGCCAAGTGGAACTGGCCAACCTAGTGGCCATAGTAGAGCCACTCTATGGCACACTGTTTGGGAGGCACCCTGGACAGGTCCAGGAGCCAGGTGTGGGAGGAGGTGGCCAATGCACTGGAGGAGGCCACAAGAAGGGGACAGACAGTGGAGCAGTGCCGCCACAGGTATGGTGACCTGCAGAGGAGGGAACCAGACCTGCTTGCCCGCCTGCGGTCACGTACCAGGAGGGGCATGGTGCCACAGCCAGGTAGGTGTTACGTCCACACTTTTATCTTCCATATGGGTATCACAGTTGTATGTGTCCAGAACATGGAGGAGGGACAGTCCAGTGTTGGCTGTGGTGGTGTTATCAGGTGTGGGGTGGGTGGACCTGGCTGGGTGGAAGTGCACACCTGGGGGCAGGGAACTTTGCTACAGGATTGTACTGATGTTCCTCTCTCCATGTTTGCAGCACAGGGCTGGAGGAGAGGTGTCTAGCCGGGAGATGTGGCATCACTAGGAAGACAGGGCCACTAGAAGGGCGATGGTCCATAGTACCGAGGGACCGACCTGATGATGATGATGGTGCCTTACATCCATGATTACTATTGCATGCTGTGTAACAGGGTGGGCAGTGGGGCATGGCCACCATCCATTGACACCACTGCCATGCACGCAACTTGTTACAGTCAGCACTGTCCAGTGGCACTGCATGTCTGGGAGTGCGTCAATGGTGGTCCATCGTGCACTGGGTACATGGCTGTGCTACTGCCTTTGCACCATATAGCCATGTCACTAAATGGCCATGGTGGTGCTGTGCATGACTTGGCCAGTGGGTGTGTGCAGCGGTCCGCATGGCTGTATGCACCTGGGTGGGCAGGTCTTGTGGGCGTGATCACTGTGGGTGATCACACATCATCACAGAGGCATGTCCCATGGCCTTATGCCATGCACAGTGGGTGGGCTGTATGGGGCTGTGCATTCACACCTATTGACTGTGCTCCCTTGTCCTAGGTGTCCACCAGCTGCAGGAGATTCTGGAGGCATTAAGGAGATCCTCAATGTGGCCAGGGCTTCTTTGGAGATCCTGCAATGGATTGACCAGTTTGGGGTCAGAGGAGGCACTGGAGACGAGCAGCCAGAGCGTGGAGCGGGGCTCCTGTTGACCATCCCTCTGCACCTGATATCCCCTACCCCGGACCCACCCTCACACCTCCTTTCCTGTCCCATTTGTTCACCCCGCCCTTACCCACCCCCACCTTGTTTGTGGCCTCCCACAACTTTGTACATAGTATTGTAAATAGTTCCTTTTGATATTGTTTTGAATACAGATATTTTGATATGAATACTGTGGTGGTCTCTGATTTGCAGTGGGCTATAGGTGCTCAGCTGCAGTGGTGTGCATGGTGTCAGGGGTGGTGCAGTCATGGGTATGTGTGTGTGTCCATGGGAGGTGACTATGGTGGGGGGTAGCTATCAGTCAGTGTCTGTGGTGTGTGTTTGTGCCCTGTGCACTGGATGACTGTGTGCAGTGGTCCATGGTGCATGCTCTGTGTCTATGGTGCCCCTGTCAGCCCGTCCATGGCCTGTGCAGCTGACACCGTTGCATGTCTATGACCTGCATGGTCTGCTGGCATGTCAGTGGTGGCTGTCCATGCAGGGTAGCCACTGTACCCGTCACAATGTGGGGTTGCCTCCTGTCACTGGTGTGGTGCATGTCTGCCTCGGATGACACTGTGGCCTCCGCAGTTGTTGTCCCACCTCCATGCTGTGGCTTGTGTGTGTTGCAGGGATGTGCACCACTGTCTGTGATTGTGCTCCGGGCAAATGATGGTGGCGTACAGGTCCACAGTGCCTGCACAGGGTTGCTGCCACTCCTATGCCATGGAGGACTGCAGGTTGTGTGTACACGTTTCCATGGGCCCACACTGGGGCTTGGTTGCCCTACTGCGTCCCTGTGTTGGTGTGCCCTTGGGTATGGGTGGGTGTTTGTCCATGTACTGTGTGGCATCTGGTGTGGTGCATGCTTCCACGCACCACTGTGGGTGTCTGTGCTGGCTGTTGTGGCCAGTGCTGGGTCAGGGTGTGTCCTTGGGAGAGTGTGCAAGGTGCTGTACCACTGGTGGTGGTGTCCATGCCCTGTCCCAAGGGGTACCTCATGTGCTGATGCATGGTGGGTCTCTTAGCTGTACCTCGGGGCTGTGCATGGTGGCACTGTGTATGCAGTCGTTGCATCGCTGTGTGCTGCCACCCACTGATGGGTGCTCATGGTGGGGCTGCCTTGCATGGTTCTGTGGTTCACAGGGTTGCATTGTCACAGTGGGGGTGGTGGCATGCATGGGGTTTCCTACAGTGGTGGACGCTGCTCCTGGGAAGGGTGTCTGAGGTCACAGTGCAGGGTGTGCTCTGCATTTGATGGTGTGGCATGGGGTGGTCAGCCCTCCTTGTGTGCCAGTCACAGCTTGCCAGGGGTGTGATGGGGCACCATGGCCCAGCTGTGGGTTGGTTGCTTGTCTCCATGGGCCAGTGGTTATTCCAGCCCTCCCCAGTTGTGCAGTGCATAGGGTGTGGGGGACGATGTCTGTTCTGCTTTGTGTTCCTCTGCCCATCTGTGGCATGGGTGGTGGGCTCCTACTCCCTGGTTGTGCAGTTGCATTGCTGCCCTGCTGGGGGAATCCCTGGTTATGCTATGGTGCCTCTGGACTGCTCAGCCTGAACATCTCTTGTTGCGCTATGGCGCATCAGATCTGCTCAGCTTCCCTCCTAGTTGTGTTATGGTGCAAGTGGTGCAATATTCAGTCGTGGCTGTGAAGCAGGTTGGCTGGCTCAGTTTTGAATATCGCCTTCTAGCGCATGGGCACAATGGACTTGTGCTTGCTCCTGCTATTGTGCACTTTTGGGCGCAGTTTGAATATCTGGGCCATTCTCTCTAATTTGATACTCTTTGATTCATTTTCAGTCATAATATGACATAGAAGGCTGAATGCTTTTGTCTAAGTTCTTTGAGCAAATACAAAGGTTTCTTGCGTGCTGCTTTAAATGGTTACATATTCATGCTGTAGTAGCACATGCTGAATTTAGAACTTCTGTTGTATACAGGAGATGTAAGGGCAACACCATTTATCTTCCTGTCATCATTTCAAAGGAGATACATCTGTAGACTTACTAGGTGTAGCCTGTATGGCCATTAATACTAGTAGCAATTTTACATCCAATTTTTCCTTGAAGAACTAAAATATTTCTTCAGTATATACATGATTGTTTGATTAGCACATTCCACTTGTCCAGACGATTGTGAATGATGAAACACATGTAGTTTTCTCTGAACCCTAGTATTTTTCCATACATTTTTTTTATAACTTCACCTACAAAATGTGGACCTCTATCAGATTCTATTCTTGATGGTAGTCTCCAGTGACTAAATACATGTTTTATTAATAAGACAACTGTAGTGTTGGCTGTATTATTTGGAGCAGGTAGATACTCAACTCATTGTGTGAACAGATAAGTAACTGTCAAAAGATATTGATTACCCCTCAAAGATCTTGTAGCAGGGCCAGTTCAGTCAATCAGAATGTCTGACCAATGCATGGTGATCACTTTTGACTGTAGTGGTGCTCTATGTCTGGGAGAAGCCAGCTGAAATTTGCAGCACGTTATACCATACACCCTTGTGCATACTCTGCAACATCACTGTACATGTAGGGCCAGTAGGCTACCTCTTTAAGGTTTCATAAGTTCTTCTTATCCCCATGTGCTTCTGATGGTTCATCATAAGATTGCTGTAACATAATTCACTGTGACCTATAGGAACCACCCATTTGCCTTGTGTGAGTTTTTATCAGCTCTTACCAAGAGGTCATTCCTTAATTGGCATTTACTCTTTTGGTCATACATGACTCTCAGGAGGTCATGGTTATTTTGTAAGTCACTTTCAGAAATCACATTTACCATGGGATTCTTGATGAAACAATACAACTTTCCTACTACTTCATCATCGTGTTGCCTGTTATCAAATCAAAATCGGACTTATCATTATACAAGTCTAAGACTTTCTTTTCCTGTTCTTGTTGCTTTTGTTTGTAGGTAACCACATCCACGTTAGCTTGCACAGGAGGAACAAAGTTACATTTTCTCCATTTAGAGCACCCTCCCTATCCAGAGCATCTGCTAGGTCATTTCCAGTTTTGTCTGGTCCCTGGATTTTTGAATGCCCTTTTACTTTTTCCAATAAACAACCAAATGTTGTTCCTGAACTAAGTGATCTATAGCTAAAATAAGTATGCATATATCACCTTGCTTCTTGAATTGATGGATTAGTATGTCCTTTTAGGATTACTCATGATTATTTATGATTAACATATGATTACGCTTACTTGTCAAAAGTGGTTTGATGTATGAGGAAGGAACTTTTGTCTTTTATTATTGAGTGTATGAATTTCAGTGTACTATTTAATGTGGATTATGTGAATGATAGAATGCTTAATGCTTTTATGTTGTAATGGTTTAAACAACCAATAAACTTTACTACTGTTAGTTGTTGGTTTCTGATTGCATCATAGAGTTTAGGGTCCTGGTTCTCTTTCTTGTCTGGTATTCTGTAGTACAGACCAATTATAACCATTTCAACTCTTCCATTAGTTTCTCTTTGCCAGAGTGTTGCAACGACCCCTTTGCAAGTCCTGTATTTCAGTCCTTTATTTATTTATTTATTTATTTATGTATTTGAGGATGTATGTAATTGTAACGGGTAGAAGCACTGATCCTATGGACCATTTTCAGGCTCCTAGGCCATAAAGATGGCACAAGGGTAAATACAAGCACAACATTCAAAGTTATAGTACAGGAAAATATAAATATGAAAATATAGTATGGGAAAATACTGAACAAGATTTACACTTTAACTTGCTTTCTTTTTTCAGTCGGTCTTAACAATTGGTCATAATACCAGTTTCTTATTATGAGTACTTAGCTAGGCCTTTAGCCCTGGTCACATCATTTGCATAATTATGTAAATAATTATAAAAGTGGCTCAGATATTATTTTATACCTATTGCATGCAGTTCTAGATAATCAGAAACATGTTTTGTCACACCCAGGTGTGATACATAGAAAAAGTTGATTTTATTTGTCCTATAGAATTTTCTAATTTCTAATATTTTCATAGATAATAAAACATTGTAAACATAGTAAAAGCAATGTAAACATAAAACAATGCATGTTTCAGAAAATCAAACAAAACAAACATTCCATAAAATAAGCAAAACAACAAAGAAATAAGCAACCTTCCAACCTGGTAAATGTGTAAGAAAGTTATGTCTAACATAATCAGAATCAATATAAATTACAATGGCTTATAAATTATTTTGTACTGCAGTCTATATCACTATGTATGTGACTGCCAACTCTGCATATTGGTTAGACTTGGGATCAAGCTTGTATTTGACAGAAGGACATTGAATATTTTCATGCCACTACTCTTAAACCAGAATAATGGTCTTCACCTTGCTTGAATGAACAACCATCAATATATGTTCAAGGAAAATTCCCCATATATTTTCATCATAGTGGTGGTGCCTATTATGCTTCTGTACCATTTCCAACTAAGGAGATAGGTCAGGATCTTGTACTGGATGTTCATCTATAGTCAATCATGCATTTCCAGTTCTGCCAACCCTTGAGCTACTACATATTTCTTTTGTTCTTAGCATATTTAATCTCTAAACGTAGGCCCTGGAGTGCTGAGGTCCAGACCACAATTGTGCTGCTGGATACGTTACCATCCTTAAGTTCTCGGCTCCCCAGAAATGTAATAGATTGGTAACAGGTCTCTACAACAACTTTCTTATCACAAATGTAGTTTTTGAACCATTGTACTGATCATACAGTGGAAAAATAATGCCTTTTCACACTCTGAAAACTTTTCCTCAACATCACTTTAAGTAGGCTGGCCTCAGCGCAGCAGTAGAGCTACTGCATATGACACCAGTGATCTGGCTTAGGTAATGGACTCAGGGTGCTGGAGGGCTAGCCAGGGGAGGAGACTGAGCACCCATTGGGCTGCTCTCCTTCTCCAGGGGGCTGGTTGCCTGTCCTGCTGCTCTACTACCACCTGAGTGACCATTGGTAGAGGTGCAGCAGGATGGCATGAAGTGGGTGGGAGGACATTGGCAGCAAGTTGCAACATGATCTGACCCTTAGCTGCCTTAGCAAACTGCACTGCATGCCTGAAGATGGGACCTGGCTGTCCCAAGAAACTCCATAACCAGGCTCATGGAAGGGCTGGGATGGATCACCTGGTGCACACTTATAGACTGGAAGGATGGGGGGTCCCTTCCTCCCCACCTGCAGGGTAAACCATAGCAGGATGAGGGCAGGACCAGTGGTGCCCCAACAGAGTTACCTGGGTGGAACTATGTGAGCATGCACATTCTAGGGCTCCCTGATGAAAGGGGTCTAGTGTGGTCAGTGAGGGGCATACAGAACAAATATGAAAAGAAAACATCAATTCAAGTTGTACATGCATAAGCACAACATGGTTGTCTGAATCATGTTTGTGATATAACACTGCACTGATGCTTGTGTCAGTGAACCCTGTTTCTAGATAAAATCCTTACCCATTTGTGGGTAAGCAAGACATGGTGCTTGACTCAGACTATCCTTTAAAGCTTGCATGGCTTTCTCTTGTCCTCCCCACACACACACACACAGTTTTGCCTTTTTCAGTAGCCTGGTGAGGGATTAGCAATTTCAGCATAGTCCTGGATAAACTGTCTTGAGCAGTTACAGACTCCAAGGAAGATGCATAGACCTTTAAAGTTTTGGTGGACCAATTTTTGGACTGTTTTTATTTTGTTGTTCTGAGGGTGTAGCCCATCAGGCACAACTTCATGCCCAATATAGTTTACCTTATTTTTGAACCACTACCCCTTTGGTAAGGGCAGCTAGGCACCAGCATTTTTTTAGCTACGTAGGTTACTTCTGCCAGGTGTTACTCAAAGTGTTGTTTTGATTAGTACATCATCTACATAAACCAGATTTTCCTCTTACTGTCAGCATCAGGCATGGCCTTATACAGAAAGATATTAAAATCTACAGGTGAATTTAAGTATCCAAAGGACATCTGTTTCATGTGTATTATCTTCTTCCAAAGGTAAAAGCCAATTTGTATTGCTCTTTGGATCAACTTTTAATGTCCAGAATTCATTTGCTATGTCTAGAGTGGTGAAATATTTTGCATCCTAAACCTTGTCCAGACTTTGGTCCAAATATGTTATGGGCCAATGAGATAAAGGTACCTGTTGGTTCAACTTTCTATAGTCAATAGTGAGCCTTTACTTTGCTGTATGTTTAATACAGACCAAATAGGGAAATTATAAACAGAGTTCACTTGTCTTATAATTCCTTGCTCCATCAAGGTGTCAAGTCCCTTACAGAAATATAGGTGTGCTGTCTACATGCAGAATGCATGTCAAATGTTTAATTGTGCAATGTTTGCATGCAGTTCATCACATAAAGAACTTAAGTGAACCAGGTTTAAAAAGCAAATCAGGGTCGCATGCTGCAGGATTGACTTGTGAACTGCTGGTAAGCTGGTGTGGCGTCTTCTAAAAATTGCATCAGGTTAATGTGTTGCGTGCTTCACATCAGTGCAGCAGTTAAGCTGGTGAACATCATTTAAACATCACATCAGGTTCACATGCTGCATGCTTACAATGTGTGCAGCAGCTAGGCTGGTGCAAATCTCATCTAAAAACACATCCATTTCTATTTCTTATACTACTGCTAGCAATTAGAGTAATTAAAATACATTTTATTTGAATTCCATAAAAGTTAAATAAACTCATTAATTCTGATCCTTTTGCAAGTTGTTTAATGGCTTTTGATTTTTGTCATTACATCACTTTTAATTTGTAAGTATTGTTTGCTTACTGCATTAAATTCCTAGGATATAGCCAGTCAAAATCCTCCATTCCAGATGTATGAAGAGGGGCTTCTATGTTGTGAATCCTTTTGTTTTGGACCATGAAAATCCCTTATGCATATTTAGTGCTACTAATATGTTTCTCCATGACTATTCCATCTCACTTACTTTCCCTTTGTCATTCTGCAATGAACATATACACTATGGCCATGCTCAGCACTCTTTGTGCTGAGTAGGTTCTTAAAGCATGCACCATACCTCATATGTTGTCACTAAAATGAGAGATATGGACATTCAAAATGAGGGACAATAAGGACACTAACCCATATGATGATAAGTACACATCATGAAACATGGAGATACAGTACCTCAGAACACAATGGAAACCATTGCATTAGCTCATAAGAATAAATTTCTGCCATTAAGCTGGGGTGCCATTTAGATAGGGCAGAGGGCCAGTTGCCCCCCCCATATTTGTGCCTAGGTTGTTCTTATGGTGTGGCAATAATGGCTTTAAATTTGGATTTAATCTTTGCACAATAAGTGCCCACCTGGCCTGTGTGTGCTCAAGCTACAGGTACTCTCCAGACTCGATTGTGTCTGTATTGTGTTATCCACTCTCTCTACCTATTAGCTGTGACACAATCACACGTGATGTATGAGCTCCAGCCAAGAATGAGAGCATGAGTCTTGCAAGTGTGGCACTGTCTTTCCCGCCACAGAGTAGACAGACCACACACTACAGCTTGGAGGAGTCAGAGAGCACTGAACTCTCAATAGCAGTGTTGTGGCAGCATATTTTTGTTGGACGACTACTCTTAGTGAATCTTCATCTCCCTGGTGGCTGAAGGAGCAGATGGTGAGCTAGAAGCTAACTCAGGACTAGGCTACCTACTTACTCTACTAGGCTCTCCTGCAAAAAATGGCACAGACCACCACGGCAGCAAAATAGGCTTAGCAGCAGTGGTGACAGCAATGTGGGTGGCCTTCATAGGCCTTGATCAGTGCAGAGTGACAGCAGCCACAGAAGAACCAAGCAAGAACCAAGTAACCCAGGTTGGGTGGGTTTGGTTGGTGAGGTGACTGGTCATGGACCACATTAGGGAAATATGATGGTTGGTTCTAGCATCTATCTTCTGGTGGAAGGAGAGAGCAGACTGAAAACTGGGCTGGTGGCACACTATGCCAGGCTGCAGGTTCTGGCTATATGGCCAGGTAAGTAAAAGTAAATAATTTGTTTTACAGGGGATTGGGAAGGAGGAAGGACTGAAATATTGATGTGTTTTCCATGTTTCTTCACCTTTGAGCAGCTTCATGACTCATAGGGGATGGGTATTGAATGGAATGGAGTCAGGGAGAAGAATCGGGACAAAGTTATTTTTGGGGGCAGAACTTTAGCCAGGAAACAAATTCATTAGTAACTGGGTGGGTTTAAGCCCAAATCTGATGCAGTGCTGTGGGGTATATAAAGATGAATCTTATACATTTGAATTTTTCCTCAATTGCATATCACTTTTCAGTCAAAACAAATAAGTTGTACCTTTTAGAGATATTACAGACATTCTAGGGCTGTCCCTTGTATTCTACAGACAGTTGTGTGGTATGGTATGCACAAAATATTGGTGTCCCACTATAGTAAGGCTTATGCCCCCTCCCCAAGTGAAGCTGACCTCCACATCCCCACACTCAAGAACATTGTGACAAAGGGCAAAGGAGACTGCAGGGGTGTGCACCATTGAAATGAATGGGGTATCTTTTTATTACTATTTATACATTATTGATGGGGAGTTGGAGATTAATGAAGGCCACCGCTCAACTATCAAGGGCCTTGTTAGTAGAAGAGAGGCCTTCATTATTCTCAACTCACCATAATAAAGTATAAAATAGTAATAAAAATAACTATTAATTTCAAGGGGGTACACCCTGCACTCTAACCCATGGACATTATTTCTTAAAGATTCCTGCCTCTGATTCCTAGTACTCAGGTAAAAGACTTTTACTTATATATACATGGTGGGTTGTCTGTACCAGGTACCCGTTACAGTGTGTTTGCATGGGGGACTGACCATGTGGAGGGGTGTGTGTGTGTGTGTGTGTGTGTGTGTGTGTGTGTGTGAAGTTATTGCTACTTTTGTGTTTGCACCTTAAAGTCTGTTTGGGTGGAAGTATTCAAAACTATGAAGAAAATAGTAGGAGTACCGTCAGACAGAAGCAATTAAGTGGTTTTGTTGGTAAGCTTGTGTATTGTGGTGGGAAAAAAAACACATGTGTTTCCATTGGTATGTGCTACAATTCAACTGTGAAACTGAGATGAGGGAGAGAAAAACTGAAAAGCATGACAGTGGCTACAAGCATGCTGCATACGTGCAGATGTATTCATATACAGTTTGTATTGAAGTACAAGCAAGCCATATGTGTGCAGACAGAATGGCTTAGTGGTTAAAGGCACTGAAATACAAGCCAGGAGACTTGGGCATGAAGACCTGGGTTTTGAATCTCATCAGCCCCCTTGTGTATTGTGTGATCCTGAGCAAGTCATTTAACCTTTACATGTGCTGTTATCAGTGACCACTTTCTTTTTGCATGCATGCCACATGCATGCAGTCTTTCCTAATTTAACATACAAATTATGGTTTCATACTTGCTTGTTGAACGCATGCCATATGCATGCAATCAGTTCCAATTTAGCATTTAAATCATACTTGCAGCATGCATATCCTTGGGTAGTTTTATGTGTGCAGCATGAAAAATTTCATATAATTATTTCTGTAAGAGGTACCTCTTGTACATGTTCATAAGATGCTAGTGATATTCTGTACTGGTGTACATAAACTAGAATTTTACTAGGGTCTGCTGACACCCTGGTAAAATGAAGGTCAGTCACCCAACAGTCGTGAGCATCTTTTGCAAACATGCCCTTGAACTGAAGGAACATTTCACAAACCTTTTCTTTTTTGCTTCAGTTTTACAATTACAGGCTTGTTTAGCATGTTCAATTTGTTCTTTAAAATCCAGAAAAGGTAAATTTTTATCTTGTCTTACATTATTTCAGAAACATTTTCAGTATCAACCACATGTACTTCTTTAAATTGTTGTTTCGTTAACCATAGTGGACAGTACAAGATGATCATTTTCAACTTTACATGTATGGATGTTTTCCTTATATACTGGACAAATTTCTTCTAAAATAATTAAATCATTTGGTATAGACCAAACCTTCATCTGCCTCATTTTTCTGAAGAATGTCCTCTGGTAGCTCGCCAATAACTGGAACAACTAATTTTAAATCATAGAAAGATTCCCCTATTGTTACCCCTAACTCATAGTTAGCTTTTATAGTGATAGGCTCTACAGCTAGGTTTTGTACCAAAATGTGCATTACTCCACTGCTCATGTCCAAGCAAGGTATGGAATGGATTTTTAAACCTGTACCACTAAGTTGCTTGTCAAGCACAAATAGTGCAGTTTGCTTAGGCACGTTTTGGTCTTTTTTTCACATTAACACTAACAGAGAATTCCTTTACATTACCTGGATTTGTTGTAGTGAACTCACTCACCATCTGGCATACTTGAAGAATAGTTTGTCCTGACCTCAAGACCTGTGGTGTTACCTTAACTGGGCTAGGGTTCCCCTACTTGTGACCAAGAATATGATTGGCTAGGTCAACTTACACACCCAGACATACAAAGATGCTAACCTAAGGTACATGGGAGATTTTTGGCCTTGTACTACCTTTACAGGATGTTGTATATTTTTTGCCCTATTTGAGATTCAAAGCACATATGCCAATGCTTCTCAGGCGTTTTTCCTGGTATGGAACATTTTCCAACCACTTCTGTTTCTATACATAAGTTAAACTAGGACTCAACCTTTTTAACACCTTGTAAAACAGTTCACTGACTAGACAGTGCTCATAACCTAAGCATAACACAGAATTAGCAGACTTCAAACTCTCTGCATTGGTGGGCACCTTCAATCTGCCTTCTTCTGACCTTATATTATAGAGAATGGACCCTGGATTCAGTGGCAGCATTTCATTTCCACCATCCCCAGATGGGGTGTTGATACAGAATTCAGTGTCCCTGTGTCAAATGCAGGATTAGTCTCTAAGATAACAGGATTTACTTCCTTTGTAAAGAAATTTAGACATTTTGCATTAACCTCAGATTTCACCACATCATGTTTTGACAAACAAACCACATGAGCTCTACTCCTTCATGGAGCTAGATTTTCAGAATTACTCAGTACAGATACATCCAGTACATCAGAACGTACAAAATTCAGTTTAATTGTTGCATTATCTTTCTCAAGATAACATGATTCTGATTGTTTAGCAGCCTTAGACTCTTCCCAATGTAATGGGCCTGTTTACCTGTGACAACAAGATTCCATGAAAGTAGTCAATGATAGGCTGAAGCCTTTTTTAGTGGTCATGTCCAATTAGAAATCATTCCCAGATTTATTAATGATATATAGGATGGGTGACTTTCATTTTGCAAACTTTAATCTCAGCCACACTTTACCTAGAGTCTGTTAAGCACACCCTTCATAACCTACAATGTGTAAGCCATCAGAGAGGGTTTTTCACCTTGGATTCACCCACCACATCTTCGGCTTATCATAGAAATTCCTCGATCACAGGGTCACTTCTGCCCTGAGTTCACTAAAGCTTCATGATTTAGACTGTTTTTAATGTTTATGCCAAAGTGAAACCTATCTGCACCCCGCCCCACCCAGTTAGGGATTAAGTTGCCTAGGTAGAATTTGTGTTTCTTATCTACTGGCAACATGACAGGTTCACTGTGACTCAATACACTGTCTGCAGCAGTAACTCTGGAGACCTCTAGGGAAAGGTCAGATTCTGAGCTAACATTTCCATTTCCCTTCAGCATGCATTCATTTGCAAATTTCATAGCTGTTTTACCACAATTGTCAGCAATTGCAATTTCATTCACACGGGCGCGCATTAGATGGCACAGAAGGCTCTAGTCAGTTCTTATGGCTGGTTCCACTTGCACTGGGTGTTGCAGAGGAACTTTGCACAGGAGTAAGAAAACCAGGAGGCAGTTGGGGAGTGGGAAGCATGTGATTTTGGAGGAGTAATTTAATATCCCCATTTGTTTTTCCACTCCACTCATGTGCTGTTTCATTTCTTCCTGTATTTCCTTTTAATCCTGTCATCCAGATTGGGGAACTAGATTTAGACATCTCTTGGTGCCTGGAATTGTTTTGATCATGGTCATAATTCTGGTGACCCCCATAAGCACCTCCACCACCTCTGTAGTCATTGTTGTACCCTCTATAATATCCTCTCCCATACCCTCAGCCACACCCTCTATCAGTGTCATATTCTCCATAGAAGGGGCCCTGGATTTGGTATGGCTTAGGTTGCAGGTATTGCTGAGGGGCTTTGGAAGAACTGTGGTTCAGGACCAGGTTGTGGGACCACAGCAGGGAAGATTGGACAAGGTTGGTGAGTTGGGCCACCACTCCGGTTAGATACAGTCTTGGCTGCTCCACAGCTTTTTCTGGTAGAGTTGTGTTGCCCTTTTCTTTTCTGCTTCTGCTTTCAGGAAAGATAGCTCACCCCTTCCATAGCCAAGGTATCTGGGTGGTTACTTCTGACACTTGCACTTTAGGAGTCCCCCCTTTTCTGTAGAGGAATTTATCAACTTTTTCCAGAGTCCCAGATGTTCTGCTTATTTTACAACTCAAGAACATTCCTGGGCCTCCTTTTAAGCTCAAGTGCCAATTGTGTCCTAATAAAGAGCATAAACCTTGATAATATGCATTGTGGAAGTCATCTGAGTCACTGTCTGAGTGATCTGCTCCAAAGTATCCTTCAGATTACAATAAAATTATCTTGGATCTTTGATTAATATCACACCACATCTGGTAGGCAGCAAGCCTGGCTACCTCTTAGTATGATATTTACCAAACTTCTTTTTAGAAATTTGTACAGCCTATCTGGTTTATTCCTACTGTCTCTAGGCATTCTTGACCACCCATCTTGAGGGTCATCCACAGACCACCTGATTACAAAACTCTGTTATCCATCATAAGTTATGGACAATGATTCAAAGCAGTCTTTAAATTTATGAATATGCTGCTCAATGCCCCCTTTGCAGTTTTAGAATTGTACCTGTCTCCTATCAACTTTAGGGTTTGTGTAACAGTCTTCGATTTTAAGTACCCTGTTCCTCCTCAGACACTTTTAATTTCTTTTGAACCTAGTTTTATGTCTATTTTTATGCTTATCATGCAATTCCTTTTCTGAGCGAGAATATTCATTTTTCAGAGGAGGAGTCATCAGAACCTAGTTCCACTGCCCTTAGTCTTGCCTTATCTTTTTCCTTAGTTTTGGTGTCTCCTTGTTGGGCCTCTAAACTTTTATATTTCTCCTTAAATTTAATGCACTCTTTTGCCAAAAGTACAATACTCCTTAATTGCTTATTTTTTCCTAACTCATTCTGTATAGCTTCTGGTCTACCCTTTTTTCTTTTGCAAACATATAAAACAACAATAACATACAAGTGCAAAGCCATACAATTATAAAGTTTGAATAAATATATGTGCATATATAAGGTACATAAATATATAAACATATTTTAGAAAGGTGCTCATCTACCTTAAGCATAGTTCATTATATCTTGTATAGTCTACATATACATCCAGGTCAGTAATCATACTTAAGGACTATGAATCACAGTGTTATTTTATTCAACCTTCTCCATCTTCTTCTAGGTTAAAACCATATGGCCAAATGTAGACTTATATATGGGCTTATTTTATTCAAAAATGTGCCTAATTCTAGAGATTTGATATGGGCTGCAAATAGACCCCACATAGATTCATATTTACTCATTTGATTAGCTGTCATATAATATATCCTTTCCATCCTATGGGTCCCTATCATGTAATTTACCCACATACCTACATTTGTGGGTGTCTTATATTCCGTCTTGGAAGAATGCACTTATAGGCTGAAATTAATCCAGTTCTAGCCAATTTAGCTTTGGCCTCCAACATTCTATTTATTGGGCCCCTTGTTCCAATAGCATCCAGAATTCTTGTTTTTAAGTGTGAAACCTATGGATCTAGGGAACACAAATAGTATTCTTGTCCTAAATAAATTTAGGTGTGGACACCTAAATAACATATGCTCAAGGGTGCTGGATTCCTTACTAAATATAGGAAATGCATCTATAATATAGGGGTAAACAGATGTTCTACCAACTCAAACCAGGCAGCTATTTACCATTTACACTCACATGCACACAATAACAGCACAATAAGTACAACAAGCCAAAGCTTTATTATAACAAAATATAATACAAAGGTTATACATCACCGATTCAACAAAGCATCATCCAAGCCCTCTTCCAATGGCTGGGAAGCCCCCTTGTCAGCCTGGCTAGGAGTCTCGTGGGGCAGGGAGTTGGTCCTACAGCGTCGTCCATCCTGCAGGTGAGGCTTCCAACCACAAACTTACTACATCACCGATTCCAAAGCTACATCCAAGCCTGTTCCAATGGCTGGGAAGCCCCTTGTCAGCCTGGCTAGGAGTCTTGTGAACGGGAGTTGGTCCTACAGTGATGAGTCCATCCTGCAGGTGAGGCTTCTAACCTGGTGACAGGATTTTCCCAGTATTTATATCTTTTATTATCCTTCTAGAAACATCCAGCAACATCTGCAAGCACTTAGATTGTCACGTCTGCACACTGGTCAGGCGCCCAGAATCGTGCAACCCAGTACAAACATCTGCTATCTAGATATTTCTCACATATTTGCTAAAGGCAACATCCCAGACACTTGGCGGCGCCCAGAACATTGCAAACCTAGCAAATACAATCCTCACATTCCTTTGATTAACATCCAACCTTTGATTATTGTATACAAAAACAAGTTACATTATATTCTTTGATTACTATACTATACAAAATGGGATAACAATAATCAATACAATATATACATATATACATATCATTCGGTCCTTTGATTATTGTTAGAATGATTTGTATCCTAATTCGACCATTCGGTCAGCAATTATTACAGTTTGGATTTGTCTCTGTATTAATGTTTTATTCCTAATAGCCAAATGGGCTTTCATTAAATCAGTGTTCTGAATGATTTCCTTAATCTTTTCCAAAGATATACTAATATTAGGATTTTCGATTATATCAGGATGCCAATTCAAAATAAGTTGTTGTTCACTGTCTGGGACAAAAGTGTAAGTTATGCCCTCCACCATAAGTGGGTTACATTCTTCAGACATCCAGAAAAGGGACGAGTTAAATTATACATTTGAGTAGTATTTTCTTGTCTAGTTACTATGCAAACGTGTTGAGGCCCTATTTCAACAAACATAGTAAAGGTTCCATTGACAGAGGTTTCGTACAATCGAGATTGTTGTCCACAAACCATGCCATCCATAGTTTGTGAGCACAAGCTCAAATCATGGGTTTTATTATTATTATCTATATAATCTCCATTAAAATGTGGTAACCAATATTCGGGTTCAAGCCATGGGAGTCCAAATATTAAAGGTAACACTATGTATTTACACATCAACTGTGGGTTACTAACATTATAATGGACAATTTGTCTGGCAGTACATTTAACTTTATTAGAAGATACCGATATCAATTAGTGACTGGTATCCATTGCTTAAACACGGTCCTCCATATAAATTCATTATTACTCATTAAATCACTTTGTGCTTTGTTCTTTTGTGTTAATGCATATATTTTTGCATAGTGCATCCTGTCCAATTAATAATCTGCGATATGTTCTGGAATGTGCTAACTGCAAAGCTTGTGACATATTAAACAATTGCAAGAATTCTGCATCATAATCTAATGTTAACTTCTGCGGATTAAAAACAGCAGGCATCCATTGCACTTGTAAATTAACTAACTGTGATACATTTGTCCCTGCCACTTTTAACTTGTTAGCTAATGATTCTATATCTATGCTATTCAATATTCCCACACCAGCACCAGTGCCACCTAGTAATGTATCATACCAAGCTCATCTATTTTTACATTTATGACTAGGAGCAAAAGTTATATTAAAATTAATAACATTCTTTGATACTGCTCGCTACTAATATACAAGTAGAGGCACTTTAATCAAGCTTTCATTACTAACAATATGATGATTTCTTAATACAGTAATATAGTCTACAAGTAGTTCTATTTTCTATTACAGTTGCATTCATGCAAAACAAAGTATTTACATTAATTAGTTCAATGGTTTCATTAAAATGTCTGATTGATTCATGCAACAGTCTAGTCCTCGGTGAGAGTTATCATGCACATGTCTGACAAGTTGCAGCATTTAATAGCAGTCTTATTCTGCAAGAGATTTCATCTGTGTCATAAGTATATTGGAAAAATAATCATCCTGTTCCACCAGTTGTCATCAAGATTGACCCCTGGTGAAAATGTCATGTTCAGTACCACACACTTTTGTCCGGATGGGCAGCTAAAGTTCCCCTGAGTTCTATCTTTGGTATCATTTTTCCAACTCCAGGTTCCATTACAACCAGTGTCATTACAGTTAACCCTTTGAATCCTTCCTCCAGGGTAACTAGCTCTGCCAAATGGACCATAAGACACACCAACATTCCTTTTAGGACCCATTGCAGGACCTAGAAATACACAAATTTTATTATTCTCGAAGATAACATTTGTATCAAAACATTATAACATACATACACACTCTACCCTCCAGCGTAACTGATTACTTGCTGAGGGCAGAAGCCCTGTATTAATAATAGAGTGTGGGATTCAACTGTTTGCACTAGAGAAAACAGAAGGTCTTGGGCTGGGTTATGCTGTTAAAATACCTTGGGTCTTTTCTAAAACCTGTAAATAAGAAACAATTATTGGCAAATACACTTTTTTTTTTACCCTTTGGGGAACAGTGATGTACCTTGCAACCTTTGTGGGTATTACACTGGAAGAGATGGAGGAAGGGTAGCTTACCCCCCCCCAAGCTCCTACTGGTGGAAGAGACAGCTGAGGTGCAAGAGACAGCTCGAATACTGTAGCAATAAAAGGTTAGCTGTGAATGGTGACATGATCCTCACCTACTACACTTTAAATTATAACAAGATAATATTACAATACTATAAAGATGGGAACTTCTTTTCTCTAGAAGAAGAGAAGAAACACAGACAAACAACAAAAACAAACACACACCAGTTTAAAAAATAAAACAAGATTATTTCCATAGGAGATAAAAAGCCAAGCGTCCCTGGGTTCCTTATCCTAAGCATGACAAAATGTCAGCTGAGTTTATAAAAATCCAGATTGATGGTAATACCGATGCGTACGTATCTCTTGGAATGCATTTCAAAAGACAAAAAAAAATGATTACGCCATGGTCACACATAAAAACAAAAGCCATCGTTTTTAACTGTAGATGGTAAACTCTCAAAACAGCTGTAATAGTCCTTTTTTCAAAAGCATAATAAAAATATGGGGAGATGATGAATAATTCTCCCTTCCAGCTGAGTATTGCCTGTGTTAGCTGCAAGTCAGAAGCAGTAAGAAGAGAAGAAAAGTTTGTTCCTCTTCACTTAGAATAGAAGAAAAGTTTGTTCCTCTTCACTTAGAATACTAGTTTTGCAATAAAAAGTCAAATTACATGGTTCACTCTTGGTGTGCTTTCATGAAAACATACATTTTGTGTGAAAAGTTGTGCTTTAGGCATGGAATACACATCAAGTTTGAACTGGTAGTAACATAAAATGTTGAAACACAAGAAGGTCAAATAACGTGCAAAAGGTCACAGTGTGCATGCAAAGGTGTTCAAACCAGCCATTCCTGTAGTGTCCTTGAACACCACCAATATTAAAATATCTTTAAATAACAATAGAGCACACAATAAAACTGCTGGCCAAGACAGTACACACACACACACATACAAAGAAATACTTAACACAAAATAAGACTGACATTGTTTCACACCAATTTGCTGAGGTAATGCCATAGTTTC
This sequence comes from Neoceratodus forsteri, assembly GCA_016271365.2. Classification (NCBI taxonomy): domain Eukaryota; kingdom Metazoa; phylum Chordata; order Ceratodontiformes; family Ceratodontidae; genus Neoceratodus; species Neoceratodus forsteri. The sequence continues at coordinate 1,549,886,888 of CM057453.1, read as the reverse complement.
ATTAGAAAACTGTACATGTTTTAGATATATGTGCTGCCTCCTGCCTGTCTTGTAACACTGACAATTTGTAAACCAACACATTATACATATTGCCATGCCAAATCTTTCTAGAACAAAACACTTAAACACATTTTAACTCTGTTAAAATGCAGTACAACTATACCATCTGTAAGTGAACACATCTCGTATAACATGATTACACCTTTTGGCACATAACTAAAATATGGCACTCTGCCATTTTGCAAAAAGTTTCTGGTTTTAACTAGAAGTATGATAAAGCCATTTATAGCTGTTAACACATTACATTTTCACCTAGCAGTGGCTTGGCACGTTGCTTGAAAACTACAACTCTTTCTGTACATTGCAATCTATATGGCGTCATAACTCTTCACCATCAACACTACCTGCTCCACCAAACAAAAGTTCTTCACTGACCCTATCTAGGCAGCACAAATGTTCCATTAAAATAAAGCCAATTAAAACAGTCAGCTATGGCGTAAAGAAGCTTCTTCTTTTCTTTTTTTTTTTTACTGTAACATGTTGTGCACTGAAAACAGTCAATCCTATCTATAACCTTGACAACAGAACATAATTACAAAACACAGATATAAGCTAGAAAATATGCACGAGAAAGGCGGAGCATTACCTTGTTTAGTATATGTATTACAGAAATAAAACAGACAGACATAAAACAACTTTGAATAAAAATAAAAAAATTCAGACTTACCCGGTGCCAAGGTATTTTCTTCTTCTTTTCCTATACACTAGTCTGAGTAAGAAAACTGACTGCAGGACCTTCATGATAATTTCAAACACTGCAGCTATTAACCCTTTCAAAGGTTTTAACCCTTTCAAAGGTTTTCTTTTGCCATTTAGTAACCTGCCAAACCAAGTCTTTGTCCAGAGCTCTGGTTTGCAGTTTAAAACAAAACAAACATACAGAAAAACTTGAAACTACACAGATAGGCAACATGGGAGTTTTCAAATCATCCGTCTGTATCACCTACTGTGTACATCCACAATAGTTTATTTTTCTTTTCTAGATGTTGCTTATCTAACTTTACTTAACCAGCCGCTGCTTTTCTCCTAAAGCAGCCTGAACTGTGAAAGCCATCATTGGCTCCAACAGTATATACTTGCAGCAAGCACAAATTACAAGTACAAAGGGCAGTGCAGTTGCTTGTTTGAGACTTTCCTTAATACATCTTTCCACATATTCTTTCACAGTTTCATCAAAGAAAAAGATAAAAAGAACTCATCCTGCACTACGCCAAAATGTTCTGCCAACTCAAACCAGGCAGCTATTTACCATTTACACTCACATGCACACAATAACAGCACAATAAGTACAGCAAGCCAAAGCTTTATTATAACAAAATATAATACAAAAGGTTATACATCACCGATTCAACAAAGCATCATCAAGCCCTCTTCCAATGGTTGGGAAGCCCCTTGTCAGCCTGGCTGGAGTCTCGTGAACCGGGAGTTGGTCCTACAGTGATCGTCCATCCTGCAGGTGAGGCTTCCAACCACAAAACTTAATACATCACTGATTCCAAAAGGTACATCAAGCCTGTTCCAATGGCTGGAAGCCCCTTGTCAGCCTGGCTAGGAGTCTCGTGAACCGGAGTTGGTCCTACAGTGATCGTCCATCCTACAGGTGAGGCTTCTAACCTGGCGACAGGATTTTCCAGTATTTATATCTTTTATTATCCTTCTAGAAACATCCAGCAACATCTGCAAGCACTTAGATTGTCACGTCTGCACACTGGTCAGGTGCCCAGAATCGTACAACCCCAGTACAAACATCTGCTATCTAGATATTTCTCACATATTTGCTAAGAGGCAACATCCAGACACTTGGCCGAGCCCCAGAACATTGCAAACCTAGCAAATACAATCCTACACATTCCTTTGATTAACATCCAACCTTTGATTACTGTATACAAAAACAAGTTACATTATATTCTTTGATTACTATACTATACAAAATGGGATAACAATAATCAATACAATATATACATATATACATATCAACAGATTTAACCTATGTTGTGTAAAATATACTCTTTCAATAATATTGAAATGAGTTTGTTGTAATCTTATGGATCATAAGCCAGTGACCTTAACATTTATAGCCTTGTTCCACGTGTAGTCTTATATATTATTATTTATTTTGTTTATCCATTTATTTTTTACTGATCCTTATATTCATTATTAAATGGCATCAGCCAGATGTACATATTGAAATAGTTTGCTTTACAGTTGGAGACATAAAATATCAACTATGTTTTGCAATTCCTAATCATCTATTTTAAGAATTTTGTTATTTATATAATCTCTCACCTGCAAAAGGCACAGAAGTGAGTATTAGGTATTTGAAAATGATTTCTAATATACTCAAAATCTACACAGACATTGTTCTTAATAAGTTATCCAATTTCCATTAGTCTCATCTTATACCAGTTCATAAATACTATATCAAGTAAAGAAGGTAAAAATAGGAAATACAAAACATAGGTGTAACATAATTGTCCTTTTGGAACAATTTTATTAAGCTTACAGACAGTGTACCAAATTGAAATTGTTGTGCAAGTAGTGCACAGCAATTTTTTATAAACCTCAGTATTCTGACCATTAAATAAGTCTAATCGTATGTCTTGTTATAAAGAATGTGTACATTCTATTGAATTTACAAGATTGTGTTTGTTAAGTTTAAACCAGGTATAGATCACAGCCAAATTAGCTGCAAAAATAATACAGTTTAAAGTTAGGAAGAGACAGCCCTCCTTCTAGGTTGCTATAGTACAATTTATTCATCTTTAACCTGGGCTTCAGCCCTTCCATAAGAATTTTTAACCGAACTCTCTATATGTTTAAAAAGGAGTCTGGCAATAAAATGAGAATATTTTGGAATACAAAAATCAGTTTTGGAAGAACTGCCATCATAATTGTATTAACTCTACCGATTAACGTGAATGGTAATGATCGCCAATATTTTAACTCCTATCTATTTTCTCTATAAATGGCAAAATATTAAGTTGGTAGAGGTTTGTGCCCTGTTGGTTTATATTAATTCCCAGATATTTAACCATTTCCACCCTTCAAATAGTGCAGCCTGAGGGGATACCAAGGATTTGTTACGGTGGAGATTTCCATTAATTCTGATTTGGTCCAGCTAATTCTAAAACCAAGAAATCGTACCAAATCCATCCACAAATGAGTTATAACTAGAAATGTCAGATTCATATCTGGTGTATATAGTGTTGTATCTTCAGCATATAATCCTATATGGTGCTCTATTTCTCCTATTTTTATGCCCTTATAACTATTATGTTGACATATAACCAAAGCTAGTGGTTATACTGCAATCACAAAAATTAAAGGTGTTGGGAGTACCCCAGTCTTGTACCCACTGTAAAGGAAAACATGGAGATGTAATATAATTTGTTCTAATTCTTGCCACCAGGCCAGAGTACAGTATTGATATCTACCTTATATAACAAAGACCAAAACCAAATCTACCCAGAACCTCTGTAATGTGTGACCATTCTATTTGATCAAAGGCCTTTCGGCATTGAACATTAATACTGATAGATCTTGATTTTACAGTGATCAATAATATTTAATGTACATCTTATATTTGCTTTCATTTGACTACTTTTAATGAACCCATTTTGGTCTGGGTGGATAATCGAGGCAATACTTCCTCTAGCTTGGTGGCAAGAACCTTCACCAAAATGTTGGTATCCAAATTAATAAGTGATGAAGGATGGTACAAGGTTGGTGACATAGGATCCTTATCTTTTAAGAAAGACCATAATGAGTGCTTCCCTGAAAGGCGGTGGCATTTGGCCAGTAACAAACATATGATGAAATAAAGTGTGTATATGGGGCACCATAATCAGTGCTCATTTCTTAAAAAGTCTATAGGAAGATCATCCAGTCAGATGATTTGCCAGCTATTGCTTGATTAATTTCCTCCATCAACTAAGGTTGCTGTAATTTATCTTTATCTTCTTGTAAAATTTTGGTATCCTGATATTAGAGAAAAATTGCTCCAGCTCCGCACCCCACCCTTCACTTTAGATGTGCATAAGTTCTGATAATAATTGCAAATATCTTATTAATTTCTTCAGGAGATTCCACACAATCTCCATTTATTATTTATTTTGTGAATAGTTCTTTTAATTTCTACAAGTGTAGTTGCCAAGCCATGATCTTCTCCTGTTTTTCACCCATTATGTAGTATCTAAAATTGGTGTATAAGATCTGTATTTCAACATTTTCAGAGGTAATTTAATTATATTGATTCCTTAAAGATATCAGTTCTTGCAGAATAACCAATCATTTGTTGTTACATGAATATTTTCCTTTAATTTAATTTGTTGATCTAGCTCCATTAAACCCACTTTTTCTTTTATTCTGCATTATAGTGTAAGATGTAGTGGCCTCCTGGACCATTGCCTTGAAAGTGGCCCATCATGCAGAGGTAGAAGTGGCATCAGGGTGGTTGTAGTTGAAATATGTTTTCATTTCTTTTTAAATATATTCTAAGTACTGTTTATCCTTAATTAGTATAGGATCTAGTTTAAATCCTGGATTCCTAATATTTTCAGTTATGCTTAGGTTTAAATTAACTGGAATGTGGTCAGATATATGGATACTAAAGTAGTCCACATTCACCACCTTAGACAGTAATGAGCTACATATCAGAAATATATCTAATCTAGTGTGAGTTCTGATATATGGGTGAAAAAATGAAATTTCTTTATCATCAGGATGGTGATATCTCCAGATATCCACAAAATTGTAATCTTTCATATACTGTATAACTTTTTGCTAAAGAGGTAATGGAGTCATGGAGTACTGTAGATTATTCCATTACTGGATTAAAGACAATATTCCAATCACCCACCATAATATATGGTGTTGGAAATGGAGCAATATTCAAAAGAAGATCATCAAAAATTGTTGGGAGTTTTCATTTGGTCTGTATACATTAATTATGGTCATTTTCTGATTCAACAATTGTATCTTTATCCATGATATATCTACCATCTTTGTCAATCACATAATTAGTAACCTTTTCATTCAGACTTTTATGAAACAATATTGAAACCCTCTGGCATTCCCCACAGATTAAGCAAAGTATTGCAGTGATAAATGAGTCTCCTGTAAAAGATATAGTTGATCTTGTATTTGTTAGCAATTAAAACCATTGTTCCCTTAGCCCAATCCTTTATGCACTTAACATTCAAAGATAGACATCTTAAATTGATCATCAATGGCATTTTATAATTTTCTAATTCTAAATACTGCACCATTGTCTGTAAATCCTGCCCAGAACAAAACAATGTAATTAGCATACTGTATGTGCCATATAAATTCAACATTTTGTATTTATATTGTTTGGTAAATATCCCCCTCCCCTCATCCATTTGCCAGCTGAGATGTTGTCTGACAAAACCTTTTTATTATCCACTCCTTTCACATATATTGTATCAGGGTAGCAAATTGACCTTACACTCACTTCTGTGGAGTGCAAAAATAAACATCCATTTCTAGTTTGCCAATATCTGCCTCTAGGAAGATCAGTATATACATTGACCATACTTCCCTGCCCTTTTATCACTTTAGGCTTCAAAATCAAAAATATATTGTGCTTTTGCTGCTGTTTGACATTTTCATAAATCTTCAAATCTCCATGTCACTAGGGAAGTAAAAATATAATACAACAGCCTATAAATTGAAACAAGCCATTATCCCCCCGTTCTTCCTCAACATTAGCTCTGAGAGGTTCAGCTGCTAACCCACTATGCCCCTTTTTCCCCACATCAAGTCTTCACCCAAAGTGAAGGAACCCACTTTTCAATAATATAAATAAACCATTATGTGGAGAGAGAGAGGAAGACAGAGATTGGCCTCTTCCCTATCATTTATGCTCCCCTCAAATCCCCTTACAGTTTTTCACTTTTTCTTTTTAAATTCTGCCTTGAAGTTATTTATGCAGCTTGAATATTATACAAACATTGCTTCAGGCTGGGTCACTATACATGCCATTTACCATTTAGAAAAAATTTCAAAGCAGGCTGGATGTAACAAGAAAAACTTGGCCCCGATGAACACAGATCTGTGGTGCTTTTAACTGTCCTGCTGAGGAAGAAGAGTTGCTGGCTTCTGCATGATGGGCCGGTCCAGAATGATTTTTGTTCTGGATATTGTCAGTCCAGTGCCTTCATTATAACTTTCTCAAAGTAAGGCAGAGGATCTCCTGTACCCTCCAACCCTTCCGGTATACCAAGCAGTGTCAAGTTATTTCATCTGGAGCGATCTTCCAAATTAATAATTTTGGCCTTAATCTCTTGAAATTGATTTTTTAACTTTGTAGATATATGCTTTTTACAGGCCCCATTTGAACCGGCTAATTCTATTTTCCACTTGATCGTACAAAATAGGATATGTCTGATATTTTTTATCCAGAACCACGATAGCAGTATTGATATCAGATAATGCTGTCAATATTGTAGCAAGGCCTGCCTGGATTTCATTTCTGTTTTTAATTAAATGTGCTAAGGTTTGGTAGTCAAAGTCACCTTCCACCCGTTTAACTGTAGATGGACCCAAGTTCTATATTCATTTCCCAATTATTTAAAGGCCCTTCCCCACTGTTTTGCATGGGATAAATTAACCCACCACTTTTGCCACAGATGAAATGCTGCATAGTATATTTTGCCAGAGTCATTATGAGATGTAGGGGTGTACTCACATTTCATGTTGCCATAATATTGATGCTGGATGCTAGATTTTGCTGCAGCAACTCTTCCCCATTCCTTTACCATCACATAATCTGCTGTAAGGTCTCATCTTCTCCCACCAATGCCTCTGACCCATGAGTTTGGTATCTGCTGCAACCCGGACTCCACTGATGAAACTGTCGAGTCTCAGGTCGTTAGCCCTCATCTCTCCTGTCTCCGCCTCATCTGCTGTTAAAAATTGGCATCTTCTGCATTGGGTCCGTTACCTCTGATAACTGCAGCCTGTAGTCCCAGGTCAACTGCAGCAGTAATATTCTCTCCTTCCCTCATGCTACAGAAGAAGCGTCCTGAATGGGGGATAGCAGTGGCTCCATGGTGTGTTTGAGATAAAGAAAGCATTTAAAGTCTGCTGTTTTAGGGTTTGAGCTCTGTTGCAGTTTTTAATTGGGGATTGCTCTATATTAGTTTCTGGTCACTCCATGGCATATGAAGTAAATTTCTTCTTTTTTTTTTCTTGTGGGCCTTAGAGATTTTTCTGAGGTAAGGATCAACTACGCGATTTGTCTATACATATTCATGCTGTCACAAATTTGTAAAGCAAATCACTAATGAGCCATTCCAATACTTCTCCTCTAGTTTCAAAGAGTTCGGCCAGCATTTACCTCTGATGCAGGTGATTTACTCGAAATCTTGCTTAATAGGAGCTGGTGACTTTCAAGCTGAAAAACTCATGAAGCCATCTTGGTCTGCATGCTCCACCCTCAACCTGTTCTACCCTTTTCTACCAATGTATCTGGTCTTTTATGTACTCTTCATGTTTTTAGTTTATTACATGTATTGTCACTCTTTCTTCTATCCTTATGCCTTTTGCTCTGATTTGATTTTATCACCAAATTGAGGATGGGATTGTGGTGGGTAAGAAGTTATGTCTCTTGCTGATTCTGGGCAGGAAGAAGTCCAAAAGGATTATATGCCCTACTGGTATCTTCTTTTTCCTGTCCATTACTTTGAGACTGATAACTTGGGAGTGACCAACTAAGCTTCCCAGTTTGAAGGTCTCCTCCTTCCCTGTGGCTAAGAGGTATCTTTTCCTACCTGGCCATGGTTCCTTTTACCTTCAAATTGCTCCTTTAAATCTGTATCCCTTTGTATTTCCCTGGCAACCTGCGCAATAATATTTGTTATTTCAGCCTTTTCCTTAATCTGTACTTCTTCTGGGTCTGATTCATCTTCACCATGAGACACCACCAGTGTCTTTCATTTAATTCTTCATACTTATTAAGTAAAGTGAAGCCTTTTAAGGTTCTCATGAATACTCTGTAATTCATAATAATTCTTGTCTAAGTCGTAATCAAGGCCCTACTTTTCTGTGGTACAGTGGGACCAAGTTCTGCCCTTAAGACTACCATTTGCCACAGAACTTCTGCGGCGGTGGTTTGTAATTTCTGCTGAAGTTCTGTGGTACTAACAAACTACCACATCACAGTGTCAGCTTGTCATCCTGACTTCACTTTCATGGCAGTGGTTATAGCGGTCAGGATGGTGGAAAGCACAGTAACACTAGTTCAAAAATAACAGACTTACAGAAATTATTTTACGCCTAAAAAGGCAAAACTAATGTCTCTTCCTTAAGATCCTAGCCTATTGCATAAATGAAACATGCAGAGGGACCTTATGTGATAAATAAGATACTTCTATATGCATGCAATCTATCCCACTAATGAGGTCTCCACTGTGTATCACTTATATATTTGTATGTGCTTTCTACCACTCATGAGGTTTCCACTGTATATCACTTATATATTTATATGCAATCTGTAACATATTTACAAGTGTGTGTGTATAGTGAGAGAGAGAGAGAGACAGTATATGTATATGTGTGTGTGTGTGTGTGTGTGTGTGTGTGTGTGTGTGAGCTAGAGAGAGAGAGAGAATACTGTATATGTGTGTGTGTATATATATATTTTTAATTTCCATGAAATTGCATCCTAATTCATACAGATCCCATTGGAAATGGAATAACGGAATAGATGAGTTATTGCAAAACTCATTTTCATACTAACCTGCTTCTCCTGACATACTATGTAACACCATCAGATCATGACATGCATGTGAACCGATTGTGAGATAGAGCTCTCCAAACCATCACAATGTGTCCACCGTGTGACAGAAGACTGCACCATACCTTCCCAGGCTCAGAGCAGTGATGTGTTCCACCAATCCTTGTGCTGCCCAGCCAGATCCCTGAGCTAATCTCTGAACCTGAGTTGCCAGCATGGAAACACAGCATGCTGCCCTCTGGCCCAACAGCTGGCCCTGAACACATTTTTCCCTAACTTTTGGGTGACTCTATCAACCAGTAACAATATGTAATCAATAACCCTGGCAAAAATGTGTACAGCGCAATTATTTATTTAACAGGTCTGTTCTTTCAGCAGGTCTAACATTATTATATTCCACTTTTCTGGGCATAATTAATTTATTTTCTTAAAATGACAGTTAAATTAATTTTACCAGTTATTAATTTCAGATGGCATCTCTATACCTTAAAGCCACAAATAAGTTTGTACAAAGTGAGGTATGGACTTAACAGGTCTGTGCTATTGACAAGGTTTTGTTTAAGTTGACCCTAGTGCAATAAAGAAGACTGAAAATTGTATTAGGCTGTAGTGCATGTTGAGCAAATATCCCCATGCCTGATGTGCTGTGCCACTGCCTCTGGCAGTGGGAGCTGTTGAATAAGTGACTGTTCATTTCTGTTGCAGAATGCAGCCATTTCATTAGCTAATGTATGATGTTATAGCAATGATAACATCACATTCTGAGCATAGAGGGTTTGGGATATAAAAATAGGGAAGGGAACCAGATTCTATGGATAAACAGAAATATTAATAAAAATCACCAAGAAGAGTGAATTCTGCAGTACTGCAGAAGTTCTGCAATAGATTACAAGTTCTGTGCAAAATTCTTGCAGCCGCAGAATTCTAGGGCCTTGGTCATAGTACAACTTCCTCCATTGCTTAGCCTTGCACAATTCTTCTTGGAAAGCCCTATACTCCTATACTCCTTGTTATTCTCTTTCAGTTGATTGCTTAGTAACTGAACTGCCCTGCTAGCATAATAAATTTTTTGCACTGGTCAGTTTCATCCTCATTGCCATTGTGATTTAGAGATGTCCCTGGCTCTGTCTTAACACCGTTTACACTTAAATTTATTTCTGACATGGCTTTGCAATAATAATCACTAAACTTCAACAACAATAATAATCCTTGTGAACAACAATTAAATAGCAACAACTTTTGCACAACACAACAGTTTAAATAACCAAATTTTTTATGATGCTCCAAGGTATTTTCTTGCAGCTTTACTGAGTGAGATAATTACTTCTTTCTGTCTTTTCTCACTTTCTCAAGGGGTATATTTAGCTTTCTATACCACTGACTACCATTTTAATAAATCATGGGAGGATGGTGTGGTACCTGAGGACTGTAGAAGGGTGGATGTATTCCGCTTCACAAAAGTGGGAACAAGACAGAGGCAGAAACTACAGACCTGTCAGTTTGACCTCAGTGGTAGGGAAAATGATGGAATCACTTCTGAAGGAAAGAATTGTTGAGTACCTAGAGGCCAGTGGGGCATAGGACCCAAGGCAGCATGGATTCACAGGAGAAGTCATGTCAAAAAAATCTAATTGATTTCTTTGACTGGGTGACAAAGTAGTAGACCAGGGAGGGGCTGTTGACATGGCCTACCTAGACTTTAGCAAGGCATTTGACACAGTCCACACAAAGATTAATAAACAAATTAGCCAGCCTGGGCGTGGGTCCCAGGGTGGTAGCCTGGATAAAACACTAGCTGGACAACAGGACACAGTGGGTAATAGTAAATGGAGTCCACAGTGAAGAAAGGAGGGTTACTAGTGGGGTACCAAGGGGTTCAGTACTGGGGCCAGTCCTTTTAAATGTCTTTATAAGTGAAATTGCAGAGGATTGGAGGGAAGGTATGTCTCGTTGCAGATGACACAAGATCTGCAACAGGGTTAATCGCAAGGTGGGGTGAGAAGGATGAAAAGGACTTGGCAAGGTTGGAGGAATGGTCAAATGTATGGCAGCTTAGATTTAACACAAAGAGTGCAAAATAATGCACCTGGGAAACAAAAACCCAGGGCAAGAGTATACAATGGGGGGTGAGATACTGACCACAACAAAAATGGAAAGGGACCTCAGGGTAGTTATATCAGATAACCTAAAGGTGGGACAGCAATGTGAGAAGGCAGTAAGGAGGGCTGGGGTATACTGGGATGCATAAGGAGGCATCACTACTAGAAAACAGAAAGTTGTTGGCCCTCTGTACAGACAGTTGGTCAGACCACATCTGGAGTACTGTGTACAGTTCTGGAGACCCCATCTCTGCAAAGACATAGACAGGGTGGAGGCTGTCCAGAGGAGGGCAACAAAATGGTGCAGTGTCTGCACCAGAAGACATGAAGAAAGGCTAAAGGAGCTTAAGATGTATAACCTCAAGGAAAGGAGGGGAAGGAGAACATGATAGAAACTTTCAAATACCTCAAGGGAATCAACAAAGTCCAAGAGGTAGCATCTTTTAAAAAGAGATATGCAAGAATAAGGGGCACAATTTGAAGATAGAGGGGTGACGGCTCAGAGGTAATATGAGGAAGTATTTTTTCACAGAGATGGTTGTAGATGCATGGAACAGCCTTCCTGAGGAGGTTATAGAGTCAAAAGAGTGGGGAATTCAAGAATGCATGGGACAGACATAAGGCAATTCTAGTGGAGGTAGGAGGAAGTAGGCTGTTGGTTAACTAGGATCTGCAGCTTATCTGTTAGGTAGGAAAATGGGCAGACTAGGTGGGCTAGAGCGGTCCTTATCTGCCATCAAATTCTATGTTTATATGTTTCTTTAAAAGCAAAACAGAAAAAAAAATATTATGCCATTCAGTAACTTTGCAAATAATAATAGTGATAATATCTATTTCTCATTCACACTAGGATATGGACTGTTATTCAGTAAACAGTTATCCTGGACAAACCCCCAAAATGTTGTAACAATAGGTTCAGAATACTAGTTTCTTATTATGGGCACTTAGCAAGGCCTTTAGGTCCGTGTCACAACATTTGCATAATTATATAAATAATTATAAGATTGGCTCAGTTCTTATTGTATACCCATTACATGCAGTTCTAGATAACTGGAAACATGTTTCTGTCACACCCAGGTGTAACATGTACAAAAGATAGATTTTATTTGCCCTGTACAATTTTTAAAATTGCTAATATTTGCATAGATAATAAATCATTGTAAACATAGTAAAAAGCAATGTAAACATAAAACAACCAAGGTTTCAGAAAATCAAAGAAAACAAAACAAAATGCCAAAAATAAGCAAAATAACAAAGAAATAAGCAACATTCAACACAATGAATAGTATTAGTTGTATACCATGACGTTCAGTTTGCTTTTGTTGTATAGCATAACTTTCTTGCATAATAACTTGCAAACTGTTTACATTAGTGTCTTGGATTACATTTCTGTATACAACTTATTTCAATACTTTATAGTACTCAAAAATGTTCATATCTTCTTAGAATGAGCATAATCATAAACATATACCCAAGATTCTGTATTTAAAAGTTAAGTTTACCATGCCACCTCCCAGCTCAGCCAAATCAGAATATTATAAAATTAATTAAAATAATAATCAGACAACTGGTTTATCATAGAGGCTTGGTCTTCTTGCTTTTAACTTTAAAATCTTGGTGAGTTCTTCTTCTACTGTACAATAAAAGGTTCTGTAGTGATTGGACCTTATTGTAGCTTCTGTTCTTTCCTGCTTCGCACTTGTACCCTGGATCCTAGACACCCTGGTATCAATACAGCAGTGCAAGCTTGCTTCTTCTGGTTTAGACATCAATGGGCATCTCAAGTCCTTTGTTCTGGTTTTGGTGGGAACTTCAAACAGTAAGACAACAACAAATGTCCACAACACCAGCAGCAGATCCTTCTAGTACCTCAGTTGGAAGCAGACTGGCTCACCCTTTTGGGACCTATCTTTTATACCTCCAGTCCAGAGTGACATTGTTGCTATGCTAGGTCATCATTGCACCAGTTCTGATTGGTCCTTGAACAGGACGGTAATGATCTGTTTTTTCTTTCAGGGTCTCCACCTCTTGCTTAGAAAGTACAGTCTCAAGCCCAGAGTTTGTTTTCTTCTAACTTTTGGATGCAACAACATACAGCCTTCTAACTTTGGGATGTAACAACATACAGTCTTCATGCACATGTTTTTGAATTCTGCACAACATCTGAAGTCTTTTAATATGTCTTTCATGTTTATAAGATAAGTATTTCCTGAGATAAGTTAATAGAAATTATAACTCTAATTCTCAGCAACATCTTTAGAATATGAAATAATACTTTTTTTTTCATTCCTCCAGCTTTAGAACAAGGTAACTTTCTTCCAGAAAACACTTTAAGAAAGTTCTTAAAAATGGAATTCCATTACAGGCAAATGGTTCTTTGTTCTCTCAAGAAAGCACATTAATCAAGCTGTCAACTTTTTATACTTCTCTCAGACAGTGTGATGCTTTGCTGCCACAATGTACTCATTCAAAAGTCATATTCTGGATCTGTCATGCCATCAGATTCAAGATCAAACACCCTTATTTAACTCTTATAGTTTTGCAAAATAATTTTTTGTAAACAACAAGGCTTGTAAAGTTGCTGCAGTCATAACACATAGTCACTTAACAGATCAACATGCCTTCTTTCAGCTGATGTAATTTGATGCAGGTAGCATTTTGTGATTTCTGTTTAGTAACAAATGAAGTTCTATACATTTTAAACCAAATGGAGATTCACTTCATTTTTTTTATTGAATAACTGTTGTACCAAGCTGTAACATACTCATAGATTTCAATAAAAGTGACATATTCACATGTGGTTACCATAGAAGCCTCTTTAGTACTTGTTTTGATAAGTCTGTTGCAAGCAGATCTCAAAAGGTAATATCACAGCTGACAAAGGCCAGGTTTTAGGGTAGTCCTTCATTTAAATGGAAAGTTTTAAGACTAGGCCATTTATTTTCAAAGCTTCACTTAGGCAGGCATCTTCCCTTTTTAAAGTTCCTGTAAGCCATTTTTTTTTTCTTGCTTGTAGAGCTCATGTAGACAAACATGATGACCATAGGCCTTATTATGACCTCCCAATTACCCTAAATAATAATTAAGCATTTATCAAGAATATGAAATAGTAATAATGCAAAATAACAAAATTAATAATAAAATATTGTATAACTAAGTGTTGTTCCTACAAGTCAGTAGTTCCTGAGTCTACCAATGGCACACCCCAGCCCTGTCACTGATCTTCTCTGGGACTTACAGATTATTCACCACTTGCACAGAACCCATCAGATGGGTGGCCAGCTGTGTTAGCCACATGGGGGTAGCTAGGAGTAGCCCAGCATCATTTTCTCTAGTTTTCTCCCTGTACTGGAGCATCAGGATGTGTGCAGCTTCATGTCTTGCTCCAGCCCTACCCCTGCTTGCATGCACTCTTGCTGCACTGCTGCCTGGCCTCTGTGAGGTGACAGTCCCAGAAGTGGGAGTTGGTGTTTCTTCTTCTGCCACTGGGCCTTTGATCCTATTTTACCCTGCCAGCCCACCAAGTGACCCTCATTTGTTCCTGAACCTGTATTGCTGACATGGTGGGGGTTGCAATGGCTCCTCCATTGGACCAGTTGGCTTCAATTTGGTTTTGTATGTATAGTTCTAGCCGACCTCCTATTTTACCTGGTCTGTCCTTTCTAAATAGTCTGTAGTTGACAAATAGGGAACATACTACACAAATTCTGAGCTGTTGTTGTTGAGGTACAAGCAAATAAAGTTTCATGTAGTTAATCACCACACGACAGTGACACTGCTGTCATGAGCACTGATTTAGGGGCTCTATTCATGACCATGCTTTCTTTCTTTCATCCATCCAGATATTGGCTGATCAAAGTGATAATAAAAGTGCTGCACTGGTCACTGTCTTTTTAACAATGTGTTGTATGGTGGGAGAATGGTGGGTATAGGTGTTGGGGATATAGGGATATGGGAATGGGGTCATACTGATGTGTCATGCTCAGAGGGTAGAGGATGGGATGGGTGCCAAGAGTGGGGAAGGGAAATTGTTGTTGCATTATTTCACTATTTATGACACTAGGGTTGGGCACCCAGTATCAGAACTAGGGTATGGAGCAGCTAGTAGGGTTTGGCTCCTGGTGTCAAAATATTAAAAGAAAGAAACAGGACAATGGTGGGTGTCACTACTGGACAGCTACAGGCCAAATCATTTTGAGTAAGGGTGAAGGGAAACACTGGACACCAGGGACTAATTGGTTAAGGGCACACTGGGGAGCAGTTTCCACTGGGCACAAAGGATACTTGGTATATGGTATAATGTAGGAGGGTGGCACTAGATGCCAGAAATGCTTGGCATGGGATAAATGCACTGGAAGACACAGATGCTTGTTATGGGGTCAGATATGGGACTGGGTGCCACTGGATGCCAGGATACTTGGCATTGGGTGGGATGAGGTAGGGACCAGGGGTGCCACTGTCCTCTACAGACTACTTGCTAATAAATCTAATGAAAAGGCCAGACAAAGGCAATAAAAACTACTGCACATCTGTTTTAAACTTGTTTTATAAAACAAAGGAAATCTAGTGTAAAAAGTTAACAGATGAGTTGGAGTTTAATGTTAATGCCACAAAACTAAAGAAATGTGATCCTAGGGTGACAAAAGCATCAAGAGTCTTGATGAATCAGGTGTGGTGTCTCTTGGGGTCTGAACAATCATGTGATGCAGCATTCCCATGCTCCAACTTCAGAACTCTCTCTCCAAGCATTGGTGTGCTACTATGTTTCTGTTCCTGGAAAGACAGTGCCAAAGTTAGGGCAATGTCAGCGCTGCATCACATGATTGCTCAAACCTCATGAAGCACCATGGTCTAGATTAACCAAGGCTCAGGGGACATTTGTACCCTGCCATCACATTAACTTGATCTTGTGGCATTAAGCTTAACTCCCTAACTAATGAGTTCACATAGTCTGACTCCTAACTGATGCTTTCATATATTTCTTTTTATGAAGAATATTCATATAGACACTTATGGGCCTATAGTTGATATATGAGTTAGGACTATGTTCTCTGGCAGCAGCTAACTACAAACTGTAGCAACTGCAGATTTGTGCTGCTCTGGGCTGATTGAAGCCACAACATAAAAGTTCATTTTAAGTCAATTCTTCTTCTTTATTAATATAGACCCAATGTTTTGCCAAATGGCACTGGCTTCTTTGGAATTTCTGAAATATTTCCAAATACAGAAATAAACCACAGTAAGAACAGTGAGAATCAGGAGACCAGGAAGTGTGTGTGTGTGTGTGGGGGGGGCTGTGTAGACGAAGACCATGAAAAAAAATGTGGATTGGACAATGATGTTTATAACTGGATATGATAGAATAATGCAGTCCACTGGTGGAGGAACAGTAATAAGTGCTGAACAGTATGCTGCCATGTGGAACAACAAGAAATGTCAATGATGTTGGAGTCTGAGATATACACAGAATTTAGCAGCAGACAAAAACAGCAGAAAATTTTGCATAGGGAATGTTTTGAAATTAATCAAAGTAAAGAAATTACTTGTCACAACATCAAGACATGAATGAAAATAAAGTAACAGAATAAGTCATAATCAAAATGTTTATACTGCAGAGGACCGATGACTGAAACATCAGGTTGTATTTTAATCAACATCTGCAAGAAGCAACCCTCACAGTCCTCCAGACTGGAGCTGTAACCAGATGGAAACTCTCTCTCCAGTACTGCTACTTCCACCACATTTATGCTCCTACTACAGAGTGTGTTGATAGTACCTTCCTCTTACTCTTCACTGCTGTCATGTGGCTTGAACACAGACATTACTGACTTTGTTAGAATGTGTCCTTGATTCATTTTAATAAATGTTAGCAAGCTAACATTTTTGTGACAGCTTGTGCCTGATCCACACTTTGTCACTGGCTGAACTAAATACTAGTTCAACACACACTCAATGCTGGACAACTCAAGTACTTCATGGTAACTGATATCAGTGCTGGCCAATCAGAGACCTTTGTGCTACAGTACATCAGGGGCCCATCTTTAATGCTTAGGTGCCTTGTGTCCACAAGATCGCATCAGACATGCATGACACTGCTTGCATTCCTGCTGATTCATAATCAGACTCTTGATTGTCTTGCATGTCTGCCACACCACCTGACTTAAGACATCCCAAATGGGATTATTATTTGTTTCATACATGGTACAGGTTGTGGAAGAAACTTTAAAATTTGAGGCCTGTGTGATGGTAGCAACACGGGTCTATTAACTGTGTCATGTTTTGCCTTCTTCTGTATCTGTGTGTTTATTTGCATCTGTGCACCACATACCCTCATATTAAAGGTCTGTCAGCGTCTTAACCTGCTGACACCCACCATAAATGATTGAAGCCACACACATTTATATCATGGATCAAGCATTGTGGTGTTGCCAAACTCTTCAGAGTGCAGAAATCCATCAATATGTCTGTTGGACTGAAACATATTCAGCATGTGATCCACCAAGTCAACATACCAGTGTCAATACCAGCTTCCAGCTGTTGCTGGACATTCAACAGTGTTTGCCTCAGCACACACAGAAGCTGAATTTCCTGATTCATACAAGCACTGTCAGTGCTCATGGCCTGAGTGGCATGTTTGAATGGCCTGAGAATCATAAAAGTCCATCTATCTGCCGCCATTGTCCCATTGTGAGACTCAAGGATGCACCAGTACTGTGCCAGCTACTATGTACCAGCATATATTTGGAAATTAAACTGCTCGTATAAGTGATCCAGCATGTACATGATGGAGTTCCATCTTGTCACCACATCCATTTTCATGCAGTGCTGAGGCATATTGTTGTGAATCTGCAGTTCACACGGTAGGTCACATGCCTTTCTGGACGTGCAAAGTGCACACAGATGTGGCGTGCAACAGACAAAATCTCCTGACATCCGGATGAATGAGAAACTGCTGGATGACAAGATTCAGACAGTGAGTCTGGCATGGCACCCTGAAAAAAACCACCATCACTAATGCACTTGATGACATTAGATCCGGTATCACTAGCAATAAAACCTGTTTTCAATGAGTGTGGGAGGAGCCACTCATCAGTTTCTAAAGAAGTGCTTCCAGAATCTTTTCACCATCATGTGACCCTGCTATGCTTTTCATCATCAGTGTGGCATGCTGTTGAAGACCGAAATGTTGCTAACACCACAGTTTGCCTTGCTACAACTTTTGCCACTGCCCAACTCAAACAGTACCCCAGGTATCTGTGCCCAGTGAGCTGTAATGCACAAATATGAACTGCCAGCTGTTTTGCCACTGGTACACATATCCATACTCAGATGCATATAAGGAGTTGCTGAATTAATAATGGCATGATTTAACATATCTGATACTCTACCATACAGTTTCAAAATAGCACATTTTGCGAGTATGTTCAAGATGGTATCAGCCATTTAAAACATGCATGGGTCATGATCCACGGAAACCAGCATTCTAAGCAAAGGGTATGGCAGAGATCAATTGCCAACATGTTAGCCACTGCTGCATTGAGCTCTCTTGCAGTCACATGATTTGGTGGAGTGTGGACTAGACCTTTCTTTGGGCAGTTGGAGTAAACAATTGGCATTGCTGGGGTGCTGTGGATTGCTGCTTCAGTACTAACTTTAGCTGTGTTATGCAATACAGTGACTATGCTTCTATAACTCAAGGTGTGGTACTAGTAGCCTACTGCTATGCCCCATACTACTAGACAGAATGGGATCCTGCTCCTCGCTACATAGTCCACAGTGTTTGACATTGTGGACCCTCAACCACTTCCTCAACTGGACTGATGCTGTGAATTCTGCCACTAGCTTTCTTTTCATGCTGACACCAGCCCACAGGGTGTCTGTTCTTGAGCTGGGTAAGTTAACCACCAGTGCCTAGATGGCTTCCCTTGTTACCCTGCTTACACACACTTGACAGAGCTGACAGATCACAACTGAGTCATCAGCATGGCGAAGAACATAGAAATCCACACAGGAGATTTAATTGCCCTTCTTTTCCATGGTGCCAGGAGGACTGTGATAGCGGAGGGAAAACGTGGAGACATTGGTTTTCTGAGATGATTTTAGCACATTGAAAATATTAGGTGTGCTTTCTTTACTAGCTGTGATGGTAGTGGATGCAACATTCTCCTCAACAACATCTGAATCATATAGAAACATAGAAATAGTCAGCAGATAAGGACTGCTTAGCCCATCCAGTCTGCCTGTAGGCCCTATACATTGTATGTGGCCACTGACCTTACATGATCAATGGCTTTTCATCACTCCTTCTCTCTCAAGTTTCCCCTGTTCCTGTCCTAGGCATGCTTAAACCCCTTCACCATGCATGCCCTCACTACCTCCTGTGACAGACTATTCCAAGTGTTGACTATCCTTTCTGTGCAGAAAAACTTCCTCACATTACCTCTTAATCTACCCCTTCCAATTTCATATTGTGCCCCTTGTTCTAGTATTTTTCTACATTGGAAAAGGTCCCCACCTGCACCAAGCCCTTGAGGCACTGTAAAGTTTTAGTCATGTCCTCCTCACTGCCTCATCTCCTCCAATGAGTACATATTGAGGTCCCTTAGTCTCTCCTCATATGTTTTGTGGTGCAAGCCCTGCACTATCTTTGCTGCCCTTCCTCTGGATTGTCTCCACCTTATCCATGTCCTTGCACAGATGTGGCCTCCACAACTGCATGCAGTACTCAGGTGAGGCCTTACCAATGTTTTATAAAATGGCATCACCACCTCCTGCCTCCTGCTTGTGATTCCCCTGCCTATGCCCCCTAGCATGACACTGGCCCTCCCTGCCACCTTTATTCACTGCTTTGATACCTTTAGGTCATCAGAGATGATAACCCCATGGTGCCTTTCCTCTTTGATGACTGTCAGCTCCTCCACCCCATCCTGTAGCTCTCCCAGGGTTCCTCTACCCAGGTGTATTATTTTGCACTTCTTTGCATTGAACCTCAGTTGCCACATCTCTGACCATCTTTCTAGCTTCTCTAGGTCCTTTTCATTTTCTGTACCCTTTTTGAGTATCCACCCTGTTGCAGATCTTGGTGTCGTCTGCCAACAGGCAGACCTTCGTTTAGCCCTCTGCAATGTCACTAATGAAGGCATTGAACAGGACTGGTCCTAGTACTGATCCCTGTGGTACCCCACTGTCACCCCTCTCCCAGATTGTGCCCCATTTACCACCACCCTCTGTCTCCTGTCTGTTAACCAGTTCCTAACCCAGTTCTCCACTTTGTCTCCCATGCCTAGATACCCATCTTGTTAATCAGCCTTTTATGTGGGAAGGTGTTGAAGGCTTTGCTGAAATCTAGGTAGGCAACGTCTACTGCCCCTCTGATTTATTTCCTTAGTCATCTAATCAAAAAAATCTATTAGATTCATTTGACATCATCTTCCTGCTGTGAATCTGTGTTGCCTCTGATCCTGAGCACGCTGGATTCCATATGTGCCACTATCCTTTTTTTTCAGCAGTGTCTCCATGATCTTTCCCACCACTGAGGTGAGGCTGACTGGCCTGTAGTTCCCTGCCTCCTCCCTACTGCCACTTTTGTGCAGTGGGACTACATGTACCATCCTCCAGTCCTCTGGAACAACACCTGTGTTGAGTTTCTCTGTGAACAGGGCCACCAGAGGCACTGCTAGTTCCTTCGCAGCTCCTTTAATATCCTCGGGTGGATGCCATCTGGCCCCATGGTGTTATCCACCTTCAGCTTTGCAAGTTCTTCCTGAAGTCTCTCCACTGTGAATGGACTGGCATCCATTTCTATCCCCCATTGCCTCTGCAAACCAACTGTGGACCTTGAGCCCTCCCCTCCTTAGTGAATACTGAGCAGAAGTATTTGTTTAATATTTCTGCCTTGTCTAGATCTCCTCCTTACACTTCCCTTCTCCCTTCTCCCCTTTGAGCCTCACAATCCCCCACCTGGTTTTCTTCTTTCACTGATGTACCTATAAAATGTCTTATCCCTTTGTTTACAGACTGTGCTAAGCCCTCTTCTGTTTGCACATTTTCCCTCCTAACAGTCTTCCCTGCTTCCTTAGACACTCAGGTACACCTCCTGTCTTCCTCCTTTGGATCCCCTTATATTTCTTGAAACTCAGACTTTTAGCCTGACTCTGTCCCCACCTCTTTGGAGAGCGATAGTAGTTTCCTTCCTTTTTTCCCTTTGGCCACTATCCTAATGCATTGGTTTATTATATCCACTATGGCTCCTTTCAGTTTCTTCCATTGTTCTTCCACCCCTCTATTACCTCTCCCTTCCCCAGGACTGCTTGTATACATCTACCCATTTCAGTGAAATCCACCCTCCTGAAATCTAATACTCTTGCCCTTGTGGCTTAAATGAGTCCATGTCTCCATGTTGAACCACACCATGTGGTGATCACTGGACCCCAGCTGCCCTTTCACCTGTATTTCTTTTATTTTGTTCCCACTGGTCCATACCAGGTCCAGAATTGATTTGTCTCTTGTTGACTCATGCCACCAGCTGCCTGGAGTCCAACCCCCACAGGGATTCCAGGATGGCTGTGCTTCTGGCTGAAGCAGGCACCTGGGTGGCCCAATCCATGTCTAGCATATTTATAACCCCAGTAACATGATTTCTTCTTTAGCTGCCATGTCATGTATGTTCTCCACTAGTTCTCTGTCTACTTCCTCCCTCTGTGCTGGAGGGTCTGTAGATCACCCCTGTGCGTGCTGCTGCGCCATTCCTTGGCTCCAGGTGAACCCACATTCCCTCAGCCTCCCTTGTCTTCCCTGAACTTCTGTAGCCTTTATACCATCTCTGATGTACAGGGCCGGTCCTCCACCCTTACAACCCTTCCTGTCCCTCCTGAACAGTGTATAGCCTGGTACATTGACTTCCCAGCCATGATTAGCAGACTACCACATCTCTGTTATGCTGCTATGTCAAGGTCTGCATCTGCCAACAAGGCCTCAGGTCTGGAACTTTATTTTCTAGGCTATGGGGTATTCGTTAGCATGACCTTCCATATTTTACAGTCCGCTCTCCCTCTACTCTTGTTCTCCCTCTCCAGCATCTTCCCCTGCTCCGGTTTCCTTTCCTATGTGCTCTTGCCCCCATAACACTCATTATACATTTTTCACCTGCATGCCCCTCCTGCCTGCTTTAGCTGTTCCTGTAGTCAACTTATGTTCCTGCATGTTTCCAAGGGGTTCCTAAGCCTCTTGATCTTCCTGGCTCTCATCCCTTGGCCAGTTTAAATGCTCACAGCTGAAGCATTTAAACTTCTCTCACCAAGGACCATGGTCCCTTTCTTGGACAGATGCAGGCTGTCCTCTTTATATAAGCTCACATTTGCCCAGGTCAGGCCCCAGTCCCTTTGAAGCCAAAACCCTCCCTTCCACACTAATCCTTCAAGCAGGAGTTGAGGTATGGATGTGGAGTGCACTAACTTCCCTGTGCCCTGGACAGGTAGCACCTCTGAGAATGAGATGGGTGTGCAATCTGTTTCAGGTTCCAACCCCTTCCTGAAATCCTCCTGGACTCTGGCTAACTCCACCCTTCTCCTGGCCATGTCATTGGTCCCCAGGTGGACAATGACATCTAGCCTCCCTCCTAGCTATTGCCATAGCAATCCATATGTCTCCACTGCCCATCCTTCCATGCAGCACTTCTGGGAGGCACTTGACCTCCTCTCTCCCCTGCCTAGGTGTCCCTAACTCCACTCCCCAGACAATAGAGCACCCACTAGCAGAAGGTTCCCTGTCCTCTGGGGTCCCCTACATCCCATTCCTGGGGCTTCACCCTGGAGGACCCTTCCAACCTCCATGGTCCCAGCCTCAGGTTGCTGAGTGGGGCTTTCTGTTCCTCCAAAACAGTGTAGGAGTTACTAAGTGGAACCATTTGGTGGATGTGCTTTCAACCCCCTCCCTGAGCCCACCATGGTCCAATCCTCCTCTTTCCTGGCATCCTTTGAGATACAGGTTATGGACCCAGATGTTCTCTGGGGGTGGATGCTACCTTCAGCTTGGCCAACTTTGCTCAGAGACAAGCAACCTCCTCCCTTAGCCCAGACAGGTGCCTGCTGATGGGGCAGCATCACAGCTTATAGAATGTCTCCCTGAAGACAGCTGCTCTACAAACACTGCACTGCACCACTCACATCATGTCTGTTTCTCTCCTCAATCAACTGCCCTCTTAAGATGGCTTTTTGGTATCTCTCAAATATTTGTTTATTTCTTTTGCTTATTGTTATGCTTTCTCTCTTTGCTACTTCCTGTATGGATGCAGGATGTTGCAAGGCCCTATAAAACCACCCTATAAATGGTTGTGGAGTGGCAGGTGGGACCACACCACAAGCTGAGTGCAAAAACAATTAGCCAAGGGAGTCCTCTAGCAGTGGCTCCTCTCTCCACTCACTGTGGTCCAGACACAGCCAGTTACAAACACATAGTCACAAACCTATCAGCTAGAATCCCTCAATCCTGCCCAAACTAAATGGAAAAGCACACAGAAATGGCAGTTAAGAAAATATCTCAAATTCAATTACAAACACACAGTCACAAACTCACCAGCTGGGATCCTCAATCCTGCCCCAGCTAAATGAAGGATCAAACTGAAATGGCAGTTAAGAGCTCACATTCAAACTACACTAATTCCTGTAATATGATGCCTGCACTTAAAGTTCAGATACAGCCAATTACAAACACACAGTCACAAACTTATCAGCTAGAATCCCTCAGTCCTGCCCAAAATAAAGAGAAAAGCACACAGAAATGGCAGTTAAGAAAATACCTCACATTCAATCACAAACACACCAGCTAGGATCCCTCAATCCTGCCCCATCATATGGCTAATGTTTTTTACTGTCAGGCTCCCAAAGTGGATCCTGTACATCATCATCATAATCATCAACAATGCTCTCATTCTCTTCAACATAATATGTCCTCCCAACCTTCTCAACCTCTATGTGTGAAGTTTCAACCACATTCCTGCATCTTTAGTATTTATCACTGTCTCAGTACTGTTTGCTCCAGAAGCATGATTGTTAACCCACCCACGGGTACCCAGGCTATCTTCTCCTCTGCCACTGTTTCCTGACTGCTGGTACTGATGATGCTGCTACCTTTCTCATCAGGTGTCACATCACCCACCATCATTGCTGCCACTGATTTTGCTTTGAAAATGTTGTGACAAATATACCCCCACTGCCAACAACTGGGTTGTTAGCAGCAGGGTATATTATCACAACTAAACTACTCACTGCTATTTGTGCATGAGCCCAGAGGAATTGTTGATGACATGTGCTCAAACATTGATTTTGGTAGTGGGTATTAATTGACCTTTGATTTACCAACCCTGTTTCCTGATGCAGAGGCATCCATCCTTTTCCTGCCCTTTTTCCAGGTATGATTCCTGTTTGTGTTTTAATGGTAAGGTTTTATTATAGATTACAACACAGTTCATAGTATTTTATCTGCCCAAAAGCACAAGTCTTGTTTTCTAGCAGAGTGAAAAATGGCAAGTGAAAGCGAACACTGAATCTCTATTTTATCGCCCCAAAACACAGGTCTTGTTTTCTAGCACAGGGAAAAATAGCAGTGAAAGTGAACACTGAATCTGTATTTTTAATGCCCAAAACACAAGTCTGGTTTTGTAGCACAGAGAACTCTGACAAGTGAAACTGAACACGAATCTGTACTTTATAAGTCTAAAACACAGGTCTGGTTTTCTAGCACAGGAAATCTGGCAAGTGAAAGTGAACACTGAATCTGTATTTATACACCCAAAACACAGGTCTTGTTTTCTAACACAGGAAAAATTGCAAGTAAAACTGAACACTGAATCTGTATGTTTTATGCCCAAAACACAGGTCTGGTTTTCTAGCACAGGAAAAATGACAAGTGAAAATAAACACTGATTCTTTCTTATATATGACCAATACACAAGTCTGGTTTTAGCACAGGGAAAAATGGCAAATGAAACTGAACACTGAATCTGTATTTTATAAGCCCAAAACACAGGTCTAGTTTTTGACTAGCACGGAAATCTGGCAAGTGAAACTGAACACTGAATCAATATTTCACACACAAAATGCAAGGGATTTAATTTAGCATTGGGAAATATGGCAAGAAAAGAAACAGAACCAACATATAACACAAAATACACTGCTTAACTAAGAAAACAATGACAAAACTATAGATCTTGATTGAACCTAGCCTTCTACAATGCTGCTGCCCGCTCCACCACACAATCCACAGAAACCTCCACCAAAATGCAGAAACTGAAAATGTACTTTACACTGCCTAATCGGCTGAGTGATTAAAAAAAATACTGTGTATCCACAATGCACTCACAAATTTTGATCAAAATGTCAATCAAATGGAACAATTTTTTATGTCTTAGCAGGTTTTATAATCAGTCAGACTAACACAATGAGATCTCTGAGAAACTCTCAACTACACTGCACTTAGACATGACCTACTCAGCTTCCTATAGGCTCTTCAGCTACATGTGTTCCTCTAGAGCATCAGATGACATCATATCCCATACTGCAGTGTGAATTTTGCATCATAACCAAGATAGTGGCACAATAGAAGTGAAGTCAGCAATTTACATTTTCACAAAATTACCAGAAAAGGTGAAACAGGAATTTCTACAGGGCATAAAATTTAATGGAAAGTTGAAACTCCACGAAATATTACATGGAGCAAAATTTGTTGACTTTGTACACCTCTACTTATAATAACATCTGTTGTTGCATTTTATCTGTTTCTTATCGTACACATCATTGTGAATTATATTCTAAGTTAAGTTGGGTGTCTTTTACTTCAAGAACAGATTATTTCTTTGGTTGCTTGATTTTAAGTCTATTTCATTAAGTTCATTGTTTTCTTTGTCTGATTTGATCTCAGTTTGCAAGGTTGCATCTATGCTGCAGTCATCTAATGGTTTGTTGTTGGAAGTTCTTATGTGTCAGCAAAACTCGGGTCCTGTGCTTTTCCATTTCAGCACCACAATTTTGGAATTTATTACCTGTGTCCATATGTATAGCAGATTCTATGGTGTGTTTTAAAACCTTGTTTAAACAATTTTATTGCTGAAATCTATTTTAAATGTATTACATAAGTGTTGTATTGTTATGTTTTGTATTGTGACTATCTGGGTCAGATGTGAAAAGGACTTTTTGTCCAGTGTCCATACCCAGTTAACAAATGATTAAATAATTAAAAAAGTGTGGGATAACCACATGGGTATAATAAGTAGCAGTAAGGGAGGAGGAGGGACACCCAAGACCAAATAGATTCAGGATGTAGTAATTGCAGGGAAAATAGGGCAGACAAGATGAGCCTACTGGTGCTTTTTGGCTGACACAGTCTATTTTCAAGATCATCCTGTAGATGTTCTTTTGGTTGAGAACTGCAAACCTATGCAAAGTAGTCTTAGTACTGTAAGGGCACAAGACATGGCATTTTAATACTCCTTAAAAGGGAATCTGAAGGTCCTAACCATATGTGGTTGATGATTTGAAACACATATAAGTAAATATCATCTCATTCCTTAAAAGAAAAATAGATTATATTTTTTCAAACTCTGTCTGTGAGTTCCTTTTACAATTTCAGCTCTGACTGGTGGAAAAGCTCTGATTGTTTATGATTTCAAAAGAGTAGTTTTTCTAAGGAATGATATCATCCCATATCAAGTGTTGCTCTCACGTGTGCATGTACAGTATTCTGGAATTCTAGAGGATGTGATGTCATCAACCTATTGAGAGCTATTTTCCTTCCCATCAATCAACATCACAGGAGTTTAATTTAGGTCAGAAAGGAATTTGATTTTACATAGTGTTTTTCAAGCACAGTGCATCCCAAAGTGCCTTATAAGTCATGAAGAGTTATAGCAGGCATTAGAAGAGAATATGGAGATAAGGAATGTTGAGGGAGGTTAAGAAGCACTCATTGAATGCTTATAGATTTAGGGAGTGCTCCTGACCATTTAAAGCACCTCTTTCCACTGCATGTGAGACACTCATATTCTCTAAGTGTATCATGCACAGCTGTCCTGAAACTGACGCATTTGGGTAAGATTTAAAAAATGAATATATAATTGATTGAGCTTGATCAATAATATGTTAATATCACCACCATGACTATTTTTACCATTGTTAGACTGGTCTCACATTATTAGGGTATCAGAACCACCAGCCTTTACTTCATGGTTCTCATACCCTAAGAAAGATAAAACACTCTTAAGAACTGTAAGAGTGGTCATGTCAGCAGCATTAACATCGCCACAGTAACAGAAGAAGAGGGATCAGGAGAAACAGAGACAGTGAAAGAGTGGAGTTTTAGCACAAGAAGATTTCATGACTTGCTTTAATCCAAGGTCTCCATTTTCACAGCTGTAACTTTGACAAACAATGGGACTATGCACAAATGTGGGTGGCTATGCACGCTCATCAGGGGCATAGCCCCTCCACCATTGCACTCCTGCATGTGATTCACAAGGGGCACACAAATCCACCACACCCGATTCCCACGTCTGCAGGTAGCACCATGCTGGGGGCATTCTGGGGGGTGCCAGTGCTATGCAGCGTACACTAAACTGTATAGTGCTGGCCACATGGGTGCAGAGGGTGGTGCAGCGTGACAGGGTGGACCCTGCTGTAACCCTCTTCATGCCCCCAGGGTCTCCATCTACCAGATGCCACAGGACCATGACAGTGCTGTCCGTGGTGCTGCCCTGCCAACTAGGCAGCCGGTGAGGGCAGCATCAGTGGGACAGGCATGGCACCAGGATGTTGCCAGTGAGGGACTGTAGCAGATGCCAGCTGATGGGGATTATGGGAGTATGGCCACATTGTGGTTAGAGCAATGCTGCCATCTGGGCATGCAGGCTGAAGGCATTCCTGACAATGGTGTCCTGCAGTATGCTGGGATGGTGGCATGTTCCAAGGGCTGGGCTGGTGCACTGACCAACTGTGGGGCCATGCCATGCATCTGGGTGCCTAGATAGCATGCACAACCTTGGACTTGCACATCGCATCATGAGGATCCACTTCTGGATCTGGAACTGGCATCCCATTGGATGCCCACCAGGATCTCTGACTCCACCCCAGACCACCCTGTGGAGTCCTGTGTGCCGGGGAGGAGGCCACAGACAGGTGGCAAGCATTGGTGAATGCCAGCATGGATGCACCTGTCCATGGGGCACAGGGTCATGGGCGGGGTAAGTGACTTTCCACATACCCCACCCACTTCATGCATAGTGCCCAAAATGCTTTTGAAAAGTAAGGAATCAAAGTCTTTGGAAATGGAAGATCTTGAAGTACAGTGTAGTGTGTCTTCCATTAGTTTTTCAGTACTTCTCAGTGCAGATCAAAAGATCTCTCTGGAGGTTGGTGTATACAATCCCAATTATTAAGAGCAGTTTGATGCTGCAATTTCTTGTTGGTTCAAAGAATACAACAGTTTGTTTATCCACCATCTGATATGGCAGACAGTCTGTTTATTAGCTACCATATGGGATTGTCACTATCCAATCCTAAAATATCTGATTTTGGATGTCAAAGTAGCATTATATAATGTTTCTCCTCATAGCGTAATACATTTAGAATATCTTTTAAGAAAGTCTGAATGGTTTGAGAGTTGATGATAAACATATTTGAAGATTTAAAATTGGATTTTTAAAATAGTAAATTACCTGCAAGGAATCATCATTATGTGACTGTCTTAAACCCTCTATTAGCCTGGTCCCCTGCACAGTATCTTGAGCATATCATCCCATGTACCTTGATTAGGTCCTGCTGTGGTCTGCCTGCCTGAGTGTTGCCCTGTGATAAATGTGTAAATTCTGTATATATCTATATATATATTGCTGGTGATGTTGTGTCAGTGACTCTGTACTTATTACATTGACTGTGTTTACTGTTGTAACCTGAGATATCTTACTATGTATGTTATGCTTAGCCTGACGTCAGTGTATTTGCCCTACTTGCTTCAATTTGTACTCTGTATGTTCTTTGATTTTCTGTACTCTCGGGTCATACCTGAAAATAGGCATGAGTTTGTCTAGTGTACTTACCTGGTTAACAAAAGCTAAATAAATAATCACAATGGGGTGAATAGGTCAATTTTCCTAGATCAGATATTTTGGTCAGTCAAATCAGAACTGGAACCAAAAATGTATTAAGTAATACATATACAGTTTTAGCAATCAAAGGTGTTAGGATATTTCCAGATATTCTGCAATATTTCTAAATGAAATCTTTCATATGGCCTTACTGTTGTACTGTGCAAAACACATTTTTAAACCCAGCTCACGTCTAAACATAGGTCAGAACACTGAGAGTAAGCACAGTATAACTGCAAACATGGCTCTGCTGGTCCAATACTTTTTATTTATTATTTATTTATTGAATTTTGGTAACTGGGCAAGCCCACTGGGGCGTTACCATCATTCTTACGAGGGCGACCTCGGAGAACAATGCAAAAATACAGTTCAATAATAGTTACAGGTCAGATAGATATGGAGTTAAAACAAGTTCCAGGATATCTGCATAACAGTCTCTGGTAATACAAAGCAATACAGTGCATTTATATTTACAGGTTATACTGTCATGGATTACCACAAGTTCCAGGACCACTGGATGAAGTCAAAAGTCATCACATAAGATATACAGTGACAAAATAGCCTGACTTGGAATGAAAAGTCTGTAAGATGGTACTAAAACAGAAAGGATAATTATGCAAAATAAGTTAAAATAGCAAGGATAAGGTCCACAGAGTTAGGATGCTGTACAGTTAGTAGGAAGTGGGAACTTCATCTAGAGCAGTTTCAAACAGAGGATGCAGCAAGGAGGGACAGCAAACAGGATTTAAATTTGGGAAGGAGGAACAGGATAATAAGGTATAGGGCAAGGAATTCCAGGCATACACAGCAGAGAATGCAAATGATCTTTGAGCCACTGCTAGCTGTGGTTTTGGCAAGATGAGCAGGGGCAGGAGGTGGACCTA
The DNA here is from genome assembly GCA_016271365.2 of Neoceratodus forsteri. Taxonomy (NCBI): domain Eukaryota; kingdom Metazoa; phylum Chordata; order Ceratodontiformes; family Ceratodontidae; genus Neoceratodus; species Neoceratodus forsteri. The sequence continues at coordinate 1,549,856,954 of CM057453.1, read as the reverse complement.
AGGACACACTGAGGTTGCGAGAACCCAACAACCTCGCCAAGGCAGGGAGGTGTGTTTATGGATTAGCTTGTGCATCACATAGAGGATGGCAAGATGAAGTTTAGTTTCATAGGTTAACCAACCCAAGGAAATGAGGACATCACAGTAGTGGAAGGCACTGACCCCCAGAGTGAATCTACCCACCCATGATAGGCCTGCTTTAGTTGAGATAGGACCATTGAGCTGGCAGCAAGCAATAGAGGTGCACAATAAGTAAGAAGGGAAAGGAGAGGCAGCTGCGATCCTATGGCAGAGGCTGATGTGAGGAAAAGATGAATATGCTAGAGCAAACCAATCTTTTGGTTTATAGATTTAGTAACGAGGGTGACATGAGTGTTAAGAGAAGTGCTGTGTCTAGGGTGACACCCAAGTATTTCAAGGATTGTACAGATTTAAAGATATCACAATTATGAGCAGGAATCACAAGAGGGAATTGTTATTCAAGGAGGAGGGAGGATGGAGAACAACATGCTTTTAGTTTTTTGTTAAGGAGTAACTGATGTCTAATGGACCAGTCTCGGCGCTCAAAATTCTTGCACTAAAGTGTGGTTCAGCCATCCGACGTCAGATGAGAAGCAATAAATAATGGCATCATCTGCACAAAGGTGTACAGAGGCCTGTCCACAGTTGTTAGGAAACTCATTAATGAAGAGGAAGAATAGGTGCGGGCCTAGGATAAAGCCCTGAGGTACTCCATATGAGACAGGTCTGAAGTTGGAGAAAGAGCCAGCCCATTTGATCCTTTGTGAGCAGTCAGAGGAATAACTCTGTACCCAATGTAAGGCAGTGGAGTCAAGACTGACGAGATGAAGCTGACAAAGCAGGAGAACATGATTGACCAGGTTGAATGCTTTAGTAGCTCGAGAAAGATTGCCCCAGTTGTAAGGCCTTGGTCCATGCCTAGGAACAGGTCAGAGGTAACTTTAGTTAAGTCAGTAAGATTGCTATGATTTTTCCTGAAGCCAAGCTGGAATGGGAGAGAGATGGTGGAGGTCAAGTTAGTTCTGAAGGTGGTCGTAGAAGATCGCTTCTGGATTTTGGCAGGAGGACAGAGGATTGAGATGGGCTTGTAATTCTCAATGGTGGTATTCAGGCCACTCTTATTTATTGGAACAACCACTGCAACTTTCCACTTATCCAGAACTGTGCAAGAAAGAAAAGGACCAGTTAAACATGTCACAGACAGGGCGAGGTAGGGCATTAGCCACCAGCTTAAGAAATCTAGGTTCAAGGGTATCAAAGCCTGGAGAACCATCAACTTTCAGGTTGGCAAGCAGCTGGTGAACATTATTGAGGGAGGCAAGTTTTAGGTGGAAGGCAGGGCGGTCTCCAAGATTTAATACAGGAGGAAGGTCAGGAAGCAAAGGAGGGAATTGGTAAATTGTTAAGTATAACATGAAGATTGGTAAAACATTCATTGAAACCAAAGGTGATGGATGGTGAGTCAGAGAACAGTGTCCTGGGCAGAGATGGAGTAAGGAACTTCAGTCAACTTGCCCTTGATCAGTGAGTTCAGCTGCCTCCAGAATTCTTTTGAATTACATAGGTGTTCAGTTTGTAGGGACCTGTAGTGATGACGTTTGGCCATGTTAATGTCACTCTTACACTTATTCCTAAGTTGTCTGTATGTCTGCTAGTCAACAGATAGCCCACGGCATTTATATCTCTGCCAAGCCTTATCTCTAGAGGACACTAGTTATCTAAGATCCTTGGTTAGCCAGGGAGCTTTTAGTCAGTTTGACCTACACATCTTCAGCAGAGCATGACTATTAACTATGGCAGTGAAGGTAAAGATAAAGAAGTCAAGGGCCTGGTTGATGTCAGGTAGTGTTTAATGGGTCCCCAATTAGCTTCATATAGAAATGTAACAAAGCCATTGGGGTCAAGTGGGACATATCCTGTACCAGGAGATCGTAGCACGGGGTATGAGGAAGTTATTGCACCAAATGCAATAGGCTGGGAATGATCACTAATGCTATCTGGAAGGACTCCTACTTCTTTAATCCAGAAAGCACAATTGGTGATCATCCAATCAAGAAGAAAGTGGTTACCAGTTTTAGTATTGATACAAGTCAGTTAATGAATAAGTTGGACTAGGTTACAATCACCAAGCACCTTATCAGAGTGTGGGTTTAACCAATCAATATTAAATTCACCACAAAGTACAAGGTCATGACGTGTGAGGTTGGCAAGGGAGGTAATGAAGGGGTGGAGGCAGGTATCAGCCTCCTTAGAAGTAGGGCACAACTCATGGTTATTTTCTTATTAGATTCTTGGATCAAGGAGAGAAATAATGATTCCCATACATGGGGGCTAGGGCCGGGCAACTGAATCTCAGTAGAGTTTAACTCAGACCAGGCATACATAAGGACCTCACCACCCTTTTTCCCACCCTATCTTTCCTAAAGCAGTTGTAGCTGATTAACACTGCCTCATGTTGTCCAATAGTGGGCTTCAGCCATGATTCCATGGGTTCTATGTGATAACAGCGATCACAGAACAGTGATCACTGTTTGGGTGAGTGTTCATAGCGAAAATGAATTATGGCGATGTACACTCACAGTGACTAGAAAACCAGGGACTGGTTTTCTATGTTATGCATGGCTGCCTCCCACACTCCGAACAGAGGTCTTTGCACCCTGCACCACCCTAATTAAGGATTCTCAGCTCTGGGGGTGCATGTCTTGGGGGTGAATTTCTTAAAAAGCCACCTGCCAGTGCAATAAAACCCACAATGCTCCAGACTAAACCTTGCACACCCCAACTGACCACCCTCCCCACCATGCTAGCTGACCAGCTTTGCAACTGCCTGGCACACTCCCTACCATATACCTCCTCTTCCTTCCTCTCCCCTGCATGTGTGTGTGTGTGTGTGCATACAGCATGTATACTTCCCATGCTCAACGTCGCCCACACAGGTATCCAGTCACCACCCCACCAGGTGCCCTGTTCACAGGTGTTGTGATTGAGTTGTCCTTTTGAAAGCACTCAATTGCATTCTCCTTGTACATGGTATACCGACTTTGTGATGCCAAGTATGTCAGGAGTGTGCTGTCTGACCCACGATTCAAGTTCAGCCATTTTTGTTGAATACGTTGAGCATTTAAGAGGGCAATTTTAAGCCCTTTATTGGGTTCTGTGTGTTATGGTAGGAGTGTATGGCACAGAGATAGGTCCAGGGTTGAGCTCAATATCACCTGCCCTGATTAGTCGGATGAAGATGGGAAGAAAGGTCAGGGACGAGGGTGATGGTGGCATTTACCGATATTCAATCGAGTAGGAGAAAAGTATATTTTCTTAGCCAGTGGCCAAGGTAGTAAGCATTGGATTTAGGGAGGCATGGAAAAATGAGAGGCACCTGAGCTGATACAGATGTGTAGTGATATGATAAGGTGTGCAGGCAAGACATTGGAGGGGTTTCAAGGAATGGGTAATGAGGTAGTCTGCAGAGCAAAGAAGTATCAGGCAAGAAAAATAACCACACCACTAGCTTCCCCATTGGGGATGAAGACTGTTAGCCAATGCTAATCACTGAGGGTGACTAAGATAACAGATATCTAAAATAGCTTATAAAATAGTCAGAGCCATGGTTAAACTAAAACTTGGCCTAGAGGAAAAGAAGGAACGAGCTGAAGAGGCCTCCAGAGGCAAGTCAGTATAACAAGCTAATGGAAAAGTGAGGAGATTAACCCAACAGTGATTGGACACAACAGGCTATATAAGTAAATGCCCAGACAGGGTGGGCAGGAGGAGGGTGGGAGGAGAGATGCCACAGGCATTGGGGAATTCAACTAGCTATATAGCAGTAAGCTTAAACAGCAGTAAGCTGTGCAAGCACTGCAAGAATCTTGTTAACATAATTCTATAGGAATTAGGCAGAAAATACAGCAGTAGCATTGTATGTGGCTTGTTAACTTAATTCTATGGAAATAATGCAGAAAAACACTTGCTGAGTGTCAGTAAGCTGCCAGTAAATCCTAGGTTTAAGCTACAACTGGCAGTAAATTTTAAGTTTTACTTTTCAGGCAGGTTTTACTTTTCAGGCTCATCAGAGCAATCTGCAGTCCTAATGAGCTAAAATGAAATAAAAGCTATTTGCCTAGAATAAATTTGAAGATAGCAGCAGTCTGTAGCCCCAATAAGTATTTGAATTTAAGTTCTGGTAAGGGACAGAAGCGACAGGATCCCAAGGTACAGATCCCCAGTCAAATGGTTTTAAAACCCATTCAGTTCCATCTCACATCCCATCATATTTAGAAGCACTCTAGCCTCAAATTATCAAAAATAGCTACTTGAAGTTAAAGAGCTAGTGTAGTCAAAAAGGCAGACAGAAAAATAATAAACATTTTAAGAAGTAGTAGTAACTTTTATTTTTCAAATATTTTGCTTTTTCCTTTTGCTCATTAGAAACATGATTTGAGCTTTCAGCAACTGTTGAAATTGTTGCCTGCTTCTGGTGAGAAGCAATATTATTTACTTCTGCATATTTGCACCTACAGTGGGAGGAGGCTCAGGATGGGTGACCCTAACCTCTCCTGGTTGATAGCTACTATTGCAAGGGCTCTCTGGGACTTTGGAGGACTGTCCCAGCCATAGTACAGAACTAAACCTTAATGAACAGTATAAACTTTCAGGGAGTGTGAAAACAAGTAGCACTTGTTCTCTGAGGCAAATCCACTGCATGAGGTGGTATTTTATTTTATTTTAAAGTACATTTAAGGTTCACTGGTGCTACACTAGAAACAGGAAGTGAGGCACTTCCAGTTGTGGCACTACATCTAGGCCTCAGATTGTGAGCAGGGGCACAGATCTGAGCTTTCAGCAACAGTTGGAGTTGTTGCCTGCTTCTGGTGATAAGCAATATTTACTTCTGCATATTTGCACCCACAGTAGTAGGAGGCTTGAGGTAGGGGAACCTAACCTCTCCCAGTCAATAGCTACTATTGCAAGGGCACTCTGGGACTCTGGAGGACTGTCCCAGCCATAGTACAGAACTAAACCTTAACAAACAGTATAAACTTTCAGGGGAGCATGAAAACAAGTAGCACTTGTTTTCTGAAGCAAACCCACTGCATGAGGTGTATTTTATTCTATTTTAAAGTACATTTAAGGGGTTCACTGGTGTGCCACACCAGAAACAGGAAGTGAGGCACTTCTGGTTATGGTACTACATCTAGACCTCTGGTAGCAAGCGCAGCAAATGTGCACAGGGCTGCTCATGGAGATGCATGCAGAGACAAGTGCATCAGTGCATGTCAGCGGTGTCTGCTGTGGACAATTGGAGACACTGGACCATAGACTAATTTACGCAGTATAGTGCTACTGTTGTCACCTAACTTTGTACATATACATAGCAGGATGGAAATTAATGAGGGATAGTAACATTGAGTACTGGGAGGTAGCCATGACATGCATCATATGTAGCAATTTCAGTCTGGAAACAAGTACAGGCTTTTGAGGGCCTAAAATGTAATCAGTGCAGAGAAAACAAGGAATTAGAGAAACATTAAGGATTTGTGACATATAATTGTTGAGCTTCAAAAAGCATATGATACTCTCAGTCAAAAAGTATGATGAATAAAGTACCTTCAAAAGTGTTGAATTAGCCTTAAACAAACAAAATGAGGAGTCCTTAAAAGACACAGGGAAAGAAAGTGGTAATGACAGTGATTGGAGCCCAGTAATCAATAAGAATAAAAAGGGGACGTGAGGGCAATGGAATTTAGTGTCCCCTGCAGAACACTTACACCCTCTATTGGCACTTGAACCTGACACTCATATTTCTGCTGATGACCAAAATCAGGAATCATTACAAACTACAAGCAAACCCAGTTCACCTAGGAATGATTCAAGGATCCCAAATAAGAACCAGAATAATATCCAGATACTTATTGCACAGTTTCACGCTATTGAAAGTGATCAAACAAGGTCAGAACCATCCTGGGTACAACAAGTTCTAGTGCAACAAACACTGATTCACCTAATCCCCTGCACAAATAATAGAATAAGTCAGGTTGTTCAGAAGAATAAAGATCAAACTTCTGTACCAGAAAATAAAGGTACCTCATTGATGGAAACAGAACAAAATGAAGAAACTAACATTTCAAATATAAAAAGATAAATGATAGTTCTTGGGCATTCAGTACTCAAATATATTGATGCTTACATATACAGAAAAGACAAACACAATACTACTTGCTCAAGTTTTAAAGGAGCATGGATAGCTGATATGGAAAGAATGACTCCCAGCTTTCTTAAACATGTGGGCACCAAATCTTTGCCTTTAGTTATTATACACATCTGAACAAATGATGAAAACAGGTCCCTATGGAAAATATTCAAAATAATTTAATTTCTCTAGTAAATACTTGAGAAAAAAGGGACGTGAGGTCTGCATATAGGAAATTCTTCCAGTACCAAGAGCCAACTTCACAAAACAAAACAAAATCAAAAAAGTTAATAACTGGCTAAGGAAGTGGTCACTTGAGAAGAATATTACTTGTATTACTCACTGGGAAAAATTCAACAATGACTGAAGTTTATTCTATTGGAACAGGCTTCTCCTTAGCAAAAAGGTAATCATGCACTTGGGAAAAACATCACAGAAGTTATTGACAAACCTTGAAACTAGTCAGAAAGGGTGACTGAGGCATTGCACCAGTAAACTTCAAATTAAAGAACAAGGCTATAAGAGTCTCCTGGGTAATGCTAGAAGCCTTAACCAGGTAATGTATTATTGATCAAAGGCAAATTGATATAGCAGCCATCACTGAAAAATGGTGGGATGAGGCCTCTACAGGTTATAATACTAATCCAGGGTATACTGTGTACCAAAAACAAGTCCAACAGAAGAGGAGGAGGTGTGAGAATCTATGTAAGAGAATTATTAATATCCTCAGAACTTACATTAAACACCAGGCATGACATTCAAACAGAAGGCATATGTGTTCAAGCTGAGCATCAAAAGGCAAAAATCTAAATATTGGCAACTTTTATAGGCCGCCATCTGCTGATATGGAGTATTACAACCTGTTAACAGAAGTAATAACAGAGTTATCAAAAAATCCAAACTACTTGTACTAGGTGATTTTAATCTGCCAGGAATTAACTGGAATGATTTAACAGCTAAAACTGAGTCAGAATCCATGTTGTTGGATTCTTTCCTTTCACTGAGTCTTGAACAAATGGTGTCTGAACCAACAAGGGATAAGAACATTCTGGATATTATACTTACCAGCCTACCCTTAGATATCTCTAACCTAGAAATTAATATCCTTTAGTTAACAGTGATCACAACACTGTTATCTTTGACATCAATAAACATAGATCCAATGTAAGTCATACTAAGTACAGATATAATTATGGGAAAGGGAATTATGAGAAAATCCAAAAAGCTTTAAAAAATTACCATTGGGATTATCAATTTACAGAGCTTCAAGTAGAAGTAGATGCATGGTCAATATTGAAGCATATTATTTGTGAATTAGAAAACATATATCCCACTAAAACAAAACAGGAACACTAAAGGAAAGTTACACCATTGTTAACTCACATAGTTAGCAAACAAATCAAAGGGAAAGAAAGGGCCTTCAAAAAATTAAAAAGTCTCAAAACCAAAGATAATATAATGTCTTATAAGGCTGAATTAAAAGAAACAAAGGATTTAATAAAAGGGAAAGGAGGAAGATCGAATTTAACCTGGCAGTCTCAAAGGTGATACTAAAGCCTTTTATGCTTATGTAAATGCTAACAAAAAATGACAGTACAGTAATTCATTTAATACATAATGAGGTGGAATTAACCAACAAGGTAGAGGTAGCAAACACATTAACTGACTATTTTGGGTCAGTGTTTTCAAATAAAGATACAATTAAATCTCCAGTAACAACTAATGTGAGTACTTACATCAATATAACAATGGAAGAAGTCAAAATGCAATCTAGAATTTAAAGATCAACAGTGCCCTGGGCCAGATAATCTGAACAGCCATTTCATAAAGAATACTTTTGATCAGTTGTTATATCCCTTGTGTATCATTTTCAATAAATCATATATGGAAGGAGTTTAACAGAGGCCTGATGTACAGCCATGGTTATTCCAATTCATAAAAAGGAAATAAAAATCTGCAACAAATTATTGCCCCATTAGTCTCACATCCACAATTAGTAAAATTATGGAAAAATATTAAAGCTCAGGATAAAAATAGAAATAGAAACTAAAGGTATCACAGATGACAAGCAACATGGCATTGTTAGGGTTAGCTCGTGCATAACAAACTTGGTTGCGTTCTATGAGAAAGTCAGCAGTAGCATGGATGAAGACATACCAATGGACATTATTTATCTGGACTTCAGGAAAGCTTTTGATTTGGTCTCTCACAAATTACTAAAGAAAAATGATAAAACTTGGATTTAATGGTTATACAATCAAATGGATAGAGACATGGTTAGGAAATAGATCCCAGTGTGTACAGATGGGGACACACTATCTAATGTAATAAATGTCACTAGTGGGGTTCCACAGGGCTCTGTATTGGGGCCTTCTTTGTTTGGAATATACATAAGCGACATACAAATTGATGTTATGAATCAACTCAGTAAATACACAACAATACAAAACTCTGCTCCTAGGTTGACAATGTTGAAAAAATATTACATTTTAAGCAAGACTTGTCTCATATAGAAACTTGTCCCACGACTAACAAAATGACATTTAATATAGAAAAATGTTCAGTAATCCATCTTGGTTCAAAAATGTACATACCCAATATTCACTAAATGGAAGCTTCTTAAAACCTGTATCTTCCAAAAACGATCTAGGTATTATCATCAACAACACAATTACTACAGGGGAACATTGTAGGAAAGTAGCTCAAATAGGTAATTATATTCTTACAGCTATCAAGAGATCTTTTATTTCTAGAAATGAAAATTGTATCATACCCTTTTAAAATCATTTATCAGACCCCATACCGATTATGAGGTATCTTTCTCAACCCTCATCTGGGTAAAGATAGAAAGGTTATTGAGAGCATTCAAGAAGAACTGCCAAGCTTATCCCCAAGGTTAGTAAAATGCTTTATCAAGAAAGAATGAAAACTCTAGGACTTCATGATCTTCAACTACATAGGGACTCGGGGACTTACTTTTATTCATAATATTCTTAATAATAAAGAGCTCATGGGGGACTGTAATATCACTCCAGCAATTAAGCCATCTAACCTAAGATGTCCCAATCGGCAATTACACCCTTCTAAAGCCACAACAAATAAATGTAAATATTATTATACAATTCATGCTGTCACTATGTGGAATTCTCTTCCACAACATATTGTGAGTATAGATAAGTTGAAAAGGTTTAAAATATGAACTTGATAGGCACCGACTTGGGAATACAGGCTAATCTGCCCCACAATGCATAGGGAAGGTGGTCTCAATGGGCCTAGTGCCTACTTCCACCTTATCAAACCAAGTAATACTGAGTAATAGAAAGTTTTCTATGTGATAATACTGTGCTGGATATGCGGAATAGGTCTTAGATTGGCAGCTGACAAGTCTATCTATATCCACCCCACACTGCATCATCAGCATTGTGATAGCACTAACAGTGACATCACAGATAACTGACCTGGAAGCCATAGAGTGGCTCTTCATAAGCAACAATGATGTCACAGTTAGAGATGTTACAATACTGATGTGTAGTATGGGTATTTGTGGGGGGGGATAGAGATATAGTACAACCTCAATTATTTGAATCCGATTATCCGTATCTCCTATTATCTGAACTGTGACCTTGTCCCCCAACTCTTATATGCCTAATGTTATGGACCCCGATTATCTGAACTCTCGATTATCTAAACAAATATGATGTCTACTACAGCTTTCAAATAACTGAGGTTGTACTGTAGATATGTTAGCTGCCAGGCACAGTGCTTTCCTGCACTTCACACCTGCTAACATCAGGTAAACAATCTTCTAATTAACCAAAGGAAAAATGAAAAAGTACCTCAGATATAAAAGGTAATGGTTGACTATTTTTAAAACTAATATTAGTTTTAGGCAGTACACTTACTCTTTAAGTAACATTTCTGTTTTTGTCTGATGTTCTTCATGGTATAATGGTAATGCATCGTAATTGCCTAAAAGGTGGAAACTGCACTGTAGCATGGTTAAAGCAGTTTACTTCCTACTGCTAGAGTATTAACCTTTTGATCAGTCTTTTGCACTCCATGTGACCAGTCCAGCTATTCACCGTTTGTGAAGTAACACTAACTTCACCAGCAGAGAACTTACGTAGTTTTGAAAATTGTAGTACACCCCAAATTTGACAAAGTGTGGTCCCTTAGTGAGGTCTTCATGAAAGATAAAGTCAATGGGCCTGATTTTAGAAAGTGTTGCAGTGCCATAGGGAATTGTGGCAAGGGTGATTGATGGAAGTGGTGACTTGTGTCAAACATTGCGAGCATGCATAATTTTAAAAGGTGGCTGCCGCATCTGCCTTACCACAAGTCCTGAATGGAGGCCACAGAAATGGAAGCAGGCTAATTATAGCAGGGATTGACAGTGAATGCATTGTCTACCATGTTGAAGTTACTCCTGTGGTGTTAGTAGTTTGTATTGCAGAGCTGTCTGTGTCTGTCTCTCCCCTGTTCCACAAAACTGTTAGGATGTACAGAGTTCCAATGGAGTGCTGTTGCTGACCACTGTGGTCAAATCCAGCCTTGGCTTGCTGTGGACATGTTGTCATTGTAACTGTTTGCCATAGTCCATGTAACCTGTCACTTCCTGAGGTGAATGCAACAGGAAGTTAGACCAACTTCTCGGTGGTCTAGGGTTGCATCTGTGAGGGACCCCATTTTACGGGACTTGTGCCAAACCTATGGCTAAAGGTGCCTTAAAGTGGTAAAAGTGTCAGAAATGTGGCAGCCCTTTTTAAATTGGACAACAGTGCATCCAAGGGGCTTTGGCACAGCTGTGTCCCACTTTGCAGAGGAAGCAGAGCTTGATGCAAGCCCTGCATCCACCTTGTAAAATCAGGCCCTATGTATTCACCCCATCTTTGTCTGTGAAGGAAATCTTCTCAAATTCTCAATACACCAAAGTCACAGAGCCTGCACTCAGAAGTAAAAAGACATGGTACTTCACAATTTAAAAACAATGGAAGCTGATATCAATCATAGTATTGCCCTTAGCAGACTAGGTGTGGGTCCCCAAATGGGCTATACTATAAATGGTTTAAGTTTTAATGGATTTACAATGCCCAGTAATGGAAGATAATTATGCCAGTTGTGGCTGGATTCCACTGGGGCCTTAGTGGGTATCCTTATGCTCACCTAAACATTGGATTGCTTTCAAACTGGGGATCTTATCTGCAAACTGTAGGGCAAGAATTGGTGCAATATCACCTTAGAGTTAGCTGTTTGTGCCTTACTGACTGTGAGGGGACTCAAAGAGAGTCTAAAGGCCGCTTTTATCTTACACGCTTTATGATATTATACTTTTGCCTTTGAGACACTAATAAATATGTGAGCCATTAACTTGGACCAGTTTGCCTATTGGCTTTAATATATCTTTAGGTACTATACTTACAGATGACAAGAGGTCTGTTAATGCTGCAATAAACTACACTTTTAACTATTTACATGCTGCTATTTAATTTAATTTTACATTTTATATATGTGATTTTATGTAATGGATTGTAATAGATTGTACATTGTAATGGTTTGTAGCTGAACAATAAAATAAAACTTGAACTATACATCACTAAATTTGAGACTTTCTTGTGATATCTGGATTCGTTTTCATTAAAGTAATATTAATTTTGTTGTTTCCCTTGTTTTCAGACATCCTCTATTTCCTTCTAACTGCCTCTGTCATGGGGTTTGGTGGATGCTAATTGCAGCTGATGGCAGATTGCAGTAGCTTCTCCTATTCTGTCTAATTGAGAAGTTGGTACTGCTATCTTTTATGGACAGTTATGTATTAATATTGCATTAGGCATTTGATGTATCCAGTCTGAGCATCGTGAATGTACATGTACTAAATTGCAAAGCCTGACTGTTTGAACAATTTTATTTTCTGCATGTTGTGTGTATCACTTTAAGTAGGTTAGTTACTGAACTAATGTTTATTTATGAGCTCTTGTATTTAATGGTAGCATCTTTCTCTTGTAAACATGCCCTTGATGAAAAGTATTTATTGAAGTGCCGAGGCAGTCAATGGAGTGCAGTTATGTCTGTGCACATACTTCTTTCTATTTTGCATTAAAGCACTGCATTTCTAAATTGTAAAGTACTGTGTCTTTTTACTTTCAAGTGCAGGTTCCATGACTTTGTTTGCTCAGCTGGGCTAGTCACCCATTCCCTGCACCAGCCCTGCAACAAGGGCTCACGTTCATCTACTTCTGGATTTTCTCTATACACAATCCTATTTTTGGTGAATTAGCACTTCTCTATTATCCTTGTGCATTACATGTTGTGCCTATACAACAACTTTTACAAATTAGAGTACCCAGGAAACTAGTGTTGTTAATTATGAAATGAAGCAAATTTAGCATTGTGTCTTTACATTAATTGTATAAAGCAAGGTGCTCTGTGTGCAAGCCAGCACTTTCAGGCTGTTTTTACTGATACAAGTTGGATAGCATGCTGTTATTGGGAACTCATTTACTGAAATCCTTTTCTCATTTTCCTCTGATATGTTTTGCTACTGTTGTTTCTATCATTTTACTCAATTGCTCACATGCAGGTTGGCTTTTCTGATAGCACTATGCTTTCACATCATCATTTGTTGAGGTGTCTAATGCAATACATGCAGTGATTTTGGCACAGCTCTTTGGGAACAGCTAATGTCTATGTCACAGAGCTACTGTGCCATGCCCGTTCTTTGTCATTCAGCATTTCTATGTCTTGCACAAAGTGGCACTTAAAATAAGTGTAACTCTTGTACATATTGGGCCCCAGATCATAAACATGCAGACATGGCTACCTTTCCAACATGGAGATGTAGAATGCTACTTGGATAGTGAGCTATACAGAGCTACTGAACAATAAACTCTGAAGCATATTTAATACTAGTTATGACTCACAGATGGATATCTGTGTCTGAACTAGTTTATGCTCTTTGAAAGTTTAGATCAAACACACCGGTCTTAGCATTGAAAATGTCAGCATTTTATGCTACACACATTGCATTTGTTTGAGTCATGAACTTCAACTGTATTATCAGTGAAGAAATTCTTGTGACCAAAAGAAGGAATTGCACCAATGATTGATATATAGGGATATTTTTAAAAACAAACCTCAAACAATACTCTTAGTAATGGCCAGCAAATGTATTTTTAGATATATTTTATTTAAGACTTTTTCATTTAGCTTTTAATATCTCCTGCACTTGTCTTCACATTCTTCAGGCTCTCTGTGACAGCAACCACTCTGCCACTACTGTCTGGTGAGGTTCACATGGTGAAGCATGGAAGGGCCTGCAGTCATCATCCAGATGGTGAAGCGATTTCTTCTCTTATGTTTCCTTTTGTCCCTTGCCCCTTCCTCCACCCAGCGGAAAAAAGGTCCATCTGTCTAGCTTACATGCATGCAGGGGCCACCCAGTGGAGAAGAAAGCTCAGTGCCCCTCCCCATTCATTGATCTCTGTGATGATAGAATGCACATCCTACCCTCCTCAGCTGGCACTTGTTATCTTGAATAGTATGCCTCATGGACTGGCTGCCTTATTGCCAGCATCCCAGGCCTGATCCTGAACTTTAATGTATTGTACAACAGCACAGCTGGGACATTTGATGGCTCTAAAGTAAATCATTTTAATACTAAAACAGTAAGAAGAATTTGAGATGGCCAAAGAGGGACCTTTAATAATTAAAACATCTCTGATAATAAACAGAACTTGAGACTTACATAGGTAACACCAGTCTATTATTTGAAATCACGAATGGATCATTTATGTGCTCCAAATTCACCACAACATTCATACAGGTGATAAACAAAAATGCACACTGAGTTGCTGTCTCCTGGGCATAAGCTGATAAACACAAGACAGGCACACCAACAAAAAGCTAATCCATAAAAAGTGCAAAACAATTGGCCAAAAGTGATTAATTTTATTTCTGGAAACCAAGCCATGACTCTTGCATACTGGTAACACTATTTAGTGGATATAAATTACACTTCTTCTGGGACATGGTTTCTCACAGAGCAACTTGCTTTATCCAACTAATTTAAAGACACAATGCTCAATTTGTTTCATCTCATATGTAACAACATTAGTTACTCAGGTACTCTACCTTGTAAAGCAGCCCTATTCTCAGTCACTAGTGGCAATGCTAAGTGATGTGACCATCTAGAACTGCCCCTAGCATTGCCACCCCAATAAGCTATGCTCAACAGGGTTGGAACAAGTTTGTCATATCAGTTGACATTTCCAGAAATAACCAGATTTCACTATTCTTTGCTGTACTAGGTAATATGGATAACCTGAAGAAGGAGAAAGGTGGCAACCAGCAGAACAAACCAAGCCAATGGTCATAAAACTAAAAATAAACACAACCAAAGACTGGGATAAGGTTCATGCATCATGGAAATAAAGCCAAACCCATTGGCTGTAGTTAATACATTTATTACAATAGCAGCACTCACCCTTAACACCCAAAAGTGTTGGGTATTGTGGGTGAGTGCTGTTTCTATAATAAATGTACTAACTTACAGCCAATAATTGGTTTTGTCATTTAATATGAACCTCAGCCCGGTCTTTGGTTCTGTTTTGTAATATGGGTAATGGCTGCTCCTCCACACTGGGTTCTAATTTCTGCAGTTTATCCAGTTTATTCAGTAATCATGCAACACATATTGAATGATTTAGGCCAAATAGTGCTGAATAATCCAGATGTATAATGACTAGATACATTAGCTCATTATCCACTTTGAAGAAAATAACTGTGCCTAAAATTATAATCATCTGGGGTATCTCTGAGCATCCTATGGCAGATACATACCCTGGATAGGTTAAATTACAGTAATTCCATATATGGTAAAAAGTATCTGAAATTATGCCCTGGAGTTAATTTACCCCAGATAAGGTTAACTGCCAGATTAAGGAGCAATCCAGCAGAACAGGAATGGTGCTGTTAATCACTGTCTGAGCAGCTTAGGTTGCAACCCTTTTCTGAGCACTGGTAAGAGGCACTGGAAGTGGTTGGGAAAAGAGGAGGGTCCACCATGCAAATGGCCTCCAGAACCTTGGGAAAAGGAACCACAGCCCCTGTGAGACTGATTAAAGCCATCTGCTTCTTCCCAGGTTGCTACCTATTAAAAGCAAGCAGTTATGGGAGATGCAGAGCTGTGATCAGGCTCACAAGCCTGGCGAGACAAATCATATTTGGGGAATAATTTTCTGTGGATAAGGTAAGCCGTGGAATAATATTTCACAGATGGTGGAAAAATTAATTTCTTTATTGTAAATTGCAGATTACTAATCTATGAAAAACACTCCGCATTTTGATATTTTGGAATTCCACTCCTGAGAGAATTCCTTAGAATTAGTCAGAATTTTCTGAAATTCCAAAGAAATGTAATCCATCAAAATTTAAAACTTCCACGCAGCCCTACTCATACCATTAGGTAATGATGGCCATTAGGGCTAGCGAGAAATATACCAATGAGCCACCAGGTCTCAAATCTTTGAAGAGTGGGTGGACCACCCCAGACTGCTAGGGCACCATTGATGATGCCTGTATGTGTGGTGGGTGGAACCACTATACCACTAGTGCCTATTACAGGAAGGTGGGTTAAGAAGCAGTGGACACTCCAAGGCGTCAATGTGCACAAACATTTAACCAGGTCATAATATGACATAGTGACATGTACCTTCTGCAACTGGGTCAGATGCTCATACCAGACTGCTTGGAGGACTCTTTTCTTGCGCCATGCTCCTTCGTACCTTTTTCTAGTGTTGGCAGGTGGCAGTGCAGGACTGTGTCCAAAAGTCTCCAATTTTACATTGCACCCAATAGTAACTGTGAATCAGAAATTCTTTATTAAATTTAAATAACCTTTGTATTTCAGCTTAATTGAAGAGCAATGTCTGGCAGCATGAAGGCCACATCTTAAACCCAAGACAGTTTTATAAACTCTGCTGCAGACTCAGCTGGTTCTGAAGGTACGCTGGCTGATAAAGTAAAATCAAAGAAATGTTATCTTTCAAACCATTTCTTGTATTGTACTTATGTGGGCCCTCTTTAAGGAAAAGATAGAGCAATTATGACAAATGTGAACATCTATTATTTGTACCATTATAACTTGAACAACTGATAGAACAGGTGAATGCTAGCTATTACAGAGATTCAGTGATCAGATTTTAAAGTGTTTGTGTTATACCTTCAGAAAGCTGTCAGAAAAGATTTTTTCAGTAATCTAAGTATTATCACACAATGGGAGAAGGTCACAGTGACCTTCTATATGAATCCTTTACAATAGGATAGAGCTATGACAAGGTTACACAGTAATTTCTTACCATAATGATTTTACAAAAGGAGTAAGCCACAGCATGGTCCTTACAGCTGAGCTGAACCCCTCTCATAATGGCATCACATACAGGTGTGAGCAAGCCAGCTAACATAGCCTGATGTATATAGGGTATCAAGAATAAAAGGTTACCTGAGCCACAGTTTAGAGTGTGCTTTCTATTAGAATTTCTTTGTTTAAACACATGGAGTACTAATTCTGACAGTGCAGTAATGATAGTTTCTGTATGAAAAAGGATTTTGCATGATCCTGAAGTGTCTTGTGCTATTCCATTTCAATTCTTTTAAATTCAAAAGTTTACTGTCAAACACTAATTTGCATGGTATAAAAGTATTAAAAAACAACAGAGCAATGAACATACACTAGTAGCATAGTCCTAGAGTTGTTACTTACAGGAAATGTAATTGGGTTAATCAATACAGTATTTGTCATAACATACAAACACACTTCACAGGGCACTCATGGTTTGCACTATTGATGTTATTTCACTCTTAGGACAAAAAGGCTAGATTAGCATTTGTCATTGTCTAATAGGCTAATAGGGATCAGATTTATGGAACAAATTTTGGGTCCACCTCAAGCTAATAGGTTACCCATCACCTCCAGAATATCTCATTTTATCTTGTTCCCCTGGATGGTTTCCATTAAAGTCTCCATCAATATAAGGGTTGCCCTATTTAATGGTAGCCTAGGTTGTCACTGGCCCCTGGGATTAGCAGGCAAGGAAGTTAGATGGGGAGGGAGGCATAGGATCTTCAAGGGAGGACTTAGTAAGCAGAAGGGGAGGAGGGGTGGGGTTCTGGCAAAGTGGAGGGACGATGAGATCACAGTAAAGTGAAGTCATAAAAGGAGGAGGGATAGGCTGGGTGAGCTGGCAAGGGGCCATTGGGTGGTAGGCTAGGCAGCGGAGGGGGCAGAAGGGGTAGCTAAGGGGCAGCAGATAGAGGAATCTCCTTTTTCTGCTGCTGTTTCAGGAAATACTGCTCTACATTTGCACAAAACTATGGCTATTTTTCAGGAGTAGATTTGTCTAGGCTGAGGTAAGTTTAGTGGCCTATGCCTCATCAGCAGAGGCCATGCCTGACTCAGGGACTTTTGGGCCTTTGTTTTCTGTTGAAAAATTGTTGTTTTACTTAGCAGCTATGCTTAATTTACATGATTCTAACTTTTATGCTGTTTTCTGCAGAGTATTTTATGTAGTTATGTCGATATGATACTGGTGCCCAGAGATGCTGTGAGGGCCTGATGTTTATGTTCCTGTGGGTAAGGTATCGCTCAGATTTGAGCAGAGTAAAGAAAGTTTTGCCGGCAAGGGGATGGTGATTTTCTTGTTGGTTTGCTAGGCAAGCTCAGTTCAGGCTCGAGACACATGGCTTTGCCTGCTGGTTTGTTCATGGTGGTGCTGGGACTGGTCGGGTCAGCTCTAAGATGAAGCTTGCTGTCTGGTACCACTGTGGATCAGAATCCAATCTAGTTTAGCCTAGTGAAGGCCTCACTCTACCTGCTTTTCAGCAGTCCTTGTTTTCAGCAGGCGGAGGTGGACTTTGTGGCAGTAGAGGTGCACCAGGGGGGTCAGGCTGAGTGCAGCCTAGGCATGCCAAGGACACATGGACTATTTGACCCGATGGGGTGACACTGGTGTTCAGGTATTTTGTTTGGGATGCGAGTCCCAGACAGACTAATCGAGACCCAAGCAGGAGGAAGGGTTGGGGCATGTTTTGCCTCACAGTACCTTGTTTATTTTGTTTCTTTCTCTTTTCCCCATCTTTTGAGTTAATTCCAGGCCTTTTAATTATGGGTGAATGACAGCGGCGGGCCGGTGGTAGGCAGGCCACCAGTCGGGCAGCAGCCATTTTGCGGCAGCAGCTCTTGGAGCTTGGGTTTTAATTGCGGGAGGGGCTTTGTCCTTTCCCATTTTGGGCTGATGCCCAGAGTGCTTAGCACTGTGTTGGCAGGAAGGCCACTGATTTTAGCTGTATTGGTTACTGGGTTGAGCGGCAGGGCATGTGGCTGCCTTGCTCAGGTTTAAAAAATAAATAAAAAAGGGTAAGCCAGGGGTGACTCACCAGGGCACATGCCTGTGTGCTCTCAAGCAGACTGAAGTGTTCAGGGTAGAGCAACAGGAGGGAGGTTTTGGTGTTTATCCTCCAACATCAGGGCTGTTTTCCAGCAATAGGGTGCAGGTCTGTGGATGTGTAGCCCATTGGAAGGGGTCATTTTGGCCTTTTCACTGGGCCATTGAGGTCAACAGCTCTGGAGCTGGAGCCTCGAACTCTACAAATAGCACAAAGTGGGGACAGAGCATTGGAAAATCTGCATTTTGGGGCAATTTGTGTTTTTCTTTGCTCACCCAAACTGAAGAGACGGCCCTCCATTTTGTAGAGGCATCTTCGGTTTGACAGCAAACATTTTATGTGTGGCCTAGCTCAATGCATCTGAAGAGCAGAAGCAGGAATTCGGTGGGTGGCTGCAACCAACAAGGGGCTGCAGAAGGAAAGCGTACTGAATGCTAAGCAAAAACAAAATAAATTTTGCATCAATAGGGCATAGAGCAGAAACAGACAGTGCAGAGTCACAACAAAAGCATAGGAGGGTTTAGAGTATCGGATCCAAGCGGCCTAAGAAAGAGGCATTAAAGAAAAGGCAGAAATGTGGGCAATGTCCGCGGGAGGCAGGGGCAAGGCAGTGACACACTGACCCTCAGTGGCTATTATGGGGAGGGATTTTTCTAGTGGGACTTCATGGGGCTGGCACTGTTCACATGCAAAGCATTTGGGGAGGTATCTGCAAGTTGGGATGAGGGGAGAAGGATATAGAGCACAGGGCTATGCAATCAATGTTTGAAACATAATAAAATAAAACAAGAGAACAAGATGAGGGGCCATAGATTGGGTAAGGGAGGGTGGTAGGGGCAGGCCAGCAAAAGGGGATGGGGAGGGAATGGGGGGCACCTCAAGGATTGGGGCAAAGGCTATTGGACTGATGCATGTCATTGCAGTTTCAGGATGGTTCTCAAGAAAGCAGCGACCCCAAAACGCAAGACCAGAGAGGTGCTGGCATAGAAGGCTGACAAACTTATGGACCAGGTCCAGGCCATCATAAAGGAATCAAGGGAAGTAGAGGAAAAGGGAGGCAGGTGGACAAGAGAAAGAACCCACCACCCCAGAAAGCACGCCTAAGAAGAAGGTGACCAGAAGAAACCCGAGGACAAGGATGAACCACAGCCAGATGAAGGTAAGGTACTGACTGTGGATTTGTCAGTCGAAGGAGTCTCAAGGACTACTTGGCAGGTTTGATGGATGAAAATGATGAGAAGGGTGGGAAGAGAGTAGATTAGGCATGGCAGACATTGAAGGCAGAGAAGAAAGGAGAGGACAAGAAGAACAAGGGTAGAAACTGGGAGGGAGCAAACATGGGGATATGGGTGGCTGCCTGGGATGACACTGGGAGACCATTTTTCCCAGGCACTAAAGAGAAGATTTGGAAGGTGAAGTATATTGATATGTTTGCCTTGATAGACAAGGATATTGCAAAAAATATGAGCAGAAACAGTCTGTAGGCAACTCAGAAATGGAGGTGGAATTGACCATTGTGGGCAAGACTAACAAGGAGGTCAGTTATAAGGGTAAGATATTTGGGGCATGGATGGAGGGTTTAATGCATTTTAGCACCATCATACTTCAAAAGAAGCCAGAGCTGGCAATACCATTGCAGACCTATTCAGCTATTATACAGGATGCCTATAGAGTTAAGAGCTGGTATGGCTGGCTCATATACAATGAGAAGTTAAGGCAGAGGCTGGCATTACGGTGACGTGGTGGGACATTACTTTATCGCTTTCAATAAGAATGCTGTTGGCACATGGTAGGACTACTAGCAGAGGAAGAAAGGACTGGGACTTCAACAACCAAGGCGTGCTGGGTGTATAACAAGAGCCAATTGCACATGGCCCAGCTGCAAGTTAAAACACACCTGTTCGGTGCAGGGATGCCACCCAGTCACCCGTTGCAGGACACAAGGGGACAAAGGGTGTTTTCAGGCACAGGAACAGGCCTTTTGGGGTGGCAGGGGGCTTCAGAGACTTGATGGACAAGGCACAATGATAGGTGGCAGAACAGGAGGGAGGTTATGGCGGGAAGCAAGGATCCATGGGGAAAGGACCTGTGGAACACCTTTCAGAAGGTGACATCCCCATAATAGTGGACATTTTAAAGATTTGGACAATTTTACCCCCAATAACGAGGGCTAGGGACATGCTGCGGGAGGATTTTTGGGGGGTTAACTTGCTTCACGGGCACTAGAAAAAACATGATGTCTAAGAATCTGGCATCCATTAAGGAAAGTAGGACATATTGGAGAGAAGATTAGAAAGGAGCTGGAGGCCAGTAGAGTGGTGGGTCCATTCGATGACCCACCTTTTCATGCTTCAGGGTATCCCTTTTAGGCACAGGTCAAAAAAGGTGCCAGGGAATACCGTTTAATTCACTTTTATCATACCCTGAAGGTGACTCTGTAAATGACTCCATCTACACGAGAAGGAGCACAGTGTCATATGCTACACTGGACCATGCAGTGGACTCTATCCAGGCAGAAAAAGGGGTCTGGCTCTGCAAAGACTGACACTGAGTCAAGCTTTCTGGATGCTGCCTGTGAGACAGGAGGATTGGAGCTTCTGGTTTCCAATTTCAGGGAGATACTACTTTGACAAGGACATGCCCATGGGTGTTCGGTAGCTTGCACCACTTTTGAGGTTTTAGCACCTGGCTGCAGTGGGCCTTTTCAGTCGAGCGAGGGAGGGGCAGTAGTCCACTATTTGGATGATTTTTGTTCATAGGCGAGGTGAGGAGGAGACATTGGGAATGTAGGAGCTTCAAGGCTGTTTGCAGGGAGTTGGGGGCACTGCTTGTGGGAGAGAAGACTGAGGGACCCGGTAGGAAGCTAGAGTTCCTGGGCATTGAGCTTGATGTCAAACAAGAGTGTTTTTCAGCTCCGGCCAGTAACATGGCCAAGCTCTCAGAGCTCATCAAAGGGATAAAGGATAAGTGGAGGGTCCAATTGAAGGTAGTACAGGAGGTGCTAGGGCACATTGAACTTCACCTACAAGGCAGTAGCACTACAGGGTCTTCACGAGGCAGCTGGCCAAGGCCACCACCAAGGCCAAGTTTCCTCACCATTGGGTCAATATCAGAGCAGGTTTTTGGGAGGACCTTCTAGCCTGGGAGGATTCCTGGAGGAGTACAACAGGGTCACATTTTGTGACAGGTTCAGTGGGAAGAAAATAATGAGATACAGCTGTACATGGATGCAGTGGGGGATATGGCATGGGTGTTTATTTACAAGCAGGCTGGGTGCTGGAAAGTTGGCCAGACCATTGGGCCAAGTTGGGGATGACCAGGACATCATGTTCCTGCAGGCATTCCACATATGGGTGGCCATGGTGATGTGGGAAGAGTCCTTCAGAAACAAAAGGATGCTGTTTAGATGTGATAATTTGGCAGTGGTGTCCAGCCATCAACAGGCAGTCAGTGACCACAAAGGCAGTGTTGCAGGTAGCTCAGAGGTAGGTTTGGGAGGGTTCAGGCTAAACACATCTTTCAGGGCAAAAGAACATAGAGGGGTCAAGAATGACATAGCTGACAGCCTCTCCCATTTACAATTGGACAGGTTTCTGTTGCCAGCACCAAAGGCTGCTGCCTGGAGAATGCTGGTGCCCACTTGCCTCTGGGAGATTGGATGGATCAAGCCCACCTCCTCTTTTGGAATGTCTGGGCTCCCAATGCATTGGGGCCTATGAAATGGCATGGAGGAGCTTCCAGAAGTTCCAGAAGAGAGCGGGGTTGGGGTAAATGACAGGTTACAGAGTTACAGATCAATAGGTATATGGTGGACTGGTGGGAATCTGGCATGGCAGGCACCACCATCGCATACACCTGGGCAAGTAT
Source organism: Neoceratodus forsteri (assembly GCA_016271365.2). Classification (NCBI taxonomy): domain Eukaryota; kingdom Metazoa; phylum Chordata; order Ceratodontiformes; family Ceratodontidae; genus Neoceratodus; species Neoceratodus forsteri. Next base: position 1,549,834,441 of record CM057453.1, on the reverse strand, counting down.
TGGCATGGTTTGTCAACTACAAGGGTGGGGCACTCCCAACCAGGGCTCTGGCCATCTCTGGCTCTCGCTGCATGCAGAAAAGGGTGGGTGAGACTGCAAGGGCAGCAAGTGGATAGGCACAGGCCGATTTGCCAGGGGCATGCTAAGCAGGCTGTTGGGCAGCCTGGACCATGTGCTTTTCAGCACATGAGCCAAAGCTGTTTGCAGCTGTATTTCATGTTATGCAACTTGGAGCATTTTGGGTTAGCGGTGGTGGCCAGAGGAGAAGGTGACACTTTGGGAGGCCCTCACGAACAGGATGTCTCCTGGTTGGAGGAGCAGTCTGCGTTTGGCTCAGGCGGTCCAAAACCGATTGAGGGTGAAGGGGTGTGGGTGATCCTGAAGCAGGAGGAGGGGAGGGCAGGGCATAGTGGATACCATCAGAGTATACATAATGGTGGGACACATGGGGTGGGTGTTTTTCTAGCACTGGAATGGAGACCAGGTCACCATCCCCATGTCATCACAGTGCTGAAAAATGGTATAGCCTTCATAGGGGAGGTGGTGGCCAGAGGAAAAGATGACACTTTGGGAGGCCCTCATGGGCAGGATGTCTCCTAGTTGGAGGGAGCAGTCCGTGTTTGACTCAGACAGTCCAAAACCGATTGGGGGAAGGGGTGTGGATGATCCTGAAGCAGGAGGGGAGGGAGGGCAGGTGATAGTGGACACCATCAGGGTATACATAATGGTGGGACCACATGGGAGTGGGTGTATTTTCTAGCACTGGAATGGAGACCAGGTCACCACCACATGTCATCACAGTGCTGAAAAGGGTATAGCCTTCATAGGGGAGGACCACACATTTGCATCACACTCCTTTAGGATTGGGGCTACCTCGGAAGTGGCCAGCCAGGGGTCCCCTCCACTGTACAACAGGTGGGGAGGTGGACATCACAGGCATATCGGAGATACATCAGGAAATGAGATCTCATTTTCTACTTTTGTTTCAGGAGATAGGCGGCACATGGTGGTGTGGCTCATTGGACACTCTTTCATTCACTGAGCAGAGCTGTGGGTGCTGATGGCAAGGGGTGGATGGCAACTGGGACAAGACCCAGACAAGACACCGATTAAATGATGTGAGAAAAGGGGACTGTGCTGGAGACAACTGTTACTGCCTTCGATGCAAAGTTGGACCTGGCCCTCTGAACTTAATCATTATACATGCGGGGGATGACCTGGGAACACACCATGGGTGGCTTTAGTGTGAATGATTTGAGTGGATTTTGAGATTAGAAGGTCATGGTGGCCGCAGGTTCAACTTGGTGGTTGGAGATCATTCCCAGGAGAAACTGGAGGCAAGCGAAAAAGCCCTTGCCATTGAGAGGGCTCGTAAGAGGTCAACAAGAGACTGGCAGCATAGACCAAAGAGTCTGGGAGGTTATACATCAGGCATAGTTTAATCACATATGATACACCAGGTATGTACAGGTAGAACAGGGGTACACATGTATGTAGTAGGGAATCCAGTGCTCAATGGGAATTAAGGGAAGCTATTGAGTCATGGCAGGGTGTTGGGGAGCTATTTGCCTAGTTTTAGTGGGGAAAGCCAAGTGGCTAATGGGAAAAATGGACCCAGCCAGAAGGAGGTACAGCAGGGCAGGGAGGGTTTATCATGTGGCAGTCATCCCAGAGGGGCAGGGCTGGGGATCAGGTGGAACACCTGAACCCAGGCAGAATATACAGGATGAAGAGGCATTGGGTCAGCACACCGAGCCAATGAAAATGAAATTATGGAAAATCAGTCATGTAAATAAAGGGCAACCCAGTGTTTATTTGTAAATAAAATAGAAATGTACAATAGTTTTTGGTGGTGGTATGGGAAATGTATTTAATGGAATGAGTTAATGAAATATATTAAATAATGCACAAATCTACCAATAAAAGTTAAATGGTTAAAACCAAAACAAAGGTGTGATTGTGGCTGATTTCAGGGGGTCCAGGTGACTAATGTCATTTACCACCATGATCCATTCAGATTTCTGCGGGGAAGATTTCTGCAACCACGTCTTAACAATTCACTTTTGGTTGCCAACACTAATATAAACAATAATTTTAATACCTGTCCTCCAACACATCTAGGAGGTATTGACAAAAGAACTAAAGATGACATGGTAGCCCATGTTCAGTGAAAATTGAACTAAAAACATCATGTATGTCTTGTCAATATGTGCCCAACAATGGGCATGACCTAGCAACGTGCATGTGATCTGCATTTATCTCCCACATTCTCTTTAATACTTCCCAGTTGGGGTCCCTATGTATGAGGCTTGTATGGTAAGCATATGAAAGTAACATGTGCTGCACCTCCAGGAGATAGTTCCCCCAACATGTGAAGGAAGTCAACCTATCGTTGGTTGAGGTATGTTTCATCCAAAGTTCCTCACTGTACTCAGATTGTAATTCCTTATTCCAGCACTGTAAAATTACAACCGAGGAAATTCGAAGTAATTCTAGTAAACATTTGTATATGTTACCTATTGAATGGACCATAATATTCCTTGTTGGTGGTCTTTTAATAAATAAGGGATTGGGGGTGCCTGTTGAATACTAAAGTTATTTGTACAGTAGTCTGTAACCTCGAGTAACCGCATGAGTGGATGAGCGGCCCCATATTGGATTTATGCAACAGGCTTTCCTTTTGATGGCAGTTTTGTGCAAGTGCAAGGTGTTGTTTTTTATTTGTTTTTATTGGTACTCTTTACTTCCATGGTAGTTTTCTTCCGGTGGTTGGTGTTTGATTGGCAGTTGTGGTGTATATTTGATTGGATGGCAGTCGTGGCTTTAAGTTACTAAGTGAAAAAAATGGCAGAGCAGTTTAGCGAGGGTGACTCCTGTCTGCAAGGCTATATCCCATATCCAGTAAGTGCTATTAGTTGTTCAGTGTGTGTGTTTGCAGTTTCTGTCAAACAGGTGTTTTTAGTGAGAGGAGCTAGGGAGGAATGTCATTCTGGCTGACTGGTGGGCAGGCAGGTGGGTTGGTTAGATGAAGCAACTGTGGTAAGTGACTGTGGTACGAAGAGGATGAAGAGAACTGCTGCTATTGCTCAGTGCAGGAAGTGGTTGACTGAATACAGTTGTGGCTAGAGAAAATAAATTGTTTTCATTTCTCTGTGTTTTGAGAGAACAAGTGAAACGAGCAAGTGTTGCTTTGTTGTGCGGAGTAGCTAGGGTTGCTACATGTCATGGTTTTGCTGCAGGCTCTTTAGAAAGAAGTGTGACTGAAAGTTTTTCTTTTTGATAATAATGGAGCTGGATTTTTTTCTTTACTCAGGGGATCTGTTCATCTTTGTAGCTGGGTGAGCTACTGAAACAGGGCAGTTTGAGGAACTGGCACATAGTACTGTGTGCACCTGAGATACAGAGTGAAATTGAAATTAAATTAATGCAGTGTGTGGTGGGGGGAGTGACATGGTCACTGTGCGGATAAATTGAGTTTAATGAAATCATTATGGGAATAACTTGAAGTTATTCTCATAGTAATTACGTCATGGTCATTTATCTGTACAGTGTCTTAAATAAACATCTTTATGCATTGGTTTTATCCTGATGCCTGTTGCATAAATAATAATATTTATATAGCAGGCAGCTTATCCAGGAGTAGTTTGTACTGAGGACCCAGTCCCAAGAGGTATGATGTAATTTGTATATATCTAACATGGGATGAGCAGGGAATATCATATTCTGATTTGAGTACACAAAGGGATGAAAGCCTTGTGGAGAATAAAATAGGTGGCTATATTTCAGTCCCTCTGTGCCTGTCTACAAAAAGCTGAATCATTTTTATTGTACAGAAAGGTCTTGTCATGTGCCATAGACCAAAGCCAGATCATAACATATTGTGGTATAAATTTATTACAGCACAGTCTCCAATGCTATATGACCATGGCTGTGTATCTGTAAAACTGAGATAAAGATAGTTCCAATAATGGGTGTACAAAAATAAATTGATCTACCTCAAAGAGGTCATTCAAGTAAAATGCTATCATTTTGCAGTGTGCATTATATGTTGGAGTGAGCCAGCAGCACATGGTGCACAGTTGGGCTGTCAAAGAGTATAAGTACAAATTAGTCAGATAACCCCTCCCTTTCCATAGGCAATTGCAAAATACTATATTCAGTATGGGGTTGGGCACCTCCTCAGATAAATATTAAAAGTACTTTATTCCAGTATTGAAATTAAGCTTTATTCAGTACTACTGGAACAATTTGGAAATAATACAGTAGTCCGGTAATATGTTCTGTTGGATGACTTCTGCTCTTGCCAACAATAAAGGGAAGGATTTGTCAAGTCTGTAAGTCCTTACTACCTGTTGGGGATGGGAGGCTCATAGCTGAGAAGTTCGAGATGCTGGAGGTCTTTACCAACTGCACCACTAAATAGTTTAACGACTCGTGTTCTTCTTTACAGGAAATTTGGATTTCAGTACAGACGAGGGGATGAAGTTCAGGCAAAGTATTTCAGTTTTAAAATTATTCATTTTGAATCCTGATAACTGATCATATGCTTCTATTATATCCCAAGTATTGGGGAGTGGCATTTCAGTGATATTAAGGTGAGAAGTATATTAACTGTAAATAAGGCTATTCTGTTGTCTCTCTCACCCAGGGTCAGACCCTTAACCCCTCTATCAGGTGCACAACTGCTGCTAGTGACTTGATGTACCAGTGAATAATAACAGGGAAGAAGACTCCCTTAACGGTTCCTCTAGCTAGTGGAAAGGGTGGGGAGATAGCGTCATTACCATAAGCTTGTGAGGCACCATATAACATCTCAAAGGGTAGTGAGGATCTCTTCTGGGAAGCCCATAATTGCCAGGGTGTCCCATAAAAAATGGACACCCTGTCAAATGACTTTTCAGTGTCAAAACTCACCACTACCATGAGACTACAATGTTGTGATGCATAGTCCATCAAATGAATGGACAGCGAACATTGTCATGGGTCTGTCTTGTACAAACAAACCCTGCCTGGTCTCCAGCTACTAGGTGTGGTAATAGATTGTCCAATATGTTAGCTCATGCACTGTTAAACAGCTTGTAATCCACATTTAACATGGACATTGGGTGACAGGATGATGAGTCTTCTGGGGTGTTCCTTAGTTTTAAAAAGCCGCAGTCGTGGCATAATTCCATGATGGTGGTGGTTGCCCTCCTCCTGGAGATGCCTAAAACCTTGTAAATCAAAGGAATTACAGTATCAGTATACTTTTCTACCCCATGTGAATTCTGACTATACACTAGAGAAGGGACATTGACAACATGGAGACCTAAGACACAGAAACATAGAATTTGTCAGTAGAAATTAACTGCTTGGCCCTCCCAGTCTGACCAGATGTTCCCTACCTAATTTGCTACTATAGACCCTATTTGATCTCTACCCTCCCTCAGCCTATCTGCCCCTTTTCTAATATACAGTATGTCTATCCTTTGCATACTTAAAACCTCCCACTCTTTTAACTTTCAGCACTTCTGTTGGCAGACTATTCCAGGTCTCTACCACTCTTTCATTGAAGAAATATTTCCTTACATCTCTATTGAATTTTCCCCATCCAGCTTTATCACATGCCCTTGTGCTTTTTCTCATTTGAAAGATACTACACCCCCACATACACACCCTATTCACCCCTGTGAAGTGACTGTAGGTCTGTATCATGCCACTTATCTCTCCTCTCTTTCAGGTGTAAACACTGTGCTCCTTCAGTCTTTCCTAATAGGGCTTCTTCTGCAAACCCTTCACCCTTTTGTTGCCTTCCTGGGCCACTTCCACCCTGTCTATGTCCTTCATGAGATGCAGTCTCCAACACTGGATGGGCACAGTTCTCCAGGTGGATCTTATCAGTGGGTGGTACACTTGTCACACTACCTCCCTCCTCCTGCTGGAGATACCCATTCCTATGCACCCAAGCATCACACTAGCCCTACTCACTGTCTTGTTGTACTGCTCTGCCACCTGGAGGTCCCCAGATATGATAACCCCAAGGTTATTTTCCTCTCTAGTGAATGTCAGTACCACCCACAATCATGGACTCAGCTTCTGGATTCCTATACTCTACTGTCGGTATGGAATGTTGCACCTCTTGTCATTGAAACCAAACTGCCATGTTTTTGACTACTCCTTGAGTTTCCAAAGATCCCTGTGCATTTTCTCCACCCTCCTGACAGTCCACCATATGGCATATTTTTATCATCTGCAAAGGTATACATTTGTTCCAGTTCTTCTGCAATGTCCCTTATGAATACATTGAAGAGGACTGGTCCCCATACTAAGCCTTGTGGTATGCTGCTGGTTCTTCTCCGTCATTAGAGTGATTGCCATTAACTACTGACCTCTGTCTCCTGTCCACTAAACAGTGTTTAATCCAGTTCTGCACTTTGGTTTCCCACTCCAAGGCTATTCAACTATACACCACACCAGTGGTGAATAAATTAGTAAATAAATCATGTTACTTGGGATAAATATTTATTTCCACTTAAAGCACACTTACAACACAATTTATTTAGCTTAAGATAGGTTATTTCCACTTAGAATCTGGAAACAGAACACAGAGAGCGATGGGCCAGACAGAAAACTTACAATGGAAAGAAAGGCAGTTTTAAGCTAAAACAATGCAAAAAAGTAAATACATTACAAATGGTGTGGTATAAATCAAATACATAATTGACTGCCCTGAAATAACACATTTATTTCCACACATGAGTGGTAAGACCCTTATAACTAACTTGTGGCTTTGCCACTCGTGATATAGGTCTTACCACTCACTCTGAATTATAAAGCGGGCACAAGAAACTCGACTTCTGATTGGCTGGAAGCCCCTTCCAGCGATGCCCTTATCAGGATATTTCCATTCAGCAGGCACTACTTGTGCCAACCAAACTGCTACACTAGATAATATCAATCCCTGCCACCCCCTCACTCCTGCCCTCGGCTCTGGCGTGACTAAAAGGAACAGCAGCACACCAGCAGACCACTTGTACACAACTGCCAACCACAACCTTGACACAGACACAGATTGAAAAATAGCTTTCTATAATTCCGAAATTCTTTTAACTGAACCCTGACCTGTATTGCTTGGCTGCGTGAAGCTACTCGGGCTGCAAGTCCAAGAACTCAGTACGCGCCACAGACCCAGTCACCAGCAACCTTCACATCAAATCAGACCCATTCCTCAGTACATATCCAAACTCTAATACAAATAAAACAAAATTCCTTTTGACAGACCACCCAACTGTTACTAAGACATGCTAACCATTAAGTATGGTGGCTGTAGAGACACGCTTGCTGTCCAGCAAACCTGGCATTCAGTGTAAGGCAAATCAGCACTCTTGAGGATTTTGAAGAATAAAAAGGACACAACAAATGACAGATGCCACGCTTCAGACAAACTGAGAAGCTCCAGTTTTAAAGAAAGAAAAATTATGTCTTGTGTGTGTGGGGGGTCATGTCACACAGCATTTCTAACATTGTGGTGATCTTTGTACTACGAGGTTGGCTCTACAAAAAACACTCACTGTGCTCATTAGCAGACACAGTTTGCAAACTTAGTACACAGGTTTGTGTGCTCATCAGGAATACAGTGTCAGGAGAGATGGAGAAACAACCCGGCTAGTACCTGTGTGTGGGGGGTATGTCTCATACTAGCCAACCCAATGGTGGGCTATTTTTACTCTTCACTATTAAAGTTTACACTTTGATATTATTTTCTGCTGGTTTTTATTCTTAAATAGTTGCTTAGGGTGCCCATTTTATAAGTGCAATAAGACACTCTGAGGTGTGGGTTATGGCCTGATGAAAGCACTTCCCAGGTGGTTAAAGGCACTATGCGCAAGTGCCTCATGCCTCATAATGCACCTGGGCATGTTTATCAGGCCATAACCACACCTTGTTGTGTCTTATTGTTGCCTAATGTGTTATTCCACTGCAACCCATTATATATTTTCCATTTATTATCAACCTCATGTGCATAAGGCTTTGCTACAGTCCAGATAGTCCACATCTACAGTTCTCCCTGATTTGTTTCCCTGGTCACTCAGTCAGAAATCTATCAGATTTGTTTTGCATGGCCTTCCCCAGTGTAACCATGCTGCCTGTGGTCTTGCAGTCCATTGGATTCAAGAAACTCTACCTGTCTTTCCATCAGTACAGTTTCCGTTAACTTCACCAGCACTGAAGTAAGACTGACTTGTACATAGTTGCTAACCTCTTCCCTACTGCCACTCTTATGTAGAGGGACCATGTCAGCCCATCTCCAGTCCTCCAGAACCATGCCTGCTTTTAGTGAGCTGTGAGACAAGGCAGTCAGTGGGACAGCTAGCACCTCCTGAGTTCTTTAAGTACCCTGGGGTGTATCCCTTCGGTCCCATAGCTTTGTCCATTCTTCTGTGCTGCAAGTCCCTCAGGACTCTTTCATCAGAAACTGAACTTGTATCCACCTCCTTCCACTCCTGCTTCTCCTGGTGGTCCATTCGGCCTCCCTCCAATGTAAAACTGGAAGAAGTTGCTATTTAGGATGTAAGCTTTGTTGTGGTCCTCTTCTGCACAGTCTCACACTTCTCAATCCTTACTATCTGAAGAAAGTCTCACCCCTTTAGCAACCCTTTGGCTATCCTTTCCTCTGTCTGCACCTTTGTTCCCATTACTGCCTTTTCTGCTTTACTTAGTATACCTCCTTGTCCTCCTCCCAATTTGTTGTCTTATACAGAACCTCTTGAAAGTCACTCTTTTTCCTTCACCATCTCTTCCACTTCCTTTAAGAACCATAACAATTTAGTTTCCTTCTGCTTTTACTGAGGCAGTTGTTGAGGCAGTCTCCAGTTTGGAAACACACACCAACAGGACAGCAGCTCAAACGCAATGTGATGTGCATGTACCCAGAGACATAAGTTACAAGAAATCACATTGACTGCATGGTGGCAGTCCTAAATGGTCAGCAGCACTTTCTCTAAAAAAACAGTATTTGAATCATATAACTTTTCCACAATGTCAAGTATATTTGAACAGGTAAATTGAAAGCTTGCTACAATCCACACAGGACAGCTAATGCAAGAATCAAGGCAGTAAAACTCAACAGATCAACAATCCTTTTAAGCAGCCTTTTTTGTTGCACAAAGGCCATTATTTCTACACTGTAGCTAATGTGGCTGAACTGCTACAATTCAAAAGTTCTGCAGCTGTAGTTTGTCCACAATGCGACATCTGGACACACCCTAACGTTTCAACATCAGAATATGATGTCTTCCTCAGTCTGATTTACTCATTCCAGACATGTGTTTTTATAGACCAAACATTAAAGAGACATGACAAACTATAGAAAAGACATATAATTACATGGGGCTATAGAGAGTGCTGATGTGCCAATAAATAACGTGCAAATCATGCAATAATTTTTTCTGTATATGTGCTCAATGTGCAAACATTAAAAATAAATAGGACATACAAACAACACATAGTGACAATTGAAAACCATTGTGCCTCTATCCAAATATTCAAAGCATTGCAGTGATTATTGCCTCACACACATTTTCAAAATGAACTAATAACTATTATAAAATGGGTTTAAAAAGTCTCAATTTCATTGGCTGAAAGGACGTTCCAGCCTTGTCCTTATCAGCATGTATCTATGCCAACCAGCACTATTCACTCCTGAATGACCTCACAACAACCACAAATCAGTAACCTACCCATGCTATTTCTGAAAACTAGCCACACAGCGATCAGCTCCAATGGTAAACATTGCAGCACTGTAACTCCAGGCATCAAGCAACAGTAGCCTGTCTGTCTCTTTTTAGGCACAAAAACACTGCAAGAAATCCATCCAGACCTTTTTTCCCTCACATAAAAAAAACATAAATACCTCAGTGACACCATGAAAACAGCAAGCGCTCGGTGCCTCGTCTTCCCTTTCACAGCATGCTGCCTCCAGTCTTGTTACACCATCCCCTTCACAAACTTTGCTTGAAACATTTCCATCAAACAAAAACTGCTTGAATTTCTACACACTATCATGACACCATGCAATACAGAAACTTGGGGAAAAAAGCATAACCTGGAAACAGCTCGTCTGGCGGCGCTATGGGACATGCTCGTTCAAAACAAAATCAAACCACTACGCATCAATAGTCAACAAACCCTAAAATCTATAAATAAAAAATAATTAAAACTGTTTCTGTCTTCCTGAATTAATACAGTTACCAGCAGACACACACAAAACCAAGCCTACTTGCTCTCAAAGCAGCGATTAAGCTGCGGCAGTGCAACATAAACATTACGTTTAAGCGGCGAAGCACTGAACATAATTCATAGTATCTGAACAGAAGGAGCACAAAGGGAATTAAAAGTATATCCAGGCAAAACAACCTAACCATTATGTCTGTTTTTGGTGGGGAGATGGGGGCATAGTAAGTACCTAAATAAAGGGACTGTTTTACAAGTTTATGTTATAAAAGCTCAGATTCTTAAAATGTTTTCCCTCTTTTCATTTTTATTTTTTCCAGAAATAGTGACTTGATGAACCCATTTTATAAGCACAATAAGACACTCTGAGGTGTGGGTTATCTCCTGATAACACACGCCCAGGTGCATAAGGTGCTCGGTGCAAGCACCTTGTGCCTAACAACGCACCTGGGTGCTCTTATCAGGAGATAACCCACACCTCGTCATGTCTTATTGCTTGCTGATAAGACTTCTAAGAACTACCAAAGAATAATGGGGGAGGGTAAGGAGGTGAGAGACAAGCGGATAATGGGACAAAGGTGGTAGCGGAGAAGATGAAGGATGTGGGAAGTAATAGAATTGGCATGTGGGAAAGAGTGAAGGAAATAAAGGCGGCAGTTGGGGGTGAATGAGGGCAGGAAACCATGCATACATATACATGGAAAATCACTGAGCACACTATGGGGTCAATTCTAGAAAGTGGTTGCAGTACTTGCGCTAAGCCCTGTGTCACACGAAAGTTTGACACGCAGCAAAACCCTCAGATGCAACTCAGTCTGATTCTAGAAGGGCTGGTGCAGTTGCAACATTTTCCCATTTACAGCAGCTTGTACCAAAGATTTGGTGCAAGCCCTATAAAAGGTTCCCCACGGATGCAAAGTTAGACCTGGGAGCAAGTCTAACTTTGATACATCCAGGACTTGCAGGAGTGGTGTTCTGGAATATACAAATTCCCCGTTTGGTACAAGTGCCACTTGCATCACATACCCTGCCACAAGTACCCTGTGGCGATTGCAATCCCTTCAGGATCTGGCCCTATAAATGCACCAAAAAAAAAAAAATCAAATATCGGTGGAGAAATTTCAAGTTAGTGAGTCAGGAACTGTGGTAAATAGCTTATTAGACAGGCACAGGAGCCTCTCATTTATGGAAGCTGTGCAGTGGCAGTTCATCAGTAAGGTCATATGGTGAAATGGCTTTCAAAGTATTAATCAAAATGCTCCCTGCTGCAATAACTGTTTCACATTGTCACCACCTCTTATTCTAGGATAAATTTGTTCAATGCTTATGAATTTCAAAAGCGCTGTACTGTAGATCCATGTCCCACATCTTTAAAGAGTTTGGCTATTGCAAAGGAGACATTGCAAGAGCTAACTGCAGTTTACAGTATGATCTCCTACTGCAATTTCAATTCACATTTGGTCTGTCTCAAATATAGGAATCCACACAGCAGCTCAGGATATACATATATATATATATATATATATATATATATATATATACACAAACAACCACAGACAGCCATCAGCAGGTAAGACAAACAACATACAACTGTTTCCAGATGACACAAATGCAGTAGCACTGATGGGCTACCTTAGTGGTTGTATTTGTGGCATGTGCACTGCAAGATGGATGCACTAACTTGTTAGTGCAGACAGTAATCAAGATACTCAGATCACAACGCTGCTTCTGTGTGCAGATGTATATGCCCCTGCAGCCATAGATGCAAATCCACTATACTCAAATTACAAGAGATCTTTCGTCTGCAGAAGTGTATGCCCACAATGGACCAGCACTTCTGTAGCTTCAGAGTGCTCATGCATACTGTAAGACATGCACACACTTGATGGGCCAGTGCTATTGCAGCCACAGATGAAAGACATACACACTGCCCTCTGGCTGCAGAAGCATAGAACCACAAAATCCATGACACAAAATTACAACTGTATTTCTGTTTACAGAAGTGCAAGCACCTCAGCGCCTGCATGTCTTCAGCAACAGGTGTAAGACACACACACCAGTGTCTGGCTTCAGATGGGTAGGCTCTGTTACATAGAAACATAGAAACATAGAATCTGATGGCAGATAAGGACTGCTTGGCCCACCTAGTCTTCCCATTTCACTACCTAATGGGTAAGCTGCTGATCCTAGTTAACCAACAGCCTACTACCCTACCTCCCACTAGAATTGCCTTATATCTGTTCCATGCATTCTTGAATTCCCCACTGTTTTTGACTCTGTGACCTCCTCAGAAAGGCTGTTCCATGTATCTACAACCCTCTCTCTGTGAAGAAATACTTCTCACATTACCTCTGGGCTATCCCCTCTCTATCTTCAAATTGTGCCCCCTTGTTCTTGCATCTCTTTTCTGAAAGATGCTGCCCTCTTGGACTTTGTTGATTCCATTGAGGGTATTTGAAAGTTTCTATCATATCCCCCTCTCCCTCCTTTCCTGAGGCTATACATCTTAAGCTCCTTTAATCTTTCTTCATATGTCTTCTGGTGCAGACCCTGCACCATTTTATTGCCCTCCTCTGACAGCCTCCTCCCTGTCTGTCTTTGCGGAGATGGGGTCTCCAGAACTGTACTCAGTACTCCAGATGTGGTCTTACCAACTGTCTGTACAGAGGGCCAACAACTTCCTGTTTTCTACTGGTGATGCCTCTCCCTAGAATCCCAGTATCCTCCCAGCTCTCCTTACTGCCTTCTGACATTGCTGGCCCACCTTTAGTCATCTGATATGACTACCCCCAGATCCTTTCCATTTTTGTTGTTGTCAGTCTCTCACCCCCATTGTGTACTCTTCCCCTGGGTTTTTGTTCCCCAGGTGTATTACTTGCACTTCTTTGCATTGAATCTAAGCTGCCATACATTTGACCATTCCTCCAACCTTGCCAAGTCCTTCTTATCCTTTCCACCCCACCTTGCATATCAACCCTGTTGCAGATCTTTGTGTCATCTGCAAAGAGACATACTTTTCCTTCCAGTCCCTATTCAATGTCACTTATAAAGACATTAAAAGGACCGGCCCCAGTACTGAACCCTGTGGTACTCCACTAGTAACCCTCCATTCTTCACTGTGACTCCATTTACTATTACCCTCTGTGTTCTACTGTCCAGACAGTGTTTTACCGAGGCTACCACCCTGGGACCCACTCCCAGGCTGGCTAATTGTTTATTAATCTTTTGTGTGGGACTGTGTCAAATGCCTTGCTAAAGTCTAGGTAGGCCATGTCCACAGCCCCTCCCTGGTCTACTACTTTGGTCACCCAGTCAAATAAATCAATTAGATATGTCTGACATGACCTTCCTGCTGTGAATCCATGCTGCCTTGGGCCCTGTGCCCCACTGGCCTCTAGGTACTCAACAATTCTTTCCTTCAGAGTGATTTCATCATTGTCCCTTCCACTGAGGTCAAACTGACAGGTCTGTGGTTTCCTGCCTCTGTCTTGTTCCGACTTTTGTGAAGGGGCATCCATCCACTCCTCCAGTCCTCAGGTACCACACCATCCTCTCATGATTTATTAAAGGGTAGTCAGTGGTGTTACTAGTTCTTCCTTAGTTCTTTTAGAATTCTGGGGTGAATCCCATCAGGCCCCATTGCTTTATCCACCTTCAGTTTTAAGAGTTCTTTCAGAAGCCTTTCTTCTGTTAAAGGACTAATATCAACCACCTATCAGAGTGCTTCTATAGACTGGATTAGGTATCTCCCCTGCTCTTCCATTGCGAATACTAAGCAGAAGTATTTATTCAGTATCTCTTCTTTTTTTACTGTTGCTCTGCCCAACCACTTTCCTCTTTATTCAGCCTCAGTATCCCTGCCTTAGTCTTTCTTTGTTCCTAAAGTACCTATAAAGGTTTATCCCCTTCTTAACTGAGTTGGCTATCTTTTCCTTGGTTTGGGCCTTTGCTATTCTGCCTTCCCGCTTCCTTCTGCTTTAACTGGTACAGTTCTCTGTCTTGCTCCTTCTATGTTTCCTTATGCTTCCTGAATGCTATCTTTTTCTCCCTAACCTGCCCCACCACTTCTTTTGAGAGCCATAGTGTTTTTTCTTTTGTTTTGATTTGTTTATTTGCTTCACAAAAGGCCTGTTGCCTTTGTGATTGCAATTTGATGTTTCCCCATTGTTGCTCCACCCCATCTTCTTGCCTGTTTGCTAGTGCCTTTCTGAGGCACTCTCTCATTGACAAAATCAGCCCTCCTGAAGTTCAGTACCTTTACTTTTTATGGCTTGACTCTACAGCTAAGTTTATTATGAACCACACTGTTTGATGGTCGCTTGTTCCCAGATGGCTACCCACTTCAAGATCGGAGATCCTCTCTCCATCCCTATTACAGAGATGGAAGTACTGTTGCAAGGTGGGTATCATGGTTTCAACAGTGGATCCAGAAATTGTTCAAGGGTAGCAGATTTCAGATACAAAAATTGTCACAGTATGTCTGTGTGCAGAAGCACAGGCCCTGAAGAGGCTTCTCAGTAAGACATAAACACACCAGCGTCTGGCTGCAGAAGTGAGGCACATGTGGGGCCTGCTGAAGATAGATGGAAATACTGTTGCTATGTGTGAGTCATGGTTTCAGCAGCAATCTAGAAATTGATTAAGGGGTAGCAGGCACATATATAATTTCTCAAGGTAGCACATCGGTGCTACTACATTTGTGTCATCTGGAAACAGTTGCATGCTGTTTGTCTTACCTGATGATGACTCTCTGTGGCTGCTTGTGTGGTCTTGTCCTTTTGCTGCTTGGGGGTGATGGGGAGTTAGGGTTGGAAAACTTAACAACACATTTTCCTGCTTTTATGGCATAAGGTTTAACTCAGACTGGTGCATTAACACAGTTTTTCCAAAGAATTTCCTTTCTTATTGAGATAGAGGAGTATACCCTTCAGGACCTGCATGAACAGATACAGAAATACAGAGTCTTCTGGGCCTGTGCAAGAGAGACTCAGTCTCTGTCTATGGAAGTATAGTGCCCTCTGGGCTCTGTTTCTCCTTGTGGCTACTTACACAGACACACTGAGCAAGAGTCCATATATAAGTGAAATTGCATGGCCATCTGGCACCCACAGCTGTGGAGATGCTGGGACCCATGCCAAGAAGATTTGTCTTCACTACATAGTACCCTGGCCTGTGCAGGTAATGCTGTAGTTACTCTTCCCAGGCTGATGGGGGTTCACATGACAGTGCTATTCCCCCAGCCTGAGCCCATCAGGTTGCTCACTGGGCTTGTTCCTGAACTCCTCTCACTGGCACAAGATCAAAAAGCGCTACTCTTGATGCAAAGACTGGCACTATACACAATGTTTCTTAATTGTTTTTTTTATTTTACCCCAAATTTTCGAGAATGTTGTTTTATTTACTCCCTTCTGTAAACATAACTTGACATTTATAGAATAGTACTTAAACATAATTTTGCACCACAAGTACAAAAACACATCTCATCTAGGATTTGAAAACAACACCTGTTATATTTATGAGGTGATGGGAAAAAATTGCTATGTTGGCAGTTTGGAGTGAAAAAATTAATCCCAGAGTACACCTAATTTTATTTTGGGAGAAAGTAAATGGTGGATGCCATTATAGAAAGAATAGGTAACCATGTTATTGTTGCTTTAATGTATATCAAATTGATTCATAAAGAATATTTGTCAATGTGTAGGTGTTGCTTGGTTTGACTGAAATTAGTTTACGTTATGGGCAAATTTATTCTTTGTCTCATGATTTTAAAACAAATGTGTTTCTATTGATTGAAGCAGTCATTGAACTTTGCTTGACACACTGTCATTTCAGCTGCTAATGGAAAAATTCAAATCATTTTATATATTCAGAATTTGGAGGTGCACCTCTCTAACCTGTTGCCTGCCATGGGATCAGGATCAGTTGTGCAGTCAGCTTGGATTGGTGGCTCTCCTCTCCTGATCCCACACCTTATTTATTTGGTACTTAGGCAACTCCAGACTATAACTAAAGCCACTATAAACAGACTTACTGCACATGGAGAAGCAGACATATTTTACAAATAATGACAATTTTCAGATAAAGGATAAAACATAAGTTATTTCCAATCCCAGCAAGCTTCACACAATGATAGACAGACAGACAGACAGACAGATAGATAGACACAGAGGGATCACAAGTCAAGAGGAGGTAATAATCCCTCTTTACAAGACACTGTTTAGGCCTCATCTGGAGTACTGCATGCAGTACTGGAGGCCACACCTTCACAAGGACATTAACCAAATGGAGGCAGTCCAGAAAAGGGCAATCAAATGGTACGGGACTGCATCAGAAAACATATGTGGACAGATTAATGGAGCTCAGTATGTATACCCTAGAGCAAAGGAGGAGAGAGGTGATGTGATTGAAACATTCAAACACCTTAAGGGAATAAACAAGGTAAAAGACTCTAACATGTTTCAATATAAGAAAAATAGCAGGACAAGAGGACACATCATGAGATTAGAGGAGGCCGATTAAGGGGTAATGTGAAAAGTTCTTTTTCACAGAAAGGTGGTGGATGCATGGAACGGCCTACCTCAGGAAGTGGTGGATATGAATACAGTGCAGGGCTTCAAACAATCATGGGACAGGCATAAGGGAGCAATACAGATGAGTATGACTAGATAGGCCATTGACAGAACAAAGGTTAATGGCACATTCATAAGGTAGAAAAATGGGCAGACTGGATGGGCCTTGCGGTCCTTATCTGCCATCAACTTCTATGTTTCTATGATATATATATATATAGAGAGAGATACATGTAGATAGCTAGATAGATAGATAGATAGATAGATAGATAGATAGATAGATAGATAGATAGATAGATGCAGTAGATAGACAGATAATACCTAACAATGAGCATTCAATAATGTAATGTACCTAACCTGGTAAACATAACTAAAGACAGGTAGTCATAGTGTTGGTACACTTTGGCATAGATAGTTTCTCCCTCACCACTCCTGTTTTACAAATTGTATATGTTGTTTGTTGCCAGTGCTATAAATGAGCAGTTGTGTAAATGGAAAATAAAATACTAGGAGGGACCCATCAACTTTGATGGACTTTATGGGGTTCTGGGCTGTATTTTCTCATTGTATGTTGCTGTTTTATACCTAATTTAACCAGTTTTATGCCTTCAGTGGCTGTTTTACCATAGCAGTTCTTCCCCATTTTGCTCCTGGAATGACAATCAGACTATTACCTTCAGTCCAGGAACAGAGCTCCTGCCCCAATAAACTACTGAAAAAGAGCAAGAGTGACAAAATATGAGCACCTGCATCTTTATTGTAATATTTAAGAGCAGCTGCTGGATTCTAGTGTGTAACATACATAAACCGCTAAAACAAAAGTACTCAACACCTGGACAGCAGCATACAAGATGATAAAACTGAATACTGGAGTGATTTCTAGACAGGTCAGTGCCTTGTGAAAACTCTCATGTTTTGGCAGTCCTGTATATTTCAATAAAATGTCCCTACAGCTAAAGCTGCACATAGAACAAGTCTGTATAAAGACAGACACAACATACAATTTCTGGAATAAAACACGTTATCCTTTTTTTAACATTTTGCCTCAACAGAGACCTATGGGCATGTGCAAACTGCTCCAGAGAGAACAGTACAGACACATTGGGATTATTAAAAAAAAAAACATTACAAACAGTCATGCCTGGTTTCATCCTGATTAAGCCCCAATCATTTGTTTCTTAGGCTCTGACAGTCTTGGCAATCAAAAAACAAGATGGACCATAGCTAAGGAGATCTTACAGCCCGTATGACATTCTTAACAACAACAAAAAACTACTTTTATTGCCCTATTCATACAGAATATATAGCATGAGCTGAAAAAATCAAGACATTTTATAATTTGGCAAGCATTATACTGCTGATTCCTACTGCTAATTAATTTGCAGAGTGTCATCTATTTACTA
Organism: Neoceratodus forsteri; assembly: GCA_016271365.2. NCBI lineage: Eukaryota > Metazoa > Chordata > Ceratodontiformes > Ceratodontidae > Neoceratodus > Neoceratodus forsteri. The sequence goes on along the minus strand of CM057453.1, from coordinate 1,549,816,257 downwards.
CAAATAAAAAAACCTTCTTTTCAGAGTGAAGTGAGTCCATTTCCAATACAGTCTTCAAAGGAAATAAATACGGTGACATTTGTTTTCTGCTCTAAAGTCGCTTATCTAGTTAGTAGCCATTTAGATCATTCTTCTGGAATTACAAGCACAAGCAAATGGGCAAGAGTTCTCTTATGATTATTGTTTTTCACACATCAGGGATCTTTCTCTTTCATGTGAAACCTTCCATTCATTATATTATCTAACATTTGTAGTGACATAAACTCTTGCCATACCTCCCTGCATGCATGTACATGTCCAGAATTCTTTGTACCACTTGTCTCTTGTATGTTTTCAGATATAACATGGACCTCAGAGTAAAAATCATTGACAGCCCAAATATAAGTTTACATCTAGCACGAGGGCAGGAATTTCAAAACTGAAAACTTTCACTTTGATTTGTGCAGGTAGTTCAGGCAGCCACTCCACAACTTTGTGTGTGTGTGGGGTGAGGCAGCAATCATTGAAACAGCAGTGTGCCATTTCCTTCCTTTTAATAGTCAGCATTCAGATTGGTACTGATGTCGAGCACTGGCCCAAAGTGACCAGAAGAAAGAAGAAGCCCAGACAGATGTGTCACCTCCTGGCTGCCACGGGCATTCTCTCTTTCTCTGTATGAAAACACAAAGATGGTTATCAGATACTGCTGTCCCTCAGAAGGGGCATACCTCGCATGCTGAGTCTCCTGTCCTACTTCAACCTGGTTGGGCTGCTGTGGGGCTCACAATTGTTTTAGAATCTTGCTACTGGAGCTCTTAGAAAAACGTAAGTATGTGCAACACACAGCCCAGTGAAAACAAATTAAAGTTAACACACATTGCATCTAAAGGATTATTACTCTATTTTCACTGATACTTATGTACCATTATCTTCCCTCCCACCCTTCCAACCCATTGAACTCAACCCCCAAAATTGTCTATTCTGCCTTTAGTGCTGTAAGGATACTGTATGTTACCCAAGTAAACATTAGAAACATAATGAATAACACATTTTAATCAGCTGCTTTCCTGGTCTACAGCTCGACCAACCACACACCTCTCTAATAATAATGGCTTTATGGTGAGCACTACAGGGAGGAATTTGGTGTCTCGAAGAACTAAATAATAGCTAAAGACAGCATTAAATTACATAATTTTAATGGCACTTGTCACGGCACCCTGCCTGTACCATTCCTCTATATCAGGCATTGAATTTAAAGGTTGTAAATGATGTTAAAGTTGGCTGTAAACAGCAAAATCCATACAGAGCAGCAGCCTTTATATTAGGTAATGAACAATGCATCAAATAGTAAGTTGTTCAGTAAGAGTTGTATGTTATCCTATTGCACATTGTGCTTGTATTATGGTATGAGACATTGCACCTGTGAAACCCTCCAATGTACACAGAGAGAAACGAGGGCCCCTTTTCTGCTGCAGATATGCCCATTGTCAGCTGGCGGTCATCAGATTATAGTAATCAGAGTATAAGCTAGTACATCAGAGTACAGCTAGGTGAAACCTCTACTTATGTCTGGTTGCTGGCACAATAAGTGGGACCCTCCCTTGCTGGTACCTGCATCACTAGTTGCAGTGGGGGGGTCACCTCAAGTCAAGTACAAATTTATTGACAAGCATATGAGCCATTACAATATACTACAAGAGATAAATACACTTTTAAAAGATACAAAACATTTAAAAACACACTACAGTTTTGTTTACAAGAGTGTAAAATGATCAAGTATGAAGAGGCATCAAAAGGTGCAGATACAACAAACAGATAAATAATCCTTATCCACAGGTAGTTTATATTCTATAGGTGGGTAGTCAACACAAATGTTGCAGTAACTTCCAGGGTTTGTCTATCCCTAGAGATAAAAGGTAATTCTTTTGCAGGAGGGAGACTGAGCCCACCAACAACCCACCCAACCATTTTTCCTACTGGACTCATAAAGTGGGCCAATTAATACCACATGTTTGATATCATCATATACCTGGGACCCACATTTATAATATGGGAAGAAATCCCTTTTCTTTTTGTCTGTGCAGGATATATTGTGCATTGTAACCTTCTACTCTGAACCTTGTAAAAATTCTTCTCAGTTTAGGACACATCAATTGGGAGAAGAACCTTCAAAGTCACATATAACCTTGAAAGATTTATAGTAGTCATGCATTTTGAGCATTGAGAGTTGACTGAGGAGATCATTATTGTCCAAGTCTCTAAGCCTTAACTGAATGTCAGAGATAATTTTCTTTATAGGTCTGATATAGATCATGTGAGGAGATGTCCCAGACCAACTGGCATAAGAGTCTTTTGTATAAGCTAAATGAATGGTTGTACAAATCCCAATGATGCAAGTCTAATACTTTCCTCCAGGCACATACTGGGGTACCTGTCTTCCAGCAATAGGAAAATTTTAAACAAAATAATAATTTGTCTTTCATTGATTAATGATCATAAAGATTGCTGTCCCAGCTCTAGCTTGAGAATTCAGTTCAGTGTACCTTGAGGTAACATCAGAATATATCAATATGTTTTATTAAGAATAGTATCCACCACACTAGTGTTAGAATGATTCCCAAACTTCAGCCGCATAGATTATACTTGCTCTGATTTAAGCATGTATTACTTTCAGGATGCCCTAACAGAGGACTTCCCATTTTGGCATTTAAGATTTTAAAGCATTTACAGAAGAGGCCATTTTATTTTGTACCCATTCCAGATGTTTTGTCCAAGCTACGTAGTACACAAATCTGATTCCCAAGTAGTCATAGCAGTTAGCAAATTCTATACCTTTCCATTAATCTTAAACTTAGCTGGATTCCTGGCATTATTTCCTAAGATCACAATGTTAGTTTTAGTTAGATTAATTTTGAGTTTCCTTTGTTTACAGAGACTCAAAGAGGCACAGTTTTCTCCTAAGGCCCAATGCTGAGGTTGAAAGAAACACTAAGTCATCTGCATATGCAAGGGTATCAAATCTGCAGTTGTTAATCTTAAGGGCATGAAATTCCAAATCAGTAATGTGTGTCAAAATCTTATAAATGTAAATATTAAACAATGTCTGTGCTAAGATGCATCCCTGACTCCCACGTTAGTATGACTTCTATCAGTCACATGCCCATAATGATTATACTGGATTCTGGCCCAGGTGTTCTCATGAAGTATGATAAGGCTGTCTAACAAAGTCTCATCCAGATTCAAATCTCCAAGAGTACCCCAAAACATTTCCTGCTCATACTGTCAAAGCTGAAGAGAAGTCCACGAAACAGCAGAACAGCCTACTTTTCCTGATCTTAACATGTTTCTGGACCAGGTATTGTAAGTCATAGCAGTGCATCCATTCTGGGATTCATGGAGGATAGAATTCTCTTCAGCCCAATCCAGTAATCTACCTAGGATAATTTTTGAGATTTTTAGGATTCTTTGGGTCTTCTTTTTAAATATTGGGAATATGGCACTGCCTATCCAACTAGAAGGAATTTTGAGTTTTGGATAAAACCATTAAATGTGACAGTCAGTAATAGGATCCACCAATACTGAAATGATTTATAGAGATCACCTATGATTCCATCAAGTCCTGGAGCCTTGTGGGCCTTCAATGAGTTTAAAGCCAAGTAAATTTCATTTTCTGTCATTTTAATAGGCCTGGGATAAATTATCCTATTCAATTGTTTAAGACCATGATCGGTATCCATGTCTTCTTCATCCTGAGAATAATAAAGATCTGAAAAATAAGAAATCCAGACTTCTGGGGTAATATGCTACTCCATCTACAGTAGGTGGTATATTAGTTAAATCCTTGGTGACAATTCTTCAGAACTGTCTGCTGTCCTTGTCAGAGACTGCTTGTCTAAGTTTTTCCCATAAACCAGTAGAATACTTATTTCTTTCATCTTCTAATGTTTTCTTATATTTTCTCTTTCCTTTTTCATGAAAATGTAATCTGAAACATTTTTATTCCTTTTTTCCTATACTGCTGGAGTGTTTTACCAAACATTCTTTCAGCATTCCTACATTGGCATTAAACCATGATGTTATATGGGAACCTTGTTAAGTATTCACTATTTTGTTAGATTTGCATAGGAGCCTCAATATTGTGTACATGTTATCCCAAAGCTCATAAATGTTGAGAATCTAGGTATTTGTGAGAATGGAGTTATGTATGTCAATGAGTTCTCCAGTGTTCAATATTTCCTCAAATTTAATTTGATCGTAGGTCCCCATCGGATTATTTTTCATTAATTGTTTCTAAATTCTCTCCCAAAGCACCTCATCACGAACAGAATTGACAAAATGATTTTCTAAGGTTAATGCCAAAGGGAAATGAACAGATTCAAATTGTTCTAATATCTGAAGTTTTAAGACTAGTTTAACAGTTTCCAAATTACCCCAGATAAAATCTGGAGTAGAGGTGCCAAGGGCACCACCAAATGTCAATTTCCCTGATGTCACCCTCAGTTCTCCCATTCAAAATACAACAATTTCTTTAGGCAAGCTCTGCCAATAAGTCTTTTCCTCTATTTTTTTTTTTGATCTTGAGTTTCCTTCTGGTCCACATTTTGAAATTAATTACTGAGAGAAAAGGGAAAAATCTGAATAAGGTTCTTCAGATGACCTTGAAGCTATCCTAACATTGAAATCACCTAAAAAATTGTGTGGGAATTTATCTAACACTCAACAAGACTATCTAAGAGGATTTCAAATGTGAAATATGAAGGTCTCCAGAGACTTAGTACTTGGAGAAAGTAGATATTGCATAGGACAATTTTTAAACCCATCTGAAATTATCAAGGTCAATATATTATCTAATTTGAGTGCATATTCTTGGATCTTTGGATTTAATTTGGTTTTGATGAGAAGGAAAGATCTCTCTTATATCTGCTACATTTCTTGTCTCTAGAAGCAGGAACACATAAGCCGAGTACCCTGTTATTCTAGGGACCGTCAAATCCATGCACAAAACATTTTTCTGGAAGCCTATTATAGCGAAGGCCTCAAGAAAGCCCTTTATCTCTGGGTCAGCTAGTTTTTAAATGTAAACCTCTATATTCCAGGAAAGAAAAGCAAGTCTATTTGACTTGCTCTCTGTGTCCCTGATGGAAATGATAGACTCTCTGAGTCATTCTTGTTGTATTGTTATTAATGGCATAAAGGTGTTCATAGCTATGTGCTTCTCAAGATCAATAAGTGGGATATCTTCCTCTACCCTTGACTCCAAAGATTTCTCAGGTGGGCATTTATTTCTGAGGAGAATGTCCCCAAGTCCTGGGATGCTACAATATGTAGACCCATACAATCAAGTTTATCCACCTAAGAAAGTAACATATTAACTGTGGATGGATTTTAAAACTGTCAATCTGTGTGGAAGACTGTTGTTCCCTATACAATTTTAAATTATCCACCATATTTCTTGTCAGTTTGAAGCCTAGTGCTCATGTAAGAAATGACAACTATTCATCTCTAATATTTCTGTAAGTATCTTGCTTTGAAGTTTCCCAGCCAAAGACTGTAATAGTCCTGCATAACCAACTGTGACTTTGTTTTTGATCATACTTTTCGATTACCTTTAATATTTCTGATGAGTCTTCCCTTACTGCCCTGTTCTCTTTCCCTTTGTCCCCATCTAAATTAGATACAATAAAAGGAGGAGAATCTCCCTTTCCTTAACCCATGAGTTATCTGAGACTGTGCTTCTAGATACCATAATAGGAAAACTAACCTCATATCCTTTTTGCTTCAATAGTGCAATCTTCCCTAGGATGTGCTTGGCAGTGGCACTGAACAATATAGGAGCATAGTATCAGAGTAGTCCTGGTTAGGTGATCTCATGGTAAAGAGTTTTCTTTGGCATTATTCTGGTTAATTTTGAAAAGACATAACATCCATTCAAGGAGCTTCTCTTCTGATTCATTTTCTAACCTCAGGACTCTCTTTACCTCAGTCAAGTATTCTACTTTACTAGCACTTTGGGCAGCATTGAGTATCTCCTTGATCCCAGTATCTAAATTTATGGGTGGGTTGCTAGTGGTCTCAGTCTCCCTCATGCCCATTGCTTGGGGTCACCACATGTAACTTCCTCATAGGAAGTGAAATCATACCTATAGGTTCTAGACAAGGTAAGCCTGAACCTGTCCTTTGGTTCCTCTTCAGAGTCATATTTTCTATATCATCTTTTACTGGTATATTTAGTTGTTTTGGTAGATCTTTTGAAGCTCTATTTTTTTTCAGTTTTGACCCTACGTCCTACAGTTCTTTTTGTTGGTTTTGACTATTACAAGCTACAGAGTTCTTAAAAGCAACTGTATCTAGGTTCTTGATATAGCGTGAGCAAACATTATTTTTGTGAAATAGTGGGGGATCTACAGCTGTATGCCTCTGTTTGGCATTCCTATAGATGTCATCTCCTATTTCAAGATCAGAATGTTGTGCTTTTCTGGATTCAATAGTATTTTCCAGGAGAACTTTATTATGAAAACATCTGATTTGAGACTGCAAATCTCATCTTTCAATACTGTAATATTCTCAAGAATTACAATGTTTGTGTAATTTCTATTTTTGATTATTTCCAGCATTTGTTTAGAAATTCAAGAACTTGCAGTAAAATCTCCCTTGTCTAAAAATATTCCTCATCATAGGTAATTTAATTTGTTTTTGATCAGTAGCCATGTCTTTTGATTTAAAATTATCAGTTCTACAATGAATACCCTCTCAGTAATTCTCTGTGACTTGATTCCATCTTTTTAGGCCTTCAATGGTTATACTCATCTCCTGCATTATTTACCTCAACTCTTGAATTTCTCCATTTTTCTGTTCAAGGACTGGTGAGTGCAGTAAGGAAGCATCTCCCACTACCATTTTGGGGTGAACCTGTAAATTGTATTTAGAAGTTATACCTGGAATAGATAGATTATCCAAGTACAGTATGAATGGTTAAAGTAAGGCTCTGGGGAAAATTCTGGATCTCCAGCATTTGACTCCTCTGTAATACTCACCGCCTGCATTGTTTCCCATTCATAATGATTGGAAGAGTTCACTTCTAAGTCTTCTTGTGAGATCTCTGATCCAGAATCAACATTTAATGGGTCCCTGATTTTCTAGCTGGCTCGGGAGCCCTTGACTATACTTACTCTCCTTCCCTCTAATTCCCCCACAAGTCCCTCCCACCTTTACCCCCACTATCTCCAATCTCCTCCTTTTTATTTACCCACTATTATCTACATTCTCTCCCCATAGCTTCCTCTACATGTATCTACCATCTCTCCTAGCAGTTTCTAATTTATTCTAGTGAACCATATTACAACTGTGTTTTTTATTGTACATATGTTCTTGAATAATATACACACATTACTGTAACTAAACATACATACTGTGAATCATTGCACATGTTACAGTATTTCCATATAGAACTTTAATATACCCAAAAAACCTATGGGTGCTTGAAACTACTGTACTTGTTATTGTCCTCACTATGTTCTGTATTGTTTCCCAATGTGGAACCTTTGTAAAGAACCTTGGCTCAAAAGTGTCTTCCAAAATAATAATAAACTAATAAACTAAATTACCAACCCACCAGCCTGTTATTTTAAGTTGTCTATTTTCTTTGGGACCTTCTGAACAATACAAAACTATTTTCAAGAGAATTAATGCTCGGTCCCTGATTTGTAATTTTATTACTTTTCCACTGCTTAATTTTGCTTATTCTATGGGTCTTTTGGTTAATACCTCCTTGAAACTCTTCCTAGGTTTCTGGTATAACTATAGTAAGCATGCAGTTTTCCTTGAAGAGATCCCAATTAGGAATTCCCCCTACCACTTCTAGTTATAACCATAGTTGTGCCTGAGAAATAATCCAAGATGGAACAAAGATCAATATGCAAACTACAATACTTTTTTAGGATACCAACAACCTCGAAAACAAAAGAACCTGTAACCCAAGCAGTTCTAAAAAGTTAGTTATGCAATGAAGAATCAAGTGAATGGAATCCAACACATCAGTCACATACAGTTCAGGGAAAAGACTCATTCCATGCAATATCAGTCTCTGAGCCTTAAGCTATATCTTAGACTGCACCGCTAAGGTATAAATATGGGTTGATGGCTCTTTCATCATCTTATCATCTCACTGTCAAACCATCTCACAGATCCTTCTCAGAACCCAGGTTTTCCCAAACCAAGATTTCAAAGGCTAGGCAGAAAGAGTCTAGTATCAGTTTTTAAGGGAAAAGAAAAGAAAACACAGAGTTCTTCCAGTGTCTGAGGATAACAGGTAACCAAATATGTGTATGTAAAATCCAATAATGTCCAGTGACCAGGAACTTTGACATGATTCCTATAGTAGATGACAACAGCCTCTATGACGACGTCACTGAAAACAGAAAAAGAATAGGCCAATAAAGGCCCAAGCCAAGGTACCAATCTTTAAATATACTTAAAAATTCAGTGACTTTATAATAATATATGTAAAAATCCTAAAAGTAAAAGAATAGCTGAACTAGGCTTTCTATATAAAATCTATATGCTGTTATAAAATCTGTAATGTATCTCAAGCAATTATAGGAAATTAAAACAGTAACATAAAATACAACAAATACAACAATAAATTTTAGAACTTACTCTGCTCTTTGAAGAGGGCATGCATAGTACCCAATTTAAAGTCAGCAACTTGTTTAACCACTTGCGTAAACACTCGAGCTCCACTGGCACAAAAGTCTTAAAAGTGAAACCTGCAAGCTCTGAGCAGGCTTCTTTGCAAGGACAGCAGCAAGATCCAGAAAATTCTAAAAATCATACAGACAGACCATGACTTTCTTTTTAAATCTCAGCCCAGCACTGAGTAAACTGAATCAGCTGGGATTGCTGTGGTCTAGTCTCTCACCAACCGAATGCCGAATGCCACAGCACGGAAAGTCAAGTTTGCAGTTTGCTGTTGAGCCGCTGAAAAATTATACCATTAATATACCTCTCATTGAGGCAAAACAAGCATTCACCAGGAGACAATCAGTCAGATAATCAGTCAGCCAATTAATGACCAACTGAATTCCTGTACCAATGACTCAACAAGGAGAAACTTAACCAGAGGAACAAAGCCAGATATCTGGAAATGGGGTTCTTATTACCAAAGTATCTGCAAGCTGCCAGCAAGCTGTTGTCAGATTGATGAAAGTTTAATTACTCAATCCCAACAGCAGGCTCTTCCAACAAAGCACAAGTAAGGGATATAAACAAGGACGGGAACTATTTAATCAAGAATAATTACACAAACAGAGTTATCAATGATACCAAAAAATACTAAAATATCAGTGTGCTTATGATCAAGTGATGATCAAAAAGCCAGCTGCAATGCTCTAAGTATATTTGCTGCATTAAAATATAGTACTGAAAGCTAACTTGAAACCCATCAGCATATACTAGATACTAGATACTGAAAACTAGGTACTCAATATGTAGCTCAAGCACAGACCTAGTTTATAACATACAGAATAATAGCAAAAATAAAAATGTGAGAGACTGAAATTAAACCTCCGAGGAGATGATACAAAACAACAATCAAATAGCATCCTCAATATTTTCAGGAGGTTTCTTTTTGTAAAACACAGGCGTGAATCTCAAGGTTCACTATTCTCCACAGAGCTGCTCGTGTTTACCTCCTCCAGTGCTGGCTCCCAGCTAGACTCCAAGCACGGGGGGAACAAATAGAAGTCTCAAGATGCTATGTGACAGCCCAGCAGCACAAGACTTTCTGGAAAGATGAGAGAGATGTAGGTCACTACCACGACCATCTCTTTTTCTTGAGATTTTTGGTGCTCGCTGTCGTGTTCCAATATCACCGAACAAAATAAAGCGAAGCCATCAACCAACACACATGCAATGGTGGCATACCTGTTAAAAAAAGGTAAGTTTCTCAAATGCCATGCTGGAGACCTTCTCCTCAGCATCTCTAGCATGCAGCTGTGCAGTCTGTCATGTTCCTTCACCCTTGTTGAATGGGCACTGAGCTACAAACCTGGAGACCTGGGATTGAATCCCACAGATCCACTTGCATCCAATCTCCCCATCACTTGGTGTGGGGTTCTTCCAAAAGTGAGGACTTTTACTCAAAGTCCTTGTGGGTGACTCACAGGATGATGCTGGCAGTTCAAGTTGTAGATGTATTATAGCATGCAAGAGGAGTGTTTGCAGGATCATGAAGGCTCTATAAGTTTTCTTCTGACCATGGTTCTCCTATGATGTGGTGCCCCTGTTCGGAGCAAATAACTCTAAGGTGTAGTAAGATGGATGTCGGTCTGCCACCCCAAGGAGCTGTGTTTCAGAGTGCATTGTACTCAGTTCTATAGGTAAGATCCATTGTGAAAATAGAGATCTACAGCTACCTGTGTAGTCAAAAATACAACTACCACTGGTTTAGGTAGAGTCCCTCCATGAGAGATAATGTCCTTAGATGTAAGTTGGGAGGGTTACACATGTGGTCAAGCAAACAATACAAAGCATCGGCAGCTAGACAATGAGAGTTATATTCCTTGTGGTGGACATCAAACAAATTCAAAAAGCATGTAAGCCATACTGCTCAGATGCAATGGGTAATATTTGTGGTGCAGGGATCCTTAATCAGCACACAGCATGTCCTGAGTCTGACCAGAGATGATAATTTCTTCAAGAGCTGTTGACAGGATATTGGGAGGTGGAAAATCATGTTGAATGTCTGTTGCCCTTCTGAATCAGAAGTTCCCTTTTAGTATGTTGGGGCTGTTTGCACAAGGGCATCAAGGTTCAAGTCCGCTAGTACTGGAACACCATCCGTCCAGTGACCACCCCAGCCCCCATAACTGCATACCTAGATGCAGTCAGGGTGAGAGGGACCAGATAAATTGAGGGATACAAGATACAAAACTGTTGCCACTTGTTGTGAGTAGTCTACCGCAGTGAAGCCCTATACATGGCAATGATTAATGCTTACTATAACTAATGAGAGAGATTGTGATAGCATATAGGTGGTTCGTTTGCAGAGCTGTGAAGGATCTGGGATGGTTCCTTCACAGCAGTGAGGCACTTGAGAGTGGAACCCATTTTGTAGCTACTAAGCCCAGGACAAAATAAAAGGGTTGCCACTTTGTCACCAAAGGAGTTTTCTCCTCTTTCATTCCTTCCATTTTTGTTAGCTGTTTGTGTTTAGACTGGATGGGTTAGGTCTACAAATCCCAGCTCATTACAGCATGTTCTAACAAATTGTGGAATTTTTGTCCAGACCTTAGTATTCAAAAAAATAGGGTATGAGTGGCAAAGGAGAAGCAGGTGTATATATTTAGAGATGCCAGTCACTTCCACAGTTTGCTGCAGGCATCTATGATTGAAAGTGAAAGTAAAGTTGGGCAGATGTTCAAAGGCTGACTGACATTGCAAGTTGTAATCACAGCATGTGGCAGATGGGCATTTGTTGTTCCTCCAGACCAAAAGCAGAGCAAAGGACACAACAAAGAGTGATTTTAAAGGTGAAATGTTAAATAAAGTTAGTTACAATCTTTTAAACTGAGTTGTGACATCAACCAATATATGGGAATATATGGAATCAGTATTACACATTATTAATTACTTAAGTTTATTTCAGGAAATGTTTATAATTTACAATATCGGCCTGAAGCTACATTTTCAGTTTTCATAGCTTGGTGCTATTTAGGGTGTGAGTAACAGTGATGATGCTTCCACCTCTGTGACAACTTGACACTGAAACATACCATGCTGCAGTTTGGGAGTGATGGGCATGAAGCTGTCGACTGTATAGCAGTAAGCCAAGCAACTGTATAATTAAACAAATTGTGCCACATCTACATCAGTTTGGATATTGTGTCTTTTTATATTTAATACATAAATGTCCTGATTAGTATTTACATGTTATCCTACTCTAAAATGCATGAGCATACTATTTTCATTGTGTTTCCTGCCTAAAGCAGCATGTGTGGTTAGGCACCACTACACACTACTGTCATTTTACAATGAATTTTGCCATGCTGCATTGCACATAATGCACAGTCTTAGGTCATGAATCATTATTTGTGTTCCTAAGCTGCACTGCCGATGTTAGGAATTAGTTTCTCAAGGTAAACAAAGACTGCACTTGGGAAGGGTGCCACCAAAGAACTGTAGTAGGGGAGAACAGGAAAAATCATTGTGCTCTCCACAAATAATGCCTGTGACTCATGGATTGTGACAAAAAGATACTTTATTCAGTACTCTGGTACAAAATAAATAAATAAATAAATAAAGAAAAAGCCCTTCTAAATCGTCACAATTTTTTCCATTCATTTCTATTTGAAGGTGAATTCAATCATAATTAAAAATAAAAGAAAAAAAACAGAAAAGCAATGCAAGATCAAACTCTGTGTAGATAGTACTGCTCAGTTACAATGGATGTAATATTGAGGTGCAGAGATGCTTAATCAGCACACAGCCTGTTCGAGTTTTGTCACAGATGATAATTTTCTTGGAACTTTGGCCCCTCAAAAGGTGATTCTATATCCCAGGTCACAGATACATTTTTAAAATCACCCATCAATATTCAAAAGGTGCCAATCTTTATGAATTACTGATTTAAAATCCATGACTCTAAGATCATAAGTGGTGACAAATGTCACTTGTTCACTATCATTGTCCTTGATTTTATATTTTAATAAATCAGACACATCAAAAGTCTATGTCCTATATAAAGATTGTTGTAACACTTCCTCCTGATACCCCCTTTTTCTAAATCTGTTCCAGGTTCTGAAGCTTCCCTCAAAACCTGGCTTCCCCAAAACCTATTGGTGTCTACCATTAATACTGCATTACAGAGTACATGCAGATTTGGGCCTACAAGGACAACATTTTGTCAATGCCTCCCAGCACAGTTGTGTGGTTGACCGGCTGTAAACCCAGCAGGTGTTAAATTCCCTAATAATTTGTCTTTAATCCAGCCAACATATATGCAGTTGAAATTAGTTCAACAGAAACTTCTCATTAACAAACAAGAAGCTAAGCCATTAAAAGAGTATGTTTCACACTTGACATTGGAACATCTGAAGCACCTAAATAACAGAAGTAGAGACTGCCTCTACAGGTCTTGTAGGTAGGTAGGTAAAAGTTTATTCATGACAAGTTATGTCATTGCAAAATAAAATATCAATATCCATACAGTGATATAAATATATTTACATGACATAAAGTACATACATTTAGGTCCTGTTAGCTCGAGTGTATTTAACTCAGCTCTGTAAGGAAAGTGATAAGAATATGTAAAGAGCGGTAACTGTTGACCAAAGTTTAAGATGGAAAAATATATGTTGGTCATGGTTTGTGTTTCACACCACAAAGCAAATGGTCCCCACCACACAGGCTTCAGTTACATTTAAAGTTGCAGTAAAAATAAGTATATTAGCCTCAAATGCATAAATAAGCAGCTATAAGAAAAATTGATACCAGAAAAGTTCTAAAGCTACTTGTACAGCTGCAATATACAAATAAAGCCACCAGATCAATTAGAGTAAATGATTCAACAAATTGATCAGAGAATCTGGAAAAAAATTCATTTTAACTCAAAAGAAAGACAAAGGCAAATGTGTAAAATGGAAAGCGGTAAATAGCTCTTCATGGTGATGCCAGTTGGTGTACAATGCTGCTGCAGGCATCAGATCTGAAAGTAACAAAAGCGGAACTAAACAGTTGTCATGTTTATCCAATAAAAGCTACCATGTAAACGTTGAATGAATGGGAAGTAAAAGAGGAATATGTTGAGTTTAGATCGCACTTTAGAATTGATAAAGTAATACGTCTGTGTTTGTGTGGGAGGGTAGAAATGGTCTTTGTAGAGATCAATTTTAACTATGGATCAAAGAAGTCAATACAATAGTATTAGTTGCTGGATCCAGCAAGACATGTCTTCAATAGGAGAATGTATCTTCACAGTGGGACCTGTTCCAGTGAGTGAGGGTGAGGTCGGGAGTGCAGGGTGGGGGTGCATAGTGGGAAGTCGGGCTGGGGGTGCAGGTTTGAATCACCAGTGGACTTTTCTTTTGTTTTACAGATGTAAAAACAAAGTCAAAAACATTGAGAACAGGTTTTCTTATTTTCAAAATCTGAAGGAGCTGGGAGGTGGGGTTGCCAATAGACACCAGGGTGATCGAAGGGGATGGTGGAGGGACCACTGGACTACAAATTAACACACACACACACAAACACAGAATTTCATCTTTAAAGAAGACACCACCTATCAAAAATTATCTCTGGATTACAGTCAGAAGGAACCCTGCTAATCAAACATGCCAGTAAACTAAAATACTGTAAATAGCACCATTGTCAGGTGTACTTACAAATGGACCAGAGAAGGACAGCAGCAATGACCATGACACAATACCTGCTCTTGCTGCTCTGAAAGGCAACCTGCAGCACTCTGGAGTGGAATCAACTTGCTTAAAGTAACCAAATGCTTACATCGAAAGGAAGTTGCAAATCACACCCTTCTAAACCTTAAAAGCCCCCAGCCCCCAACACACACACATTTAGAATTTGAGTAGAGGGCAGTCTCTTTTCCCAGAACTCAGTCATCTGCTCAACCATTATCTCCTCAAGAGAGTTGGAGAAGGTAGAAAACTACAGTAACTGCTCTACTTTTAAGCAGAAATGTCCCTGTTGATTTGAAGGAACTCCACTGTGGGCAATATATTAGAATCAGTCAGTTTGAAGAAACTCCACTGCAGGCACTATATCAGAATCAATCAAACCCAAGCCATGCTCATGAGGACATAAGGCCAAATTGGAGACCACTGGGTTGTGTGAACCATAGTGCCAGGCAGCAGTGCTGAGGGTGACCATACAAAACTGGGCAAGGTACCCTTTGAGAAACCATTCACAGGAATCAAGTATGCACCATTGCCATTCACCCTAATTATCTAAGCATAACATTATCTCATAAATAATGCAGTTTGTTCATAAAATGATTACTTTTATCAAAGCTATTACCGCACTTCCATGGGGCTACTTTTGTGTGGGTGTGTGTGCTTGGGGAGGTGATGATTAGACTCGGATATTGATTTTTACCATGTATTTGTAAATAAGGCATATAGATTATGACTCATTGACTGTAGTTGCTCCAGACCCGGCTCGAATGCTGAGGAGGTGGGATTGTCTTCTCAGTCCACACTTTCACCACTCCTCCCATAATGTTTAATAACAGCAGGCAGCAGTAGCAGCAGCTCACTGGCAGCTGGCTGCAGATGCTACATGGCCCCTGGCTTCGAGTGCATGGGGGTAATTATGCTCTTATCCTGGTCAGTTTAATGTGCCAACCACAGCTGCTAACTTGCTCTGCAGCTCTCACTGCTGGGGAGGGCGGTGGCGGATGCTTGAACTGGACAGACAGGACACTTGTTGTGTGCTGGCAGTGACTTGATTCCACAACTTGGGTAAGCTGCATTAATTTAATTAATTTTTAAATGAATAAATGGAGCTTTACTGTAAGTTGTCTAGTCTCTGGATCACTTTTTGGGCTCCTGGGTCCCGACTCAGCCAACCTCATTCAGAAGCTGTTTGCTGAATCTAGAAATTGTAATTGAAAATCCACTTGAGGTGCATGAATTACAGCATCTGAAATGCTTAAGAAGTACTGAAGTTTTAAATAAGAATGGGGCAGAGACAAAATACCTTTGTAGTGTATGGTGAGGGCTTGTTCTGGATGGAAATCCATCTTAGCTGAAATGTTGTTGTACTACAGTTCAAAGGTCATGGAACACAGTAATACCACAATATAGTACCATAACATTTCAGCTAATTTTGAAAGACACAAGCTGCACTGTTCTATAGAACAGTTGCAGGAACAAAAATGGCAGGATCAACCAGATAGTAAGTGAGTTCAGGCGGCACCAATTACTCGAACCCACGACTTCAGCAGGATCAACCAGATAAGACTTAAAAATGCAGGCTATAACTAAAATACATCTACAGGATCAACCAAATATTAAAAAATCATTCACATAAAGAAAAGTGATTCCTCCATACTTAGTCCTCTCACTTAGTAGCGATAATGCAGCCAAGTTTTTTCTGCAAATCCTGCCCACAAAACTATCAACCAATAGCAGCCACACCGGTCCATGCCTTTGTGTCCTCGCACCTGGACTATTGCAACTTCCTTTATCTAGGGCTTCCTGGGGTTGAAATCCACTGCCTGCAGCTGGTGCAGAACCATGGCGGCCTGGCTTCTGACTGGTACCTCTCAGTCCAGCCATATTTCGCTGGTGTTGCGCGAGACTGCACTGACTGCCAGTGCAGTGGTGGATCACCTTAAAGTCAGTCTTCTGACTTTCAAAGCCCTACATGGACTTGGCCTGACTGTCTGAAAGAGCACCTGGTCCCTTACTGCCCTGGCGATCACTCTGCTCAGCTGGCAAGGAGCTGCTAGAGATCCTGAGGGTGTCTTTGAAATCTTCTGGGGCCCGTACATTTATGTATGTGCCCCTACCATCTGGAATTCTCTACCCCATCAGTTATGGGAGTGCGTGACTGTGGAGTGATTTAAAAGGCCCTGAAAACATATCTGTGGACCCAAGCATTTGGAGCCTGACTGTATTTGTTTACCTGTGCTACTTGTTTTAACATAAGATTTGAAATGCTCAATTTATTTTATTCTGTAAGGTGCCTTGGTTTTTGAAAGCGCCATAGAAATAAAGTTTATTATTATTATTTTATTATTATTATTTATATGGCTGTCTGGACCCCAGTAACCACACCTCTGACACTAGTAACCAACGTCAGAAAAATGGAATGAAACACAGCAGCAAAAATGTACTTTGTCAGTTGAAAAATGTAAAGCTTTTAAACTTTATTTTAGGGGCACCATACACTCTAAAAAAATAGTGGATAGGCAACTCAATACCCAACTAGTGTGTTGTGCCACCTCGGGGTTTTGATTTCCACTGACCTCTCAAACTTGCCCTCGAGGTCATTGAGAATCAGAACCCTCAGTGTTACAACACACTGGCTGCATAGTTGCCATCCACTATTCTCTATACTGTTGTAAAACAACAAGCACAGTCAGATTCTAAACATAAAGTGCATGCAGGTTTAAGTCTGTTGTGGGATTTTTAAATGCCAACAAAGCAAGGCACTCTTCACTGTGTTGGACATCAATGATAACCCACCAAAATATGCTCAAAACCTATTTTGTAACCTGCTATAGACAGCAGCTAAAGGATCCCATGGTATATGAGTTAATGCCTCTGATTCTGTCAAGGGAACAATGGAAATCTAAATTACTTTTTCAGAAGCAATACTCATGAAAAAGTTAAGGACTTTTTCAAAAAAAATTCAAAACAGGGAAGATAAGGGAATAGGGGTGAGCGAAAGTTGCTAATTTCACTGCTGAACTTCTGTGAAATTTTGTAAATTTTGCAGAAATTGCAGAACCTTCGCTATTGGCGAAAGTAGGATTTTCTGTGGATTTTTGCAGAGTTCTGCTGACTTTTTGTGAACTGCAGAAATGCATATGAACTGTGGAATTTATTCTTTCCACAGTTTAATGAACTGTCAGTGAATGAGCTCCTGCTTGTACAACCATGCAGTTATTCACTGACAATTCAGTGGGCCACTGGTAGTGGAGGAGAGGAGTGCTGCACTGGTGGCCTGCTCAGGGGCAGGGTGGGGAGCAGGGAGGGAGTTGGGTGGTGGCAGATGAACTATCAGTGTGGTGTTTGTGGGTGTCTAATAAACACCAGGGAATTGAGATTCTTTTTACAAGGGATCTTGGATGGGAGGTCCACTAGACATCGAGGAATACTGGGACTAGAGGGGATGAGTTAGTGGACTGCCTGCTGTTTATTTGTGGACTAAGGAATCCAGGATAGGGAGGGGTCTGCTAGACATCAGGCAAATAAAAATGTTTTGGAGCCATGATAAGTGGGGGGCACTAGAAACCATGAGGATCAAGGAAGGATTGGGGTCTTTACTGGGACCCCTGATCAGTGGGGTGGACTAATGAGTTAACTGCAGTTAAAAAGCCTCAGAAATGACCACTGGCAGTGATCCTTTCTGGATTTTTCCCACAGTTAATAAATTATCCCATAGTTTTTCTTATATTTTTCTGCAGTTTTAAGGCAGAATTTCCAAAAAGTTCTGAAAATGATTTCCGAACTTTCACGAGCAAAATTCACACTTCACAAAAGTCCATGATGGAAATTAATTTTGCACACCCCTATAAGGAAAAGCTAAATTAATTAGGGGCATGGCAATCAGAAGGTGGGGCCACTAGATGCAAGGAAAAGGGGGATCACTGTTTTCACTGCAGCCGGCAGCACAAATTCAGCACGGCTGCAGAAGTCAAGAAATTCCCACTGTTCTCATACAGAGAATGCAGGAAGGAAGTGCTCCTCTTGCTAAGAAGGGTAACAGGATTTTGGGTGCCCAGAAAACATTTTTGGGGCACAATATAAAAAACCCCATCAGAATCTAGTTTAATGGGTCCTGTTTAGCTAGGATTTGAGGTTTGTTTGTAAAAATCACAGCAGTTTTATGCATTTTCCAGGTTTGTCTGTTCCTGGAAAAAATCAACAAAATGGTGGTTGACAAGGCATTACAAATGTGTGGTGCCCTGCCAATTCAGTGATATGAAAGCAAACAGGAACATTTACAGCATCAAATGTTTACTTCAGCAATGACACATGTAGATCTCTGAAACTGCACGAGCTGTCATCACAACAAATTCCACACATCATGACCTTGCCTCATAGACAACACATATACAATTTTAGCTCATTTTGTCAAAGGAGCCAAAGATATTAATGTGCAAAATTAGGGGTTTAGCATTAAACATGCTACTTAATTCTAACTATAGGGCACTACCACACCATAATATATATAACTGCTGTAGTACTACAGTTTTATCAGTTGATTCATCTCAGATCTCTTCCCATTTCTTGGATGCACAACTGTGGTTGTACTGTAAGTGTTAGAACAGTGGCTACAGTGTCCAAATTGAAAACTGCCTTAGGGAGGGTTATCTACATCTCTTGGTGTGTTTTTGGCAACACTGAATGGACCAACATTTCCTTTATATATATTTCCTTTATAAATACGTGACCTTACTTTTTCTGACAGAGCCTTCAGTTTTTTGTTAGCTCCTAACACTTTTCTAGTTTCCTAATTATATCACCTATTTCTTGAGCAAATACATTAAGCTGTGTGGCCAAAGTTGGTGTCATGCCATCCCTCTCAATGTTGCCCTGTAAAATGATTTCTTTATCCCTTTGTTTAGCAAAATTGTAGGTCCCTTCATAATGCCTGTTTTCAAATTTTCAAATCTTGCAATAATTCTGAAACAGATATTTGGATGATATATTTTGGTGTGGACAGACACTATCGAGGTGCTAGCTGAATTTATGCAGTACATTAATCCACAAGCAGACACTTCAAATTCATGTTTGAGACTAATAAAAGTAAGATCAGCTTTCTCAGTTTAGTGATTTTGAAGAAGGAATTTAAAACAAAATATATAGGAACTACTTCCAAAACACTATTCTATGAGTGGATAGCTGCCACCTGTAATTATTGATCAAAAATATACCATAGGGCAATTCCTTTATTGAAATGCACATGCAGCAATAAAGAGGATTTTGAATCCTAAGTCTGAGTATGACAAACAGATCTGAAAATAGGCATTATGAAGGAACTAGGTTGTTTTAGCCTACAACTTTGTTAAACAGAGGGATAAAGAAACCATTTTGCATTGCAACATTGAGCAGAATGCTTGAAGGGTTAGCATAGCAACCGACTTCTGCCATACAATTTAAAGGGACATAGTCAGCTTTTTTATGATTTCCTGGATATCCACAGTGTAGGTCACCTGAGTGCTTGTAGATCCTATTCCTTACAAAATCTAAAAATGACAATAGATTTGCTTAAATGAAAGACAGATCCTTATTTTGTGGTGCCTCTGATCAAAAATCAGCTTCATAGCTTAGTAAAGAAGACATTCTCTGTTCTAAAGTCCTGTTGCTTACCTCTAAAAATTAGATTGAACACATTTTGTAGTTTTAACAAACCCATCCTCTGTGCAGAAGCAGGTAGACCGAATCGGCTCCCTAAAATGGCTGGGATATCATATAGAATATTGTCATTGAAGCAAGACCGCCAGCGAGCATATACTGATTTCCAGTGGGGACTCAGCAAAAGCCTTTTTCAGCTCTGTAATTCCCCAAAGCACTAATTGGTGCCCAATACATGAATTACAAATTATTATGCAAAGCAAATACATGTATTGCAAGGGTTTATGTGTGCTTTAAAAGTAGCAGGTGTCCTTTATTTATGGCAAAAATACATTTGCGTCAGTGTGCCCTGAATGACTACTGCCGATGGTCCCATACATCCACAAGGTGATATGGCACTGGAGCAGCCATTCACAAATGAGTCTGGATTTTCTGAGGCATATGAATAAAACACACAAACTGTTTCAAAGTGCTTGATTGTGCTCATGAATGTTTTGCTCTTTTCAAAATTAGGGCTCTAACCATTTAAAGCAGTGCTTGAAAATTCAAGCCTGGACCCTGAGCATCTTGCCCAGTAGCACTGTGCCATATCACCTCATGGACACACAAGAGCATTGACAGTAGTCATTCAGGGTGGACTGATAGAAATGTGTTTTCTGGCCTTTTGTATTGGGAGTTGTGATCACTAGAACCGGGGACCGATTTTATTTATTGGATGTTCAGATGATGTGTTATTATTTTTTATAGGGGTTGAAGGTTTGGGGTCTGTGTGTTTGTTCTCATGGGATTATTGTGGAATATTTGGTTGGGGAGGATGCTTTAGCTCAGCGGCCCAGTGGGATGTCCAATTACTCTGTCTGTGGATCAGGAATCATTTATAAATTATATTCATTAGTATAGAGGTATGATAGGGTCACATACGTTGATAACATGGAATATCAGAGACTCTCAGAATAAGTGAAAGTGTCACATGGTGCAACAGAACCTCAGGGAATTGCAAGCAGGACTTTTCTGTCTCCAAGAAACCCACCTTAAAAGGGAGGATGTTCACTGTTTTATAATACTACAAATCCTGGACCTCCCTCAGTATTAAATGAGTTGGACAACTACGATTGGTCATGCATCAGTCATTTCACCTCGACAGATGAGGCACTGTTGTTCTTAAGTCCAACTTCATCGCCATTTGGGACGCTATGCCACTCTCAGGCGGTCCAGAGTCTGAGGTGCTCATCTACCATGGATCTCTCCGATATCCTAGCCCACCTCCGAATCCAAGACAGGGCCTGGAAAACCTATAAGACCTCCAAATCCCAGGCCGACCTCCAGACCTACAGAGTGCTCCAAATTCTAGTACTAAAATAATCCACCAAGCAAAGGCCAACTACTTCTAATGCACATTCAATTCCTCCTCCCATCTCCCATCTCGTTTTGGAAGGTGGTCAAATCAGCTTCTATGCCCACCATCACAACCACCAATCCCGTCGCTGCAGGTTGGTGGTCACACCATCACTGACCCTCAGCAGTTGCCGCCTTTTTAACATTGTCTTCACTACCAGCCATGCTACTCCCAGGGCCACCCTGCACCAGGCTCAACATGCCCCCACTGACACCACATCTTGTGGCACTGCAGCTCAGCCTTTCTCCTTCCTGCAAGTCACCCCTGATGAGGTTTACAGTGCACTGGTTGCCCTTAACCCTGAAAAAGAAAATGTCCCACGAGGTTGGACTCCAAAATGCTCCACCTGTTGGCCCCTGCCATAGCTCAACCCCTAGCCACCCTATTTAACTTATCATTCACCCTAGCAGAAGTCCCCACTGGTGGAAACATGCCACCGTAATCCCACTTCCAAAGGGTGGTGATGCCTCAAACCAAGCAACTACCGCCCATCTCCTCCTACCAGCCCTTGCCAAGATACAAGAACGCCTGGTTCTCTCTTGCCTATCCACCTATCTGGACTCCTCTTCCTTCTTTTCCCCTACCAGTCTGGCTTTAGGAAATCACTCCACTGCCACCTCCCTTCTTAGGATTACTGACTCCATTCTCTCAGGGATGGATGCTGGCCACATCATTGCTGCCATCTTTATCAACCTGGCAAAGGTTTTGATACAGTGAATCACTCTCTTCTCCTGACCAAACTTGCTAAGGCTGGCCTATCTGGCTGGGCCACATCTTGGTTCCACTCCTACCTCACTGGTAGATCCCAAGCTGTCCGTATCAGTCGTCCATGTGGACCCCTCCCAATCATGTCAGAAGTGCCTCAAGGATCTGTCCTAGTCCCCTTCTATTCTTGGTCTTGCCAAATGATCTGTCCTCCACCTGCACACACTCCGCCATCCATATGTACACAGGCGACACGATTGCTATATGCATCCGACCCCTCGCCCTCTGAAGGTGCATCAGACTTCAGCACAACCTCATCACAGTCCAGCACTGGCTCCGCTCAAATACCTCCACCTAAATGCTAGCAAAACAGTCCCCTTAACCTTTGGGATGAGGCAGAAAATTTCTAGGCTCCCTTCACCATTAATTTTTCACACCTGGAAGGGTCCCACTGGAGTCCTGCACCACCTTCAGAAACCTCGGTGTCTGGCTTGACCAGCACCTCAACTTTTCCGCACATATTGACTCCTTACTTAAGAAGCTGCACCCAAGGCTTGGTGCACTTTACCAGAATCGTGACAACATACTCCTTCCAGCCAGGAAGGTCATTATAAACAAAATGATCCTCCCAGTCCTCGACTATGGGGACGTAGTCTACAGTGCTGGCCCAAAAACCACATTAGCTAGGCTGGACTCTGTCTTCCACTCTTTTGCTGCTTTGTCCTAACAGCCCCTACTCCACACACACCACTGTGCCCTATATCAAGCAATGAACCTTACCTCACTTGACTATCGCAGACTAACTCACTGCGCAAAAATTATGGCCAAGCATTGGTCTAGCAGCGGCCCCTTCCTACCTCTCCAACTTTAACAAACCCCGTAGCTTAAATCATACACACACTCAGAAACTCAGACTCCAGGTCCCTAGCTGTCCCATACTGATCTTCCTCCACTGGGAAATCAGGGTTCAGCTACCGCATTCCTCTCTATGGAACTCCTCCCAGCTAACATTCGTCGCTTCACCTCCGTCACACCTAAACTCCATGCTCCAAGATCATTTTGTCCCTACCTGTGCTTGTGACTAGGAGCCTACCAACTACTAGGCAACTCTCTGGGAATGTTGGCACTTAGCAAATTTGTAATTCATCAGTATCTAACTATTGTCCACTTGCCTCATACTGTATCTCGTATGGCTCAAAACTTAATTTTGTTGTACACTTGCTGTATGTAATTGTGCTACCAACTGCCACTCAATCCTGTATGTAGTGGTTTGAACCAAATGTTAGTGATCTTCCACAATGTATTCACTTGTCAATCCTGACTTCAAGTGCTTTCTCATACCGTCGTACTGTGGTTATCAATTTGTCTCTCTCAAGCTACTACTGACATGTAACCAGATCCTAACGTTAATATTTCTCCCACCATGTATTTTCTTGTCTATACTGTGTAAACTGTTCTCCTATGTTCTCCCTCTGCCAGGACACATCTGTAATCAAGCAGTACTCTGCTCAATATGCCTTCCTGGAAAAACACTTAAATAAATAAATAAATAAATAAATAAAAATAATGGAATGGGTGGGGCAGGTGTATGAGGCTGGCAATAGTAATGAAAGGAGTGGGGTTGTGGTCCTAGTGGCATGGCATGTCCGTTCCAGTTCATGCAAGAATTTTGGACCCAAAGAAGTGGTGTATTTTATTACATGCTAAGTCATGCTTCTCAGAGTTATTGGTGGGTCCATTTATTGCCCCAATGTGAACACGTCAGATTTTTACTACACTTGCAACTCTTTTAGCTGCCTTTACCCACTCCATGTTTTGTTAGGGGAGACTGGAATTTGGCTTACTAGCCTAATTTGGATAGATCTGATGCTCTTCAGTGAGGTTTGACTCTGGGGCAGCAAGAGACTCAAAGTTAATAGACAATATAGGTTTAACCAATCCTGGTGTTTGCTACCTCCTACTACTCAACACTATACATTTACTCCCCCACCATAGGACCTTTTCACATATTGATTATTTTTGGTGAATCAGGAAACTCTTCCTGCCCTTTTCTCCTCCTCCTCTATTCGTCAGTTATTTCTGATCATGCCCCAGTGAGCCTTGGACTCTCTCATGTAGGGTCAGGAGAGCGTGACTGGTGTGATGGCTGAATGCACAACTGCTTCAGCATCCAAGTATTCTCTCCTCCATAAAATCTTGTATAATCAATTTCTTCCAGGAGAACAAAGGTACAGTTCAGGCCTTTGATATCCTCCAAGGTGCCACAAAGTATAATTTTCGAGGGAATGCATCCACTTTGTCTTGTGACCAGCTATTACATGATATTAAGCAGCCAGTACATTCTCTGCGGAGAGACACAAGAATAATGTTTGGACCTGCCTAAATGCTCTAAGAGCAAAATATGCTGATATTCTGGCACAGAAAGCTGAATTAGCTAGTCAGCATACCAAAATGCGGTACCTGGAATCTGGGGAGAATGCCAGGAAGTTGTTGCAACTCTGGCTATGTCAGCTAGAAACCTCTAAAACTATCCCGGTAACTGGGAGTCCCAGACACGGTGATGGTGACTCACTCTAGAGACATTGCAGCGTTTTTTTGTACCTTTTATTCAACACTTTATACTGATGATTTTTATCCTGACCCTTCTCTGGATAACCACATCTCTGCTTACTTGGCCTCTTTATCCCTCCCGACACTTACCCCTTCCCAGTGTGACCGACTCTGGCTCCCCCATCTCTGTTTCGAAGGTCCTTGAAGCCATTAAGTATTTACCTCTGGACAGGCGCCCAGACCGGATGGATTCACCAATAATATTTATAAGGCCTTCTCCTCCAAGCTAGCCCCTTTTCCTAACCCGATTATGTAACTATTGGTTCGCTTCTGACTTTTCCAACCGTTCCTTTACAGAGGGTGGATAACACTTATTAAAAAAACAGGAAATGAAAGACTCGCATCCTGGTAGTTATAGTTCCATCTCTTTGCACAATTCAGATTTAAAATTTTAACTAAAATCTGGCCTCGGACTAGCCTCTGTCTGGGATACTCTTATTAGCCCAGTGCAAGTGGGCTTTATGAAGGGAATCTCCCAGCTATCACCTTAGGAAATTATTTTATCTTATTTCTGTGTCAGGGGAGAGCAAAGCCCTCCTGCCTTGGTCTCTCTTGATGCAGAAAAAGCATTTGATTGCATGTCATGGCCTTTTCTTTTTTCTGTTTTGAGCAAATTTGGTCTCCCTCCTGAATTTATAACTTGGATCCGACTTTTATATAGCACTCTGACTGCACCATCATTTGGTGTAATGGAGTCTTGTCAGAACCTTTTCCCATCTGTCATGGGACCTGGCAAGGTTGCCTCTCTCCCCCATGTTATTCAATCTATATCTGGAACCACTGATTTATAATCTTCAGAATAACCCCAGAATTATGAGTATAATGGTGGGTGGGAATAGCTATAAGTTATCTGCATATGCTGATGACTTATTATTACATGTTACTGACCCTTTCACTTCCATTTCAGCTGCCATGAGGAACTCACCCATTTCTCTGCCATTTTGGAAGGCTATGCCTGCTGATTCAATGGACAAGCAGCCAGCCACTCCCCCTTCCTGTGCTACATAATTAGTTCCTCTGAATCTGTCTCTCAAGCACTTTTTCTATGCGCTGTGGCTCTGTCGGCCTGTTCTTTGCAGCTATTGGGGCTCCCCCCACCTTGCTGTTTAGCCTCTGCTTGTTTTGCTTGACTTCTGTTTCTGTTCTCCTGTGTTTTGGTTTGTATTGCTTGCCTCCAACTGTGTGCTCTTTGTGTTGCTTGTTTCCTGTTCTTCTGTGTTTTGTTCTTTTGTTTTGCATTCTTTTGGGGGCTTCTGTTTCTAAACTCCTTGTATTTCTGCTAATTTAGACCTCATGCTACTTGTTCCCATTTACTCACATACAACTGCATTCATTATCTGTGTGTTCAGCTCAAGCTGCTTCCTGGTGCTGCTGTCCATGCTATGCACCTTAATTGTTTTCACCTGGTTCAGGCTCACTCTGAACCCTAGCCCATCAGCTCAATCCTGCTTCCTGAACTTATACCACGTACCTCATTGCTGCTGATTCACTGCACTGCCTAGCAAAATTGCTGCTCAGAGCATTGCCTCTCTACAGTCTATGTTCATTTGAATTGCTACCCCTATAGCTCATAATTACTCAATACTGATGCTGCTCTATTATGTTTGCACACTGCTATTATGCTCCAGAGGTCTGCTAAGCTACCACTGATGCTGTAAACTAGTTTTAATATCTGCATGTGGGTCACGGCACCTTTCCATTGCTTCGTTTTTTTTTATGGTGGGGAACTGGAGGTGTTGTTGAGGAGCCATGTGTGGCATACTAATTCATGTTGAATCCTGCTTTCTTTACTAAAAGCCTCTGAGTATTTTGTCATCTTTCATTGCCTTCCTTGCTGGTCTGGCTGGCTTTCCCTGCTATTCATATTTGCTGCTCCTTGACCTCCATGCAGGTCCGACCAATGCATACTCTGCTTACTGACCTCGTTGCAGGTCCACTCATTGCTTACACAATACATTTGCTCAACACTCACCACTACCATGTCTGACCTATGTGATGGTCCCAGCAATCAGTGCTTCATTCAGCTCCTCCTCAATTGTTTTCTGGGACTTGCCAGCCATAGCCATTCCATAGTGCAGGGTCTCCTTGCAGCTGACAGTCTCACTCTGCACCTATGAAGTCTGCATCTTGAGAGTGGCTGACTTGGGGCAGGGTCCTTCTCACTGGCCCATAGCTGGGAATATCCTACAGTAGCTCCAGGCCTGGTTTTAGTCATTTGAGACTCGATGGCAGCTCCTGGAATTGTTGAATTTAAGACTATCTGTGAAGGTGGTTTCAGCAATCTCCATTGGCTCTGGTATTCTACTAGCAAGTAATCTTCACCACATTTTCCCTACAACTGCCTTTGGTTCATGTGGTTTTGTTTTAGAGGTGGGTAGGCCAAGTGAGTACCTCAAGCAGTTGTTGCTTATCTCTTCTCACCTTGGTTGCCGCAGCGTTGCAGAGCACTCTAGCAACCTTCCACAGTGTTCCCATTAGAGGATCAACTGAGAGCTTTCCTCTAAATTGGAATATTTTCCACCCCCTTTAATTGGGTTTCTAAATTGCAGCAGCAGAGCTGTCACTAAACAAAACATCCCAAGCCTGGAGGAAGGTGACCCTGGGCCTTGGTCCCAGAGGTTTCCTCCTCAAAGAGTTTTTCTCTCCTCCGTGCCTCAGGTCATAAGCGTTAATTAGTCATAGTTAGTGTTCCCTAGTTCCTTTAGGTAGGTTCTGCTGTTGGATAGAGGTAGATTGTGTCCCTACTTGCCATTTCCTCTCTCCTTAGGAGGCCATCAATCCCCAGCACAACCCACCATACTCATGCCACTGCTAACTTGAGCATCTCATTACATCATCAAGCTGCCTCATTCTAACTTACTACTATTTCTCTCAGCTATTGATGGCTAATGTGCTTTTGTACTACCTCTCTTTTTGGAGCTGGTACCTTTGGCCAAGGGAATCATCTCCTTGGTATCGCTAGGGATGGAACCTACTTTGAGGGTTCCTTGCCTTTGAGTACCCTACAGGGTGATAATTCCTCTGGAACAGAGGGCTGAACAGCCAAACAAGTAACATAGTTGCACAATCATTACATCATGCTGACTGCAAAGGACATAGAATTGGAAGGCTATGCCTGTGGTTCAATGGACAAGCAGCCAGTCACTCCACCTTCTTGTGCTACATAAGCAGTTCCTCTGAGCCTCTTTCTCAAACACTTTTTCTTTGTCCCACCATCTTCTCCTCCTCCTCCATTGGCATTGTCTCTCTCTGGGATGCTTCCTAAGTTACCATTAGCCAAGGGAATCATCCCATGGCACCTCTAGGGATGCAACCCTCTTCAAGGGTTCCTTACCTTTGGTACCCCTACAGGGTGGTAATTCCTCTGGAATAGACAGCACAAATGGCCAAAACCAAGTAACACAGTTGCATAATCATTACATCATACTGGCTGTGTATGCCATTGAACTGCCTATAAATGAAATTTGGAGAAAACTCAAGTTTTCCCTATGAATAGTTTCTTAAGGAAACAGGATATCCTTAATTTGGGCTTGTATTGGGTTTCTAAGTCATTATGATATTTAGATGTTGATATTTCGATCCCGACAATGATGACCAAGAGCACTCTCTCCTCTTTACTTCATTCCATTAAGCTGGATTTGCTCAGATGGTCAGCTTTACCCCTCTCTTTTAGGGCTGGGTAAATGTTATAAAAATGAACATTTTGCTTCAGTTGTTTTACCCCTAGGTATACTTGGGGTGTTTTGCCCAAATATTGGTTCCTTTGTGTCCAAAGTTTGTTTAATAACTTTCTTTGAAAAAGCTGAGCAATCCACCACTCCCATTTCAAACTTATAGCATCCAAATTGAAGGTGGTTTCATCTCCCAATATATTTCTATATTACCGCACCCTTCGTGGCAGTAAGGTTTATCAATGGAATAGCACTGAGAAATCCCAGCATGACTTTGCCAACCATCCCTCTGGCTTGAGATAGAACGAGTTTTATGTCAACATGCTGGTATCTAACTTAACAGCTTAATTTATGCAAAGCCCTCTCAAATTCCTCCTGCACTTCATCCCACTCTACTGGCTGGTCCCTGAAGGTGCATCATCAGCTTGGCCTCTGTTTGGGTCTAGTGTGGAACAAATGTGTGACACAGCCCATTCTTGGAAACTCTAACATTCGTATTGCTGGCAGACCCATCATTCTCTTTTGTCTTAGTTCCAGGATGTGTCTCTTGTTTCCTTACTGAGAAGGACAAATCTGTGTCCTTCTCTGCCCTCAGGAAACAATTTCAACTCCCCAAAGCATTTAGTTTCAAATATTTCCAATTGGTTCATGCAGTCTCCTCTCATTTGGATCCCTGGCCATGAATGCTGATGAGTCCTTCCATCCCTGAATGCTGTTTTTTTTTTTTGGGTAGCTTCACAATCCCATTTGGTGTCTGGCTTATAGTGTTTATTCCAGTCTCTAGATTCCAATACCCATAGATACATACATAGATACATAGACTAGTGTCGGCGAAGATAAGACCTATGGCCACCTAGTCTGCCCATTTGAGCTTGTAAGTTCAGTTTGTTTTCCTAGAAGTCTATTTCCCTTACCCTGACCTCTAGAATTCCTTTATGTCTATCCCATGCATTCTTAAATCCGTGATTGTTTCAGCTCCACCACTTCCTCTGGCAGGGTGTTCCACTTGTCCACCACCCGTTCTGTGAAGAAATTCTTTCTCATGTTTCCTCTGAATCGTCCTCCTCCAACTTCATCCCATGCCCTCTAGTCCTGAAACATCTTTTCACTTAAAAATAGTGTTTTCCTGCACCCTGTTCCTCCCTGTAAGATACTTGTATGTCTCTATCATATCCCCTCTCTCTCCTCTCCTCCAGGGAGTACATGTTCAGTTCCTTCAACCTGTCTTCATAGCACTTGTGATGCAACCCATGCACAATCTTTGTTGCCCTCCTCTGAACCTTTCTACCCTGTCTATGTCCCTACGTAGGTATGGTCTCCAGAACTGTACACTGTACTCCAGGTGGGGCCTCACTAGTGTCTTGTATAGCGGAATTATGACCTCCTTTTCCTGCTGGTGATGCCCTGCCTACACATCCCAGCATCCTATTTGCTTTACCTGATGCCTTGTCACACTGTTTCCCTACTTGAGGGTCATCAGAGATGGACAACCCCAGATCCCTTTCCTGCTTGGTGCATGCTATATCCTCACCCCCAACTGATATATTGTGCCAGGGTTTTTGTGCCCCATATGCATTATCTTGCACTTCTTTGCATTGAATTTCAACTGCCAAACCCTTGACCATTCTTCAAGTTTCTGCAGGTCCTTCTCATTCTGTCTACACCCTCTGGTGTGTCTACTCTGTTACAGAGCTTTGTGTCATCAGCGAACAGTGAAATTCTGCCTTCTAGATCCTGTGCAATGTCACTGATGAAGATGTTGAATAGGACCCGGTCCCAGCACTGATCCCTGTGATACCCCACTGGTCACTCTTCCCTCTGTGGAGTGACAGCCATTTTACCACCACCCTCTGTGTCCTGCCACCCAGCCAGTTACCTACCCACCACACTACTGTCCTGCCCACACCCATATTCCCAGTTTGTGTAATAGTCTTCTATGTGGCACAGTGTCAAAGGCCTTGCTGAAGTCCAGATAGGCCATGTCCACTGCCCTCCCTGATCCACCTCCTAGTCACCCAGTCAAAAATTCCAATGAGGTTGGTCTGGCGCGACCTCCCCTGGTGAAACCATGCTGCCTTGGGTCCTGTAGTCCATTGACAACCAGATGTTCCACCAATCTCTTCTTCAGTAGTGCTTCCATGATCTTTCCCACTACCGGTGAGGCTGACTGGTCTGTAGTTCCTGCTTCCTCTTTGTTCCCACTTTTGTATAAGGGACTACATCTGCTGTCCTCCAGTCTTTGGGTACCTCCCTGTTTCCAGTGATTGGCTGAACAGGATAGCCAGAGGTTCAGCCACCACCTCTCTTAGTTCTTTAAGGACCCTGGGGTGCACCCATCTGGCCCCATTGCTTTATCAGCTCTTATTGCTTCCAGTTCCTTCAGGACCCTTTCGTGTAAAGGGACTTGTGTCCATTCTGCACCATTCTCACCTTGTACTCCTTCAGACCCATTACCCCCTCTTTCTTAGTAAAGACTGAGCAGAAATACCTGTTCAATATGTCAGCTTTACTATTGTCATCCTCCTGCAGCTCCCATCCTCCCCTTCAGTCTCGCTATCCCTCCCTTTGTCCTTCTTTTTCACTTATGTACCTGTAAAGGTTTGTCCCCTTTAACCACTGATTTTGCAATGTGTTCTTCTGTCTGAGCTTTGGCTTCCCTTACTGACTTCCCTGCCTCCCTCTGTTTCTCCTGGTACTTCTCCCTATCCCCTTCTGCCTGTGTCTTTTGTATTGCCTGAATGCAATCTTTTTGGCTTTCACTTTCTTTGCCCTCTTTGGAAAACCATAATGGTCTCCTCTTTCTTTTCCTCTTGCTAACCTGCTTAATGCATAATTCTGTTGTTCTTATAATCCCATTTTAAATACTGCCCACTGTTCCTCAATCCTGATTCCTGTCCCATTCCCTTAATGCCTCTTTCAAGCATCTCCCATTTTCCCAAAGTCTGCCCCCTAAAATCCAGGATACGTGTTTTTGTGTGGTTTGGTTCTGCTCTTTCTGTGATTTCAAACCACAATGACTGGTGGTCACTGTTACCCAGGTGCTCCCCACTGTTACCCCATCACACTGTCCCTGTTTGTGAGCACAAGGTCCAGTATTGCCTTCTGCCGAGTTGGTTCCATGACCAGTTGCTTGAGGAAGGCACCCTGAAGAGTCCAGGATAAATCTGCTCCTAGTTGATGCTGCTGCTGGGATGCTCCAGTCCACGTCTGGTATATTGAAGTCTCAACCAGTACTACCTCACCCTTGTCTGCCATCCTTTGGATGGCTAGCATCAACTCCTATCTGTTTCTTCCTCCTGGGCTGGTGGTCTATAGACCACACCTGTGCGGATGGCTGGCCCCATTTTCCTTTCCAGCTAACCCACAGTATCTCTCCCCCATTTTGTTCCTCCTGGATCTGTGTGGCCCTTATGTCATTTTTCACATACAGTGCCACCTCCTCCCTTCCTGCCTGCTCTGTCTCTTCTGAATATGTTGTGATACCCCATCTAGAATCTGTTTTACTGGGCACAAGCCCTTAATATTCAGAAGACCTCCACATATGGTGTTCTGTTTGGAGCAATTTATACAAATACATCAATCAGTACAAGATGCATCTTACCAAATTTCAAGTGCTCCATAACATATATTATACCCCATTTTAGCATAATAAAATGGGTAGATTCTGACCTCGTTGTGCTGTCGATGTGGCCAAGCTGAAGGGAACCTCAGACATATCCCTTTAGGACTACACTACAGTGGTTCCCTTTTGGTCAGCAATAAGGGCACCTCCTGATCCTTTGTTGGGCTTAGAAATCATTTTAGGCTTGACATCTGTCTTGTGAGTCTGTATCCTGCAGATTTAATCAGTACCCGTAAGGCATACAGTATATTGCTTTAAGTGTAATAATTTCAAAGTTAAACATTCTGCATCACTGGACATATGCTGTCATTCATAGAAAGATAGAAACATAGAAACATAGAATTTAATGGCAGATAAGGACCGCTTGGCCCACCCAGTCTGCCCATTTCCCTACCTAATGGATAAGCTGCAGATCCTAGTTAACCAACAGCCTACTTCTTTCTCCCCACCCCTAGAATTGCCTTATGGCTGTCCCATGCATGCTTGAATTCAACCACTGTTTTGACTCCACAACTTCCTCTGGAAACCATTTCCATGTATCTACAACCTCTCTGTGAAAAGTACTTCCTTACATTACCTCTAGGCCACCCCATCTTCAAATTGTGCCCCTTGTTCTTGCACACCTCTTTTTTGAAAGATGCTACCCTCTTGGACTTTGTTGATTTCCTTGAGGTGCCTGAAAGTTTCTGTCATGTCCCCCTCTCCCTCCTTTCCTCGAGGGCTATACATATTAAGCTCCTTTAGTCTCTCTTCCATATGTCTTCTGGTGCAGACCCTGCACCATTTTAGATGCCCTTCTCTGGACAGCTTCCATCTTGTCTATGTCATTGAGGAGATTGGGTCTCCAGAACTACACAGTACTCCAGATGGGGTCTCACCAACTGTCTGTACAGAGGGACAACAACTTCCTGTTTTCTACTGGTGATGCCTCTCCCTATGCATCCCAGTATCCCCCAACCCTCCTTGCTGCCCTCTCACATTGCTTGCCCACCTTTAAGTCATCTGATATGACTACCCCCAGGTCCCTTTCCATTTTGTTGTTGTTAGTATCTCACCCCCCCATTGTGTACTCTTCCCTGGGTTTTGTTTCCCAGGTGCATTACCTTGCATTTCTTAGCATTAAATCTAAGCTGCCATACATTTGATCATTCCTCTAACCTTGCCAAGTCCCTTCTCGTCCTTTCCACCCCACCTTGTGCATCAACTCTGTTGCAGATCTTTGTGTCATCTGCAAAGAGACATACATTCCTTCCAGTCCCTCTGCAATGTCGCTCAAAGACATTGAAGAGGACCGGTCTAATACTGAACCCTGCGGCACCCACTAGTAACCCCCTTTCTTCAGAGTGGACTCCATTTACTATTACTCTCTGTGTCCTATTCTCCAGCCAATTCTTTACCCAGGCTATCATCTTGGGACCTACCCCAGGCTGGCTAACTTGTATATTAATCTTTTGTGTTGTACTGAGTCAAATGCCTTATAAAGTCTAGGTAAGCCATGTCACAGCCCCTCCCTGATCTACTACTTTGGTCACCCAGTCAAAGAAATCTATTAGATTCATCTGGCATGACCTTCCACTGTGAATCCATGCTGCCTTGGGTCCTGTGCCCTCTGGCCTCTAGGTACTCAACAATTCTTTCCTTCAGAAGTGATTCCATCATTTTCCTATCACTGAGGTTAAACTAACAGGTTTGTAGTTTCCTGCTTCTGCCCTGCTTCCACTTTTGGAATGGGAATCATCTGCCGTCTTCCAGTCCTCAGGTACCACCCCATCCTCCCATGATTTGTTAAAGAGGGTAGTCAGTGGTGTCACTAGTTCTACCCTTAGTTCTTTTACAATTCTGGGATGAATCCCATCAGGCCCCATTGCTTTGTCCACCTTCAGTTTTAAGAGTTCTTTCAGAACCCTTTCTTCTGTAAATGGGCTGGTATCAACTTCTGTATCCAGAGTGTTTCTATTGTTTATTTTAGGTACCTCCCTCTTCATTTGTAAATATTGAGCAAAAATAATTTGTTTAGTATCTCCGCTTTTCACAGTCACCCTCTGCCCATCCACCTCCCTTTAGTAAGCCTCCACTATCCCTCCCTTAGTCTTCCATTTTCCTGATGTACCTAAAAGGTTTATCCCCCTCCTTAACTGAGTTGGCTATCTTTTTCTCAGTCTCGGCCTCTGCTGTTCTGACTGCCCTCCAGCTTCCTTTTGCTTTAACTGATACAATTCTCTGTCCTGCTCCTTCTGTGACTCTCCTTGTACTTTCTGAATGCTTTCTTTTCTCTTGAACCTTCACTGCCACCTCCTTTGAGAACCACAGTGGTTTCTTACATTGTTTTGTTTGTTTATTTGCTTCTCACAAAGGCTTGTTACCTCTGTGATGGCAGTTTTATTATTCCCCATTGTTCTTCCACCCTTCTTCCTGCCCATTTGCTAGTGCATTCCTATGCACTCACCCATTTAGCAAAGTCAGCCCTCCTGAAGTCCAGTACTTTTGCCTTTGTATGGTTTGACTCTATGGCTGTGTTTATTGTGAACTATACTGTTCGATGGTCGCTAGTTCCCTGATGGCTACCACTTCTACATCTGTGATCCTCTCTCCATCTCCATTTGAGAGGACCAGGTCTAAGATTGCTCCCTCTTGAGTGGGTTCCAATACTAGTTGTCTAAGGCATGCCCCTGTGGGGCATCTAGAATAACCCCACTCTTAGAAGTGGCTGCTGCAACTGCACTCCAGTTAACATCTGGCATATTCAGGTCACCCATCAGCAATATCTCCCGTTATCTGCCCTTTATCTGCCATTCTAAGTATACTTTCTATCATTTCCTTATCCATTTCCTCCCCTGAGAGGAGGGTCTGTATACAACCCTGTGCAGATTGGGTGCCATTGCCTGCCTCCAAATTGACCCACAGTGCTTCTTCTACTCCCTGTTTACCACTTTTGTTCTGTTGCTTTGATTCCTTCTCTTATGTGAGAGCTACTCCTCCTCCTCTTTTTAGCCTCCCTGTCCCTCCTGTAGATAGGTGTATCCTGGTATGTTTACATCCCAGTCATGGTTCTGTGTGTACCATGTTTCTGTGACTGCCACAATATCCAGATGTTCCTCCTCCATCAAGGCCACTAATTCAGGAAGCTTGTTACCCAGACTACGGGCATTGGTACTCATTGCTCTCCATTTTTGATGGCTTTACCTTCTGTAGCAGCATCCCCAACTGACCTTTCTACCTTGGTCTTTTTCTCATTTAGTACCCTGTTTTGTAGGGAGGCTGGGATTTCCTGCTGCTTATCACTGCCTCTCCCTTGACTAGTTTAAAAGCTTGCCAATGAAGCATTTAAACTGATTGCCCAAAATACTTGTTCCCTTCCTGGCCAGATCAAGACCATCCTGCCAGTATAGGCTGGTGTCCCTCAGGTGGAACCCCAGTCCCCAATGAAGCCAACCCCTGTGCTCCACCCATTTTTCAACCATTCATTAAACTGCATGGTGCAAAGTACCCTCGCCTCAACCATGCCACTGACAGGCAGCACCTCTGAGAAGGATACTGTGTGTGCTACTTGTCTTAGCCCTCCCCAACTCTATAAAGTCATTCTGCACTGCTCTAATCTCATGATGAGCTAAGTCATTTGTTCCTAGGTGGACAATGATGTCCAGCTCAGACTCCCGTGCAACTGTTCTCATGATCCCTAAGGATGCTTCTGTCCTTCCAAGCCATGGCACCAGGCAGGCCCTTACTTCAGTTTTCCCTGCTCCCCAGTTCTATCTCCCTAATAATTGAGTCCCCCACCAGGAGCTGCGCCTTTCCCTGTGGTGCCCTCTGCCTCCTCTCCTGATGGCCTCCCTTGGACACAGTTGTCTGCACCCTCCTTAGTTTCCTCTGTGGGTGCATCCATAGGGAACTATGCTCCCCAGATTGGTGTATGGATTGTGGAGTGGAACAACTGACTGGGTGTGCCTCTGTTTCACCACACTTACCTCTCTGGCCCACTGTGGTCCAACTGCTCTTTCTTTGCAACCTCTGAGGTAGTGGTTGTGGCTCTGGTGCTCCTGGATGGGGATGTTCCTTGCTACTGTCAGTGCTGCCTGAGGCAGGCAACTTCTTTCCTCAGGGCAGATAGTTGTCTGCAAACAGGGCAGCATCTCAGCCTCAGAAAGACTCCCAGAAGACTGCTGCCCACAGCCATTACATTGTACTACTCCCCACATAACTGTCTACCTTGTTTAGTTTTTGTGTGTGTGTGTGTGTGTGTGATTGGTGTGTTATATAGAAATGTATGTATTTATATAATGTGTATGCTTATATGTCAGTGCAGTGTGCTAGAGAGGATATGACAGTGATATGCACCTTGCCCTCTTGAGGAAATGATGTCGAACCACAGGTATAAAGGAACTATTTCCAGGGGTGGGTGGGGTGAGGGTGGGCAGGGTTTGAGCTAAACTGTGCCCTCATGAAATAATCAGCTAAAAACTCTGACCTACCACTGCAATGAGTGCCTTTCTGTCAGCAAGATGCCCTACACGACAATTTGACAGAGAAAATACCCTGCTAATCAAACAGAAAAATCCAAATATCCAACTCAGACACAGGTAAACCTCCCAGCTCCAAAACAGCCTGGTGACTTGTGCTCTGAAAGCAGTCAGCCCCAAAACACATCAGCTGTGCAGAAGGGCAGACACAGAAAACAGTATTAAGCCCTGGGTTGAAACTCTTCCTGCACTGAAAATCTTAACAATTGTAACAAAAGTAAAACAAGCTCCACCTCCTCTGTTGATTGAAAGACTGCCTTTTCTGATAATTCTAAGTTCTTTATTTCACCCTTCAGTTAGAAGTATCCTCCACCTGAAGAATATTAACTTTCCTAAGGAATCTGCTTCAAACCAAAGACAATTGTAAATTGTAAGGTTCACTCTCCTCTCTTGTGAGCACAACTCACTTTCTTGCAAATCTTAAGTCCAGTGTTGCAGCTTCCAGCCAGAGGTAGCTTCACCTGAAGACTGTTAGGTTATTTCTCTTATAAAGAATGGCATCAGGAGATGCTAAAGGCCTTAATATTAGAGACAGATTGCATTACAGCACCAATGCCCACAGCAGTTCCACGATAAATGGGAATCCTTCTATGTGCTACTGTCCCTTACCACAGCGAGCATAATTCTAGGTCCACTGTTGTCATTTGGGGTTTCTGCCTTTGCTACCTGCAATTCTGTTTATTTGAGATTCCTTTTCATCCTATAGAAGGATTTGCTGAGCTTGTGGAAAGGGGTACAGGAGGGGGTGGGGGCTTGTTTGTTTGCTCCTTGTTGTGTATTGTTAGTGTTTGCTATAGTTATTTTGTAGTTGTTGGTTTGTACTTTTTATATAAGAAATAAGTATATTAAATCATAAAAAGAAATGTGTTTTCTCCGTAAATGATGCCTGTTACTTTTAAGTAGATCCATTAGCATTTTAAATGTTATGAACAGAATAGTTTCTACAAGATTACAGGTGACCTACACTGTGGATACCTGGGAAATCATAAAAATAAAAAAGCTGACAGTGCTGCTTTAATCCCCATGTTTAAGAAATGGGTGATGTAATTAGAAAGCATTGGACTGTGTTAGGAGCTGACAAAACTGAAGGTCTTGTCATAAAATCTGCCAAGAGTCTCATATCAATGAGGGAGAAATATAAAGGACATGTTGGTTCATTCTGTCTTGCCAAAATAATCAAGAAATGTGGCTACCCCTCTATGGCAATTTTAAATGTGGCCACTGTAGCTATTCAAGCACCTATAACACAACCACATTTGTGCATCCAAGAGATGGGAAGAGATTTAGAATAAATCAGTTCATAAACTGTAGTTCTACATCAGTTGTATGTACAGTATTCTGAGCTGTCCTACGGACTCCTATATACAGGACAGACCAAATGTGAATTGAAGGTGAATACTGAAGAACATGAAATTACAATTAGGTCTGCCAATATCTCTAGTGTGTTTGAAATTCATAGGAATTTAAAAATTGATCCTGGAATAAGAGGTGGTGACATTGTAAAAATGGTTATTGCAGCAAGAAGCATTTGGGGCTGGGCCCAGTGGTGCTGAGAGTGGAGGCACTGGACCCCACACCTCACTTCAAGCCAGCGACCAGGGTTCAGGAACAGACTCAGGCCATTTGGGGTCAGTGGGAATGGGAGGACTAAACCTCCGGAGGACTGCTCTCCTTTCCGGGGAGGGCTGGGGTGTGTGCCCACCACTCTAGGAATCCCAGTGGAGACTGAGGGGCAGCAGCTGGTGGCAACTTATGACAGGGTTGGGAGGTGATGGATGTCCTGCAGGTGAGCACCTGAACATGCTTGCCACATGCTGGCCATCATTTTACATCCACACCCTGGGGATTCAAGTTAGAAAACTCCTCACAGTGAGCAGGATGATGCCTTCAGGGCGACCTTCCTACAGTCACACAAAGCCCTATGTAAGTCAAGGCAGGGGCTCCGGGGATGTGGTCTATCCTCATGGTCTGTCCCCACTGGGGAGCCCCTCCATGGGGGTAAGCCACAGTCCTCCCTTCACTGCAACCATGTCAGAGGTTGTCACTTGGTATTGTTGGTGCCCACGCTTAAGGCCGTGTATGCTATGTCGCATGTGAGGAGCCAAAATAAAGTTCACAAAAAGAATAATTTTGTATTAATACTTTGAAAATCATTTCACTATAAGGCATTACTGCTGAACTGTCACTGCACAGCTTCCTATGAATGACAGGATCCTGTACCTGTCTAATCTTCACCTGACTCATTAACTTGATTTCTCCACAGCATATTTGATTATTTTTCTTTGCATTTATAGTGTGCTCAGTGATTTTCCATGTACATGTATCCATGGCTTCCAGCACCCCTATTCACTCCCCAACTGCTGTGTTAGTTTATTTCCTTCACCCTTTCCTGTTTACCCCATCCTTTTCCCTTCCCCATCTTGCACTTTCTCTGCTACTACCTTTGTCCCATTATCCTTTTTTCTTTGCCTCTTTACCCCCCCTTTAGTCTTTGGTACTGTACTTCATGGAAATATTATCACAATTATTATTTCATTTTGAAAATGTATGAGAGGCAGTATGCAATGCAATGTTTTGAATATTTGCAGAGGCATAATGGTTTCAATTGTCACGGTGTGTTGTTTGTTTGTGTATTCTTTTATCTTTTCATGTTTACACATTGGGCACATATATAGAAAACATTATTGCATGATTTGCACATTATGTATTGGCACATCAGCACTTTCTATAGTTTCATGTAATTATATGTCTTTTCTGGTATATCATGTATCTTTAATGTCTGGTCTATAAAAGCACACATTAGAAAGGAGCAAGTCACTCTGAGGAAGATGTCATATTCTGACATCAAGAACGTTAGGGTGAAGCCAGATGTTGTTACACTGTGGAGGAAATAGATGGATCTAGAGCTGCAGAGCTTTTGGGATTTTTTAGTTCAACTACATTAATTAAAGCAAAGCAATGATGGCCTTTGTGTGATAAAAACCTGCTTTAAAGGATTGTTGATCCGATGAGCTTTTATCTGATTGAGTCTTGCAACAGCTGTACCTGTGTTGGTTGTGGTATGCTTTAATTCATATGAGGAAAAAATCATATGTTTCAAAGACTGTTTAAAAGAAAGAAATAGTGCTGTCCTTTTGACTGCTGCTGTGCAATCAATGTGTTTTCTCCTGCAATCTCCAATTCTTTTAAAATCCACCCTGCTACAGTCCAGGACCCTTGTCCTTATCATCATGCACTTTGCCTCTGCTCCTGTTATGTTGAACCACACTGTATGGTGATCACTGGTACCTAGGTACTGCCACTGTGCTGTGTCAATGCTGTCCCAGTTTGTAAGTACCAACTGAGCACTGCCTCATCCCAAGTGGGTCCACGACTAGCTGCAGGAGTCAAGAATGACCCTGCCTTGCTGAAGCTGCAGCTGGAAGTCTCCACTTCATGTCTGGCAGAATGAAGTCACTACTAGCAGCATCTCCCATTACTTGCCATTCTGATGATGGATTTCCAAAGTGCTTTATTGAATTCTTCTCCCATGCTTGATGTCTGTACACTACCCCTGGTAAGGATAGTGGCCCAAGAGCCTGTCTTCAGGATTAAACACAGCACTTTCAGCCAATCCTTTTCCTCTTTGTTTCCCTTTACCCCAGTGGCCTGGATTCCTTCCCCTTACACTTAACACAACCCCTTCTCCCCTCCTCCCCACCATGTCACTCCTGAACAGAGAGTACCTGTACCCGCTTATGACTGAAGTCACAGTTGTGGTGCTCCGTACACCACAGCTCCATTATAGGCCACTAAATCCAGGTTATCTTCCACCGTGATGGCTTCCAGGTCTGAAATTTTGTTTCCAAAACTCCTTGCAGTAGTCCATATGGCAGTCCACACTTTGTTCTCCCCTGCCTGCTGCCCTGCTTCCTCTCCTATTCCTGCCTACGTTTTTCCCTGAACTCCCCAACTCACCTTTTCCTTTTCCTGTTCATCATTCTTTGTCTCCTTCAATTCTCTACCCTCACTTACCTGAGTAATGCCCCCTTTCTTCTGTCTTATGTCCATTCTTGTGTCAGGAGGTCTAAAACTCACTTCTCAGGTTCTTGACAATAATGGGCATGCAAGGAATCACAGACACATTGCATAAGAGTAATAAAGCTTGCTTATTATTACCAAAGGAAAATCACAGTTGCCCTAAGCAGTTCTTACCAATAGGAACTGGGAGCCAATGCTAAGCATCCCCTATACCTCGAGGAATCTCCGTGTCTCCTGGGGTCTCCAAGGAGAATACATAATGTCTTACATTACATACCTAAGATAATTACCATGGTTACTGTAAGCTAGAAACATTTCTAGTTAAAGAGATGAGCCCTATTGGCTAAATTAGAGGTGGCTCCACAGTCCAAGATAACATTATACAATTTTGTTATAGTCATCACTTGTAGAAACAAAGAGGTACAGCTTGTACCTAGCCATGTAGGAATATAAATCATCAGAAGATGGCATAGTCGACTCACATATCATAATCATTACAAGGACACAGATATCCTAACATCTTGCAAGCAAGAAATACATATGTATATAGGAAAGTAAAGTGTACAGCAATAATGTATACATATCCTGACATCTACTCTGCAGTAGATGTCCTTAGCCCTATATGTTAGTATAACATATACCTAAATGCTAGCTGTCTGTGGTGAACCTCTGGGGGTACCAATTAGGGTGCAGGGACCTTGTGTAACATTCTCCTTTGTTGCCTCTGAAGGGCAACACAAGCAAGAGTAAGGAAGTGGATAGAGAGTAGGGTTGTTTACAGACCTGACATGCGGAGACTTGTAAAGGAACTCCAGCTGCTCACGGTGTTGGTATATGTGTGCCGTAGGCAGCAAAGCATAATAATAAGAAAAATATCAAAATGCTTGTATAATAACAAAACCTTTAAATGTAATCTCTAATCAAGTGTTAGTAAGTGAACTATTAAAATCATCATCATTAATGAGAGCAAGGACTGCTTCATTAGCTTTGGAGATATTATTGCTGATATGGATGAGATGTGTGTCTTTCCTGTCTAAAAGTGATTTTAAAGTCAAAGTTAAAGGATCATTATGTACATTAAAGTAAGGTAAATACTCTGAAAGAGTAAGCAGATAATCAGGGTTACCATCAATGATATCAGGGTCCTTAATGGGGACAGGGATAATAACTGTGTGCCCAATAATAGTTGTTTGATGCGGGACAAAACATAAATTCAACTCATCAATAGAACAGGTTTTCTCACCATACTTAAATTTTTGTAATTAGTTACCACACAGAATTCACCATCTGACTTATATTGCATTTTCACTGTAGGCAGTCTCCATTTTTGCAGCTGTACCAGGCAAGTATAAGTCTGTTTGAAAGACACATTGATTGGGGTTAACCTCCTTCCAATAAGACTGGTACAACTTGGAGTCGTCTGGAGCAGATGTTGAGTCCTGGTATTCTGTGCCATTAGTGGTGATGTCATCATCCATGGAAAAGGACCAATTGATACTGTCTAGGTAATAGCCACATACAGATTTAATGACATCAAATAACGTCACATCGACACAAATAAATATACCCTTTCTTAGCACAACAATCTGTGTGCGGTAGACCCACACATCCAGAAGAGAATGGAAAACCAGTAGAGGAGGCAAATCAAGACGTCTTCTGTAGATATCTTCATCAAGGTGCCCATTGGAGTGTACAGATGCTAGTTACCAAATATAGCTGTAGTAGGATCAAAACGTGGTAAAGAAACAGTAAAAGTCACAAACATAGTATCCTTAATAGAACATTTCTTACAAGTGAAACAATGACCAGTATTAGGGTGCCTAGTCACAAAACCCAAATTCAAGCAGTAGAAATAGGAATAGTGAGACCTGTAACATACACATGGTAACACAGTTAGGGGATTTGCAATGAGAACAATACCATTTAGAGATATGTCTATCATGTATGATATCAGGGATTCTTCCAGATTCTAGATCACAGAAAAGATTATTGATGGTAGTGATAATATATGAGCCATAGGCTGAGCATAGTATTTCATGGGCAATGTATTGTTATGTGCTTCTTTTTGTATCATACAATAAGGAAGCTAATCTTATCTTAGAATCTGTAAATGCCTTAGCAATGTCATGCATATTGTATACAGTGTATCTTTCTTCCTAACTAAGGCCATCCACACCATGCAATAATGGGGTATGATATCATTGATCATACCGAGTTCGAAACTTCTGTGAATGTGCTTTGATAGTGGCAATATCTTTTATTCCAGATAGACATCGCAGAACTAAAACACAGTGACGGTACTCTGTGGCACCAGTGACATCAGATGTGTCACGTGTATTACGTTTATGACTTTGATTGTTGCCTCTATGTCGGTGATGTGTACCTCAGCAATAGGGTCTTAGTTGCGAATCTGAAAGCTGCTAAGCTATCAAGTAAAAAAGTACTATAAAACAATGATGTATTAGTAGTATGACACATACCAAATTCTTTCCTATTCCAGTAAATCAAGTTAAACAAAACAGGTATATGCATATATTGTAAGTTCTTAATCAGTGAGCCAGGTAAGGCAGTGGCTGTAAGACCACTACAAGGACCAGGGGTTTGTTTTGGACATTCCAAAAGCTGTTTCTCAGTAGGGGTAACACAGATAGGTACATGGCAGCTGATGCCATGTTGTGTACAGCACAAATTTCCTGGCAGAATCTTTAGACAAAGAATCACAATATGAGGGGTCAATTAAGGCAGTGATACTGTATAAACCAGAATGTCTAAGAGAGGTTTGGAGCAAGAACAAAGTACCATTTGGGGATATTTGGCATTGGGCCATCCATGGAAAGTTCCCTTGGAGAGTTTGACCACAGGGAGTATTTGTCCTTGAGACTTGGTTTGCCACCAATTTATAAGGTAGATTTATCACGAGCAGCAATGGAGGCAGTGAGGTAGGTATCTGAACCTTCCTGGACAGTAATCAAATTGTTGGGAATATTGATGGAGACTCCTCTGGGGTAGTTGCAGGTGGATCAAGGTGAGGGAGGAGGTGCTTACCATGCCTTGGATACAGGGGATAACTCCTGAGATGAGGAGAAATGGAACAAGATAGCCATCTTGTCAGTGTGTCTGAAAAGGAAAATCAAACATTAGTAAATTAGTACTATTCCACCCAATGGGGTGAGGAAAAGTAATCATACTCCTTTTATACAGTTTCAACTGGTTTGCATGTAACCATTTGTCAGTCAGTTTGTTGTTTTGCATGAGTCTAACCTGATAGACTGCTGGACTGAGCTTGTTGACAATGGGATAGGGTCCTTCCGATTATTGGAGAAGGAATGTGTGGATGTGCAAATCTAAGAACCATTACCTGATCCCTGACTGCCAATCCACTTCTTGTGTGTGTCTGTCGAACTGAATTTTGGACTGTTGCTGGATCGTGCCCATGCAGTTAGCAGCATACAAATGAGTGTGAATGACATCTTGTCTGAGTTTTTCCACATATTGGTCCACTGAGACATGGTCTGCAGGTGGGTGCTGGATCAAAACAACAAGTGTTCAGGTAATCTCATGTTTCTACCAGTCATCACCTCAAAGGTGTTAACTGGGTGATGGCTGAGGTGTGCCCTTAATTGCCATAAGGAGTAATGACAGTAGGGA
The DNA here is from genome assembly GCA_016271365.2 of Neoceratodus forsteri. Classification (NCBI taxonomy): domain Eukaryota; kingdom Metazoa; phylum Chordata; order Ceratodontiformes; family Ceratodontidae; genus Neoceratodus; species Neoceratodus forsteri. The sequence goes on along the minus strand of CM057453.1, from coordinate 1,549,772,050 downwards.
ATCCCAATCCTTGGGATTGTCCTCAATGAATTTGGAAAGTATTTGCTTAATCCACTTGTTGGCCCTCTCTACTTGACCTGATGATTGTGGGTGGTAAGGTATGCAGAACTTCTGATGAACTCTGAAAAGTTAAAGTGCTTCTTTCATCAACTCACCTGTAAAACTGGTTCCTTTGTCAGAGTCTACCTTAAGAGGTAGGCCCCATAGAGAAAATCTGTTCCACCAGGATTTTGGTAGTGGTTTTAGCAGTGCATGTCTTAGTAGGGAAAGCTTCAACCCACTTAAAGAAAAGATCAGTTACCACAAGGGTGTATTTGTTGTTTCTACTGGTATTGGTCAGGGACCAATAAAATCAATTTGCATGGCATGACAAGGGCCAGAGTGTCTTTTGGTAGCAGTTTGGTATTTCATTTGGTAGGGATGGGGTTGTTTTGCACACACAAGGCAGTTGTCTATGTACTGTTTGACATCTTTGGTGATGCCAGGCCACCAGGCAGTGGTCTTGAGTCTTTGAGTGTTTTTCCACTCCCTTGTGTCCATCAGTGGAGGTGTCATGCAGGTGGTGCAAAATACAGACCTGAGATGACAACGAATCACCCACAATTTGGCGGTGTCATCTGGTTGATGCCAGATGAGCTTGTCATCAGGGACAGCCAGTAACTTACCTTCATGCCATTGGTAGGGGTTATGGGTAGAGTAAATTCTTCTCAGTACCTTTGTCCAGAAATCTGAACACATCTTTGAGTTCAGAGTAAGCATGCTGGGCTTCTGACAAATCCAAGGGGAGAAGGGTTTGGATTTCTTCCTGACTGCTGCAATGTGTACGGCTGCTGTGGCCTCTGGATGGTCCATCATCCAGGTGTCCCCCAGGCCCCTTCCTTTACAAAGGGTGTCAGCAGTGTCAAAGAAGGCATGATAGGGTCGTCTATGGAGTGGGCCTTAACTTTGGGTACATAGAGTTTGTGTCCAAACTTCTGTGTCAGTGAATGAATGTATATTACCAGTTCCTTGAGTTTCACTGGTATGCCATCAGAAGAGGTAAAGGAGTTCTTCAGCCAAAAGGAAGAAATTCTGTAAGGGCACAACAAACCCAGTTAGAGGCTGTGAAAATGATGGTATCCTTGGTTCCATGCTGGATGAACTTGAGGAGCAGGCCACTGCGCCATCTCCACATACTGTGATGATGCCACACTGCAACACTTAGAAATCTTAACAATGTTACCAAAAGGGTAAATTACTAATGTGCCCATTCCTGCTATTTGTTCTCCTGGTAATTGGAAGCTGATCCATCTGTGAAGACATGACACAATGAGGTATTCTCAAGTAACTGTGGTGTAGCAGGAAGGATAGGACCTGGATCTGGTAGATCAGGTGGCTGCATTGTACAGTCATGGGGTTCTCCTTGGAAAAGGAGACCATGCGCCAGCATGGATGGCATCTTGTTGGGGAGGACCTTAATGTCTCTATCCTGTAGAAGGAGGGACCAGTGTGTCAGTCTGATATTATAAACTGACCCATCCTTTACTCTGCCTGATAGCAAAATAGGTTGTTGGGGTGTGGTTTGTATTGATGATCGGGGGAATACCCAATGATATATAGAAAGTGCTTGACAGCCCAGTAGGTGGCCAGAAGGTTCCTTTTGCAAAGGCTGCATTTCTGTTCCACTGGGTCAAGAGCTGCGATGCATATGCAATGGGTCTCAGGATGCCATGGACCTTCTGAGCCAACACTGCAGACATAGCAGTGTCAGAGTAGCACATTCCAGATGGAATGGCAGGGCTGGAATAGGGATCACCAAAACTGGAGCTGAGGCCTGTTTCAGTGACATCACTGCTTGGGTGTGAATAGGGTCCCAAGTTCAGGGACATCCTTTTCAGTAGTTCACATAGAGGGCAGCCTTCTGAGCAAAATCACAAATAAAATCTCTAGAATAGTTTACCATAGCTAGAAATCTTCTAAGGGTGGCCACACTGGTGGGCAGTGGCAAATCTTGCAATCCTTGTATCTTCTTCCAGGTAAGGCTTCGGCCTTAGTCTGTTATCCTCAGGCCCAGAAAAGTACCTCTCGCTGACATAGAGTTGCTTTTGCCTCATTGCATTTGAGGCCTGCCCTTGGATGAGGGTCACTAGTTTGTCTAAGAGATCTGGATGTTGTTCCTGTGTGGCTGTGGCCAACAACAGGTCATCTACATACTACAAGAGACACTGGGGTGTAGAAAACCTTCAAGGTGTCCATCATGTGCAAATGGAACAGGGAGGGGCTGTTGTGGAACCCTTGTGTTAAGCTGGTCCACAAGTACTACATGCCCTTAAAGGTGAAGGTGAAATTATATTGACTTTTGGGGGTGAATGGCAATGCCCAAACACCATTGGAGATGTCCAGGGCACTAAACCATTGTCAGTCAGGGGTCAGTAGTCATAGCACATCTGGTTCTGATGCCACAAATGGAGCACAAGTGGGGACCTGGTTTTGTCTCCTGTAGTTAAAAAGCAAGTCTCCAGGTGCCTGTGGGTTTTCACAGGCCAGAGTGGGAAATTTGAAGTAGAAACACATGTCCTGATTATACCTTACTTGAGGAGTGATTTAATTGTTTCCCTAAGAGAAGGCAAGGCCTCAGGTGGAAAGGAGTATTGCCGTTGCCTCTCATGCTTTGGGCCTGTCTCTTCAATGATAGTGTGCATCCTGCCACAATCATGCTTGTTAGTGGCAAATGCCTCCAGATGCCTTTGTAGGATGGGGAGGAGCTTTGGAAAAAGCTTATGGTTATTAAACAAATCTATGACATCATAATCCTTATTGTTTGCAGAGATTGTTGCAACCACATGTGAATCAGGATCATAATATGTGATATTGTCCCTGAATTTGTATCAGTAACATGTTGGTTAGGTCCACCACACAGCTGTGTGGTGCCAAAAAGTCAATACCGATTATACTAAGGTGATCATGCAATACCATCAGCTGAAAGGTACTGTATGATATGCCTTCAGGTGTCCCAGTGTCACAGGTAGTGGCAGGTAGCGGTATGCAGGTAACCTAGTTCTGTCTACCACAGACATATTGGTCCTCCATCCAGTAGACCAAGGTGATGTGTCTGGTTGTCATCCTCTAATACAGACACAGCCACACCTGTATCCAGTAGTACTGTCAGTAGGCGGCCCCTGACCTCGGCCTCTGTGCAGGACCTTCCATTTGTATCCAAGACCAGCTTGTTTACAATATGGACTAGGGCCTTTAATTGTCATTCTGTCCTAATGGAGGTCTGGGGAGGCTCCTGAAAAGGCGTTAGGGCCTGGTTCCTTTGAACCACTTCACCACACTGTACTGATGCTATATAGGAGAGCGTTTCTGGGTTCAGGCCTGTAGAGGCCTGAGGGCCTGGATTTCCAGTATCTCTGTGGCCTGCTGAGGCCTGCTCTCCTGGTTGTATTGCTGCAAGGGCCCGAACGGAATGGCATCCATTATGGAGCATACATGCCCCAGAAGATCTTGGAATTTCTGGTTTTCATCAGCCATTTCCCTATATGAGAGGCCTGATCTTTGTTGTTTGCCCTTGTTGTTTTTATGGTGTTTCTTATTTTGTGGTAGTTCGGTTCCCACCCAGGATTGTTGTTGTTGTTAGGTCTGCTGGGGTGTTGATTGTCTGTGGGGAGGGTTGTTTCTCCTGGGTCTGCCCCTCCACTGTGTAGTGCATCGTTGCCTCGGAATGGCTTCCACAGCAGCTACTTTCTTGGAACTGGAGCCTGAATCATGGATGTAGAGTTGATAAACTCTCTCTGTTTTCAAGGAATATTGGCAAATCTCTCCATGTTGGGATAGGTGGTTGGCTGTACCTTTTCTCTTATGCAGAAATCATGTTCCTGAGGAATAGGGTCTTAAATTCAATGAGGTCCACATCTGTGGCTTCTCCTGCAAGGTGCTTCCCTGCTCGGTAGGCCATCCAGAACCTCTGGTGGAAAGTCGCTGAGCTTTCTTTCACATTCTGTTCCACAGGGTATGCAAGCATCACTCTCACTACACTTGGGTTGTGTGCAGTGATGAGTTCAGTGCTACTTACCGTCAAAGGTGGTGTGGCCATCCTGGCAGCGACATCAGGGAGTTTCACCCACAGGCCAGGATCGATGGTCTGGCATAGGATCTGGACCTGGTAATCTGCCGTGAGACTAAGCAGTTCACATTTAGCAGCACCTTTGCAAGTGGCAATTGAGGTTGTCAGACTGGCTCATCCGACCAATGCTGTCAGCTAATTGTTGAACAGAGTAGGCCATTTGTAGGGATAATTAGGACAATCCAGTGGAAGTAGATTACCTTGGGTGCCCTCCAGGGCTGCCTGAGCTGCACCTTCTGCCACAATGCAGACCATTCCATCCCAAGTCACGGCCTCCTGCAGCATCTGTCTGATCTGCATTCAGAATGTCTGCTTACTTCTGTCCAGTAGGGTCACATTGCATAAGGCGGCATTAATCATTTCTCTATCTCTTCCTTATCATCCACAGAAATAATGGTGATCGGTGGTGCTGTTGGGACTAGGCCTGTGCCTCCTCCCACCCATCATGGGGAGTCGCCATGTTGGCATTGCCCATGATGTGCATCATGCCGTCTATGATGTAGGGAGTGGTGTTATGTGACAGGGGTCCGCCATGTTGTGGATGGTGGGAGGGGTGTCTGGGCCATAGTAGGGGCGTAACTTGGCATTGTACTGGGAGATGTCATCATCTGACTCCTTCTCCTCAGATGATGTTGACAAGGCAGGGGCTAAGCCTCTCATTGCCTTGACGTGACCAGCCAGCATCTCTCACTGATGGTGCAGTTTTGCCATTTTAAGTTCACAATCCTCAAGACTCAATTTTGCAACATTGTGATCCACATCATCCTGCATCCTCTTCTGTAACACTATCATAGCGCTCAATTTGTGATTGTCCTTAGTAGCTACTCCTAAGTCATTACGTACCTGGTTTATCTCGTCCTGTAACTCTCTCAACTCCTCACACATCTGATCATTCATTCTACTTAACAAGTCATTCATTTGCAAAGCCTGTCCCTTATCCTGTCTCAAACTTTCACACTCCTGCTTCAACATAGAAAGTTTCTGCTTGCTAGCCTGGGCAGAATGATGCAAAGGGAATCCTTGTCATTCTGCAGAGTTTGGAGTTCAGACTCCAGATCCTGCTCACGTCTGACACATTCAGTTCCTTCAGTCCCATCTCTTGCTTAAGAGATGAGATTTGCAGTTCAAAGGATTGAATTCTCTCTGGAGGTCCAGAGCAGCATAGAGAGCTATGACCAACAGACCTCTAGCTTCTCACTTTCTGGCTGTCTGTCTTGTTTCTGTGTACTGGGTTGAAATCTCAGCACAGGGTTTTGGATTGACTTGCGTCCTGCGTGAAGTCAGCCCATCTTCCATGGAGCAAGGAAGTTTGAAACATCGAGTCTCAGTTCTGTGAAGATATTTGATACTGTGCCATTGTGTGGGGAACAAAAATCAAACTGTGAAAGGCACTGTGCTGTGTATCAATCCACAACAGGTGCACTAGTTCACAGTCAGGCTACTATGCACTTGAAAGCTTGCAATTCAAAACTGCTGTGGGGTGGGTTGAGTTGGCATCAACCACACCAGTAAGCACCCAGACTTTGCAAGTGATTACAAAGAGGGTGAAAAACAGGAGAGGTGGTGCAGGAATGCACACCTACTGTCCCTATTGGGAAGTGAAAAGTTTTAGCAACAAAGGAAACTTTGCAAACACAGATATTGCTTACCTGGTCGTCAATTGTCAGGAAGTCTAAACCTCGCTTCTCAGGTTCTTGGCAATAATGGGTATGCAAGGAATCACAGACACATTACATAAGAGTAATAAAGCTTGTTTATTACTACCAAAGGAAAACCACAGTTGCCCTAAGCAGTTCTTATCAATAGGAACTGGGAGCCAATGCTAAGCGTTCCCTATAACTAGAAATCTTCGTGTCTCCTGGGGACTCCGAGGTAGAAGACGAATGTCTTACATTACATACCTAAGATAATTACCATGGTTATTGTAAGACAGAAACATTTCTAGTTACAGAGATGAGTCCTATTGGCTAATTAGAGGTGGCTCCACAGTCCACAATAACATTATACAATTTGTTACAGTCATCACTTTGTAGAAACAAAGAGGTACAGTTTGTACATAGCCGTGTAGTAATGCAGATCATCAGATGATGGCAATGCCGACTCATATATCATAATCATTACACAGATACAGATGTCCTAACATCTTGTAAGCAAGAAATACTTATGTATATTGGAAAGTAATGTGTATAGCAATAATGGGCATACATATCCTGGCGTCTGCTCTTTTTACAGTAGATGCCCTTAGCCCTATATGTTAGTATAACATATACCTAATCTCTGAGCTGCCTGCAGTGTACCTCTGGGGTACCAATTGGGTGCAGGGACCTTGTGTAACACCTGCATGTCTGCACTCCTACCCTAATGGAGTTTTCTCCATTTGGACCCTTCCTTCCTGACACTCCACCATCCATAGGGGCAAATGTTGCCTCTCTTGGTTTTACAACAGACCAGTCAGCCTCACCTCGGTAGTGGGAAGATCATGGAAGCACTACTGAAGGAGATATTGATGGAACATCTTGTTGTCAATGGACTACAGGACCCAAGGCAGCATGGTTTCACCAGGGGAGGTCATGTCAGACCAACCTTGTTGAATTTTTGACTGGGTGACTAGAGAGGTGGATCAGGGAGGGCAGTGGACATGGCCTATCTGGACTTCAGCAAGGCCTTTGACACTGTGCACATAGAAGACTATTACAAACTGGGGAATAGGGTGTGGGCAGGACAGTAGTGCAGTGGGTAGGTAAATGGCTGGGTGGCAAGACACAGAGGGTGGTGGTAAATGGCTGTCACTCCACAGAGGAAGAGTGACCAGAGGGGTGCCACAGGGATCAGTGCTGGGACTGGACCTATTCAACATCTTGTGTACATGGCCTACCTAGATTTTAGCAAGGCAATTGATACAGTCCACACAAAGATTAATACATAAGTTAGCCAGCCTTGGATTGGGGTCCCAAGGTGGTAGCCTGGATAAAAATTGACTAGACAACAGGACACAAAGGTAGCAGTTAAATGGAGTCCACAGTAAAGAAAGGAGGGTTACTAGTGGGGTACCACAGGGTTCAGTACTGGGACGGTCCTTTTTAATGTCTTTATAAGTGACATTGCAGAGGAACTGGAAGGAAAAGTATGTCTCTTTGCAGAGGACACAAGAGCTGCAACAGGGTTGATACACAAGATGGTGGAAAGGATGAGAAGGACTTGGCAAGGTTGGAGAAATGATCAAATGTATGGCAGCTCAGATTCAAAGGCAAAGAAGTGCAAGGTAATGCATCTGGGAAACAAAACCCCAGGGAAGAGTACACATTGGGGGTGAGATACTGACAACAGTAAAATTGGAAAGGGACCCGGGGTAATTATGTCAGATGACCTAAAGGTGGGCAAGCAATGTGAGAAGGCAGTAAGGAAGGCTGAGGGGATACTGGGATGCATAGGAGAGGCATAAATAGGAGAAAACAGGAAGTTGTTATCCCTCTGTACAGACAGTTGGTGAGACCCCATCTGAGTACTATGTGCAGTTCTGGAGACCCCATCTCTGAAAAAGACATAGACAGAGTGGAGGGCCGTCCAGAGGAGGGCAACCAAAATGGTGCAGGGTCTGCACCAGAAGACATAAAAGAAAGACTAAAGGAGCTTAATATGTATACCCTTAAGGAAAGAAGAGAGATGGGACATGACAGAAACTTTCAAGTACCTCAAGGAATCAACAAAGTCCAAGAGGGTAGCAGCTTTCAGAAAAAGATGTGCAAGAACAAGTGGGCACAATTTGAAGATAATGGGAGGACAGCTCAGAGGTTATGTGAAGTATTTTTTCATGGAGAGGGTTGTGGATGCATGGAACAGCCTCCTGAGGAGTCATGGAGTCAAGTACAGTGGGGAATTCAAGAATGCATGGGGCAGACATAAGACAGTCCTAATGGGGTAGGAGGAAGTAAGCTCTTGGTTAACTAGGTTCTGCAGCTTATCTGTTAGCTAGGAAAATGAGCAGACTAGGTGGGCAAAGCGGTCCTTATCTGCCATCAAATTCAATGTTTCTATGTTTCATCAGTGACATTACTGAGGACCTAGATGGCAGAATTTCCTGTTAAGCTGATGACACAAAGCTCTGTAACAGAGTAGACATGTATACAGAATGAGAAGGGACCTGCAGAAACTTGAAGAATGGTCAAGGGTTTGGCAGTTGAAATTCAATGCAAAGAAGTACAAGATAATACATATGGGGCACAAAAACCCTGGCACAATATATCAGTTGGGGGTGAGGATATAGCATGCACTAAGCAGGAAACGGATCTTGGGATTATCATCTCTGATGACCTGAAGGTAGGGAAACAGTGTGACAAGGCAGCAGGTAAAGCAAATAGGATGCTGGTATACATAGGCAGGGGCATCACCAGCAGGAAAAGGGAGGTCATAATTCCACTATACAAGACACTAGTGAGGCCCCACTTGGAGTACAGTGTACAGTTCTGGAGACCTTACTTACTTAAGGACACTGATGAGGTAGAGAAGGTTCAGAGGAGGGCAACAAAGATGGTTCATGGATTGCATCACAAATCCTATGAGGACAGGTTTAAGGAATTAATATGTACTCCCTGGAAGAGAGGAGGAGAGAAGGGATATGAAAGAGACATACAAGTATCTTACAGGGAGGAACAGGGTGCAGGAATACACTATTTTTAAGTGAAAAAGATGTTCCAGGACTAGAGGGCATGGGATGAAGTTGGAGGAGGACAATTCAGAGGAAATGTGAGGAAGAATTTCTTCACAGAACGGATGGTGGACAAGTGGAACACCCTGCCAGAGGAAGTGGTGGGGGCAGAAACAATCATGGGATTTAAGAATTCATGGGATAGACATAAAGGAATTCTGAAGGTCAGGATTAAGGGGCAAAGACTTATAGGAAAACATAAAGTAAACTTACAAGCTCAAATGGGCAGACTGGGTGGGTCGTAGGCCCTTATCTGCCGACACTGTCTATGTATCTATGTATCTATGTGCTATCTCCCCAGCTAAATGCTCATTCAAGTAGCATTTAAACTTCCCAACAAGGACAGTGGTCTCCTTTCTAGAAGGATGCAGGCCATCTCTCTTACAGATGCCTATATCCTCCCAGTCTAGTCCATGGTCTCTAATGTAGCCAAAAAATTTCTCCATGCACTATGCCTTTGACCATTCATTAAATGTCTTTGTGTGGAGTATTCCTGCCTCTCCTAGCGATACACAGGTAACACTTTGGAAAAAGCCACAATGCATGGCACCTGCTTAAGGCCCCATCCCAGCTCCCTGACATTACCTGCTCTACCTCTACCTTCTCCCTTGCAATGTCATTTGTCCCCATATGGACAGTGATGTCAAGCTGCCTTCCAACTCCTGCTGCTCTAGAAACCCCTGGATATGCTTTCCATCCCTCCAAGCTGAAGCCCACTCAGGAATGCCACCTTACTATCATTCCCACCCAGCTGTCAAGTCTATCCACCTTACAATAGAGTCCCCACCAACAATTATTTCCTCTTGGGCTGGGGGCCTCTGCCCCTCCTTCCTTGGGTCCTCACCTCTGAGACCCCCACCTCATCCCTTCCCATTGTGATGGGTGTCTCCTCTTGGCCCTTATCCCACTTAGTAAGGTGAAAGTGTTCTGAAGTGGTATAGGTGAAAGAAGGTGCACCCTTTCACCACCCTACCCTCCTAGAGCCACCAAGGTCCGATCCTCCCTGCCTCTGCCTAGGTATCCTCGGGTAGTGGTGGTGGCAACTAGTTTGCCCCTTGGTGTGTCAGATGGTGCACTGTACCATTGCCAATTTGGCCCAGAGTTCAGAAACTTGTGCCCAAACCAGAGATGTTTGTATATATAGGGCAACACCTCAGGTGATCTCCTTGAAGAGTGTGGTCCCACATCCATACCACTGCACCACTCCCATGATCTTTACTTTCCTTTGCTCAGTGTGTAATGCAAACTCAGTTTACCATTGGACCATCTTCCTACTCCTGTGGTACTCTTACCCCTCCCTTTTGTTTCCTGGAAATAGTTTGTTAACCAGCCCTAGACAGAGTGTCTCCTGTTTTCACTTTCTTTCTATTTTTATTTATTTAGCCATTTCCCCATTTTCACCCACCCTCATGTCCTTGGAGAACACATGTGCATGGAGGCACGCAGCCGTATGCACTGTGGGACGCCTCACCCTACCAGTCACCCATTACCCACCTGCACTGCCACTGGATCTCCACCTTGAGGTGGCGGGACTGCAGGAGGTGACCCTGTTGGGAGAGGACAGCTGCCATTAGGTAGCTCAATCCTGCTCCCGCCATGTTGGCTCCCCAATGACCTGAGGTCATTCGCTGGTGTGATGCGAGGTAAGGCAGAGATGCCTCAGCCCTCTGTGTCACCAGGCCAGCCTCACTTTCACTTTCTTAAACCTTCCTACTGTTTCTACTTTTTCCTGGAAGTCTAGTGCCCCAACACACTTTTACTGTGGATATCAGCTATAGCTATATCTGCCCCATAGCTGGTTGTCACAGTATACTGTAAGTAGTTGTGTGTCTCTTCCTACTTTATTCTGGTGTCTCACCTGCAGTCTCTGTGGACCACTGTTCACCCTTCAGACACCATTCAGACTCACCTTAGGCAGATGATGCACTTTAGAGATGTGGCAAAGTAAAACTTCACCAACAAAGTTTGTGCAAAGTGTCAAAAATTCTCAAGTCGCTGAACTTCATGAAACTTCCCCAGACCTGAGGAAACTTCAGCATTGCCCAAAATTGTAAAGTTTTGCCACAAAGGCAAGACTTTTTCTGCAGTGCAGAATTTCACCAATGAAATTCCACACTTAGCTATGAAACTTCTAACTTTGCTATCAATCTGCACTCTACGATTGTGCAAATTTCACAAATTGCATTTTGCAAATTGTGTTAAATTTATAAATTAATTTGCAGAGTGAAGTTTACTTACTTTGTCAATCTTTGCTCCACTCCTGCTCTGTGCTGCTCTTGCAATAGTACATGAATGTGGTGAGACACCCTGGGGTGGAACACAATTTCAGTCTAGTTCAGGCTTACTGCTTCAACACAACTTGACCATATTGGTTGCATAGTTTCTGTGGATCTAGTCGCCCTTGCTGCCATTCACAATGTTGTTCCATTTCTAGTGTGACAGGAAGTGCATTCAGCACGCTAAAATTAAAATAACAAAGCCTTCAAAAATGTTATCAATTGCCCAAAACATACAAACACATTCAAATCCCAACATCACTCTTTTTGTACTGTGAGCTGGTCAGCTTTTCACTTTGCTTGCTGTGTGACATGAAATAATGTCATTATTATGTTAGAAATTTTCTGTAAATGTACTACAGTATCTACATTGTGGTTTAATTCCTAGTGTGTACAAAACATTTTCTGAATACCCACTGAAAGATACATTTCTAGACTGCATGCTTGGTGAAGAACCAAAGCAAGTGGGCAATGTCAAGGTATTGTAAATGAACAACTGGAAAAGAAAGATCACATCAACAGGTTTAAAGTTAGACAGACAGAAGGAAAACACAGTTAAAGTTGATTGATTGGAGAATGAAAAATATAGGGGAGAAAGGAGACATAACTCAGATTAAATTAATATACATTTTGTTGACAAAAGAAGCAAAAGTGAGAAATATTTTAGTCTGAGAATAGTAAAGCACTAGCCAAGAACATTCTTCTCTTGCTCAGCAGCATCTAAGATGGCTGCCTTTAGTGTTTTGTCAAATGCAGAATTCCATCGGTGAAATTAGCATGGAATTACCATTCCACGGCAGAATTTCAGCTGGAATTTCACTGGTTCTTCTGTGGAATTCTTCTGGCTGTGATCTATGGAATAATTTTCCACAGAACAGCATTTTTCTGTGGAAAATCATTCTGTAAGCATTTCCGTGGAAAATATTGAAATCCGTGGATTATTCTTCTGCAAAATAGTATTTATGTCCATGGAAAATAATTCCACAACCATTTTCTCCTGTTAAATTCCATAATTCCACATCCAGCAAATTTGTCAGATTTTGAAGAATTCAAAATTTCCACAATGTTTTGTTCTGTCAGAATTAGAAAAATTCGGCCCGGCCCGTCAATGTAGTCGGTTTCCATACGGCCTTGGCGGCCAAGTTCGAGGAATGGACCGAGTCGCGGAGGGCTGGCTGGGGAGGAGAGATCGAGCGTCCTATGGACTGCTCTCCTTCTCCGGGAGGGTCAGGGCAGCATCCGGAGCATTGGGGACCCTCTGGCGGAGGCTGGGAGCTCGCGCTGCGAGATTACACCAGGGAGGAGGTGGGGCAGATGCTGGCATCATTGCATGTCCCCACCTCCGGGAGGAGAAACTAAAGGAGGAAAAGAAGGAGGGAGGTCCTCCATCTGGGTGAAGCCTCCCGAGGGCTTCAATTCACCCTACGCCGCACTCCCAACTAGTTACTGGTTCTGCGGCACTGGATCTAGGGGTACCAGTGCCTGGCCCCTCCGGAAAGCCAGGGGTGACTGGGATGGGCGGCAAATGGACAGGTGGTGGGAGCTCCGGGGGCCGTGACTAGGCTGAAGAAAGGCGGAGGACCTCAAAAAAAAAAAAAAAATTGAAAAATTATGCACAGCACTACTGCCTTTCCTCTTTACTCCTAACATTTGCTTTCCAATTCCATTTAAATATACTCTTTGAGTATTTAAAGAACATTGTTCTGTGGAATTTGGTCAACAATGAGTGCAACTGTTATCATCACTCCATATGGTTGAGATTTCTTGGCAACTGAATTGTGATTAGCGAGTTGTGACATTGTGCACTTACATGGAATTACTTTTATTTCACTTGCAGTTTGTTACTGTGATACCATTTTCCTACTCTGAAGCCATATAAAGCTGCAGTACTTTTGGCTCAAATGATTCCAGATGAAGTCCTGTTACTTTTTATTTCCATGTGTCTTCTTTTGAGCTGAAGTAAATCACTAATGTCATCTCCAGTAAGTCATTCCTTCACCTCACATCCAGTGGTGCTGCTATTATCTAATTTCCATTGTTCTCCACAATATTCATCTACATGTTGCCAGATTTATCATCTTCAGTCACAAGCTGCTTGGTGCCTGCAGTGTGAGCTCTTCCTCAATTTCTGCCTTGCTTATTATTTCATAAAATATGCAGTGGCATATTTAATTAGTCGTTTTGTCATCTATTTCTGATGCCTCTGTCTTTATCCTGTACTTTCTTATATGGTTTTCTTCTCCTTTTAAATAATTTATCAGATTCTCACCTGACTGTATTTTAGGGCTGATACTTTGCAGACCACTTTCTACTGTGATCACACAGAAGAGTAAGCGTCATGCTACCCATAGACAATGCATTTGGGAGGACCAAGGCTGTGATATATGAACCACATGAGTAAGTACTGGGGCTTGAGAGTGGTGGTTGTTGCTTTAAGTGCTGTGACTTACATAATCTCTATCCTTGATTGGGTGTCTGGGTGAAACTGAGTGAGTCTGCAGTGAACCTCACAAGAACACTGAGGCTGTAATGCTCCCCAGAACACCGAGTGTGTGAATGCATCTTTGGAAAGCTGCTGCCTCCTGGCACTGTGCCAGGTGAAACTTTCTGAATGCACATTTGTGTGCTTTTCTGGCCTTGAACTGGTTACTAGAAAGAAGCAGAGAAGACAAGTAAGAAAGAGGAGCTCGGATTCTGTGTCTTTCTGCACCCAACTACTTGGAATTTAGACGTGTGTTCCTAATGTTGCAAACTGTTCAAGTGGTCTCCTCCACTCTCATGATCCTTTCCAAGCAGCAGAGTCATAATTATGTTTAAGGAAGCTAAAGTGTGAGTTCTGGGACTGCAATTGCTTCTCTGAAGTCTAGTTTGTAAATAGCTTTCTTGCATTTAAAAATGTTTGAAGTGCATTTTCACTTCATCTTAGTTTACTTATCTTAGTGAAAATATGTAATGCATTTTGTATAGCATGGCTTTCAGTTTTAAAGAGGTACTGAGGCCAAACATTTTGGGATCAATAAATTCAGAATTTAGATACGCATATCCTCAATCAGCCTCATGCAAAAATCAGACCTGCAAGTTACTTTGTTTAAAAGTTTCAAGTAATGTTGTAACCTTTAATTCACTGTCTGTTCAAAAATCCAGTTTCAGAGTAGAGCTATTGATGATTTCATAACCTGAACTCACAACCTAGTCCTCCCAGTAAGCTACCTTATGTGACTTATTTCTCCTATATGTTACTTAAAACTGCTGTTGTAGTAAACATCTGAAAAGGAAAACTAACACTCGGTGGGTCAACATATGCACTTCCATAATGTGTAGATGCAAGATATGTAAGGGGTTGGAATGCAATGGCAAGCAGCTTTAGAAAACAATGTTGTGTGCAATTTTGGAATACATACTAAGGTTCATACTAAGGTGATTAAGGTGCAAGGGCTGGAGAGCCCATGAGAGCACCTGTTTTAATTACAGTATCCAATACTAGCCACAGTTGAGATTAATTTGTCCAAATGGTTTTAAACTCTACCTTGGTTTTACTGGAAATAACTTCAAAGGCAGTTTATTCAGAGATTAACTATTCTCTGGGTTTAAAATGTTTTAGAGACATAGTAAAACCGATGTCTAGAAATTTGAAGAGGGTGTCCTCTAGTATTATGTGTATCATTTTTAATCTCAAAGCCTAACTCTGTAAATAAATGTGAATCCTGTATTATGCCATACATAAAAATAAGATCACCTCTAAGGCATCTAATTGACAAGGGTGTGAGATTTAATTCTTTTAATCTGTTTTCATATTGAACATGATAAAGTCCTAATATATGCCTTGTATATTTTTCTGAGTTTTGTCCATAGCTTTATTTTCACTTTTCTTATATGGGCACCACAACTGTGAAGAATATTCCAAATGGGGTCTGGCATATGCCCCAAATAAAGAGAGCATAACCTCAGGGTTTCTGGACTTGATATTTTGCTGATTGACCAGATAACAAGTTTTGTTTTAGCATGAGATTTCAAAATGTCACCAGGCTGTAATTGTGAAATGCAGCAATGACACGCTTTCAGAAAGTACAGTGCTCCCTCGCTATAATGAACCTGGTATAGTGAATATACGGCTATAACGAATGGTTCAATTGGACCCATGCTAGAAAATGCTGGTTAATGCACATGCATTGCTGCTCATTAATTAATTGGTTAAGTAACTAATTGATCCTGCTTTAAAACACACCTGTCAAAGGGCCGGCCCATTGACGCAGCGGTGGGCCTTACGCTTTGACGCGCCAGTGACCCGGGTTCGGAATGGACCGGGTCATTGAGGTCAGCCGGGGAGAAGGATGGAGCGTCCCACAGACTGCTTTCTTCCTCTGGGGAGGGTGAAAGTGCAGCACGTGGAGTGTTGAGGATTTTCTGGCGGAGGCCGGAGAGATCTCATGCTGCCGATGCTTAACATCTGGGAAGCAGGGTGGACGCTGAAGCGTCATTGTACGTCCCCACCTCCGTGGAGGAAAAGCAAGAAAATGGAGGCAGGCAGGACCACCGTGAGCATGAAGCCTCCCGAGAGGACCTCACTTCATCACCGTCGCTGCGGGTCCCCGACCAGATAATAGTTCCGTAGTCACTAAGGTGGCCATGGCCGAGACTCCAGGTGTTGGTGACTGAGGGACCCCAGCAGCTATAGGCGGTGATGGAGGTCTCTGGGGCTACAACTAGGGGTGATGGAATAATGGTGGTCCTGCAAGAAAAAAAACACACCAGTCACACAATACCCACTGTCCCTATTGCCAAAATGAAATGGTCAGGGTATTCTGTGAAAATCTTCAAGAAGCATTACAGGAAATGGCTTCTCAGAGATCTTGCTTCACAGGGATTCAGTGATGGCTTTCTTTAAAACACTTAACTTGAAGGATGTGATCCACTTGTCTGAAGAAGCGTGTCAGTGTCAGTGGCTCAGTAGGTAAAACACTCGTCTCTGAGGCTGGGAGATCAGAGGGCTGTGGGTCTGCCCACATCTGGCACTTGGATTAATATCCCAATACTGACATTGCAGTGCAGCATGAAGGGGTGCTGCACGTCTTGAGGTGCTGTCTTTTGGATGAGATGTTAAACCAAGGTCCCATCTGCCTGGGATTGGTGATAGTTCAGGTGGATGCTAAAGATCCCATGGCACTTATCGAAAAAGAGTAGGGAAAATTTAATTGTAATAACAAAACATGAGAAAACAACCATAAGCATACTATAATACAAAAATAACTAGTAAGGAAAACTGAAACCAGAAAAGTACAGGAAAAAATATAAACAAACACAAAAGAAAATGAAACAGCATTAACAGGGTAAAAACATAAGCAGGAACATGTCAGCTAGAAGGCAAAACAGGAATTCATCCAATTTTATCCTTCAAAAAGGAGCAGCCCTCATAGAGCAATCCATTCATCATGTATCAGATATGTTTTCTCATACAGACAGTGGTGAAGCAAACAGAATCAATTTTCAATAACACAACTTGGAGCCTGATACACTGTTGCAAAATGAATTTACACCGTACTTGCCATAAATGAAATAAAAAAAGCCAAAATAAGTCTCACAATCCCTCAGAAAGAATATGAGAGTCAAAAAAACCTCCCACCACTTCCAAATAAGTAACAGAGCTCCATTTAGAATCCTTCCATTTCACAGCCAGGGCCTTCCAAACATCCTGGATAAAAGGACAGTGTATCAGAAAATGTGTTATAGATTCCTCCTGAGCCACACAAATTGTCTAGGACACATTCTTTCAGGTAAAGCTTTGTGCAGCATTCCTTTACATTAAGGTGGCCATGACTACAAAGCCATAATGCATCTTAAAATCTGGGGAATTCTAGTGTCACGTAACCTACAAGGATTTTCTCATGATATTGACCAGGTGTATGTGTCTAAAATCAGGAGCAATAAAATGAGCTTGAGTTTGAACAGTAGCATAAATAAGCTTATTTGAGCCAGGCAAAACATCAGCTTGCCAGAGTTTCCACTTTTTTAATTTAGTGACAACAGTCTTCAGATAGACAGGAAAGGATTGTACTGTGAATGCCCTTCCACCTTGTGGAATCCAAACACTATATAACCACCAAAGCCAAAGATCTGCAAACAAATGCCAAACAGCAGGATGTGGTTTAGACAGGTCAACCAAATTTCTATGAAAAACATACTAAAATAAAATGAAATAGGGTTCACAAAATTCAGTCCTCACAGTCTAAGGGCAAATACAGGACATCCCTTTAATGAGGTTCAGTCTGCTGCCCCAAATAATTTGAAAAAGACTTAAAAGTTGAGTTTCCAAATGTTGTGGGATGGGATAAGCCACACTAGGATACATAGGATAAGAAAATGGGAAGTAAAACATTTTAACCAGGAGAACCTTTTCTTTTTGTCTGTTGCCATATTTTCCAGACAGCCACCTTAGGTTTAGCAGTTTCAAGCATGAGTCCAATTCAATAAGGCATTATCCTCTCCCAAAAAGTACACCCAATATTTTAATATATTCCTTAGAAACAGCTATATCATGAATGGAATCAACTGCAGGGAGAAATCACAGATAGGGTAAATAAAACTTTTAGACTTGTTGAGAGAAGCCCCAGCAACAACTGAATAAGCAGCATAATGACATAAAACTCTAGTACCTGAAGTAACATCAGTGACAAAAACAGAGGTCATCTGCATATGCAGCCGTTTAACAGGAAATGAGCCAGAAGTAGGAAGAATACCGTGTATGAGATCATCTTGATTAATCAACCTCATAAGAGGATCTAAACAAAAACATACAAGCGAGGCTCATAGGGCACCCTTGCCACACCTCTATTAATTTGTATGTAGGTGCCCAAATATCCATTTACCAAAGAAATAGCAGAAGCATGTTGATACAACAAAGAAAGCCAAGAGCAAAAGGCAGCAGGAAGGCCATAGAGCAGAGAACACTCAGTATAAAATTATGTGGAACTCTTTCAAAAGACTTCTCCTGATTGAAGGACATAATAATGCCCAGCAATGAAATCTCCTACCCTGTTCCACAAGTTCCCAAAGAAGAAGTAGATTAGATTCTATAGTACGACCATGAATTGAACAAGTTTGAGTGAGGAGATCAAATATGGGGCCACTCTCAACAATCTTGCATTTAAAATTTTCATCAAAATTTTCAGATCTGTTGGTAAGCTCAGGGATCTCCAATTATTAAGGTCACTGTGATCACATTTTTAAAGATTAATATCTGTACTGCTATACATAAGTGAAAATCAATAGTGTGATTCTGCAACTCCAATTAAAACTTCTGTAAGCACATCCTTAAGAATATCACAAAAAGCTTTATAAAATTCAGAGGGAAAACCATCTAATCCAGGGGCAGTGTCATAAAGAGAGGACAAAACTCCTCAATGGCATTATCCTTGATCAGAGTGGAGGTGTACATGTCCTTAAGGTGTGTGGTAACTGCAGATAGGATCTCAGGTGTGAAGTAAGCAAAGCACCAGTATGAGATTTCACCCATCAGCAACCTATCAGATGTTCACTAGTACAAAAATCAAAGGCATCCCCAAACCCCTGTTTCCCTTGAGAGCACACTATGTTCATGTAACAGAGAGGCTGCCCTAGAATATTGCAAAACTTCATCTCACGTTTAAAAGCCTGAACCTGGAAGGTCACATTGATACGCTGTGTTTTGATAGCAGAATAGAGTTTAGCTAGGTGATTCCATAATGCAAGATAATGTTTATATTGAGTAACAGCATGAGCCCTGGAAAAATATGTAACCAAATTCTGAATCTCAACCTTAGTTTCAACCCACCAGATGCTTAAATCCTATCAACTCAGCTACAGACATACGGAACCGAATAAGTTCCTGAATAAATTGAACTAAAAGGGTATCAGTAAGCAAAGTAACATTAAATTTCCAATATCCTTTCCCATGAGTTAGTTGTATCCCCAATTCAAGAAACTACCAAGATCATATGATCCAAAATCTCAAAAGGAACCATTTTAGCTTATAGGACATGGTCATGGGAATCACAAAAATAAAGTCAATTCTAGTTGACAATCAACCTTTGAAGAAAGTATGATCTCCTGTTTATGGACAGTCCTATAAGCATCTTGTAAGTGACACCCAGAAATTATGTTTAAGACAATTTGTATCACAATAATCTTTATCGGTGAGTGCTTCCCTGTCTTGCTTAGCCTCCACACAATTAAAATCCCTCCCCAGATGAAATGTCTAGTAGTAAGGAGATAAGGTTTAACAGTGGTAAACAAATCAACTCTGTTTCTTTTCTAAGAGGAGCATAAGGAAATCAACCTCCAAGCCAAATTATTATGAAAAAATCAAAGAAGCACCCATCCTGAAGAAATTCCACTGACCCAGTAACCTTAAACCCATCACTCAAAATAGAATCCCAACACCATCACAAGAATCCACCCAAAGAAAAAAGAAGGACCCCACCTCCATAATTTTGGTGCTACGGATGTTAAGGATAAGAATTTAATCGAGTGTCTTGTAAAAGACAAATTAAAGTTCAGATCCTGTAATCCATGAAAAGTCACCAACCAACACCAAGCATTGTTAATACTGCTATTATTAAGAGTGGCTATACTCAGCGTACTGTTAGGAGACAATTAAGAAGAAGGAAAAGAAAAAGACCAGGTCAGGTAACTTTCTCCAGTCTGGTACTCCGTATAGGCCTGACACCAGGTAGCAAGGCCTAGTCTTGCCCCAGCTTCAGGCAAGGTCTCCCCTCCAAATCAGAGGAAAGAAGGTTTGGGAGGATGTTTCTGATTCCCACCCTGGTCCGAAGAGTGGGATTTTTTGAAAGGACTTCAAACTTATTACTAAGAGGAAGACCAACAGTAGGTGGGAAGCCTTGGCAATCTTGAATCTGGTTCTGGTCTGCTCAATAGCTCTCCTCTTGGGTGTGATTCTATATAAGGGGTGGCATAATTCACTTTGCCCCATAAATCTCAGAAGAAAGCTCAGAATGTAAGCAGTCAGTCTCCTCAGAGGTAACAGGATGACTAAGTTCCTGTTCCATAGGCAACTCTCCTTGAACCTCAACTGCAGTAGCAGGAGCAGGAGGCAGAGGGGATCCACAATGGGGGCCACCAAGGCACAGCCACAGGCATAGCATCTGGCAGCCAGAGAGATATTTGGGTCAGTAGTGTGCTCAAGGCGGGAAGGCTGAGATCCACAATATCTTTTTTTTAGGCTTCAGTGAGAATAGTGTCCTGATGGGGCAATCAGACCTGTTATGTGTAGCCCAAGACAGGACCAGAAGCCATGACCAGAATCATCACACAGATTACACTTGAGTTCATTCTTGCAATCAGCACTAGAGTGACTATAGGAGAGACATAAGGTTACAATGGAGGTGATCACAGGCAAAACTAAGATGGCAGGATGGCCCATATTTAAAATGAGTTCTGGGTTGACCCAATATAAAACAGTGGCCCCTTTCTCCCAAAGACAAACTGTTAGTGAGATGAATAGGACCAATATTGTTGTACGTAAAGCACACGAAATTTCAACCCCAGTCCAAAGATGTTCAGCTTCAAAAATGGGTTATGGAGACCCCAAAATGTCACATCTTCTGTAGTCAATGAGAAATGTCATGAACTGCAACAGTTTCATTATGAAATAATACAGTAACAAGTTTAATAGCAGGTCTGGTCAATGGAATAGCCCTAAATGGAAGCCAGTGCAGGAACAACTCACAAGCTCATACACGAGACCAAAATCTGTCTAAAACCTGAGGGATTCTAAAACTAATGTCATAAAGGCTATGGCCAGAAACATGAATAAGGGCATAAATCTCATTGGTAAAGAACCCCAGAGATTCTTTAATCAATTTCTTCCTATATACATCTTATCTGAGCAGCAGGCAAACCCCGAAATACTGTAGTCTAACAGCATTTCTCCTCTGCATAGGAGGAGGCTGTCCAGAAAAGTGTCCTGTCGATTAAATTCCTCCCAAGTATGTTTAGCTTAATCTTGGGGTTATGAGGAGGGCCCTGAGGGGTAGAAAGACCATTCATTTGTTCTCACCATGATTGTTTAGGCAAATGGGAGCTATTGCCTTCATCACCAGGAAGAGCCTCGACAACACTGGAACTGTAGTGAGAGGAGAAGGAGTATGGACAGGTGGCTGCATATCAACAGCATGTAAGTCCAAGTCAAAATCAGTAATAAAGGAGGGAGACAATGAAGAACACCTCACATGAACAGTATCATCCAGTGCATCTACAGATTGACTGACCCTGAATAGGGCTGTGCTGCGGATCAAATCCAATGACCCTCAGAACCAGATTTCCAACCAGCTCTGCATTCCAATGACTGAGAGACACCTCCTGCTGACTCGGGAACTCTGCCAAAGATTCCTCTCCCCGATACAGAACAGTTATCCCATGAGGAGAAACATCCAAATGAGGCACAGATACAGAGTCAGTACTCACAGGATTCAGAAAAGAAACACCAACTGGCGGTCCAGGAGGAGGACGAGGAGTGGCCAGAAACAGCTGAGCAGGCAGTGGAAGCCTCTAAGTCATCCTCTCAGCAAATGCTTTGATGCTGCTGCAGAATCAACGAGTCTGACAGCCGACAGTTCTGCAGGTAAGACAGGTGTCTGCAGCATTTACAAGGGAGGGAAAACAAGTGCCAGTTTCAGGCTAGATCAAGACTGAAGCCCAACGCCTTGCAAAGGACCAGAATAATTAAAAGACAGGGACTGTTCTTCTGCCATAATGACCACCAAAACACGTTCTCTATTGGTCTGAAGTAAATGTTTGAGCCATTATTCATTAGAAATTAGCAAACTGGAAGGCACAGTACCAGCCCTAGCCACAGGTTCAGAAACTGCTTCTTCTATAGGTATATCCAAATGTTTGAAGAGATCTCCCAGCTGGACCTACAGGAGCAGAGATCTGTTCTCCTGCAGGAACACCAGCACACTGAAAGTCCATCGGAGTCACAGCCATGGTTCAGCAGCACCCCTTATAAAAGAGTAGGGGAGGTTTTATTAAAGAATCAAACAATCCAAAACAAGTAAACTAAAGAAAAATACAGGAAAATGGGAAAAATGAAAAAACAAAAAAACAATAAGGTCTAAACAAATGAATATGCAAAAACAGTAATAATTTAAGTAACTGGTACATCGTTGTCAGTTATCCATGGTAAGTTTCTCACATTTGTAACAATGTAGAGTGGTTTAAAGATCTCAAATCATGGTAATAAAGCATTAGTAATTCAATCAAAATCTTCCCATAAAGTTCCTCATGAGAATATTCAACTGTTGTAAGGTAAAAAGACATCTGGAATTTCAAATAAACCACTAATAATGACAAAAATTACATGCAAAGTACTCCTATCCCAAGTAAGCCAAGTGTGGGATAATCCTCATACATTAAGCTGGAATATGTGACCTACGAAAAATAGACATACCAGTGGATAAAACAAAAATTCCAAAAGGGCTGTATGTAGGAACAAGAGAAAAATAAATGACTAAGGGTCTCTGGTTGAATGATACAGAGGGCCGAACACAAACTCTTTCATCTATTTTTCTGCTTCTGATTTGCTTCACATTAAGATGTTCATGACAGGTCAGCCAGTGAACATTCTGCATTTTAATGGGTATTCAACTATCAAGAAGATAAGTACTCAATGCCATATGGGAAACTTGTGGACATTTAGGAAACGGGTCTAGGTCCTGAAAATGTGTCAGAAGGACCTGAGAGTAAAGCTGTTTTTTTGATGTGGACAAAACCACAGTAGGAGAAACTCCCCACATCCTATGTTTCACAAAAATCTCATGAAGGTAAGCTAAAGTAGGTGGCCCATGTGGAAGCTTTTTGTAACTGACCAGTCTGCCACATATCAAACCAGGGAGCTAGGTAGACAACAAACTAGGGTACCAATAGTTATTGTGGGAGAGGAGTAATTGACCTGAAGAAACTGACAGAAGAAAAAGAGGACAAGGTTAACCATGTTTTGACCTCCCTCATGTAGGGGCAAATAAAGAATATTCTGATGTAAGGGTTCAGTCGCTGCCCCAAAATGGTTGAAAAAAGGATATAAAGTGAAGCTTCCCTAGACTTAGACACAGGAAATATAGCACTAAGAAATAAAAAATGAGGAGAAGATGGAATTTAATGAAATAAATATTTTATGAAAGGACAACTTCTGCTTATGCCAAGTATGCACTAAAGTAGTCCCCAAAGCAATCCTGAGATCCCAACTGAAAATATCCATCTGAGTACCCCAAAGGAGATCCCTAGAATGTTAATAACATCTTGAGTAATTGTGATGCCAGTAATCGAAGGAAGAGTAACATCCAGCGCCACCGAACAGTCCTTTACTCTTTGAAACATTAAGATGAGACACAGTATAGTGTCCAAAATCACCACAACAACACAAGGCAAGTTTGGCCAAATCAACTGTTTTGGTAAAATGACCAGATCATCCGCATAGGCAAAGCAACATACAGGATCAGCTGACCAGATAAGCTAATCGGAGAGATGTTAATGGCAGAATTTAAAAACGCAAAAGGGGTCTATATAAAACATACAACAATGGGCTGAGGGGACAGCCCTGATGAACACCCTTATGGATAGTGACATAAGGCCCTAGATATCCATTAACACATGGTTTAATAGTAGCTGAGTTATTTAATAATTGAAGCCAAGCAATAAAAGTAGAAGGACTCCATAAGCGTTGTAAAGTATACCAAAGAAAAGAATGACTAACATTATCGAAAGCTTGAGTCTGAACCAGGGAGAGGAGTAAGACCTCTACCAGGGATACACTATGAAAATCAAAAACCTCTCGAAGAAGAATGAGAGGGTCAGTAATCGATCTTCCTGGAATCATACTGGACTGGGCTGGAGAAATCAAGTGGTCTGCTAAATAAGAGTCTATTAATAAGGATTTTAGCAAGTAATTTAAAATCAGTATTCAATAAACTGATGGGCCTCCAGTTGGAAATATCCAACCTATCCACTTTTAGTAAAGAAAATAAGCACACCCAGGCCATGTCCAATGGGAGAGGGGCTGAAGTAAAAAGGAATTGAATATTGTGGTGAGTTCAAGAGAGATTTCATGGCACAAAATGGCAAATAATTCCACTGATAATCCATTGGGTCCAGGATTTATGACGGGCTAAAGAGTGAATGGCTGCTGTGAGTTCTAAAACAGAAATGGGAGAATTCAGGGTAGTTTAAAATTCTGTGATAGCAAAGGAACAGAGAACTGTCTAAACAAGGGATCAAAGTCTTGGGGAGTGGGAACCGTGGTACCAAATAGATTAGTCACATGATCAGTGACAATTTGAAGAATATCAGGCTGGGAAGAATGAACCATTTCAGTAGAGTCTTTAAGAGCTGGAATCGATTTCTGTGATTGGAAATCATAGTTTGTGACAAAGGACAGACCTGGGAAAAAGAACCAGTAATGCCAAACCGTTGTTGAAAACGAAAGCTCTTGTACTGAGCAGTATGATACCGTAGCATATTTTGCTTAATGAGGAGATTTGGTCAGTAAAGATGAGTAGTAATTCAAGAGAGAGTATAACTGTTGCAATTGCCTACAATCATTCAAATATGCAACATATTGTTCAGAACGAACACATATACCAGCTGTAATGAGAAGGGAATGGAGGTCTGATTTCATGTCCAGCCACCAATCGACTGGAGACTCGTGACAGATCAAAAACATTTCCTGCAAGTTAAGAAATATGTGAGCTGCTGAGAATAAAAGCACATTCCAAAAGCGTAGATTTCAGTTTCCAATAACCAGGGCCATAAGGAATGCCAGGATCATCCAATAGAATCGACAATGAGCAATGGTCCGAATACTCTACATGGTGAACTGTCGAGTGGCTAATCCGAGTGATTTGGAGATAAAAAAAGTCAATTCTAGTGGACAGGGTACCTTTATAGAAAGTCCTTTCCCTTTACCTGTAAAATCCAATAGTGCATCCTTGAGAGCTGTGGTATGAGTGACAGAGGTAAGGCGGTCATATCGCCAAAAATCTTCTCCATGGAAGTAAAAGTCCATCTATCCAATTTGCTAGTCCCACAATTAAAATCTCCACCCCAGATAACATGATGTGCCACATGTAAATAAGGGGCAATAAGTCAGAACATCGCAGATACGGTCAGCCTTAGTCTGAGGAGCATAGATGGTAATGACATAAAAGGGTACATTAGAGATACGAAAATCCAGCAAATAAAACTCTACCCAGAACCAAATCAAGGAGTTTGGTCACAGTGGGCTGGAGATGATGAAACATAATGCTGACACTGAAACAACAATCCATGCCCAAAGACCAAAAGGAAACCCCAGTGAACCACTCATTGGTCACTTTGGAAACCTCAGGGACAGAATGAAACCTAGTATCTTGCAAAAAAAAATGCTTGGGGTGGAAATGAAGAAGGTGAAAACAGCACCTCGTTTCTTGTCATTCTTAATACTATTGACATTAGATGTCAAAAAATAATGATGGCAACAACAGGAAGAGAGAAGAAGTACCTAGCTACGTTTTTCTTTTAACCCTACCTTTTCTGGGCAGGGTTTTTGCCTATATCAAGAGCCATTGGGGTTGACTTCACCTGCAAAGTCTTGCAAGTGGGAATTGGCAGAGGAGGCAACAGATTCAGCATCAGAAATAATATCTTCCTGAAAAGCCTGAAATCTGTTAGAAGTGGAAAGGAGGCTGCCATAGCATCTGATAGCTTAGGTTGGACCAAGCTTGTCTTTTCCTGGTGACCATTTTCCCACCCGCTGGTTCCAAAATAGGTGGAGGAGGGGTATGACAGTAAATTGTGTGTCATCTGATTCCAGCAGAGGGGGACCAGCACCACAGGGGTTCTACAGAGTTTGGTGCAAAGAAACAGAAGGATGGGGAGTTGGGAATCTAGAACAGTGTCAGAGGGTATTGTGGTCTGAGGGGAAAGGGACTTTCTCTCTGGTAGTAGTCTGATGGAGCAGTGAAAGAGGTGGCTCCACAGATTTCTGTTTATTAAACTCATGTTGGGCAGTGGCTACTAACAATTGCTGTTCTTCTGAATCAGCAGATGTGGGTTTTCAGTGGGCAGCTTCAGGGCAAGATGCATAAGCATGGCCCAAAGTTCCACACAGATTACAGCTGACTGAATTGCAACAGTGAGCACTGTAATGTCCAGCTTCTGGCAGAGAGTACATTTGTGCTGGTCACAGGCACTACTAATATGTCCCATTGTCCACACCTAAAACAAGTCTTGGGTTGGCTCGGGTAAAAGTAACTCCCCAATCCCTGCCCAAGAAAAGACTATTAGAGAAGTGAAGTGTTGACATCCTCCATCATCAGACCTCAAAATAACCCGTACCCTCCAGACCCCAGTCAAATCCTTCTGTGTCAAAGATAGCATCAGGATGGCCTGTGACAGTGCAACATTGTTTGAGCCAATAAATGAGATCAGTAACACTAACCCCTCATTACAAAAAAGGACAGTTATAGTTTTATGCGCTGGGTGAGTTAAAAGAACAGCTTCAAAAGGGCCTATAAAGGAATATTTTCTTTGATGATAATGGGTCCAAAACTTGTCCAAACCACTCCCCAATTTAAAACTTACATCATAAGTGGTTTCATCCGACACATGAATCAGGGCATATAACTCAGACACATTAAATTGTAAACTGTCCTTCAAAAGTTTCCCCACATAAACTCGGTCAGGAAAAACCTCAAGACTACCTTTATAGAGAAGAGGAACTGCATTATGCCTTTTGGCAGGGTAGGTCATCTGCTGAAAAAAAGGGATAAGATTTAGAGTTAGATGGTTTCAATGAAGGAAACAACTGAGTCAATGGAGATAGGTCTATTTCTGGCATCATCAGGGACATGACGAGGAATGTCCGAAAACTCTGAAAAATCGCTCATAGCATCGCCAGGAGTCTCCGACAAAGGGATCTGAAGGGGAACAGCAGGTGCAGTCTGTAGGACAGGGTGTTGAGTTAAAGACAGTTCTCGGACAAGTGAAGAAGGGATTGCATAGTCTGGGTAACAGTAACAGTTTTATCAGGCAGAGAATCTGATGAAATCAGTAAAGCAGAAGAAGATCCAGTAGCAAAAGTAGGAGTGGTAAATGTACTTACTGTGGGAGCTGGGTTAGAAGGTGCCAAAGAAACACCAGGAATCCTGATAGGAGCAAACCCAGAGATCCACTTATCTGGAGTCAGAGGCAGAACCCAGCCCGCTGCTGCGAGAAGCTCTCGACTGACCATGGCCCCATCTCCAGTAATGGCGTATCATCCCAGCAGAGCTTGCTGGGGTTCCTTCTTTATAATACGATCTTGGTCAGGAAGTTTGGAAGGTGCAGAGAAAGAAAATACAGTGGTAGAATATTAACCAGTATCATCTGAGTAAATGATCCGTTGGTCTTCTTGCACAGCCTCAGGGACAGCAGTCCTGGAAACGGTGTCCATAGAAATGGCAGGCAACAGAGGCTTCATATCTGGTGTAGGCTGCCCGTTGGTAACCAGAGGGAGGAAAAAATGGCTCAGTAAATCCTTTTTCTTTGCTGGTGAGCTGCCTCTTCACGAAGCAGCAACTGATCCAAGGTAAGGTCTGAGTCTGACAGAACAAGTGGTATAGGCACAGCTGGAGTAGGAAAATCCAAAGGTCAGTCACAGATAATACAAGGTAAAGGCAATGTAACATCCTTGTTTCCGTCAACTTCAGCAACCGCTTTTGCATCGAAGAAAATCTCAGGTTTCATAATTTCAGGTGCCGAGAGGAGACTGTCTCCTCAACCTGCAGCTCCTCCATCTCTGATCTCAGCTGAGAAGCAACTGGCACTGCCATCCTCCTACAGTCAAAAGGTCCCCTACAGGAGAATAGAATTCCCTGGTGTCCTGGCCAAATTTCTCCCATTCATTAAAATACCACCAACAGCTTAATCTGGTTCAATTTCAGTTGCTTTCCATCTGTATCGCCCCTCCCCAGCTGCCCCCAAAAAGGGACTTCTAGGCCTAGTGGGCTTACCAGGTCAACAAATTCAATAAATAAATAAATAAATAAGCCTGGGCTATGGTTTCTACAGCCATTGTTCACCACTGCTGGGATGCGACCCTCAGTCCAGCATTCAAAACCAGTGACACTGCACCTGATTTAGATGAGCCAGATGACACCAAAGAAATTATCAGGCTGATCACAGAGCTAAACATAGAGGAGCATCACGATGAAGCTACAGAGTTGGTCGAGGAGTGGCTCTTCAATGATGAAGCTATCCCTACAATAGAACAGTTTACAGATGAGGAGATTGTGGCAGCTGTTGCGAACTGCTCACTGGAGGATGGAGGTAAGATGAAAGTGGAAGTGATACTGAGGGGTGGCTGAAGAGATGCCAACAGTGAGTGAAGCGATTACAGGACTGGAAAAATGCCTCACCTGGATGGAGTGCCAAAAGTTGCTGACTCTCTGAAGATGCTGCAGTTGGCTAGCAACTGTCCATTGCCCGCGATCTCAGGAGAGGCGCACTAGTACAGAGGAAAATTAATGACTTCTGAAAGTGACTAACATTTACAGAACTTTCTTTTATTTTTACTTTTATTTTAAATAAAACCTTATGAAGAACTACAAATCTACATCTAAGTCTAAATCAGTTTGCACTGCACTGACACATTTTATGGCAAACATCATTAAATTTTGCAGTTCCTGCTTTATACTGAACACAGTCATATACATGAACATGCCAGATGGCTCCAACTACGTTCATTATAGTGAGAGAGCATGTAGCTGGAACACATAATTTTGGAATGTGGTGGTGACACACAATTTCAGAATCCAGTGGTGACACACAAATTCAGAATGCAGCGGTGATGCACAATTTCAGAATTCAGCAGTGACAAACAGGTTCAGAATGCAGTGGTGATGCACAATTTTGGAATGCAGCAGTGATGCACAATTTCACAATGCAACATTTGGAATGCAGTGGTGATGCAAAATATTGGATTGCAGTGGTGATGCACAATTTGGAGTGCAGCGGTGATGCACAGGTTTGGAATGTGGTGGTGATGCACAGTTTCAGAATGTGGTAGTGATGCACACTTTCAGAATGTGGCAGTGGTGCACAGTTTCAGAATGCAGTGGTGACATGCAGTTTTTGAATGTGGCAGTGATGCACAATTCAGAAGATTCGAATGTGGTGGTGATGCACAATTTTGGAATGCGTCACTGATACACAGTTTTGGAATGTGGCAGTGAAGCACAATTTCAGAATATGGTGGTGAGGCACAATTTTGGAATGCAGTAATGATGCACAATTTCAGAATTAGACAGTGACATACAGATTTGGAATGTGGCAGTGATGCACAGGTTCAGAATGTGGCGGTGACGCACTAGGTCCAGAAAGTGGTGGTGATGCACAGTTTTGGAATGTGGCAGTGATACACAATTTTAGAATGTGGTGGTGAGACATAAATTTGGAATGCAATGATGATGCCCAATTTTGGAATTCGACAGTGACACACAGGTTCAGAATCGCAGTGAAGCACAAGTTCAGATTGTGGTGGTGATGCACAATTTTGAATCTGCGCCGGTGATGCACAATTTCACAATCGGCGGTGATGTACAAGTTTGAAATGCGGTGGTGATGCACAGTTTTGGAGCATGGCAGTGGTGCACAATTTCTGAATGCAGCTGTGAGGCACAGGTTTGGAATGTGGCAGTGACCCACAGGTTCAGTATGTGGCGGTGATGCACAGGTCCAGAATGCGGTGATGACTCACAATTTTGGATTGTGGTGTTGATGCACAGTTTTGGAATGTGGCAGTGATGCACAATTTTGGAATATGGTGGTGACGTACAATTTTAGAATGTGGGGATGATGCATAGTTTCAGAATGTGGTGGTGATGCACAATTTGGAAATGTGGCAGTGACAATTTTGGAATGTAGCATTGTAACATAACTTGGCAGGATGTACAATTTTGGAATTTGGTGAGGATGCACCATTTCAGAATGTGGCAGGGATGTGCAGTTTGGGAATGGGGAGGGATGTGCAACTTTGGAATGTGACAGGGATGCACAATTTTAGAATTTGGCTGGGATGCATAATGTTGGAATGTGGTGGGTATGTGATACAATTTTGAAATATGGTAGGTGTGTGAATTCTGGAATGTGGCAGGGACAAGCAATTTCAGATATTATGGTGCATCCTGTCACATACTGACAGCATGCATCCCCATTGTATTTTGAAATTGCTAGTCCCCACCACGTTCCTCAATGTGTCCCTGTTGTATTCCAAAACTGAATGTCCTACCACATTTTAAGATGGCACATCCCTACCAAATTCCAAGATTGCATGCCCTCCCCAACGTTTTTAAAATTGTTCACCACCATGATGTTCCATTCCTTGGTTCAGTGCTGCATTCTAAAACCACCTTCTGACATGTTCTAAAGTACAGTGCCATGCATCTGAACATTCGGGAATCACAATCTCTGCAGCAAACCCTGTGTCAATGTTTTTAAAGGATTACTATAGCTACAGTTTCTTAAACTTCGAGAAGCAGATCCTACTAGGTTGTTAACAGCCAGAACTGGACTGTGAGTTCAGGATATGACATTATCAGTGGTTCTTCACTGAAACTGGCATTTCTGAATAGGTAGTGAAATCAGGGTTAAAAATAGCTCATCACTTTAAAATGAAGTAATGTAGAAACCTTATTTTTGGTATGAAATTTATTGAGAAATGCTTATTCTAATTCTGCAATGTAGGACTTTTGGCAGGAGTTCCTCTGTAAATTGATTTGAGCCTCCACATGAGAAATCCAGTTTTTTTTTATCTGTATGCTCTATGTATTTAAATCACCTGGTTAACCATTCAGACTGCAAGTTGTAAGTGCTGTGTGACTGAGTCGTAGGAGACTCCTTTCATGAGTGCAGCATGCTCCCAACTCATTCTTCTCCATTTGGGACCTTGGTCATTGAATTATGTTTCGAGGCAGTACTGGCATGAAGCAGACCAGTCCTCAGTGCAGTCTATATGATGTTGCACAATGACTTTGATCTGGTCACAGTGTCTGAGACATGGTTATCAAACAGCATATAAAATTCAGAAATTGCGGTTCCAAGCTGTCACATATTAAGATGAGACAAGCTAAGAAAATGTGGGTGGGGTCCTAATAGAAACATAGAAGCTGTCAGCAGAAAAGGACATCCTGGCCCATCTAGTGTTCTGGAAGGTCCCTACCTATGGTGCTACTGTAGACCCTAAATGATCTCCGCCTTCCCCACCAGCCCTGTTACTAAGGTCCTCATGTGTCTATCCCATGCATGTTTGAAACTTGTTGGCATTTGGTACCCTACCTCTGCTGGGAGTCTGTTCCAGATGTCCACCATCCTTTACGAAAGAAGTATTTCCTCACATCCCTCTAAGACTCCTGCTTCCAGCTTCATAACATGCCCCTTGTCCTTGAGCATCTCTTTCTGTGCAATGTCACCCTCCTGTACCTCATTGATACCTTTGTTTCTATCATGTCTCCCTTTCCTCCTTTCCTCTAGAGAGATCATATTTAACTCCTTGAGTCTTTCCTTGTAGGGCTTGTGATGCAGGCCATGCACCATTTTGTTGCCCTTCTCTGTACTGCCAACACCTGATCTATGTCTTTCCTGAGATGGGGCCTCCAGAACTAGACACAATACTCCAGGTGGGGCTTCATAATTGATATATTCAGAGGTAACACTACTTCCTTCTTTATGCTAGTGATACTCCTCCCTATGCACCCTGGCATTCTACTAGCCTTTCCACTGCCTTGCTACATTCAGGTAATCAGATATAATGACCTCAGATCCCTTTTCTGTTTTGTTTTTTTAACACGCCCTCCCCCAAATGATACGTTGCTCTTGGGTTTCTGTGCCCCATGTGCATAATTTTGCACTTTTGCATTAAAGCCCAGTTGTCAAACCCATGACCAGTCTTAAATCTTTTCCAGATCTTCTCTTATTTTTCCACCTCCTCTTCCCCCACCCGGTGTGTCCACTCTGTTGCAGATTTTGTGTCATCCATGAACAGGCATACCGTACCTTTTCTTCCAGCCCCAATGTGATAGTCGCTAATAAAGACATTGAAGAGGACTGGTTTTAGCACTAGCCACCCTGCTGGTTACCTTACCTTCTTCTGAGTGAGCTCCACTCACCACCACCCTCTGAGTTCCGTTACTTAGCCAACTTCATACCCACTTTACTATCTTTGGACCCATTCCCAGGCTATCCAGCTTGTTTACCAATCTTCTTTGTGGAACAGTGTTTAAGGTCTTATTGAAATCCAGGTAGGCCAAATCCACCACTCCTCCTGATCCACCTCCCTGGTAATCCAGTCAAAGGACTCTATCAGGTTTGTTTGGCAAAATCTCCCCTGTGAACCCATGCTGCCTCTGATCCTGCAATCCAGTGATTTTAAGGTATTCCCCAATCCTTTCTATAAGTAGTGTTTCCATAACTTTCTCCACCACTGAAGTCAGGCTTACAGATCTGTAGTTTCCGCCCCTCCCTCTTCCCACTTTTGTGTACTGGGACCACATCCACCATTCTGAAATGCTGAATGGCAACCATAACATGAGGGCACAGTCAAGTTGGAGGTGGGAGGGGTTAGGAGAAGCGGTCAGGAAGCACTTCTTCACAGAAAGGGTGGTGGAATCTTGGAATGCACTGCCAGAAGAGGTCATCTCGTTGAAGACAGTGGGCAGTTTAAGAGAGGCTGGGATAGCCATAGGGGAAGGTAAGGATCATGGATTGGGAGGAGAAGGGAGGAGGTAGGGACATTAGCTCAATCTTTGGATCCTGCAGTATGAACAGACTTGATAGACCAAATGGCCTTCTTCTGCTGGCTTCTTTGTATGTTTGTATGTTCATATCCTCCAGTCCCGGTACATCCTCCTCATCCAGTGATAAATTCAACAGGGCCGTCAGTGTCACAGACAGTTCCTCCTTTAGATCCTTCAGTATCCTGGGGTGAACCCGTCCAGTCCTATTCCTTTGTCTACTCTTGTTTAACTAGTTTTCTGAGGACTGCCTCCTCCACAAAATTGCTAGTTTAACCCTTTGGCTGCCAAATGAATTAGAACATATAGGAATTTTGGACTGATATATCAGTCCACAGCACAGCAAGGGTTAAAACAGGGATTAAAGAGCAACAGAATTATGCATTAAGTAGGTTAGCAAGGCGAAAAGGAAGAGGAGGCCATTATGGTGTTCTAAGGAGGTGGCGGCGAAAGTGAAAGCCAAAAGATTGCGTTCAGGCAATACAGAAAGACTCAGGCAGAAGGGATAGGGAGAAGTACCAGGAGAAGCAAAGGGAGGCAGGAGGTCAGTAAGTGAAGGCAAAGCTCAGACAGAAGAGCACATCACAAAATCAGTGCGTAGAGGGGACAAAACCTTTACAGGTACATAAGTGGAAAAAGAAGGGCAAAGGGAGGGACAGCGAGACTGAAGGGGAGGACGGGGTAGCATGGAGGATGACAACAGTAACAGATGTAACAGATGACTGTTTGGAACTACACGGAGCATCTTGGATTGTTCGTTCTATTAAATCAGTAGTGATAAGACATTGTCAGTGAGTACTTTGAACTTGCTGTGTGTGGGGGGTGGGCCGTAGGCTCTTATCTGCAGATAGTATCTATTGATCTATGCCCACCTCCCTTCCCCTAATGCGTGTTTGGCCCATCACCTACCCCTTCCTTTGTGAATAATGAACAAAAGTACTTGTTCAATATGTCTGCTTTCTTCTGGTCCTCTTCCACACTTCTCCCTCCCCTCTTCCCTATTAGACTTACTATCCTGCCTTGGCTTTCTTCTTTTCCTTGTATTTTATCCCTCTTTTTAACTGACTTGGCAATATTTGCCTCTGTTCATGCTTTAGCTCTCTGACTGCCTTCCCTGCCTCCCTTTGTTTTTCCTGATAACTCTCCCTATCTTTTCCTTCTGTGTTGACTTGTACCTTAAGAATGCCTGCTTCTTTTCCTTTACTATCTCTGCTACTTTCTTGGAGAACATAGTGGTGTCTTTTTTCTCTTGCTGTCTTTTACCTCGTGACACAGAGGTTAGTTTCCTTCTCAATGGCCTTCCTTATTTTGCCCCATTTTCCTCTGCTCCACCCATTTTTCCTATTCCTGCCAGGGCTTCCTTAAAGCAGTCTCCCATTTTCTTCATCAGCCATTCTGATGCCCAGGAACCTTGTTTTAGTGTAGTTAGATTCTGGCCTGGTCTTTAAGTTGAACCACACTGTAAGATGATTACTGGTTCCCAGGTGTCTTCCAACTGTGTCATCAGCGACACTGTCCCTGTTTGACAGTACCAGGTAAAGTATTGTCCCCTCATGAGTGGGTTCTTTAACTGGTTGCCTGAGGAATGCCTCCTGCAGGAGTCTAGGATATGCCTACTTCTAACTGTTGCTGCAGCAGGGAGGCTCAATCCATATCTGGTAGATTGAAGCTTCCCACCAACAATATCTTGCCCTTGTTATCCATCCCTTATTTCTTCTATCGTTTTATTTTATTTATTTATTTTATTTAGTTTTTGTTGACGGGTAAGTGCACTACACATATTCTGCCTATTTTCATGCACGACCTGGGAGGAAATACAAATGAATGCCAACTGACCTTGAACCAGATTAAGGTGTTGGTGGTATTTTTAGTGAATCATATCCTTATCTTCCTCCTCCCCAGTGCTGGAGGTCTGTAGATCACCCCTGCTCAAGTAGTGACCCCCTCCTCCTTGTCGCCAGATGTGACCCACAGTACCTCTGTGTCTAACTGTCCCCTTGTATTTCTGTGGCCTTTAAGTTCTCCCTCGCATAAAGAACCACACCTCCTCCTTTTTCTCCTACACTGTACCTCCTGAATAGAGCATACCTTGATATGGCTATATCCTAGTTCTGGTTTTCATTGCACCAGGTCTCTGTAATTGCTACTATGTCCAGGTCTCCTGCTGCCATGGTGGCCTCTAGGTCTGCCATCTTGTTGCCCTAGACTCAGCCTTTGCACATGATCTCCATTTTGTACTGTCACCGCCCTCATCTTGCCCTTTTGACCTCTCCTGTTTCCTCCACTATTTTGCTTCCCTTGCCCTCCCTCTTCATCTTGGTTACCAATTTCTGTTTGTTCCTTTTGGGAATCCTCAC
Source organism: Neoceratodus forsteri (assembly GCA_016271365.2). NCBI lineage: Eukaryota > Metazoa > Chordata > Ceratodontiformes > Ceratodontidae > Neoceratodus > Neoceratodus forsteri. The sequence goes on along the minus strand of CM057453.1, from coordinate 1,549,736,813 downwards.
CCTTGGGATTCCCACTGCGCTGACACTTAAGCATGTGTGTGTCAGGGGGCAGACTATGTCTTCCTGCCTTATTCCGCCCACCCCTTGGCTAGTTTAAATACTTACTAAAGTAGCATTTAAACTGTTCACTGAAGATCTCAGTTCCTTCCTGGAGGAATTCAGGCCATCCCTCCTGTACAGACCTCTATCCCTCCAGGTGGAGCCCCAGTTCCCAGTGACTCTGAATCCCTCTTCTTTGCACCATTTCTTTAACCATAGTTGAAGTCCCTGGTGTGGAACCTCCTGTCATCCCCTTGTCATGGATAGGTAGCACCTCTAGAAAGTAACAGATTGTGCCACTTGCCTAAGACCCTCCCTGTTTACCGAATGCCTCCTGAACTATTTCTGGCCTCTACCCTGCCAGGTAATTTTCCCAAGTGGACAATGACATCCAGCTCTCCCTCCCTCCCTCCATTCCTCCACAGTGATCCTTAATATTTTCCTTCCATCCCTGTGAGCCATTGAACTGGAAAGGCACCTACCACCTTCTTTTCATCCTTACTTGTCCCCAAATATAAGCCCCTTACTATCAAGTCCCCAGAAGGATTCACATCATCCTCCTTCTGGGTCCTCTGCTACCCTTGGGTCTCCACCATGGAGGACCTCCACATCCATCCCAGCCACTACTGGCACCTCTGTGGAACAGTCCCACCCTGCCAGACTGGCATAGGAGTTCTGTAGTGGTATTGAATTTGGGATGTGCCTACACTCCATCACCCTAACCCTTCCAAAGTCCACCGTTGTCAAAATGCTCCTCCTGCCTGGCACCCTTTGAGGCAGTGGAGGTGGACTGGGTGGTCCTTGAGTGGGGAGTAGGTCCTCATAACCCAGGCCATCTTTGCCTTGAGTCTGTCAGCCTCCTTCCTCAGCTCAGAGAGGTGCCTGCTGATGGGTCAGCACTGCAGTCTCCAGAAAGTCTCTCTGGAGATTGCCACCCCACAACCACTGCACTGCACCACTCCCATTATAGGTACTCCCTATTATTAGACCCTTTTGTTCTCTCTCTCTCTCTCTCTCTCTCCCTCCCTCCCTTCTCACTATCTGAGGATATTATCCAGATGCAAAATTTACTTTTCCAACTTAGTAACCAATCCTTTGACGCAATAATTAAACCCCACTTGCAGGCTACAGCATGTCACATTAACACTGTTGTTTACCCTTAGTAAATGTGACACAATGGCAACATCATGGCACCACAATGGCAACACAGTGGTGAGCTACAAAATGTGCAATGGTACTACCAGTGGTACCATGGTTGTACTATGGTAGTTTAAATTTTGATTACTTTTGTTGATATGGTAGGACAGTGGTACAATGGTATCACAGTGGAATTGAAACAAACCACTGTGATATCATAAAAACCTTAATGGTAGTACAGTGGTAATCACTGTGGTATTACAATGGCAAATGAGTGGTATTACAGTGGTATTCCAAGAACTTTTTGTAAGGGTACAGCTGAACAGCACTGGCAACTCAAATTGCAGTGTTTTTCAGTGCTCAACCTTTAGGAGACTGTAGGCATATATATATATATATATGTGCAAACATTAATTTCCCTGGAGGAATTTTGGCGAAAGTCTAATTTCGCTTCCTCGAAAGTTCGAAATCATTTTTGGAACTTTAGTTGAAATGCTGTATTAAAGCTGTGGAAAAAATTTTAAAAACTGGGATAATTTATTAAACTGTGGAAAATAATCCATAGAAAAGATCATTGCCAGTGGTAATTTCTGAGGTGCTTTTTTAACTGCAGTTTAACTCATTAATCCACTCCCACTGATCAGGGTCCCAGTAAAGACCTCCAATCCCTTCCTTGGACCCTCATGGTTTCTAGCACCCCCACCCACTGATCATGGCTCCCAAAACATTTTATTTCCCTGATGTCTAGCAGACCCCTCCCTATCTTGGATTTGTTAGTCCACAAATAAACAGCGGGCAGTCCATCAACTCATCCCTCTCTAGTCCCAGTATTCCCTGGTGTCTAGTGGACCTCCCCATCTGAGATCCCTTGTAAAAAAATAATCTCAATTCCCTGGTGTCTATTAGACCCCCAACACCACTCTGATAGTTCATCTGCTACCACCCAATTCCCTCTCCACCCTTCCCTGAGCAGGCTACCAGCGCAGCACTCCTCCCACCTCCACTACCAGTGGCCCACTGGGTGTCGGTGAATAACCGCCTGGTTGTACAAGCAGGCGCTTATTCATTGACAGTTCATTAAACTGTGGAAAGACTACATTCTGCAGTTTATATGCATTTTCCACATTTCACAAAAAGTCCACAGAACTCATTGAAAATCCACGGAAAATCCTACTTTCACTAATGGTGAAAGTTCCACATTCCACGAAATTTCAGAAATTTCGTGGAAGTTCCTCAGCGGAATTCACAACTTTCACCCACCTATATATATATACATGTTCAGAATCTGTATACATTCAAATGTATTCAGTACTCAAAGAGTTAACCAGCTCAAGAGCAATGTTTATAAAATGTTTGTGGTTCCATGTTATAAGAGTGAACAAAAACAGTGCCAGGCATCTCAGCAAGTGCACGTTGCTGAAAACAGATACAGCAGCTGCCTACACTGAAAACAGCATGACGACAGTCCCAACACACTCTATGGGACCCAATATGTGGCATACAGTTTTATGCAGGGGCTATGCCCACACCCCTTCATTCATATAATCAAATCTGAGGGGGCCTGTCACTGGGGAAGAGGAGACACCTTGGGAGGGGGGCTATTCGGGATTCATAACACCAGAATGGGGGATGGGAGACCATGGAACACAAATCTGGAGGATCAGGGAATGGGAGACAAAAACCTAAGTCTAAAACACAGAATAAATAAAAATTATCTGTCTATCCCAAGCCAGCTCAGATCCTGGGACCTCTTGTACGCACACATGCACTGCCTGCACAAGACAGATGGCCAGCTCTAGACCACTTGTCCAAACATCTTCCCATATCCTTCTAAACATCAATTCCTCCTACTGCAGCTGTATCCTTTCATTGCGTTATTGTACATTGACACTTGCTCTTTCAATATTGTTTCACACACCTCCACTCTCTTCACAGGTGATCAAATTGAGTTTGCTCAAATGGAGTCACTCAGTTTGACTCACCCATATCATGGGATACCATTTCTGCAACTCAGTTGGAATGCATCTGCAGTTCAGCCATAATGTAATGCAAACTTGAGTGTTAACTCTTAAGAAACCATTTGCGTAAGGCTTTGTAAAGGATCCAGCAACACTTATGCAACTCAGTCAGACATGTTAAAGCAACTTATTGAAGGAATAGATTAATGTGACTTGTACTGTAACAACCCCAGAAGCATTATTTACTTGCACCCCCTAACAGCTACCTACCTTTTCTCCCCTTTCTCACTACCTGAGGATAGTTTCAAGCTTTACCTCCCAACTCAGTTGTCAAAACCCTAATGCAATGTTTGAATCCCCAACCACTGGCTAACAACTCCCAGGTGCACTATTTACTCACACATAACCTTACAGCTACCTCTTACTCACCGCCTGTGATGTCATTCAGTTGGTGGAATTGTAGCCTGTATATTTATTGGGTGGGTGGGAGGAAGGCCCCAAAAACAAGCTGTGCCCTGCCCTTTGCTTTGTCCTTTCAAGCAAACCCAGAAGACAAAAAGTTCAGATAAAGTTAGGTCCTTTCACTCCACCCTGTCAACAAGCTCTAGTCTTCCACCCCTAAAAAGTTCTTGTTTTTCTGAGGTTGCTGATGATTTCAGTAATACTTATCCTGTTTTCCTTTTGTCATGTTAAATGTGTGTGTGGGGGGACCTACTGTTAACTACTTTTTACATTCCTCCATGTTATTCTGAGGATGGACTTGCATTATTTTCTGAGTTCAGGTAGTCCAAACATGACACAAAATAAATCTTTCTCCTGGGAAATGCCAATATTAATTGGAATGATAAAGCAAATTGGAAATGTGCAGACCACCTTCAGAACTTGAACCTTAAGCAAGCGGTTTACTCAGTTACCAGAGGCTGGCCATGACAGCCTAATAGACTGGATAGTCACTTATAAACTGGATCACATCTTTCAAGCACCATCCTTTAATCAATAGCTTAATTGACCATTCTCCAGTTATTTGCTACCAATTGCTCACAGACATTATTCTCCTCCTCTCCATGTAACCTCCAGATCCATTCATAATTTGAACATTTGTAAAGTCTGGAATTGTATTTATTCATTTATGTATGTATGTGTGCAGTTGCTGACTGCTGCACCAAGTCAAGGTTCATTTCAGGTTCGACCTGAGGAGAGGGAACAGGAGGAACAATATGCAAATGACAGTGTAATTTAAGTACAGACATACAGTGCAGTCACAAGCAGAAAGCACAATAATTCACAGGTACATCTTGGAACAGTTTAAAGTGCAGTTATGCACACCATATCATGTCAAGTGCATATGTAAGATGCAACAAGAACTTTGCCATATAAATGTTAGGCAAAATTATCAGACCATGTACAAGGCAACAACTTTAGTTAACTGTGGTTCAAAGTTCAGTGCTTATGTTACATACTGTAGCTGGATGCTGTAGGTTGTGCTTGGATACAGAGGCCAGACCAGTAAGTAGGATAATGCTTGCAAGGTACTAGTAGTATGAAATGATTCATGCTTAGGTACTTAACATAGACATGAGCAAGTCAGTGATTATAGTACATATGAACTGGATAGTATATGCAAGGTGCTTAGATGCATGAACTGAAGAGTCACTTGTTCTGATTTGATAGTTTTGGCCTTTCTCTGTATCCCACCATAGAAAGGATGCTTAGTCCAGTATTATGAGGAAGCCCTCGGTGGGATAAGAGTGCATGAAGGAGGAGGTGTCAGGGGAGGATGGTGGGCAGTATGACTCACTCTAAGCAGGGCAGTGCTCAGCCTACTGGTATAAATAGGATGTGAGGGGAGCTCTTCCCCACTTAACTATGGGTATAGCTTTAAATTTAACTGTGGTTCAGAGCTCAGTGCTTATGTTACATACTGTAGCTAGATGCTGTAGGTTGTGCTTGGATACAGGGGCCAGACCAGTAAGTAGGATAATGCTTGCAAGGTACTAGAAGTATGAAATTATTCATGCTTAGGTACTTGGCATAGACATGAGCAAGTCAGTGATTATAGTACATATGCACTGGATAGTATATGCAAGGTGCTTAGATGCATGAACTGATGAGTCACTTGTTATGATTTGATAGTTTGGGCCTTTTTCTGATCCCACCATAGGAAGGATGCTTAGTCTAGTATTATAAGACCCCAAAATAATGATATCAACAATGTTCTGTATCCTACTGTTGAAGGAGTCAAGTAGGATGACACCCCAAGAAAATGAGTAGCAGTATGATCACCTCCTCCAACTCTGGAGAGTGTGACCAGTACACGCAGGAGAGGAAAAACCCCTTGGGGAAAACCTCTGAGGATCCATTGCTACTGACCTGCCCATCCTTCTGGGCTTACTAAAGGAGAGCAATCCCAAATAAAATGTAATTTAACCAGCTAATCTGAGCCCCAAGTTGTAGAACCTGATCCAGAGAAACAGAGAATGAAGTAGCAGTGAGTCATGACATGTCAGGTGAACAGGGCAAGCATCCTCCTGGGAAACTCCAAGTTCAGGAATCCATGAGCAGGCCGGAATGATAGTTGAGTGGAATCCATGAGTCGATATGAAGTCAAAGCGACAAGTTGCAGCGGTAAAGCACTCCTACAGGTGAGGATGACTTCTCAGAAGAAAATCAGGAATCAAAGGCTCAGCATCCACATCCAGAGAAGAAGGACTGTTTGGTCATGTTCCTCTAGGCAAGCTTGCAAAGAAAGCTGTGGCAATGAAGCACAAAACTAGTGTAAGCTGCATGATGGGGAGGGCAGGAGCAGTAAAAACCTCCAATCAGGAGAGGAAGCAAGTATGTGAAGCAGGTAGAGGTTGTAGTGCGAATAGGTAACAAAAGTCAGATGTAGTTTCAGCTCATGAGGAATGAAGTAGGTTGTAAAATGGGGAGTTAGTTGTAATGACCTCTAGGCCCTGTAATGGCGAAGCAGGTAGTATGAACAAGTAAAGTAAATAAGTGGACCTGTCGTGGGTCAGTTGTAGTAATAGGTAAGCTGCATGATGCAGACACAGTAGCAGGGACATAGGATTGCATAGCTTATGAACGGTATATACAGTGAGGGTATGAAGAATGGTAATAGTGCAGGAATTGAAGAGCTTTGATTGGATCCAAATGGTTGCATAACAATGTTGATATCCACGTTCCTAAGCCAGAATGGTACCTTAGCTAGAATTGATTTGGGAAGAACATTCTGACTAGTCCTAAAGTCAAACTTATGAGTCATAGATGATGATAACTGAAGAGGCTGAGTCAAATGAAGTAGAGTTGTCACAGGGTCCATGAAGCCTTAGAGCAGAAATCAGGATAGTGAATGTTTTCTGGGTAAGCACAACTAAGTGCCCTGGTAAGAGTGTAGTAGTATTAATTCCATATGACTGTAGCGGCAGGGCAGAAGCTTCCGAAGAATAGATGACAAATGGCTAAATGATCCAGAAGTGAGTCCATAGTAAAGGAATTCCTAGGGCTGGCTGACACTGCTGTAGGTAGGCGTATAGTAGAACATGAATCTCAGAACCCGAGCTGGGCGAGCAGATGTAAGTGGAAATAGTCAACCCCCGACCCGATGGCCAAAGGCAGGTCATAGAAGTAGGTGATTATGGAGTAGTAATATAGGAATAAGGACCTCTGGGCTCAAGGCGCATGTCTGGTGAAAATGCGATGGTGAGTCCCCCATGAGGGCGAGGCAGGCTTAGAGTAGTGGTAGATGACGAATGAAATGTTGAATGCATGCAATGCAAAAAGCAGCAAAGTAGTGAGGAATAATTGTACATGGTATTGTAAGGGTGGCAGATCCTGAGTCAGTTTAGTGCAGATGAACTGTAGTTTTAGCAGACTTATGAGCAGAACGGTGCTGTAGACTGTTGTATCCTGAAGATCGAGGATGGTAAGGATTGCAGTGAAGAGACCTTGGCAGAAGTGTTGGACAAAAGGTAATAAGCATCCTGAACTGTAGTAGATCAAAGTCTTAGGCATCAGTTAAACTAAGGAAGACAGTATGGAGTAAAAGTCAGCAGGAGTCCTGGCAGAGACGGTAGTAGTAACTCTGTGAAGTTGAAGTAGCATGGTGAGGAGCATCCAAGAGAATTGAAGCAAATATCCTGATGTACTCCAGAATAATCCAATGGAAGGCAGATGCTTTAGGAGCATAACTGGGAAGGTAGGTCTGAATGAAAAGTAGCTTTGTAGAAAGCATCCATGGGAATGAAGGGACCTAGCCAATGAGATAAGGAAGCTGAGCTAGACCACGTGTAGGTTAGCCGATGACCGTAGATGATACGATTGAATGAGTATGTCAGCGGTGAGTAAATAGAATCAGTAGCTAAACCCAGAAGGTTAGCATGCAGCTAGACCATACAAGGTCAGTTGGTAGGTAAGTAAGAGTGGCTACTAGCCCCATGTAAGCTAGTATGCACAACTGGACCACACATAGGTCAGTCAGGTAAGTAATAGGGCAGCTATGCCCTCATAAAGGGCAGCCATAGTACAGCCGGACCACACGAGGTTAGCCGACAAGTGAGTAGTAATAAGTAAAATGCAGTGCATCAACATAGGAAGCATTCAGGGACATGAAGTAAATCCTGAGACGTAATGTAAAAATAAGTCAATAGTGGAGCACAATGGATATCCTAAACAAATGGAGAGATGGAAGCAAACGAGAGCCACAGCAGTCAGATCATGATGAGCATGGCTGAAGTCGAGACATCCTGAAATGTATCTGGAAGTGAGATAGAATCGATGCATAGTAGAGTTGCAGCATGTATAGGAGAAAAGGTATGATGTCCCATATGGCAGACATGGTTCTCCATAAAACACATTGTACAATAAGCCCTTATCCCACTAGCGTTGTGCGGATATCAGCTATATGAAGTGGGCCCAGCATAGCTGTATGTTAGACCCCAATATACTAACATGCTAACGTACTAAAAAGCCAGCAGAATTGGCCTAATGGTCTTTCGTGTCTCTGGCTCTTGGTCAGCCCCCACCCTGGGAGCTGACCTTGCTGCCCCTTGCCTTCTCTGGCTTCTCCTTCCCAGTTCCAGATATTCTGCCTGCACTGGATTTTGCTTCCAGAACCCTTCCCTGTACCTGTCCCACCCATTCTTGAACCCCTCCACCATCTCTGCCTCCACCAGCCCCTGGGCAGTGCATTCCATGGCTCCACCACCCTCTCAGTGAAGTAGCACCTCCTCCTTTCTCCCTGAATCTTCCCCTCCAGCTTCCACCCATGCCCTCTAGTTGCCCCCTTCTCCATCTTTTAAAACACCCCTGACCTATTTACCCTCTTCATGTACCTGCAGACCTCTATCATGTCCCCCGGTCCCTTCTGTCTTCCAATGTGTACATATTTAGCTCTTGAGCCTCTACCCATCGTCCTGTCCCCAAGCCCTGTGAGAGTCATGACAGTAGTCAAAGAGCAGGAGGTTGAGAGCATAACATCTAAATCAGATGAGGACACTTTATATACTTGAGAGAGTTTGTAACACATGTACGAGGCACACAGTAAGGCACATTGAGAGTGCAAATGAGCTGTTGGACTTTAAAATCCATTAGGTAACAGGTAGCAACTATAAAAGCCAAGTTGACTGTAGGTAGTATGAGCTACTGCTAGGCACTGCCATGTAAGCAAAACTGACCAAACTCATGACTAATGTGGTCAGCAGTAGTGCAGGAGGGCACTACAACATAGGTGATGTCTGGTTATCAAGGTGGTAATGCAAGTAATTCACCTGGAAGGCTTGGAAGCAACTAAGGAGAAAAGCAACATGGTGGCATTCACCACTTAGCACGCTTTTGTGGTAAAAATGTCAGGAGCAATACAGTATGACCCCAAAATCCCTCAGATGGTATAATTAAAGGACTACCTGTCTGCAAAGCCCAGATAAGATGTCCAGATGTAGCTGTAGGAGGCAATGAAATGAATGCTCTGTGTATGAGACAGGTGAGGTGATGAAATGGATTAGAAGCAAAACCTGCAGAAGTAACGATTTAGGCAGTGCAGCGTGGGCATGCAGCATCTGAAACAGGTGAGGTGAATGCGTTTCTGTGCTAGAGTAAGGAAGGCAGGTGGAGATGATGTTGGTGAGGAGTAGAACAGAGACAAAGTGAGGAATGAGTAACCACTCTTTGGTATTGATCTGGCTGAGGAGATGAAGGGAGCCAGCTGGAGGAAGCAGGGTGCAGTGAGCGAACTAGGAGGCGGCGGTGGAACACCCCCAAAAAACACAGATGCAAGGCAGCACAGGGAAAAGGCAGCAAGACAATGGAGGCGAGGGCAGAGCAGGAGGGAGGCCAGCGGCACCACCAAAGTGAGTGCGACTCGCTCTAAGCAGGGTGGTGCACAGCCTGCTGATATAAATAGGATGTGGGGAGGAGCTCTTACCTCCTTAACTACGGTTACAGCCCTAAATTTGAGGAGAAACCAGAACTCATTGTTGTCATTGTAAGACTGGGAGGACCTGGGAGAAACAGGAACAGGTCATGGGTGGAAGGAGTTTCAGCTGCTGCAAAGGCTCAGGTGGTGGAGTAGCAGAGGGATGAGGGAGCAGATTCCAGAGAGCTGGAGGGGACAGGAGAAGCCAGATTGCCCAGCAGAGGAATAGGGATGAGGATAGGCTTGAATATAAAAAAACTAAGGAACAAATGTAAATAATTGGTTAGAAAGACAAACATTGAATATTCTTAAGCTCCCATTTCAATTTTCAAATGGACAACAGGCAAATGCAAATACTAAACAATTTCATGGGAAAGACTAGTTCCACAGCAATACCACTTCTGACTATTGAACAAGGTAACTTGACAGCTCCAACTGAAATTGACACAAAGCTCAATACAACTTTTGTGGAGCCACAAAATTGCTTGGTTGGTTGATCAATCAGATCTTGAACAGATTGAGACTAGCTGTAGTAGTTCTGGTTTTAAGTTTAGATCACTAACTGTAGATGAAACTTTAAAGTATGTTACATACAGAACTTAAAACTAGAACTGGATCAGACAATATTAATCGAAAACTATTTTCTTTGATTATTGGTGTGCTGGCTAATCCACTATGCATTTTGTACAACCATTTGTTAGCTACTAGTGAGATCCTGAGACGGTGAAAGCATGCAACCATGGTACCTATTTTAAATCAGGAGAAGGAACCCTGCACAAAACCATCAACCAATATCCCTACTTGCCCCATTGTCAAAGATCCTAAAAGGATTGTTTTTGACAATTTTAAGAATTCCTAGATACTAGCAATTTGATAACACCTTGCCAGCATAGTTTTCAAGATAACCACAGCATGCTCAAAGCTGTGCTTAAAGTCAATAATTATCTTTTCAGGGCCTTGAAGAACAGGGACACAGTTTGCACACTTTTCTGGATCTTTCCAAAGCATTTGATCTGGTGCACCATGGTCACCTGATTGCCAAACTTCAAGGTCTTAGTCCATCTGTATATGCAGTGTCCTGGTTCTAGAATTACTTGAATGACAGATTTCAGCCTCTTGGAATTTGTTTTCTTCTTACTTATCATAATCACTACCAGAGTACCACAGGGATCAGTCCTGGGGCCTGCTTTGTCTAGTGTTTTCTTGAATGATATAGCTGATAGTTTGCTTAACTCTGAATCCCTTATTATCATGTATGTGGATGATATTGCTTTGTACAGAAGCGTTTCCAATATAAGTGACATAACCCCATATTTTCAGCCTAACTTTGAATTAGAACAAAAATGGTTATTAAAATGGCCTTCTTCTGAATTTTGGTGAAACCAAGTATATGCACTTTGGAACAAAACCAGAAACAAAGGCTTTGCCACCTCTGACTTAACTAAAGATTTGAGAGAGACATTTGTTAAGACAGTGGATGGTTTCAAGTATCTCAGTCTGACTATTGATCAGACTCTCTTTACAGAACAAAATAAATAAATAAAATGTCTCCACACTGGCTAAGTCAGTTCATGCTCACCTATGAGTTTTTAGGCTAAACATAGTTTGTCTATTCCTCTAAGATAGTCTTGGCTCAGGTCCTACTTCTGTCATTAGTGGACCATGGGCATCAGTTGATTCCCTGCTAATGTCACTGATTTTTCAAATAGTTAAAATTGTGTACAATTTCACATACAAATGTGCTGCCTTCAGCCCTGGATTTTCTCATGACTGCACTTTGTTCAAATACTATGGCTGTCCTCCTTTTGACTCAAACATTACTTATTTTACCCTGATCGACATTTCCTAGAAGGCCCAATTAGATGTTTTGTTTATGGCAGCTGCCTCAGCACTGGTGCCCTTAGTACTAGATCTGCTCATACTCATTTCTTAAGGCTCCCACTCTTCCATTCCTCCCTGGGACAATGTTCTTTTATTTATAAAGCCATTACATTATGGAATAATTTACCTGCTTCATTACAGTCTGTCGATTCACAGAATATGATTAAAATGGTGCTAAAATACTGTTTGGACTTGTCTATGTGCAAGTGTGACGTCACCTGATTACTGTGTACATGGATGTTATGCATATTTATTCTGTACTCTTGTTCTTGTTTATATCTCCAGGTCCCCTTGAAACTGCAGCATCTAATACTCTTGGGTTATACCTGGTTGAATAGCAAATATATAAAATAAATAAATGCATAAAACTGTGATCACCTTGTGGAGCGGCAACAAGAAAGATGTAGTGGGCAACTGTGTTTATGCAACCTCCCCAAATTAAAACATACATCTGGCACACAGAACCTTTGAAGTTAATGGTAGAATTGGTCATAGATTGTGGCATTTATCCCCAACATTTTTGCACACTGTCAGGATTCAGGATATCTACAAACTACAGACATTGCAATTCTAGGGTAACAGGTTGTGCTACCATTGCTGTTTTTGTTTAATGAAGCTATATTAAAGACCTGGAAGGTATGTTTGTGCCCTCACCAGTGGCTATTTTTCTGGTTCAAGTCTGGACATTTTGCCATATTCTCCCATCTAGCTGTACACATTTCAGTGTGCAGTGTGCAGTGCATGTACTCAGGGTTTTGCTCTCCTTCTTCAGTGGATGATTCAGTGGAGGATGTCATTTCTGGATGAAAGAACTTATCCCTGGAGGAGGTGAGGTTTAGTAGTCTGCATGGGTGTAAGGAAGTGCAGTAGTGTGCATAGGTGCATGTGAGGTGCAGTACTGTGCATGGGTGTAGAGGAAACATAGTAGTGTGCATAGGTGCAGATGAGGTGTGGTATTGTGCATAGGTGAAGGAAAGGTGTAGTGGTGTGGATTTTGTGTGGCTGAGGTGTAATATTAAGTTCATCTGTGCATATGAGATTTAGTTCATTTAAAAGGTAGGAGTGTGTGCATGAGTGAATTTGAAGTAGTGCAGTGCATGAGTTCAGATGAGGGGAGTATTTTATTTAATTCAAATTTGTTCACTGAGTAGGACTCTGTTTATCCTTTCTGAAGACATCATAACTGATTAGAGAAAATTCACTGTCCTTCATTTTATATGATAGCCAGGACTCAGAGATAGTGATTATATCAAATTATACAATGGCATCTTGGACTGTGATTGGTCAATCTGAGTTGGACCCATGGTGTTATCCCAGCATAACACCACAGCTCTAGTGTCAGGCTCTTATTTCTTTTATTTTCCATCTCCTGTTAAGAAACAAAAATATTTTCCACACTAATAAAACATTCTTTCAAATTATTTTTTATTCTATATATAACAACAAGCCATCAGTATAATAGGAATAATGCACTCCAGGGTGTGTGTTGTGCTGGGATAACACCACACCATGTCATGCAGTATTCCTTTAGTACTGAGGTCTGTACCCAGGCACAAAGTTAATCAGTTTTGGGTGGAAGACTCCTAATGTTTTAGTGAACTACAAAGTGAACCCTTAGGTTTCATATTTACTGTATCAAAATAAGCAATATCACATGGTCAATGATTTTGTTGGATATGAATTTGTATTTCACCTCAATTACTAGGAAGTTCTCTGTAATTTCCATGTATTGTAGGTGGGAGTTTCTAAATGAGGGACTCCCACAAATTTTAGGCTACAGTACACTGTCTTGATTATTTTCAAATGTTTCATGTTTTCTTGAAATGGATATTGAATATCTAATTTGAGAGGCTGAGAGTGCAGTTGCTGAATTAAACTTTTGCCTTAGCTCCAAATTTTCTTTCTGAAGTAATTCAACTTGTTTAGAATGCTCAACAGAATGAGTTTCTGTAACTTCTGTATACTTCTCCAATTTCTTTAACTTCCTGTCTAATGTAATGCCATTTACTGCAACATTTTAATCAAGATGTTAAATGAGCAGTTTACCTCCTCAAATGACTTGGTTTTCTTTCACTCAGGAAGCAATTCCTATATGTACATTTCCCCACCTTGTATAGTTGAATGAACTAACAACAGCTACATTAGTGTTCTCTCTAGTCAGTGAAGTGTTTTTTTTTTTTGGAACAGTGCCTATGCCCTAAAGCAACTGAGGCTCAGGTTTTGACAAGTATTCAGGACTATTTTTGTTGTAGATGTCTCAATGGTATTCAAATAGAAAGTCCCTGTATCAGAAAAGATTAAAGATGTAATGGTAAGCCCAGAGCCTGGGCCAGCACCTCTAATCACTGGAGATGGTACACCCTGCAGTCTCCTGGCTGGGTAACCATAGGATACCAATCCACTGCTTCAACCTTTACCGCTGTCTCAGGGTCTTGATGTCCAAGGTGAGAGGGGCTTTTTCTTCTTTTCTGTTTTTCTTAGTCTCTTATGTTCTTTTTACTTAGCTTGAATCAGTGATGCCCCAGCACCCAGCACTTACAATCAGTCTTTACACCTAACACCTTACCTGTCATATTCCCTTGATAAGGCCCCTGGCTGCACTGTCTCCCACCCTCACCCACCTCCCCTGTATCTCCTCCTGCCCCACCCCAATCACCTCCCGTACTCCCCTTACCCCTGCACCTCCTTACCCTTCGATCTCCCTGTACTCCTTCCCCACCACCCCCTCTTCCCTTGTCTTGCTCATAGCTCAAGTCTTAAAGGGAGGGGAGGGTGAGCTAGAGAACTGTAAAAGGCAGGATACTAAACAAAATTTTTGCTCAGTATTTACAAATGAAGAGGGAGGTACCTAAAACAAACACTAGAAACACTCTGGATACAGAAGTTGATACCAGCCCATTTACAGAAGAAAGGGTTATGAAAGAATTCTTAAAACTGAAGGTGGACAAAGCAATGGGGCCTGATGGGATTCATCCCAGAATTCAAAAGAACTAAGGTAGAACTAGTGACACCACTGACTACCCTCTTTAACAAATCATGGGAGGATGGAGTGGTACCCAAGGACTGGAGGAGAGCAGATGTGATTCCTCTTCACAAAAGTGGGAGCAAGGCAGAAGCAGAAACTACAGACCTGTTAGTTTAACCTCAGTGATAGGAAAATGATTGAATCACTTCTGAAGGAAAGAATTGTCGAGTATCTAGAGGCCAGAGGGCACAGGACCCAAAGCAGCATGGATTCACAGCGGGCAGGTCATGCAAGATGAATCTGATAGATTTCTTTGACTGGGTGACCAAAGTAGTAGATCAGGGAGGGGCTGTGGACATGGCCTACCTAGACTTTAGCAAGGCATTTGACACAGTCCCACACAAATATTAATATACAAGTTAGCCAGCCTGGGAGTGGGTCCCATGATGACAGCCTGGGTAAAGAATTGGCTGGAGAATAGGACACAGAGGTAATAATAAATGGAGTCCACTCTGAAGAAAGGGGTTACTAGTGGGGTACAGAGGGTTCAGTATTAGGACCGGTAATCTTCAATGTCTTTATAAGTGACATTGCAGAGGACTAGAAGGAAAAGTATGTCTCTTTGCAGATGACACAAAGATCTGCAACAGAGTTGATGCACAAGGTGGGTGGAAAGGATGAGAAGAACCTTGGCAAGGTTAGAGGAATGGTCAAATGTATGGCAGCTTAGATTCAATGCTAAGAAGTGCAAGGTAATGCACCTGGGAAACAAAACCCAGGGAAGAGTACACAGTGGGGGTGAGATACTAACAACAACAAAAATGGAAAGGGACCTGGGGTAGTCATATCAGATGACCTAAAGGTGGGCAAGCAATGTGAGAGGGCAGCAAGAAGGGCTGGGGGATACTGGGATACATGGGAGAGGCAGCACCAGTAGAAAACAGGAAGTTATTCTGCATCTGTACAGACAGCTGGTCAGACCCCATCTGGAGTACTGCGTGCAATTCTGGAGACCCAATCTCCATAAAGACATAGACAGGATGGAAGCTGTCCAGAGGAGGCAACTAAAATGGTGCAGTGTCTGCACCGGAAGACATATGAAGAGAGACTTAAAGAACTTAATATGTATAGCCTCGAGGAAAAGGAGGAGGGGGGACATGATAGAAACTTTCAAGTACCTCAGGGAATCAACAAAGTCCAAGAGGGTAGCATCTTTCAAAAAGAGGTGTGCAAGAACAAGGGGCACAATTTGAAGATGGGGGCTGCTCAGAGGTAACTTAAGGAAGTATTTTTCACAGAGAGGGTTGTGGATGCATGGAACAGCCTTCCAGAGGAGGTTGTGGAGTCAAAAACAGTGGTGGAATTCAAGCATGCATGGACAGTCATAAGGCAATTCTAGGGCATGGGGGTAGGAAGAAGCAGGCTGCTGGTTAACTAGGAGCTGCAGCTTATCCATTAGGTAGGAAATGGGCAGACCGGTGGGCCAAGCGGTCCTTATCTACCATCAAATTCTATGTTTCTATGTTTCTATGTTTGTACTGGTTATTACATGTCTGTAAGTCAATGACCATATGCTTGTAACTAAAATGATGACTGTTGCACATGCTGACGTGGAACCTTTGTAAAAGAGCTTCTGCTCAAAGGTATTGTAATCCTAGATTGAAATAAATAAATAAATAAATAAATAAAAACATATATAAAGTGTCTCATGCTTCAATTTCAGGGGTCTTTTGGTTCAGTAGCATGTTTTCAGAGGTATAGGAGAGTGGTTAGTTCAGCATCTCAAATGGAGCTCAAACAAAAGTAACTACTCTTCAGCAGCCATCTTGCCCCTAGCCTCAGCTTCAGCCTATTTTAGGTCTTTTTTCCTCCTTCAATTGGTCCCCTTGTGATCTGGTAGTGCCTGGGAAGATTGCTTTGGGATCCCTCACCTCAGCAAGTTACTTGACTATCCATTATCTTCACCCTTTGCTTTGCAGGGTGGTCAGTTGACAAACAGTGGTCTGTAGGTTGCTGACAGGTCTTGTAAACACAGGGGTGAGCCCATCCTTAGGGGTTGGGTTGCAATTATTTTCCTGCAGGGTGGTCAATTAGCACAGTCAGGGAGTAGTGGGTGCCAGCAGACCCTCTGGCCCAGGAGTGAGGAGTTCCCTTGTTGAGTGCTGCACAGGTGCAGTGGTACAATCTCTGGTGTATCTGAGACTAACACATTGTAAAGGAGTTACATTTTATTCAAGAGGTTGGGGTAAGGGGCAAAAGTTCTAGGAAAACATAAACTGAAGTTACAAACTCAAATGGGAAGACTAGGTGGGCCTTAGGCCCTTATCTGCTGGCACTGTCTATGTATCTATGTGTCTAAGACAGGAACAGTGGAGTTAAAAGCCTATTTATTTTTGGTCCTCCTTATTAAGACAGACAAAGATGGAAGTCTTTTGGGATTGCTTGTCATAGAAAGAGGAGAAGAGGTGCTAGACAGTGTGGCCATGTTGGTGTTATAGTAGTGGGCAACCCAGGATGCCAGGTACGATGGGTAGGGACAGAGATAATGCATGCTCAATCCTGATACCAGACAATGTGAGATTTAGGAGGTCTTTGGTGGGGAAAGCACCAGGTTCCACCAGCCAGGGTATTACTTTGTAATGGCAGGTTGGTATCGAGTAAGGCAGTTACTGTATTTTAAATGACCTTATTGCTTGCTGATTCACAGGCTGACATTTCATGTATCATGGAGACCTGGCTGGCTCTGTGCTAGATGAGTTGGTCACACCTCAATTTTCCATGTTATATTGTTCAATCTATCAGTGGGGTACAAGGATCACAGACTGACCATTTCCATTAGAGCCTGGCAGGATTATGTGGTGTCTCGAGGAGACAGTGTCATTTGAATGTGTGGCCATTGAATGTATGGCTGGCCTGAGATGCAGGATTGTCCTCATTTACCACCCACCAGGCAATAGTAGGGACTTCATGCAGTAGTTTGCTGAAAGATTATTGGATTGGCATTCAGTGCTGTTATAGACAAGG
Source organism: Neoceratodus forsteri (assembly GCA_016271365.2). NCBI lineage: Eukaryota > Metazoa > Chordata > Ceratodontiformes > Ceratodontidae > Neoceratodus > Neoceratodus forsteri. The sequence goes on along the minus strand of CM057453.1, from coordinate 1,549,719,397 downwards.
GAGGAACATAAGGATTTGAGTGGTTTAGAGACCACCATCACAGAAGGAGGTGGCTGATAGTTAACTGGAGATAAGATTAGAAGGGTAGCAAAACAAGGGGAGATGCTGCTAATTGGTGACTTTAACATGTCAGATGTAGGCTAGGGATCCTGGTACCAGTAAGTGAAATAAATCAGCTGCTTCTAGAGTCATTCCTGCAAGCAGTTCTGCTACAGAGTGTTGACAAGCCTACAAGTGAGGGATCCATTCCATACTCTCCTCTGGAGCAGGGATAACATATGAATGGGGGTAGTGTAAGAGAGATAACAGTACATGACCCCCCAGGAACCAACAATCATTAGACCAAGTGGTGTAATGTCAAATTAGAAGTGGAAAATAAGAGGTGTCAATAAATATATTTTTATTATAGTATTGTTTGACTTCTACTGCTGATGTACATAAGATTGCCCTCCACCCTTGTGCCACTGTGTTACTGTTTATTGTGCTCTCCTGGGTCATGCCTAATGATAGGCATTGGTAAACTAAAACTAAATAAATAAAATTCCAAGACATTAGAATGGCAGATTTTAACAAGATGCAGGAGCTGTTGTTGAAGAAACTGGAAGAGGTAGGGTGGTAGAAGAGGCAGAAAGAAGTGGGAACTGATCAAGAATTGGATATTTGGAGCCAAAGATCTCTGTGGTAGGGGAAAACAGGAGGTGTAGAAAACCACTATTGTTCACAAGAGGCGAGGAAGGCTCTGAGGGAGGAAAAGATACTGTAGGTCTCAGGCAATACAAAGCCAGACAGGTACAGGGATAGGGTAATGTTTCTAAACAGAACAGGAGAGGCCAACTAGGCTGTGAAAAGAGTAAGTTCTGACACTGAGTTGAGGATAGTTGAGTGAATGAAGACTGGACAAAACATTATTCTATTACATATGGGAGAAACACAAAACTAATGAGGGATAAATAGACTAAACAAGGAAAGGGCGGAGGAGGGGAACAAAGGGAAGGCAGGTATACTGAATCAGTTTTTCTGTTTGGTATTCACAATGGAGGATGAAGGAACACTTGACATAGAAAAGGAGTGCACTCACACCTGCACTGAGAAAGAGATAAGCAGAAAACAGTTACAGTTGGTTAAGCTTGCTCCTTTATTAACCATCTTCTAGCAGCAACTGATTGCAATGCAAACAAGACGGTAGTGTCTCTGCACTGTCTGCTTACATTTCACCCTTCAGGCAGGGCTTCATCAGGGAATACAATGCAAGTGAAGCAATGTGATTTTATACACTAATCAATCAAGCAATTACACTATTATCCAACCAGTGAGTATTTTGTGTGTTACACCTTACACCAAAATAGTGCATGGCTAATTTAAGTTCAAAGTCCATGTTAATCTTCCATTATTCATTTAAAATCTTGTATTTTCTTCATTGTTCATACTCTGGTCTGAGCCAGATGTGTTCAAAGAAACATCAAGAGGTGAGTAAAAAAACAGTAGCTGTTCTCAGGGGCATAGCTACAAGGGTGCAGGGTCCAGTGGCACTCAGGCCCATGAGGGTTTGAGGGCCCAAATCATAGTTCTGATGTTTATTCAAACTGGGAATGGGCCCTGTAACATCACCTTGCACCCAGGCCCTCTGGGAATTTGCTACACTACTGGCTGTTCTGTTATTTTACTACTTCAGGATGTGATGGTTTAAGGCATGATCAGGTAGGCATTATCTCTTTCATAAGCCCATGGGGGATCACTACCTGAATTTTACCAGAAAAGGTCTAAGTTCAAATTTGTCATTCGAGACCGGTTACTTGAGAGTGGCCAACTTGTAAATCCATTCCTATTCTTTCTGGTTTAGGGTAGTTTCAAGATCACCTCCTTTCACCTTTTGGGTACACTTTCAATACCAATGGCTCTGACCTTGTGGTCACTTCTTGTGGCAGAGGTTTTGATGTGCATTGACATAGTATAATCAATATTCTGACTTTTGATTGCCAATATGTGTTCATTTAATCTAGGTCTCAATCTCCTTGTTGTGTGCCCACATAAAATCTGCCACAGGAGCATAGAAACATAAAAGTTGATGGCAGAAGGAGACTGCTAGGTCCATCTAGTCTGCCCATTTGTTTTAGACCTATTTTGACACTCTAGTTGCCCTTTGTAGTGCAGAGCTCTGTGATCGGCCATGGGATTGGGTGCATGGGGGTGTATCTGCTTTGTGAATGTACACAGGGTCTTGCAGCTTAACATGTATATCACTGCCTCAGTGTTGCAATTAATTTGACCTTTAATCTATTCCATTCTACCAGTTTGGGGTTCAAAAGCCTTTCTTGTTTGCCCATCATGAGACAAGTACTGCAAAAGCCACATGGTTTGGATCCCATTTTTGGACTATGGGATACACAGTGAGTTTGGGCGGATACATATGTACCAATTTCTGGTGCAGGTAAGTTCCCCTCCTGTATGATATTCTTAGAGATTTGTCAGAAAGTAATTTCAACTGTGCACATCTCTGAATATTTTGAGATTTTCTCTCACATGGGGCCTGTTCACTAATGTGAGCCCCAAAGGCTCATATCTGGGGATGCAGCTCTGCACCTTTGGGAGTTCCATGCAGGGCTGCATTCACAAACACTGGCCCCGTCCAGCTCCCATATGTGAGCCCTCCCCCAGCACACAGGTCTGTGGGGGTTGGTGGGTGAGGACGGTGGATCCAGGTGGGCAGCCAGTCAGGGGCCTGCAGTGGATCCCTTGTGCCTGTGTGGTACCATGATGTCAGCCAGTGCACAGAGTGTTGACCGCAATGTAGATGGGGTACCCCAGATGCTTGCCTGACCCCTGGTGTACCCTGATGGCAGGAGCACCTCTATTGGAGGACTGATGCCCCCGTGTGTCAATCGATCAAAAGCACCTCTATTGGAGGACTGATGCCCCCGTGTGTCAATCAATCAATCAGTAATTCAATCAATCAATCAAAACTTTATTTTTAAAAGCACCTTCCAAAGCCAAGGTGCTTTAACAACAAATGAATCAAATACATAAAGTTCACCACAGTTGGTGGCTGCTTCCCTGGGGGGCACCTGACTGGCCCCAATGGTTTATGGCTGCCTTTGAGGCATAGCCAGCAGTCACCGCACAAAGCATTGTGCACCATAGTGAATGGATGGAGTGCTGGCATGCCCCTCCACCACCCCAGGCCCGCCCCCATGTGGAGTTCCACGAATGGCCAGGGACGGGTGCATAATGGGGGATGTTTCTGCTTTGTGAATGCATGCAGGGGCCTGGAAGCTGTGGAGTGGGCTATGCACCAGAGTTGCACAGCACATAGCCCCTCCACACCTTTCATGAATAGGCCCCATTGTTGCAACCTCTCCGTGCCTCCCCATATGAAGTTACAAATGAAAAGACTGCTCAGTATTTTCCTTCTTCTTATTTCTGGGTGACAATAGAGTTTCCTTAGACATAATCCCTGTTTGGATAAAGGTCTCTCAATATTTGTCTCCTCACTCTCTCTCTCTCTCTCTAAGCCTCTCATTTAATTCCTCAGCTCTCTTCCTATATAGCTCTTCAGTACCACAGATTCTTTTCAATTTCATAAACTGTCCCTTTAGAAGGTTTTTCACTGTATGGGGTGACCACTGCTTACGAGCATGAGGCTATTCCTGTTGGTAGGCTTTTGTACAAATCAGTGACTAACGCTCCATTATTTTGTTTTCAGATAGTCAAATCCAGAAAATTAATCGCTGACTGACCAGCTGTCACTTTGAATTTGAGATTTGCATTTGTACTCTCTAGGTATGAAACACATTCTCTTAGTTCTTCCTTGAGCTTTTCCACACTAGAAATGCATCATCAATAAAGCATTAGTATACATCAGTGTTGCTAAAGAATGGATTAACTGCTTTTATCATATATGTATTTCTCTTCCCATTCCCCCAGGTATAAGTTCACCAGACTAGGTGCTAATGTGGCCCCCATTACTGTACCCTTCACCTTCCTATATATTTTCCTTTAGACATGAAAATGTTGTATCCCAGTACCATCTTGGTGAGTTCAGAAATCATATTAATTATAATGGTAAAAAGTCCAAAACAGAATACAGAATTAGGGGATAGAAGTGGAAAGTATTACTGAGGAAAGGGATCTGGGTTGATAACATTGCACAATTTAAAAACATCAATGCAGTGCTACATGGCAGTTGGGAGGCCATATAGGTTTCTGGGATGTAGAGGAAGGGAATCCATAGCTGGAAGAATGACGTGATTCTGCCACTGTATAGATGTTTGGTCCATTCTCACCAAGAGTACTGTGTCCAAGTCCAGAGACCGAAGATAAAGAAAGACAAAGAAAGGGTGATGCAGATGAGGGTAACACAAAAGATCCAGAAACAGCAGGAAATACTTACAAGGAGAGGTTGAGAGGTTGAAAGATCTCAACATGTACACATACTGGAGACAAGAAGAGATAGCTAGGGCATTAGAGAAATGTACAAATACCTAAATACAGTAGATAACTACGTTGTTCATGGAGCATGAGAATAAAAGTACCAAAGACAACTCAACGAAGCTGGAAGGTGGGAGATGTAAAGGGATGTCAAAAGCCTTTCTTTATGGGGAGGATGGCAAAGGGGGAATGGACTACCAAAGGAGGTAGCCTATGATAAATCAGTAGCTTGATTCAATGCAAAAGTGCAAAATAATGTACCTGGGAAACAAAACCCAAGGGAAGATTATACAATGGTGGGAGGTAGTAACAGCAACAAAAATGGAAAGGGACCTGGGGTAATCATATCAGATAACCTTATGTTAGCAAGCAATGTGAGAAGGCAGTAGGGAGGGCTGGGGGATACTGGGATGTATAGGTAGAGGCACCACGAGCAGAAAACAGAAAGTTGTTATCCTCTGTACAGACAGTTGGTGAGACCCCATCTGAGTACTGCATCCAGTTCTGGAGACCCCATCTCCGCAAGGACATAGACAGGATAGAGGCAGTCCAGAGGAGGGCAACTAAAATGGTGCAGGGTCTGCAAGAGAAGCCATATGAGGAGAGAATAAAGGAGCTTAATAATGTATACCCTTGAGGAAAGGAGGGAGAGGGGTACATGATAGAAACTTTTAAGTACCTCAGTGGAATCAACAAAGTCCAAGAGTGTAGCATCTTTCAGAAAAGAGATGTACAAGAACAAGGGACACAATTTTGAAGATGGGGGTGGTACAGGGCAATGCGAGGAAGAATTTTTCACAGAGAGGTGGTGGATGCATGGAACAGCCTTCCTGAGGAGGTTGTGGGGTCTAAAACTGTGGGAGAATTCAAGAATGCATGGGACAGACATAAGGCAATTTTGTTGGGGGAGTAGGAAGAAATAGGCAGTTGGCTAACTAGGATCTGCAGCTTATCCTGTAGGTAGGGAAATGGACAGACTAGGTGGGCCAGATGGTCCTTATCTGCTGTCAAAGTCTATGTTTCTATGTTTCTATGTTTCTATGGGTGTTGCAAATGTGTGGGAAAACATATGGGGCTGGTAAAGATGGTGGCAAGCGAGGAAGGGTACAGAGGAGGTAAAGGCCACTAGGCACTCATAATTAGCCTTGGATACATAGGACTGTGAAGACTGGACTGGTCATAGGACCTTTATTATTGACAAGTTCTGTTTGTATGTTTCTGAAGATGTTTCACTACAATGATATATATTGCCTCACTGCATACCTTAATGCTAAATCAAGAGAATATTGAATTCTTAGCCTTCCTTAAACTCAGCTCACCATGGATCAACTTTAACTATTTATTTGATTATTCAAATACTCAATGAGTGGCATCTGCTACCACTAGCCCCACCACTCCTGGTGGTAAGTCTCCGGTGCAGCCCTTCAGGTCGACAGCCGACGGCGAACACAAAGACCATTACAGCAACATTCGCTGTAATGGTCCTTTTGGTGCTTTGCTTTCCACCAGTGTTCCACCCTCCCGCCCGCATAACTCTCACCTGAAAATGAGAATCCTAAAGTTCGGGTATGGGGGCACAGCCCCAACAGAAAACACTAGCTAACGGGCAGCACAATACCAACATTAGTATTGTGCCGTTGCTGTGGAAGGTCGGCATTTTTAAATCGACCTTCCTTGGCCTGCCAAGTCTCCATGCACCCCACTGACATAGTCTGGCATATCACTTTCAACAGCAGCAGCAAGAGGTCTCCTGTGACACACACCACTTCAAGTCCTCATGATGATACTATGACTATATCACCATCACCAACTAGGTCATCTTGATGTATGCTACAGAAGCATAATTAGAAAGACGCCAACGTGAACATGATGAGTGAACATGCACTTCACAGCTCCTCACTAGTCAGTCTATTATAACTTATATGTCTCCATCTTCCTCTTTCCTCCTCCTCTACAACTGACTGTTGTGTTCAATATAAAAAAATATGTATGCAAAATATATTTAAACATTGACAACAATGGATGGTAAAATATTGTAAAGGAAAACATTATGCCCTACATTTAATTTGTTGTCATTTGTTTTGTATGCTTCATGAGTATTTATTTTTATTTGGGAGTATTTTTATATAATTTGAAAATCTATGGGTCCAGGGATTATATAGTAACATACAACACAGCAATCCATGGAGTGGCACATCAACACAAACTGTCACAAGGAAGATGGTGTAATGAATATTTGTTACTGACCTCAAGGCTTTTATTACTCTACATGCCATCTGATTTACCCTTGTCAATTATTGCATTTAAGCTTAAAGTAGTTTGGTTGAATTTATTTATTTATTTATTTAGTTTTTGTTTACGGGTAGGCGCACTAAATACGAGTGACTATTTTCAGGCATGACCTGGGAGGTTACAGCAATGAATCAGGCATACATACAATAAAGAAATATACAATAACATTGATCAGGCATTCATACAATAAAGAAAAATACAATAGTGATGATCACCAAGCCAGTCAGAAATTCAGCAAACATGAAAATTATAGCACGTCACTTCACAAATGAACCATCAAGAGCAGTTTGTACACAAAAGTGTGAGAAACTACAAAATTGATACAAGAGATACAGCAAATCAGTAGCATATTCCATTTTACAGAAAGCTATTGTGACAAGTAATAGACAGTACTAGTTAACCACAGAGATAGCTGTAGCATTACGGAGAGCAAGGTAGATTAGGTTACAGAGCTGCAGAAGTAATGTAGCCTAAGGAGGATTGAAGCAAGTGTGCTGGACATTTTGACAAGTAGGTTGTAGTGCAACATTTTGAAAACAGCATGTCTACAACGGTGCCAGACGAACACTTAGGGGTAACGAGTTCCAATATTTTGTGGCCAAATGAGAGAAGGCTGAGGCACCTTTTCATGTTCTGCATCTAGGGGTGGCTAGCAGGGAGAGTTCTGTACATCAGGACCCATAAGAGGAGGACATGGGGACTAGCATTGATGCAAGAGAAATGGGTGTGTTTAATCTGACGATGTTATCCAGTAGTGACCCAAAGGCAAGTAATCAATGGGCTGATGGGGAAGGCCAGTGTAGGTCAGTATATAGTAAGCAATGGTGTTTCAGCCAAGGTGAAGCAGAAGCATATCAACATGTATTATTGTTGGTAGTATCCCATTTATGTAGGGTACTCTTCAATGCATTGGTATAGGTAACAGCATCATATGTTAGTGATGGGAGTAAGATACCCAGGCAATGGCCAGCCTAGCAGAGGGATTTAGAATGTAACTTGTTTTGTATGCAATCCTAAGCTTAGCACTAACTGATTTGCATGTGTCCACGATGTGTGGTTCTAAGGTTAGAATTTCATCAAGAACACCAAGATACTTGAAGGAGCTTACAGTCATCAAAGGTGAGCCATCAGCACAGACAACTTTATATATGGGATGGTTGAATTTTAGTTTGGCAGTAGAGCCAAAGAGCATACCCTGTGTTTTGTTAATATTGAGGATGAGTTTGAGTTTGTTAAGCCAGTTCAGTATAGTTAGACAAGCAGAGGACAGATGACTGTTAATTACGTGTATGTCTGTAGCACCAGTGTACAGAACAAGATCATCTGCATACAATATAGATGAACATGGTGGTATCAAGTGATATGTGATTTATAAAGATAGAAGAGAAGAGGGTCCAGAATGGACCCTTGTGGAACTCCAGCATTAATGTTTGCTAGCCGGACTCTACAGAGTTAAACTTTACTATTTGACTTCTATTAGTTAAGTAGATTGAAAACCAACCTACACATTGGTCAGAGAAACCAACTGATTGGAGGCATGCAAGAAGAAGAGGGTGATCTACTAGATCAAATGCCTTAGTAAGATCAATAAACACTGCTCCTGTCATAAGGCCCAAGTCCATGGTGCTCATGGCATCATTTGTGATTTGCAGCAAGGCAGTGGAGGTACTATGGCCTTTACAGAAGCCATGTTGGATAGGTGATAAGAGATTATACTTAGAGAAATCAGTGACCTGACTAGCCACTAGTTTCTCAAGGATTGCTGGCCCGGTGGCACTGAGGGCTGAGGCACTGGATGCCTCACCTGCGTGCTACACTGGCAACCCGTGTTCAGGAATGAGCACGGGCCACAGGGTTGGCAGGGAGAAGAGGGATTGAACATCTGAGGGACTGCTCTCTCTCCAGGGAGAATCCTGTGACCAGTGTGCAGCTGGCCCCTATTGGAGGCTGGGGGCAGTGCGTTGATGCTGTAGAAGAGGGGCTGAGATGGGGCAGATGCCTGGAGGAGCACATGCAGATGCATGCACACTCCCTCCACTGGCATCATTGCACACCCCACTCACGCAAGTGGAGAAAATGGGAAAATGGTCCCTGGTCACACAGGATGAAGCAGCCACCCACCGCAGGTCCCTACTCGAATGATGCTCCCTGAACTGGATCCTGGTCAAGGTCAGTTGAGCTAGAGGGCCTCACTGTCCTGCCATGGAGGGTAAAACTGTGGGGAAGAGGGATGCTGCCTGAAGTCGGGTGCAGAGCTGGATGGGTGGCTGGGGATAAATGCTGACCGGGACCCGTGGAGCAACAAATAAATAAAAAAAGTTTCTCAAGGATTTTGTATAGGTTATAGGCCTATAGTTGGAAATATCTTTTTGTCACCTTTTAAGTACCAGAGTAACCTTAGCAATTTTCCATACATCTGTTACATGGCCATAACAGAGGGACATAGTGAATATCTTCGCCAGGAGCAGCAATAAAGGAAGAGCTAGCTTTAAGAGCTGAGGCTCAGGAGAGTCAGAACCCACACTGGTATTGTCCGAGATAGCATTTAGTAGTTTTAAAACATCTATTTTAGGAATAGCTTTAAAATAGAAAGTAGGGTGCTGGAGTTTACTTGGTTCAAGGGTAGAGGGATGATTGATTATCAGATAGGAAGGTGGCGTATATTTGGACAGGTCAGTGAAATGTCTATTAAAAAGTTTGCGATGGTATTTGGGTCATACAGTGGACCCATTTAAGACCATGTCATTTGTGGTGTGAGACTGATTTACCAAGAAAGGTTTTGATATATGACCAGAATTTCCTTGGTCTCCTGCAGCCTCCAAGAACAGTCCTTACAGTACATACTTTTAGCTATCAGTATTTGCTTTTGCATGCATTACACAGTGCTCTGTAGGTATTAAAGTCAGCAGGAAGTGCGAGGTTTGAAACATCTCCAGCTTTTATCTTTAGTTCTAAGGGAGCAGAGGAGGTCATTATGTAGCCACCTAGTCTGTTTTCCTCGAACACACCATGTGAGCATAGGAGTATGTTTGTCTTGAAGGAACATAAATTTGGTTAGGAAGAAATCAAGGCAGTCTCAACAGTGTGGGACTGAAAAAGTGGGGACCAGTCAATAGAAGAGACATCATAAGAGGTTGGCTTGATCAAGTTTGGCTTTGGGATTATCAAAGCTAAACTGAATTCATGGGCCCTGAATCAGAACCGATCCAAATTTACCAACAGCCAACTTCTCTCACCCTTGTATCTCAGTACCTGTACCAGTTTGTGGATGCCCTCATACTGTGCAGAGCATGACAATACATCTTCTCCACCACTACTCAGTCGCAGCTAAAAACTTTGACTGTTCTGAGAGTCATTGACTCCACTGATAACAATACACACACAACATGAAGGATAGCGAGAACACTTTTAACCACAAGGGCTATCACTCTCTCAATATTCAGGTGATAACATGACATACTGTATCATGCAAAGGAACAAAAGGACTGTGCAAAATTGCAATGTGTGCCAAGAAAATGTAGATGAAATAATTATTATGCTCCCATGAAAACTTGCAGAGTGTTGCCAATATTTAACTTGCAGTTTTAGTCATCTAATTTTAAAACACCTGTCCAGATCTTCTCAACTTTGCTATGTATGTAGGTCCATACCACAAATATGTATTTTAAGTTTCAGATTTCTAGGTTTAAAGGGGCTACTTTATAAGCCACGAATTCAGAAATATTTTAATTAAACTTCACATGTGTGTAAATTGTAAAATTATGAGCTCCTGTAACATTAAAACTACAGAATGCAATGTCACCACATTTGAATGTTCATGGATCCTAATATGGAGACGAGTGTGTGCCAATTGTTTTAATATGTTGTTTAAGGATGCACATTATAAGTAGCCAGAATAACCGTTACTGCTGTATGTGTATTGATTAATTTTATATTTCTCATAGATCGTTTCGCACATTGCTCACTGAGATTCATACATCTCATTGGGAAGAAACTTGGAAGGTACCACTAATCTTACCTTCGTGTATTATTTCATCAGTAAGGACTGCATTCCTGTCTCGAAGATTATAAATGGTATCAACCACCACCAGATTTGTGAACTGTACTTAGTTAACATCCCTTCCACCCACAATGAATATGAATGCAACTAAAGTTATTCCATAAATGTTATGCATGTTGTGTTTAATGCATCATATTATATAATTATTTCATTTTAAATTGTCAATGACTGAAAGTTATTGAACAATGTTGACAGTTTTACACATGCTAGAGTAAGTTTTCATTATTGCAATAAAATGGTTATTATAATCATCAAATAACTACCTTAACAGTTTTTAAAGTTTGTAAAAATGTTTTCATAATGTAACTATTTTAAAAGAATGTACTGCATTGTATCTGTTATTTGCATACAGTGCTAATCATCTGAAAAAAAAATAAATAAGCAGCCAGAAATTGCAAAATCGCATCAGGACTTAAAATCTAATTTGTAGTATTTGTGAAATTGTGGAATTTTGTGCTAATTTTGTGAAAGCCATATCCAAGAGTTTTGCAAGGCTATACAACCAATCTGCCATGGAGGAGAAAAAAAAGGCTTAGTTGGATGGTAATAATGTTGGATGCATAGGGAACTACATTGTACAAATAGTACAATAGCTAGCACAGCTTTGCAGGACCATGATGCCAGAACATGTGAGGTGATTTGTCTGACTCCCATGTAGGTCAAATGAATATGATTCATAGACAAGCACTGTAGCTAGAGCAGGAGTTAAATGTTGTCCACATTTTGGGGGTTACAAATCCTGAAGGCATGATAATATATTTTATTGAATCAGGGATGTTCCAAAGGAACAAAATCTGGAAGGATTTTCTCTGAGGTTCTCATGGACCTAGGGCCTGCAGGGAAGAACAGTGACAGCAATTAGGCAAGATGACCTTTTCTTAGATTCTGTTGAGAGAGGAATGACCTTTATTTGGCCAGCCAGAGAGCTTTCTGGGTAAGGAATCAATGGATGCTCAGGATGGACTGCAGTTGTGCCAAGAGTGAGGAAGTTTTATTTATTTATTTTTATTTTAGTCTTTGGTAACTGAGTAAGGCCCACTAGGCACAATTGCCTGTTTTTCAGGTGTGACCTGGGAGCACTGGGCGATTAAATAGCTTGCTCAGAGTCACACAGTATGCAAGTGGAGGTTGTGAGAATCAAACCCAGGTCTGGTCTGCTGGATGTACTAAGCTTGTTCACAGCTCATTACTCTAACTGCTAGGCTATACTGTCCGCATTTTTTTTTTGGGGGGTTCAAGTCCCTGAAGGCATGATGATGTCTTTATTGAATTAGGGAAGTTCCAAAGGGAACAATATCTGAAAGGACACTAGTCTTGTCAAGACATGGAAGGCCGATAGTGCAAAGAGTTACTCAGTGGTAGGAGTTAGATGAATGGGTTCACCAAGGGACTGGCTGCTGAGCTGGATAGCACAAAATAGTAGACCCTCAGTTGAAACAAGGAATCATAGAGGAGCAACAGTTCTGACTTCAAAGCAATGCATATTGTATAACAATAACACCCAGCAAATTTGACTAGCCTGAGAGCTTTGTGTACTTGGAAGGTCAGGACAAAGAAACACTCATAGAGAATTACTGGAAGAAAATGACTGGGGCACCAAAGAAGGAGAATTCCAACTATTCAAAATGGATAGCTCTGTCAGAAAAGAAGTTGGTGAGTACCTTTTTATGGAGTTTCTTATTGTGAGGAACAAGAAGTGTATCAGAGACAAGCAATTCCGCTGAGTTTATTGGCTCAATCTAAGAAAAAAAGGGTGAGGGACAAATAGTCACCCAGAAAGGAAATACAGGTCTGCAAATGTCCCAGCTCAGCTTATTACATCCAGTGGTAAGAAATGCTTTGCAGAAGTTACATTCCACTTGTGGAATTCTGGTGACCTTATCTAATGTACTACCATGACTTTTAAAGAAAATTTTGCTAATTAGTAATTTGTGGAATTTCTGCTGTGTGTGTAACACAACTAAACAACTAAACTCCAGTTGTCCTGGTAGCATGGCTGTGAAACAATAGAATGATATTGCAAGCAACCCTGGGTTCAAATTCTAGATAGTGCACTTATTTGTTTCTCACATCTCAGTTGCAAAAACACTGGATCAAATTCCTCCAGCTTTGTTAGATGCTGGAATAAATTATATTTGGATATGCATGCTAAATTTTAGATCTATGCCTGCAATAGCAGGGAAGTTACAACCTTCTACAGTTTTATGAAGTTTACACAAAATGTCACAAATAATTAAATAGTAACATTCTGATACCCTGCAGTTTAAAAAAAAAACTTAAGATCTCTCAATATTTAGTAGTTTCTATGACCTACAAGAAGTGTTATCGTGCTGAACTGCAGGGCCTAGATTTTCAAAACCCCAGAAATGATGCAGGTGTGGAAAAAACTTCCACAAGTGGACTTCTCTTGCAGAACCACAGTTTTTCCCACATACAGCAGATTCTCAAAGAGGGAGCTGGTTTCCGACAGTCTCCCCAGTTTACAGCAGCTTGTGGTAGTTATTTCGGCACAGTTGTGCTGAAATGTTATGCTTGCTGGGACCAGGTGTAACATCTCCTGCAGCTGTGCCTGTTACTCATGCAGAACATGGCTAAAAGTAGGAATCTCTGCAGGTGTGGATATGTCATCACACAGCGATGGCTGCAGAGTGGGACTTAGTCTCTGAGCAGCTGAAAATCGAGGCCCCAGAAATTTAGTTCCACAGGTGGTACAATTTACCAACAAGGAAATGTTTTCACAAAATTTCACAAAAATAGAAGGTCAGACTTTGGTGATCCATCTATGTCCTATGTATCTCAGTCCTGAAGTTGGCCAAAGTTCTTATACTCCACAAAAGGGGTACTCTTCCTCCCTGGGTAACTTGCAGTCAATCTCATTCCTTTCTTCTTTCTCTAAACTGCAAGATAAACGTGTCTAAACTCTCCGATGTTCTGTCCTCCACTGCTTTCTTTTCCACATTCCAGCCTGGCTTCAGAAAGCATATCACTCCACCTCTCTAGTCTCTGCTGCATGTATCTGATTCTATCTTCTCACATGTGGATCAGGGGCACATTCATCTTTGCCATTTTTATCGATCTGGCTAAGGCCTTTGACTTGGAGTCCCACCTTCTCCTCCTAGATAAGCTGACTGATTCTGTCACCTCAGCTCCTGCTTTAGACTGGTTCCTTTCTTAACTCTTTGGCTGCCTTCAGTCAGTAGAGATTGGTAGTGCCATGTCATTACCATTTCCCATCAAGGCCAGGCTCCAAAGAGTTCCATCCAGGGATCCATCCTATTCTCCATCTTCCTTAATGACCTCCTACAGCTTGTGCCAAATCGTATATCCTCATGTACGTAGATGACACTGTCATTTATACCTCCAGTTCTGCCACTACAGCCATGGAAGGTCTGCTCCAGCAAGACTTCCATAATGTCCTGCACTGGTTTAAATGGAACCAACTCCGGACCAACACACACACACACACACACACACACACACACAACTGTGTCCATGACCTTGGCACCAGCCAACAATTGGCTAGACTCCCAACTCTAAAACATAGACTTTGACAGCAGATAAGGACCACTTGGCCCACCCAGTTTGGCTTTTCCCTATCTTTTGGATAAGCTTCAGATCCTAGTTAACCAACAGCCTACTTCCTCCAAATTCCCACCAGAATGTCCTTATGTCTGTCCCATGAAATTCTTTTGAATTCACACTGTTTTTGACCCACAAGATCCTCAGGAAGGCCATTCCATGTGTCCTCCACCATCTCCGTGTATAAATACTTTCTCATGTTGCCCTGAGCCATCCCCTCTATCTTCAAATTGTTCCCCTTGTTCTTACAATCTCTTTTTCTGAAAGATGCTACCTTCTTGGACTTTGTTGATCCCTTGAGGTACTTGAAAGTTTCTATCATGTCCCCCACTCCCTTCTTTCCTTGAGGATATATATATATATATATATATATATATAATAATATTTAGTCTCTCTTCATATGGTTTCTGGTGCAGACCCTGCACCATTTTTTTGCCCTTCTCTGGACTGCTTCCATCCTGTCTATGTCTTTGTGGAGATGGGATCTCCAGAACTGCATGCTGTACTCTAGATGTGGTCTCACTAACTGTCTGTACAGGGGATGATGACGTCCTGTTTTCTACTGGTCATGTCTCTTCCTATGAATCCCAGAACCCCACAGCCCTCCTTACTGCCTTCTCATATTGCTTGCCAACCTTTAGGTCATCTGATATGATTACCCCAGGTCCTTTATATTTGTCTTGTTGTTACTACCTCTCCCCATTGTGTAATCTTCCCTGGGTTTTGTTTCTTGGGTGCATTACTTTGCACTTCTTTGCATTAAATCTAAGCTGCCATACTTTTGACCATTCCTACAACCTTACAAGTCCCTGCATCATTTCCATCCTCCTTGTGTATCAACCCTGTTGCAGATCTTTGTGTCATCTGCAAAATGCATACTTTTCCTCCAGTCCCTCCTCAATGTCACTTTTAAAGACATTAAAGAGGACGGACCAAGTACCGAACCCTGCGGTATCCCACTAGTAACAACCCTTTCTTTGGAGTGGACTCTGTTTACTATTATCCTCTGTGTTCTGTTGTCCAGCCAATCTTTACACAGGCTACCACTCTGGGACCTACACCAGTCTGGCTAACTTGTTTAATAATCTTTGTGTGGGACTGTGTCAAATGCCTTGCTAAAGTTTACAGAGGTCATGTCCACAGTCCCTCCCTAGTCTACTACTTTGGTCACCCAGTCAAAGAAATCTATTAGATTCATCTCACATAACCTTCCGCTTGAATCCATGCTGCCTTGGGTCCTGTGCCCCACTGGCCATAAGTACTCAACAATTCTTTCTTTCAAGTGATTCCATTATTTTCCTTACCACTGAGGTCAAACTAACAGGTTTGTAGTTTCCTGCCTCTGGCTTGCTCCCACTTTTGTGAAGGGAATCTCATTTGTCCTCCTCCTGTCCTCAGGTACCACATCATCTTCCCATGATTTGTGAAAAGGTTAGTCAGTGGTATCACTAGTTCTCCCTTAATTCTTATAGAATTCTGGGAGAATCCCATCAGGCTCCATTGCTTTGCCCACCTTCAGTTTTAGGAGTTCTTTCAGGACCCTTTCTTCTGTGAATGGACTGGTATCGACCCCCTATACAGAGTGCTTCTATTGATTGGTTTAGGTACCTCCTCCTCTTTTTGTGAATACTGAGCAAAGTATTCAATCAGTATCCTACTTTTCACTGTCACCCTCTGCCCACTCCCTCCCTTTATTGAGCCTCACTATCCCTCCCTTAGTCTTTCTTCACTTCATAATGTACCTATAAAAGGTTTATCCCCTTAACTGAGTTGGTTATTTTTTTGTCGGTTTGGGCCTTTGCTATTCTGACTGCCTTCCCACTTCCTTCTGCTTTAACTGGTATAGTTCTCTGTCCTGCTCCTTCTGTGCTTCTTTATACTTCCAGAATGCTATCTTTTTCTCCTAACCTTCCCTGCCACCTCTTTGGAGAACCATAGTGTTTTTTTCCTTCATTTTGATTTGTTTATTTGCTTCACACAAAGGCTTGTTGCCTCTGTGAAGGCAGTTTAGATTTTCCCCATTGCTCCTCCACCTACTTCTTGCCCACATGCTAGTGCTTTTCTGCAGCACTCTCCTATTTTGCCAAGGTCAGCCCTCCTAAAATCCAGTACCTTCAACTATTGTATGGCTTGATTTTATGGCTGTGTTTATCACAAACCACACTGTTTGGTAGTTGCTTGTTCCCAGATGGCTACCCACTCTAAATCTGAGATCCTCTCTCCTTCCCATTTGAGAGTACCAGGTCTATGATTGCTCCTCCAGAGTGTGTTCAAACATTAGCAGTCTGAGGCATGCCACCTGTAGGGCATCGATAATGACCCTGCTCTTGGATTTGGCTGCAGAAAAGGCATTCACTAGCATCTGGCATATTCAGGTCTCCCATCAACAATATCCCCTTTTATGCCATTATAAGGATGCCTATTATTATTTCCTTGTCCATTTCCTCCCTTGAGATGGGGGTCTGTATAGAACCCCTGTGCAGATTGTGGTGCCATTTCCTGTCTCCAGGGTGACCCACAGTGCCTCCTCTCCTCCCTGTTTACCTTTAGTTCCATTGCTTTGATCTCTTCCCTTATGTAGAGAGGTTCTCCTCCTCTTCTTTTACCTCCCTGTCCCTCCTGTAAATTGTGTACCCTGGTGTGTTGACATCCCAGTCTAGGTTCTCTGTGAACCATGTCTCTGTGACTGCCATGATAGTCAGGTATCCCTCTTCCATCAAGGTCACTAGTTCATGGAACTTTATTATTTATTATTATTATTTGAGTTTTGGTAACTGCTAAGACCACTGAGACAATTGCAGTCCCCTTTTCAGGGTTGACCGGGGTACAATGAAGCAATGCAAGTTGTACAGAGATACAGTGCAGTATAGCAGCAAATAATGACAGTAGCAACAATAGTGTAAGGCTAGACAATGACACCATGACAACAACTAAGAATGCAGAAAGACAGGTCTCTAGCTTACAAAATGACTGAGTTATGTGCAAATAAACATATTTGTGAAGTTTCATGCAAATCTGTGAAATTTTGTCAACTCTCACAAAATTTTGGTGACATTTCACCCAAATAGAATTTGCCTATTTCTCCCAGCCACAGTAACAAATGTGTTTGCAGAGTACTACAGATCTGCATCTGATGCCTACAGAGTACACTGACCTAACCTATATTAGAGGATCAAGTCACAAAAAGCCACAGTGGTTGGCTGGAGGATACAGGTGATAACCCCAACACCAAATAGATTGATGCAGTACAAGTCTGTGCATGTTTACTACTCTTGTGTGAGTCCACCTAGCATTGATGCACTACAAATCTGTGCATGCTTACTACCCTATGTGATACCCTTGCAGGTGAAAAGGCATACTCCTGTGAATTTGATGAATATGTATAGTGTACAGCACTTGTGAGACATCTATTCAAAATCATGGAATGTACTGTTTTTAATAGATATCTGACAAGTACTTAGTGATCTACATACATGTATAGCATTACCAAACTTCTAGTAGCAGATAGCTTCTAGCTACAGAGGTGAGTGGTGGGTATGTGTCAGCCACTGTTGCTGAGGACCAGGTGAGGTGGGGATTTGGGGGCATGGATGGGGGCACTGGATATCAGACCCAAGAAGACTGGAACCACTAGACTAACAGGGATAATCATTTATTATTAACAGGTGAAGTTGAGTGGTGGGACTACTCCACTACCAGGGATAGTTTTTATTTAATATCAGGATCTGGTAAGTGAGGGGAACAACTAGGATACAGGGATGAACATTTATTTAATAACAGGTTAGGGGAGTGGGGACCACTAAAATACCAGGGATATCCTTCCATACAACTTACTGGAACTGTGATTGGGTGAGACAGTATCATTAGTGCCAAGGGTGGCTTTTCAGTGATGGGCATGGGGTTGTGTACACTACTGTGCTTATTGGTAAATGTACACTTTTGGAAATGTTGACTAGTGCTGCACAAGCAACCTGTTAATGCTTCTAAAGCCATCTGAATATACAAGTGTGCACTGTGCATGCCAGTAAAATAATTTGCATGTGCCCATCTGGTAGTCTTTAGCACTCCTGTGTTAACAATTAAGTGCTGCACACACTATGTCTCTTTATATAGTGCCAGTGGGCAAACTGCCTTTCAAGCATGTAAGGCAGAGTTAGCGTCATGCTGAACCTTTTATTGTGGTACTAACAATTTCAATATGGGGCCCATTGAGCTGTGTTTTTTCTTTCCTATATATACATTTTTAGTTCTTTTTTTTAATTTCAAGCAGTATAGCCTTAATACTTTAGAAACATGAGCATTTTACCAACAGAAGAAGTCTGATTGCTCCAAAGAGGTCTGTACTACTGATTTGCTTTTCGTCCCAGCTTTCTGCTGATTCTCCACATTCCTTCATCCATTCCTAACTTTTCCAGAAAGAAATGAAGTTGTTTCTAATGCAATGTAAGATTCTATGAAATTTGCAGATTCCACTTTTCAGATTTCTTTCTTATGAAATGTCTTCATTTTCAATGAATTTCAAAACTACCATGTGTTATGAAACCTGCATTTTCTACAGTTAAATCAACTTAACCACAAAATGCCGAGAGGTCTGTGAAACAGTGTAACAGTTTCTACAGAATGTGCCTTTAAAAGTGCAAGGAAAAGAACACAATCAAGCCCCTCCTATTAACAGAAAAAACTCTGCAGGTTACAATGGAAAACAAAAGCTTCATAACTTACAAAGAATTTCATTTTAAAATCAATTATTTTACTGTAAGTCCCCAGGTTCTGGGGTTTACTATTAGTTCCTGTTCCCTCTTACGTGGAGTTGTCACTGTAGGTGGTTAGGAGGTTTGTTTGGTGTCTGCCTTTTTGGGAGTAGGCTGCTGTGTGAGTAGAAATTTCAGCACCAGGGGGAGCACATGAGGCCAACAAGTTTGACAGGATTCAAGAGTGGGCTGGGGTTCCAACCCGGCCTAGGATTTCCAAGCATATCACTGCAGAGCTGGTTCGGTACTTGGGTTTGAGGAGAACTACAGGAAAGTGAATAGTGGGATGGGAGCTCAGAGGAGAGAATAGCAGCCTAGAGAGGAGGCCTGCCTTGTGCTCCATGGTATCGGGGCAGGTCAGAGTCCCTATTCCATGTAAGTGTAGATGCAGCGGGGGCACTGTGGTGGTGGTAGGCCACAGCATGGCTCTATTCCTTAGTTGCAGCTTTGGGAGGCTGCACCATGTGGCACACTGCCTGGAATGTTTCAGTAGTCTGCCAGGAGCAAGAAGTGCTGGACCCAACATGTCCCCTGATGAGTTCGGTCGGGAGTGGTTGGGGTGCTGGCCTAGGCCTATAACAGCAGGAGTGAGAGAGAGATATATAGAGAGATAGTGGGAGCTGGTTGCATTTTAGAGCCCTCCATATGCTCCTGGCCTTGTATCAGGTATGGTGCACAGCAGTAGGGCACCGGGCTAGTGTGTTTCAGGGACGTGTATAGTGAGCCCTAGTGGATTTTAGGTCCGAGTTTCTGCCTGTGCCATTTTCAATCTGATCCTCTGGGCTCAACTAGCTGGTGGATGCCTGTTTTCCTTGGTCTGCCTTGGCCTGTGTCTGTGCTGCAGCTTTGTACTTTTGATCCATTTGCTCCTGTGTCCTCCCATATTGACCCCTTCAGCCCAGTGGAACTGTAACTGTTTATTTAACTTAAATTAATTAAATGTTTTATTCTTTATTTTGGAGTGTGCCTCTAATGAATTCTGTTGGCTGTCTGTTTTAAATTCCTTGGCCCCTAAGCTTTGCCTTCCTAGCCTGCTTGCTTTGCACCATCTAGCTGAAGTCCACCTTCCGCTTGGCTGCTGTTTGAGGAAGGACTGCCGCATCTATTTTTCTGTCCAGGTGAAGCTCTGCTAATAAGGTAGGCCTGGCAATTTTAGGTCTATACCTGGGATCTTAGTTTTAACATCAGGGCCCTTCAACTCTCGGATGTTTTTTACATTACTTTTTAGTAATATTTCACACAATTTTCTAAAATGTTCAGCAAATTTCTTGAAAACATTATTCCACTGAAATTCCACTGGTGGAAGTTAGTATCCCATTTTTCCTCTCTCTGATGAAGAGCTACTCAAGAACTATCATATTTTTTCTGCTTTTGGCAGTTTTTCTACATACTGACTTTGTATAACTTGTTATTTCAAGTTGCATTCTAGAGAACTATCATTTAAAAGGGTTTTCTGGACTACTTGCTGTTTCTTTCCTCAGTCTGTTTGATTTTATTGGAGTTTCTCTCTCTGTGTCACACAGTCACAAAGAATCAAAACTGAGTCACTCCAGCTCTTGGGGCACTGCATTGTATTGGTTAGTACACTGGCTTGGGGACCATGAGGTCTGGATTCAAATCCTATCAGAGCCACTAACTCAAAGGTGTGACTTTCAGCAAATCACTTGAATTCACTGTTTTATCCTCAGAATTGAAAACTGTTAATAGTGGGTCTTCGCTGTTAACTAGAAATTGTATCTAAGTTGAGCTTTATTGAATAAATGAATTCTAAGACAAAAATCATCCAAGTTCTCAAAAGTAAACTAGTTTAAAAGCACCTCTACCTGGTACAAAAATGTTTTGCAGGCATACGAGAAATAGAGAACTAACTGAACCTAACACTAGTATTTTAAGCTGCTTCCTAGGTCTGTCTTTGAAAGAGCATAGTGTACTTAACCATCTACATTATTGTTGGCATCTGGTGTTTCCTAAGGCAGTTTACAACAGCACTAATGAGAAACAAGAACTTTGACATGTATAGATGGGTACGACTAAGATTATTGTGGGGCCTTAGCCACTGGGGCTAAACCAGCATGATTAATTTAGGCACATTTTTAACCCTGAGGCCACCTATAGGTTGGGAGGAGTTGCTAGCAATCACAAGGGAAGAAAGAGACTTGGGCATCATCAACATTGATGACCTGAAATCATCCAAGCAGTCCACTAAAAGCAGTAGGTAAAGCTAGAGGATGTTGGGGTGTAATAGTAAGGTATCACAAGTTATAAGAGGGAGGTAATAATCCTTCTTACAAGACACTTGTTAGGCTCCCATCTGGAGTACTGCATGCAGTACTGGAGGCCACACCTTCACAAGGACATTAACAAAATGGAGGCAGTCCAGACAAGCCACCAAATGTAAGGGGACTATATCAGAAAACATATGAGGACAAATTAATGGAGCTCAATATGTATACCTAGAGCAGAGGAGGAAGAGAGGTGATATGATCAAACACTCAAACACCTTAAGGACACTAACAAGGTGAAAGAGTCTAATATGTTTCAATATAAGAAAAATAGCAGAACAAGAGGACACAGCATGAAATTAGAGGGAGGCCGATTAAGGGGTAATGTGGGAAGTTATTTTCACAAAAGGGTGGTGAGTGCAAGGAACAGCCTACTTCAGAAAGTGGTGGATATGAATACAGTGCAGGGCTTCAAACAGGCATTGGACAGGCATAAGGGAGCAATAAAGATGAGTATGAATAGATATGTAATTGACAGAGAAAAGGCCTATTGCACATTTATAAGGTAGAAAACAAATGGGCCTTGTGTCCTTATCTGCCATCAACTTCTATGTTTCTATGTTTCTATTCCTAGCCACATTGCTCTAAATAACATTATATATAAACCATTTGAGCTACTTCTGCTGTCATCCCAGGAGGTCAGCTGTAATAAGATTTGGTTGGTCTCACCAATAGCTGATCCTGAGGTATAATGTCTAAGTAAGTGTGTACCATGCCAAGCATACCCTGTCATAAAGTGGACCCCCCACCCTCACTCCATCACAAGCCAAGAAATCCTTGATTCCAGTGACCCACACCACCTTTTTACCCAGTCCTATGCCACACACATCGAGTGTCAAGTGGCACCCCTTCAATCACTCCTTGCTATTCAGTGGCATTCCCTTCTTCATCCTAGCCCATGCCAAGCACTCCTCAGTGTCCAGTGGCCTCCTTTCTCACCACATCTTAAGCCAAACAGTCTCTAATGTCCAATGGCACCCACCCTCCTCCTCCTACAAGCACTTCCTGTTATCATATAATACTCTTTCTGTTCCTGTCCCACGCCACGCCCTCCCTAATGTCCAGTAGAACTCCCCAACCTGTACCATGTAAATACCCTTTGATGCCCAGTGGCACATATCCTCCTCCATCTATCTGTCCCATGCCAGTATTCATTGGGCTCCAGTGGTGCCCCCATCCTATGCCAAGTACTCTCTGATCTCTAGTGGCATCCTCTCCTCCTCATCCTGTGGTAGGTATTCCCTATTATCCAGTTGCACCTCATTCCTGCTCCCTAGCTACTAGCAGTCATGGGATCTTGCCCTCAGATAAATGGCAGGAACTTAGCTGCCTGATAACATGCTCCTTTGCTTCCAACAATCCTCTCCACCCACCTCCTGACCTTTCTCCCTCAGAGCCACACACAAAACAGTTCTGTTAAATATGTAAGGAATGGGCAGATAAAGACATAATAAATTGGGCTCTGAGCCCTCCCACTGCCTGTCCAGCATTCTGAATGACTTTCTGATTTGAGCTTTGCTGGTTTAAATAACCTGACTTCTAGCATCCAGTTCACAGCTAGCAAACATGTAACATTGTACTGAGATCACTGGCACCAATTTCAGCTGCCTGGTCCCTATCCCTCTGTATCCAGCATTCCACTTCATCTGTTTCCTAACCAGCCTTCCCAAGCCCCACACCCACATGCAGCAGCTCTGCTACATTTAAATCAATGTGACAGATTAAACATAGGAAAAATTGGGCATAAAGCCCTTTACTGCTGCCCCATACTACCAACTGACTCGCTATTTCTAAATGTGTTGTTTTAACCTTAGGATCCCGATGGAATTAGAAATGTATAGGACTTCTGGACTGATACCTCAGTTCGTGGGACAGCAAGGGTTAAATAATGTAGACTGCCAACATGTGATTCCTGACTAGCAGTCACTTAACACTGACCTTCAGATCAATGAAACCAAATTTGGCTGCCCAATTACCTAACCTCAGCCTCCCACAGTCCTTTCCATTCACCTCCTGACCACCTTCACAATAACCCACACACACACAGCAATTCTGCTAAATGTTTAAATCAGTGTCACAGATTTAAAAACAAAATGAATTTGTCTCAGAGCTGTCTTACTGACATTCCAGGCTTCCAACTGACTCTCCGATTGGAGAGCTGTTGTTTTAAATAACATGGCCTGATTCACTACTAGCGGTCATCAGATCTTGCCTGTAGATCACTGAAGCTGAACTTCACTTGGTAATCCCCACTCCTCTCCCTCCCACAATCCTCTCCACCCTCCTAGTGATAACTTTCCTCACAGCCACGCAGCAGCAGCATTTACCACCTAGAGACAACTTATATTCCTTTTCTTCACAGACACAACACAGAAATTACCCCAAAAATACTTTATCCTTTTTCAGAAACATGGGCATTTGGTGGGCTTCAGGAGACCCCTTGAGGAATATGCACACTGAATTTAGCTGGCTTTTGTATGTTGTTAGTGAAGGAAAGCAGGCCCTACCATCTGATATTTGAGGTGGAAATCAAACTGTCCAACTGCTCTCTGCTTCCCAGACACCACACATAAATTACCCTCAAAAGACACTTTACACTTGTTTTAGAAACCTAGGTACTTTGGGAGCTTCAAGGGACACATTGTGGAGCTTTCAGCCTGTGCATTTGAGGAACTTTGCCCTTAACATTGCAAACATCAAATACAAAGACAATGGAAACACATACAAGAGTGTTACTGTTCTAAGTTTTTACTTTTGCCCTTGTATTGCTTTTACACTGTTTTGTGGTATACTTAACATACAATTAATGTGCTTTTTTAACTTTTTAATTACAGGAGACCATTATTTGTGTACATACTGCACTGTGCTATACTGTGCTGTGCTATGCTGTGTTGTGCTGTACTGTACAGTGCCATTTCTTTGCATAGAAAGAGCCCCAGAGTCAAGTGTGGGAACTTTATCAATGTGCAGTAGATGTGCAAAAACATTTTGGTTTACAAACAGTACTGAGTGTACTGTACAACAGTATGGTAGATTGTATCTGATCAATTTTGTTTAGATCTAGTATGATACTGTTACTACTGTACAAATCCTAGAATCTCCTCAAGTTTCAGTCACCTACAGTGCATGTTTGACTTTATGCTATTTATTGTACACTCTGATCTTATGAAAGCTCTAACACGCACTGCACACTACTGAATTTCCCACAGCTACCTCATGCTCTTATGTCAGCTGGCAAGGATTCCAGTATTTATGGTAATAGATACTATACAGTAGTGCCAGCCTAGAACTAAGAAAACTACAGAAATACAGTATACTGTAATATAATCTGTAATACTAAAATATATAGCAAAGTACAATTTTGAATAAATACAGTATGCACATTACTCACACATGTCACATACTGTGCAAGTAAGCATAAGTACCAAAAAGTACACTGCATGACACACACTTTCCATATACACATGTGTTCTTGAACATCTGACATATAAGTTAATATATTTTATTGGGTGGCCACTGGACTACCAGGGATGTTAATATTTTATTGGGGGCACTAGACTACCAGGGATAGTTATAAGATTATTTTCGGTATACAGATGGGGCAGAACAATGCCTCCTGAGCAAAATGCACCCTTATTTTACAGTCTAGGGCAACCCTGGGCTGAGAAAATAATTTTAAATCTAGCCATCTTGTCCCTCGCTGGCAATGCATGATTGCTATCAAAGATTCTTACGATCAAAGAATTTGCAGGCTCACGATCAAAGAAATTGTACCATGATCAAAGAATAAAAATGGCAAACATGAATTTTGACTGGATTTGAAGTGAAACAGCGCAATGGTTGGATAGAAAGGACCCTCCTGAGCAAAACCCACCCTCATTTGTGTCCCTAGCCTACCCCTGAGCTGAAATATTTGTGTTTTTAGGTTGCAATGCAAGATCATGATCAAAGAGTCTCTTGATCAATGAATTTGTCGGCTCGCGATCAAAGATTGTTAGCAAGTCACGAACGAAGAATTTAAAAGCTAATAACTCTATTTTTGGACCCATTTGATGGAACCAAAGCCATGGCTTGATAGATCGGGGTCCCCTGAATACAACCCATTGAAGTTTTACTTCAGAAGTGACCCCTGAGCCAAGATATTTGTGTTTGTGCAATCGGAAAACTGAAAACAAGATGGTGGACCTCACGGTCAAAGAATTTTGAAATTCCTTGGGATCAAAGATTTTTGAACTGTGAGGCTGCAAATTCTTTGACCACCAGGTGGGACGAGATGACCAGAACCCCCATTCTTTGATTGCAAGATATGCATATAAATTTTCCCATTCACTTATAATGGGAACTTAAAAGTGCCGTAACTTTGAATGCTCTTAATATTTTTCACCAAACAATAAGTGGCATATTCAGCCACCAAAGCTCTTTGGTTTGGTGAAATAGTATTAGGGCAGCAAGTGATGGCACTCGAGTTGCCGCTTTTGCTGTAGGATAACATTATGGCGTCTGTTGCATCTTTCAGGGCATGTATCTCGAAACGGTGACGGAGACGGACTTTGTCAAAAATTCTTAGCCTCCCATATGGGGGTTAAGTATAAAACTAGCCAGGAAAGTAATAATTCATACAAAGTTTAATTTTTTCCTACGCTATACGGTTCCTGACATATAGGCAATTTAATATTCCAAGTCATAATTTTCTGTTCTGAAGTCAGTTATAATGCATACATTCTTTGTTTTCAATTTGTTTTTCAATGCAGTTTTTGGGAAAAGAAGGTGTGCCTTTTGTTACTGTGTCAGTTAGCTTTTCAGTTGCGCTTCTGTTACCGTTCGCATCACCGTTTTGTCATACCACTGTATGCGTTATAGTTTGCTTTTTTGTTTGCACTTGTGTTTCCATTTTGTTTCACATTATTGTTGCTGTTACCATTAGCATTTGTATTTGCAATTGTGGTACCATGCTGCTAGGGTTTGCATTTAGTATGCGCTATGCTTCTGTTTCTGTTGGCTTTATTATTGCTGTTATTGTTACTATTTGCATTTACAATTGTGGTACAGTGAATGTGTGTTACCAGTTGTGTTCTGTATGCACTTCTGTTTGATGTCTCCGCTGACGTAACTGTTCGATTTTGTGTCACTTTGTGCTTGCATTCCTATTACTCTTTGTGTTACCATTTACATTTTCATCACCATGTAGTAAGCCTTTTGCTTGCATTTCTATTGCACTTACTGTAACTATAGTCACACAAAATCAGGTGGAGGAGCATGGTGCCTAGCCCATGCTCCCCTCAACTTGCACAACTTTCTACTTTTCTATTCTTTTCTAAAAAGATGAAAATTCTATGCAAAAATTTCTATTAATGCATCAGTTAGGGTTCTTCTGCAGCAACAAAAGTGAAGAAATTTGACATTAGGATTCCCACCCCTTGCACCCCACCCCACCCTATCCCCAGCAGCAGGTATTGGGGTGTGCCTGGGGTCGTTGGTCCTAACTCTCACCCCATTCTTCTACACTGCACCTCCTCAACTTGTTTACACATGGAATGGGGTAAGAGTAAGAACCAATGACCACAACGCACACCCCTGCCTGCTGCTGGGGGTAGGTGGGGTGGTTGCAAAGAGGTGGGAACCCTAATGCTGAATTTCCTCACTTTTGTTGCTGTAGAAGAACCCTAACTGATGCATTAATGAAGATTTTTGCATAGACTATATATATATATCTATATATATATATATATATATATATATATATATATATTAGTAGGAGGAAGGAGGAAGGGTAGGAGGAAGTAAGCTGTTGGTTAACTAGGATTTGCAGCTTATCTGTTAGGTAGGAAAATGGGCAGACTAGGTGGGCCAAGCGGTCCTTATCTGCTGTCAAATTCTATGTTTCTATGTTTCTATGTAGTAGCAGTTTCAAAGTTCCCAAACTGTTCTCAATTTTGTTTTGTATTTTGATTCAAATTATTTAAAACAAATGTGGAACTTAATATAAATGACAAAAATAACTATTTACCGTGTTGAACTTCACAGTCAGTTAGTCTTCGTGGCTCAATTGTTTAATTCCTTTGTGTAAACCTGTGCTTCATGTAATGTGCTAAAACCACCAATGTATGAAAAACATAGTGCTTGTCCACATAGAAGTGCAAATCAGAGAACCAGACCACAACGCAGAAGGATTCCTTTCTGTTTATGAGAGAAAGCACTAATGGAAGCTTTTTACTCTAGAGACCAACAGCTTTTACTTGAGATGCCATGCAGCTCATCTCTTCCCCTTTCCTTCCTGGATCAGTGCATTGGTAAATGTGCTGATGTTTCATGATCATGTGATTGCATCCTCAGAGCTAGCATGTGAGTATAATGCTCTATCTTTTAAGTCTTCTGGTTAATACGCTATTGACAAAAGGATCGGAGCATGGGGGTTGCCACTAACACCAGGAAACTTGGCAAAAGGTATTGGAGGGTGATGGGTCCTACTAGACACTAGGGAAACTTGACAAGAGGGATCATAGGGTGGGAGTGCCACTAGGCACCAGAGAAAGATAATATAAAATGGTCCGGAGCACCACAGTAGGAGGGGTGGCAATTGGAGGTAGAAAGTCTACTAGACACCAGGAAATGTAACAAAGGGATTGGGGTGCCACTAGACACCAGGAAACTTGACAAAAGAATCAGAGGATGGGGTTGCCCTAGACACCAGGGAAGGAAGTTTGGCAAAAGCCATCATGAGACCATTTTCTTTTCAGCTTTAAATTAAAAACAAAACATTGAGGCATTAGTTTTCATACAGGTTCAAGTAAAAGCAAATGAGGGATGGTGATCAGAAGGTGGGAGTTCCACTAGACACCAGGGATACAGTGTTTTAAAATGGGCTAGAGAACCCACAGTCAGGGCGGCCACAGGAGGGTGGGGGCCCACTAGACACCAGGAAAAGATAATATACAAATGAGTCGGAGAACCCACAGTGGGTGGGGCAATCGGTGGTGAGGGCCACTAGACACCAGGAAAACATAACAAAGGGATTGGAGGGGTGCAGCTAGACACCAGGGAAACTAAACAGAAAGGGATGGGGACTGGAGGGTGGGGAGAAACACTTGACACCCGAGAAGCATTACCATAATGGGACAGCAGTCAGAGGGTGGTGGATACCACTGGACACCAGGGAAACATTAAACCAGGCAGGGGCCAGTGAGTCGACAGTGGGGCAGACATGGATCTCTATTTTTTTTTTTTTGGCCACAACCAGGAAGGAAAACAGTACAGTAAGGGTATGGGGATCGGGGGTCACTAGACACCAGAGCAACATTATAGAAGCAAGGAGACCATGATCATACAGTGGAGCAGACATGGATGTCTTCTTTTTTCTTTTGGCCACACAACATGGAACCTGAAGTAAACTGGAAGTGACAGGAAGCAACAAAATAGTGTACCTGTGGAGAGTAGGGTGGTGGAGAAACAAAGAAACAGCACTGACTGCATGTGCTTCCTCCAGTGGTGAAAGGATACACTCTAGGTATCTGGTCACGTGGTTCTACCTTCCCATTCTTCTCATTCTTCTACATCATAGCACTATATCATGCATAGCTTTTAACTATGCAGCTGTAAAAATCATCATTTTCAATAACTGCAGTGTGCATTTTACTATGCACATGTCACGTACCGCAGAAAGAAGCATAAGCATCAAAATGAAGTACACTACATGATACACACTGTCCCCATATGCTAAATAGATGTTAAAATGTGTTCTGTGAACATTTCATTAAGTGCTCCTGAGAAGATGGGGGCACATCCAAGGTCATGGTATTCAAGAGATTTCTGCCATTGGCACAGTAAACTATACATGCATAACTTGTGAAGTTTCTGTGGTACTGAACATCAAAAGCAATCTGGCTAGAATTAAGTTTACAGATCTGTTGGCTAGAAATAAAGATGCATTTATATTTGTTAACATCGAATAGGATGATTTTATTTTACATCGGTTTTCTACTGGTCACCATGACAGCTGTCCAACTTGAAGCAAAGTAGGTGCCACCTATTCAGATGTTAGTATCTGTCCTGCAGACTTGTGAACTATGAAAATGGAAGACAGGAGAATGCAGGCATGACATGATTATAGTGTTGAGGACAACTTACAGGTTTACAGAGTCCCAGAGAAATACTTGCTTGGTACAGAGACTGTAGCTTTTATGAAAAATACATTTGATGCAAATTTGATATCCAACCCAAAGTACAGTACATCACAATACAGAGCAGAATATTAGAGGGGTTGGTGAGAGAGGATTGTTTATTGTTTATTGAATAGAATCGAATTACAATCCTTTGAATCATAGACTCTTTTGCAAAGGCTCCACGTCAGTTACAAAGAATGGAGGGAATACATTTACAGTAAAAACATACAAACAGTATTAGTGTAACAGTACAGGGTTAGTGCAGTCATAGCTTTATCTTATTTAGATGGTGACAGTAGTTGGTGGCATACGAGATGTCCCTTATCAGAAGTGCAGGATACAGTTTCGTAGGATCTAGAGTGACCCTGTGTCAGATATCTGGGCAGGGAGAGGGTGAAAGGACATGAGGAGGGCTGTCCCCAGAAGAAGGAGTGTTATCCACAGTCACATAATGCTGAGTCAAAGAGTTGTGCTTTGAGACCTATTTTAAATAGGGAGAGACTATGGGTCTGGCAGATAGGGCGGTAGTCTATTGAGCCAAAGAAGGTGCAGTAGCGGAATGATCTTTCCCAAGGGATGTTCTACAGTGGGGACAAGGAAGGAAGTGTTGGCTGAGTGTCTTTTAGTACCGCCTGTAGGGGCCGTACTGAAAATTGGGTGGAGGCCGATGGGGCTACCTGGAGTTGTATCTTTTGCAAGGACGCAGGAGTGGTACTTAGCCTTCCTTGGAAGTTAAGCCAACCAGTCAGAGCATAGAGCTCACAGGTATAAGAACCTGTCACTGCCTGTGACTAGGTGGCAAGCTTTATTCAAGGCAGTGTTGATGCTACGTTGAGCGGTCGGTTCCACAGAGCCATAAATGACTATCCCGTAGTCTACCAAAGAGAGGATGGAGGAGGAGACCGCAAAATGCATGGCCTGAGTAGGTAAGCAGTGTTTAAGCCTGTAGAGAATCCCCACTCTAGCGTTGACAGCAGAGGAGAGAAGTGTATATGACTATGGTAGGAGAGGGAGGTGTCTAATGTGATTCCAAGATATTTAAAATATGAAACCTGTTCTGGGGGAGCCATGAGAGTTTTTTACTAGTAGTGTCGTGATGACTGTGCGGGTCTTTGTCAGTGTGCAAAGATCATGGACTTTGTTTTCTAATCATTGATAATAAGGCGGTGTTCAGTGAGCCAAGAAGTCATGCAGGGCTGGTTAGAGAGCACTAGGTTGTGGGTGTTTCCAAAACATTACCACATCATCAGCGAGAGTAGCAGGTGACCACTGCAAGACTTGGGGAGAGAGTTTAAAAGAGGGTGAACAGTAGGGGCCAAGTATGGACCCTGTGGGACACCAGAGCATACTAGTTTGCAAGAGGAGAGGGTAGTGTTTATCTTGACTTGTTGTGATCGGCCTGAGAGGTAGTCTTTGAACCAGGCGGTGACCTCTGGGACCAAGTTGAGTTGAGGAAGGACACGGAGCAGTAGCTTGTGACTGATCGGATTGCTAAAGGCATGACTCAATTAAATAGTGCACAGGTGCTCTTAAATTGTACACCTACTCAGAAAAGTGATGTTAATATGACATATCCAAATGCACAAGACTGGCAAAAACTAAAGGTTAGAGCTAATAATATTAGCATCATTTCTCTGAACAGCCGACTATCCCCCCACTAGGAAAGGTATGTACCAGAAATGAAAATAACAGAAAACAATACAGTACATACTGTAGAACAGGTATTTGAAAATGGCTGAGTAAGACTGCTAATGCCACCAAACCACTTTGTGTTTGGGTTCCTAGGTCCATAGGGGTAGGTGCTCACTGCACCCACTCAGTGTGAATGGTTGGTGAATGGAACTAGAGTGAGTACAGTACAATGCAGTAATGGAACATAGAGTACTGATACAGTAGTATGCAGTGAATACATACTGTGTTCAATATTGAATCATTACAGGATGCTCAAGGGATGACTGTGGTTCTGAGAGAGGTCATCAGAGGAGGGAGGGCAATTGATGTTAAACAGCACTGGTTGTGCTACCAGATGGCACACCACAAACACCAGCACTGTCACCAAAGAGGACCACTATACTGACCCAGATGACAGGGAGTGACATGTAGTGAGCCACCATGTGAGTAGCAAACAATAGTAATATTTTATGAGTATAATGAAATGTTATAGTCTATTCCCAGTGCTAAAAAGACATCTTCAGCTTGTGTATTGCAGAATGATAATTATGGAAAGAAACATGGACCCTGAGAGCCACATTTTAGATAACGACAATATAGTACCATATAATAATAAAGTCTCAGAAAAGATGGCTAAGGCTGATACATTTTTCATTTCTGCATACTTTTGCCTAAAATTTCAGAATCAGGTTCCCAAGGTGTCCCCTAACCAATCCAAGCACAAGTCTGCAACCTAGGCGAAAGTTGATTTTAAGGGGTAGGTTCATATGATGTCTGACAAACAAATTTCTTTCCATGGACACTATTGTAGTTATAGTGTCACAGAAAATGGTGCCTATATCTAGCATTTCAGCATACTGCACTTTTGCCTAAAATTTCAGAATGATGGTCCACATGGTGTGCCCTAACACACCTGGAAGCATAACTCTGTACCCAAAGGAACGTTGATTTTCCTGGGGAGGGATTGTAATCTCTGACAATAACAGTTTTCCCAGACATAAATGCATTTACTGTATAGTGTAACAGAAAGTGGCTGACATGTTTGGCATTTCTGCATACTTTCACCTGAAATTTTAGAATTGTGTCTCCTAAGGTGTCCCCTAACAAGTCCTCGTAGACAAGTCTGTAATCCAACTGAAAGTTGATTTTTTTTGGGGAGGAGGGTCATGTGATCCCTGAGAAACAGCTCTTCCAATAGGCACTAATGCAGTTACGTATCACAGAAAATGGTGGCTATGCTTGGTATTTCTGCATACTTCACCTGAAATTTTAAAATCATATTCTCCAAGGTGTCCCCTAACCACCCAGAAGTACAAGTCTGTATTGAAAGTGAAAGTTGATGGGGGTATTGTCATGTGATCTCTGACAAACAGCTTTTTTTCCATGGACACTATTGTAGTTATAGTGTCACAGAAAATGGTGCCTATATAGCATTTCTGCATACTGCACTTTTGCCTAAAATTTCAGAATGATGGTCCACATGGTGTGCCCTAAACACACCTGGAAGCATAACTCTGTACTCCAAAGGAAAGTTGAATTTCCTGGGTGGGAGATTGTAATCTCTGACAAACAGCAGTTTTCCCAGACATAAATGCATTTACTGTATAGTGTAACAGAAAGTGGCTGACATGTTTGGCATTTTGCATACTTTCACCTGAAATTTTAGAATTGTGTTCCCCAAGGTGTCCCCTAACAAGTCCTGGTAGCACAAGACTGTAATCCAACTGAAAGTTGATTTTATTTTGGGGGCCATGTGATCCCTGAGAAACAGCTCTTCCAATAGGCACTAATGCAGTTATGGTATCACAGAAAATGGTGGCTATGCTTGATATTTCTGCATATCACCTGAAATTTTAAAATCATATTCTCCAAGGTGTCCCTAACCACCCAGAAGTAGAAGTCTGTATTGAAAGTGAAAGTTGATGGGGGGTATTGTCATGTGATCTCTGACAAACAGCTTTTTTCCCATAGACACTAATACACAGTGTCACACAAAACGGCTGATATGTTTGGTATTTCTGTGTATTTTCCTGACATTTATTTCAGAGTCATGTTCCTGAAGGTGTCCCTTAACAATCCTGAAGCAAAACTTTATACTCCAAGAGAAAGTTGATTTTTGGTGATGGTGTGTATAATCTCTGACAAAAAGCTTTCTTCTCACAGACACTAATGTATTTATAGTGTTACAGAAAATGGTTGAAATGTTTAGCATTTCTACAGATTTTCACCTGAAATTTTGGAATCATGTTTCTCAAGATGTTCCCTAACTATTCCTGGAAGCACAAGTCAGTACTCAAAGAGAAAGTTGATTTTCAGGGGAGGGTTCATGTGATCACTGACAAATGGCTTTCATCCCATAGACACTGACGATTTATAGTGTGACAGAAAATGGCTGACATGTTTGCCATTTCTATGTACTTTGTCTGAAATTTCAGAATTATGTTCCTCAAAGTGTTCCCTACAGTAACTACCCTGGGAGTTCAAGTCGTACTGTAAGCAAAGTTGATTTTCCGGTGGCGGGTCATGTGATCTCTGGCAAACAGCTTTTTTTTCCAGAAACATTAATGCATTTATAGTGTCACAGAACCACATTTAAATAGTGACAGTACAGTTCTGTACTGTAAGAATGATAAAGCCTCAAAGAAGATGGCAGAGACCGATACATTTGCCATTTCTGCATGCTTTCACCTGCAATTTCAGAATCAGATTCCCCAAGGTGTCATCTAGCTTCCTTGAAAGCACAAGTCTGTACTCCAAGCAAAAATTCATTTTCAGGGGAGATTCTGTGATCTCTGACTAACAGCTTCAGACCATAGGCACACATACAATGGCAGAAGCTAATGAACTGCTAGGACTATCTATGGAATGGAAAGAGCCAGCATGGGGTATCGGTATCACCACAGCACAAAAGGGCACTGTGTCACTGCTGACAAAAAATGCTTGAAAATCACCAATGCTTCAAACAGTAAAAAAAAAGAGATAAAAACAGCATAATGCTGGGCACAGCTGTACCATACATTAGCAACATAGGGAAAGGGTTACCAGAGAGGTGTGTCTTTTGCAGATTATACCTGACTCTGTGGTAGGGAGAACAATGTGGATGGTGTTAATAGCATGACATGGGATTTTCCTAGTAAAACATCCATGAAAGTATACAACAGTTGCATATCACACCATACCATCTCTACAAAGGAATATAGCAGATACCTTTCTCAGCATCTCAACAATGGATGAATAACATGTTAACAGTTATTGCAGGTCTCATAAGCTGTATGCAGCACAGAGCCTAATAGGGTTACTGTATTATGGTATAATCAAAACAATGCCATATTTAACATCATGTGCAAAGGCTCACTATAACCTAGATATAACTACCTAAATTAATAAAAGCAAACTTTGGTTTCTGAGGAGGAGCCTAGTTACCAAATATATAAAATTTTGTCTGTTGAAGACTGTTTCTTGAAATAGACAGTATGGGTTTGATTCACAAAGAGGGCTGTGATCAGCACAAGCTGCAGCAAACAGTAGCTTGTGCCAAAGCTCAGTGCACAAGGGACCCTGCACCAGATTCTAGTATAGGAGGAGTCCTGGCACCTAAGTCCCTGCACTTTCATAGAAACATAGAAACATAGAAGTTGACAGCAGATAAGGACCAGCAAGGCCCATCCAGTCTGCCCATTTCTTTTTCTACCTTATAAATGTGCCATCGGCCTTTGCTCTGTCAGTGACCTATCTATTCATAGTCATTTGTATTGCTCCCTTATGCCTATCCCATGCCTGTTTGAAGCCCTGCACTGTATTCATAGCCACCACTTCTTGTGGTAAGCCATTCCATGCATCCACCACCCTTTCTGTGAAAAGAATTTCCTCACATTCCCCTTAATCAGCCTCCTCTAATCTCATGCTGTGTCCTCTTGTCCTGCTATTTTTCTTATATTTAAACATGTTAGACTCTTTCACCTTGTTTATGCCCTTAAGGTGTTTGAATGCCTCGATCATATCACCTCTCTCCTCCTTTGCTCAAGGGTATACATTTGAGTCTGCTAATCTGTCCTCATATGTCTTCTGATACAGTCCCTGCACCATTTTGGTTGCCTTCTCTGGACTGCCTCAATTTGGTTAATGTTCTGTGAAGGTGTGGCCTCCAATACTGCACGCAGTACCAGATGGGGCCTAACTAATGTCTTGTACAGAGGGATTATTACCTCCTCTTACGACTT
This sequence comes from Neoceratodus forsteri, assembly GCA_016271365.2. NCBI lineage: Eukaryota > Metazoa > Chordata > Ceratodontiformes > Ceratodontidae > Neoceratodus > Neoceratodus forsteri. The sequence continues at coordinate 1,549,683,958 of CM057453.1, read as the reverse complement.
GTGATACTCTACTAATACACCCTAACACCCCCTAGCCTTACCTACTGCTTTAGAGGTCTGTTTGGATGATTTTAGGTCATCAGTGATGATGATGCCCAAGTCTCTTCTTCCTTTGTGACTGCTAGCAACTCCTCCCAGCCTATAAGTGGCTTCAGGGTTCTCTTCCTATGTGTATGATTTTGCACTTCTTTGCATTAAATCCAGTTGCCACTCTTCTGACCATTCTGCTAGTTTATCCAGATCTCTTCTCATTCTGCCCACCCCATCTGGCTCATCTACTCTGTTGCAGATCTTGGTGTCATCTGCAAACAGACAAGCCTTACCTCTAGTCCATCTGCAAGGTCACTAATGAAGATGTTGAATAGGACTGGCCCCAGGACTGATCCCTGAGGTACCCCACTGTGACTTGCATCTCTTCTGACTGTATACCATTTACCACCACTCTCTGTTTTCTGCCAGTCAACCAGTTTGCCACCCAGTTGACCAACTTCTGACCCACCCCGAGCCTACCCAGCTTATTTATCAATCTTCTGTGGGAACAGTGTCAAAAGCTTTCAGAAGTCAAGGTAGGCGATATCAACTGCTCCCCTTGGTCCACCACTCTGTTACCCAGTCAAAGAAATCGATTATTAGTTTGACAGGACCTCCTTTGTAAAACCATGCTGTCTTGGATCCTGTGCCCCTATGGATTCCAGGTGTTGCACTATCCTTTCTTAAGGAGTGCCTCCATAATCTTGCCCACTACTGAGGTAAGACTGACCGTCTGTAGTTCCCTCCTCCTCCCTGCTACCATCTTGTGGAGCGGGATCACATGAGCCCTTCTCCAGTCTTCTGGGACCTCTCTGTGCTCAGAGACTCACTAAACAATTCTGCTAATGGCTCTGCTAGTTCCTCCTTTAGCTTCTTAAGTACCCTGGGATGTATGTCATCAGGTCCCATTGCCTTATCCACCTGAGCTTAGCAAGCTCTTGTAGGACCCTTTCTTTGTGAAGGGAGTAGTGCCACTTCCTCCCCTGTGTCCATGATGCTGAGCTGTGGGCCCTGCCCTACCTTCTCTTCAGTAAATACTGAGCAAAAGTATCTATTTAGGATAGATGCCTTTACAGGGTCCTCCTTCTCACATGCTCCCTTTCTCCATTAAGCTTAGCAATACTCTCTGGACTTTCTCCTTTCACTAATGTATCTATAGAAAGTCTTGTCACCTTCTTTTACTGTTCGTGCTAGTGTTTCTCAGTTTGGGACTTGCCTGCCTTACTGCCTTACTCCTGCTTCCCTTAGGGCAGTTTGGTATGCCTCCTATCTTCATCCCGCTGTGTTCCCTTATATTTCCTGAAGGCCAGCCTTTGGCTCTGACCTTTTCTGCTACTGTATTTGAGAACCAAAGTGGTTTCCTTCTTCTTTTGCACTTCCTTTTCTGTCTAACACAATGGGATGTTGCTTCAAGTATTGCATCCTTAATGCTTGCCCACTTTGCCTGTGACCCTCACCTGTGTTTCTTTTGCCAGGGCTATCTTAACTCTGTTGGCCATCTTATCAAAGTCAGCTCCCTGAAGTCCCATATTTTTGCCTTGGAATGGGATGATTTAGATGTAGTAGCCAAATTGAACCATACCATGTGATGGTCACTGGCCCCCAGGTGACCTTCACCTGGAGATCTGTGATCCCTTCTTTGTTAGTCAGTACTAGATCTAGGATAGTCCTGCTCTTGTGGGTTGCTGTACCAGTTGTTTGAGGCCCTCCCTGCAGGGAATCCACTATGAGTCTAGTTCTGGAAGATGTTCCTGCTGGTATTGATCAATCTGTATCTGGCATGTTGAAGTCTCCCATTATCAGAACCTCCCTTTAGCTGTCATGTTTGTATATCTTCTAACAGTAATGTGTCTATGTCCTCCCTCTGGTCTGGGGCCTGTAGACAACCCCCAGTTCTTATGGCTGTCCCATTTCCTGTTTCCAGGGTGACCCACAGTCTTTCCTTGGCTCCTATGTGTATTCTGAATTTCTGTAGCTTTGATATTTTCATTAACATACAGGGCCACTCCTCCCCTTTGCACCTGGGTCTCTTCTGAACAATACATAGCCAGGTACTGAAGTCTCCTAAGGTGGTTACTGGTAAACCACGTCTCACTAATTGCTACTATGTCCAGTTTAGCCTCTGACATTATTGCCTGCAGGTCTGGGATCTTATTTCCAGGCTGTGAGCATTTGTGTACATGATTTTCCATTGGCCAGATTTTTGTGTTAGTTGTTGGGTGAAGTTTGGCATTACTCCTGTGCATCGTATGGGGAGATAAACCTTTTTCTTACCTGGTGATGTAAATGAACGGCAAACACGCTGAATTCCTGTTTGACCACTAGCTGAGGGGAGGGGTGTTCTTCCCATTCGACGATGGGGTGCTGACCACTCTCCCCATTTGCTAGTTTAAATATTCTGCAAGACGCCAAACTTCTGCCCCAATGCACTGACTCCCTCTTTAGTCAGATGCAGTCCATCAAATTTAAAGAACTTTGCTCCCAGAACTGTTGCCAGTTCCTACAAATCTGTGTCCTTTTCCTGGCACCAGTCCTTGAGCCACGTGTTTAGCTCCTCTATCTCCCCTTCTTCTGACCTTCCGCCCATCTGCTCCTCTCCCAGACTGGCAGGATCTCAGAGAAGGAGATGCCGGACGAATAGATGATAGTTTGTCACCCAGCCTAGTCAGGTGTTCCTTGGTCTCCATAACTGACCGGGCTGGCGAGATCATTAGTCCTCATGTGTACTAGGACATCAATGTTTTCTCCTGCTTTGTGAACAATTTTAGCAATGCGTCAGTGTCTCTCCATGCTGATGTACTGGGAGACATCTGACCATCACCCCAGGCTGAGATGGGTATCAACTCCCGAATCATGGAGTCTCCTATGATCAGAAGTTTTTGGATTTCTTTGTGCTTGTTTAGTTTTGGTTCCTGATTTGGGTGAGTGTTGTTGTGTTAGCTCCTATGCCGCAGTGTCCTGCTTCTGCAGTGTCTTCTGCCTCTTTATTTGATTTCAGAGATAGAGGCAGATACCTGTTTGTAGTGTTTATATGGTTTTTGGAGGCAATGTGATGGAGAGCAGAGAGTGATGGGGCACCTGATTTGCTCCTCCTAACCACCTGCCAACCTCCTGGACCAACTACCCTCTACGGTTGAGGTTTTTCTGTTGGATGCTGGGGAAATGGCGGTGGTTCTTATAATGTATTCTCTTCAATATGAAATTTGAGTGTGCAATCTCTGCCCATGCTGCCCGGAGCTGAGCCCTAAGATCTCCAAAGGCCCAGCATGTAGGACAGTGTCCTAAATCCTGTAAGACTGTCCTTCTGAAAATTGTTCCACAGTACCTGCAGTTAATGAAATCCATTCCAAATAAGTTGCTGGGTTTGTAACCTAGTCAGAGTAATTAGAAGGGAAAAAGGAAAAAATGCAAGTAATGGTTTAATTGTGCTTTGTTTAACTTGTTATAACAAGTTAAATTACTAGTGCCCTGTAAATGAGATCATTTGTGGAGGCCCCACTGATCCGCCTCCTTCCTGCTCTGCCACAGGAAATGTCACAACTGTGGTACCTATAAAGGAGTGTAGCGGGGTGGTTGGGGATGGGGTGGGTGGCTGGGCCCTTCCCCTGCCTAAAAAGAAGAACCACGGACGAAAGAACAAGGAGGTAAGAGCAGAAACAATCAGTCAACAACAAATGAAGTAACCCTGAAAGCTTATCCTAATGTTAGATAAAACTGTAAAACCTGTAAAGCACCACCTGTAATAATTTCAGAGAAGATATACCCTGTAAGAAACACTTTGCTCCAGAGAAAACAAAGCAGTAACAGAAGATATACTCTGCAAAAGACAATTTGAATCAGAAGATTACAGCAGTAATCTGTTAGCACACACCTGTAGGCACACTTGTAATAATGCAGAAGAAGGTATACCAGCAACAACAATTTGAATCAGAGAAAAATAAAGCAATGAAATGTTAGCAACAAACAGTAGCAATCCCTGTGAGTAGAAAATAAAACACCACCACACAGTAAATCTGCTTAGCCAAACTAAGTCTTAATCCTTCTCCTTGCTTGGTAAGTTTCTACTCTGCCTTTCAAGCAGTCTTAGAAGGAAAGAGCTCAGGTGAAGCTAGGTGCCTTGGCCAGCAAACCAAGTCTTCTACCTCCAAGATATCAACTAACCTGACTTTTAACCTTCTTTCTGTTGGAAATTACTGACAGTTTGCCAGCTCCACTTCCCACATACACACCTAATCCTTTGGAAGAGCTGTGAGTGAAAGCAATTAGCCCTTCAATGTGAGAAGGAGACTGAAACACCTCTGAGACAACAAACCTTTTCAACAAACAAGAATAAAATAAAACACAGTGTCAAACAGTAATTTTGCTTAGCCCAATGATAAAAGTCACAAAATGTAAGCTCCACCTGTAATACAGTAATTTCAGAGAAGATATACCCTGTAAGAAACACTTTGCTCCAGAGAAAAATAAAGCAGTAACTGAAGATATACCTTGCAAAAGACAATTTGAATCAGAAGATTACAGCAGTAATCTGTTAACACACACCTGTAGGCACACCTTGTAATAATGCAGAAGAAGGTATACCAGCAACAACAATTTGAATCAGAGAAAAAATAAAGCAATGAAATGTTAGCAACAAACAGTAGCAATCCCTGTGAGTGAAAATAAAAACACCACCACACAGTAAATCTGCTTAGCCAAACTAAGTCTTAATCCTTCTCCCTTGCTCTGGTAAGTTTCTCTAGTCTGCCTTTCAAGCAGTCTTAGAAGGAAAGAGCTCAGGTGAGCTAGGTGCCCTGGCCAGCAAACCAAGTCTTCTACCTCTCAGCAACCTCTCCACGTGACAAACACACAGTGCACAGGAGAGGTTTGCCACAGGTTTCTGCAGCAAAGGTAAGCAGTTCCCCACCTCATCCCACTGTAACTCATAGTCAAATGTTAAATGTAGAGCCCAGCCTGTTGGTCTAGTGGTCCGCCACCCCAATCCCCTTTGTTGCCCATATTCAAATGTTAAATGCGTATCCCCACCTGGTTGTCTATTGCCCCCGATCCCCGCTGTCACCCAAATTCAAATGTTAAATGCAGATCTCTGCCATGTGGTTCAGTGGCTCCCCACCCCAATCCCCACTGTCACACAAATTCAAATAGTTAAATGCATATGCCCACTTGGTGGTCTGGTGGCCCCACCCCAATCCCTACAGTTGCCCATGTTCAAATGTTAAATGCAGATACCCACATGGTAGTCTAACAGCCCCCACCCCAGCAGGTAGTGCTCACCACACCACTCCCCATCCCAAAATGCAGCTGGTGACCTGCAGAGCCCACCTCTCACCTCCGTCTCCTGCCACTGGACTGAACTGTCAGTGAGGCACAGTTCTGATAATCCTGTTTTCAGGGATGTGGCAGCCTACTTCTGCCACATGATGCCTGCGCCATGTCACAGCCCAATTCTGGATTCACGGATGGTGCAAAGCCAGTTTGGGGCAGGCAGCCTGAGGTTGATGCAGGCTTCCATTGAGAATCACTCCCAGTGCATCTTTTGGCTCAAGGGGCTCTTTGCACCATTCCTGTGGTGCTAGTCACTTCGCTTGCACTGGGGCTTGAGAATCGAGCTCAATGTGCATAGTAACAAAGTACTAAAGGACAATGGCATAAACATTGTTTGCATACACATTCAAGCTGTATACAGTATTCCATAAGTACTATCCAGGTTAAGGTCCCCTCCTTTCTACAGCTGAAAAACAATTCCATAGTACAAATCTTAGAAGAAATAGATTGGCTGTGTTCAGGACCATCATTAGTGTGGTTCTTTGTTTGGTATGCTCTTCCAGCCCTGGTTACTTAAGACATATGGACCATGTGGGTAATTCCTGGTATTTATTAGTAGCCATGGCATCATTACTCCACTGCACTGTCCTCTTATGAAGAGGCCATCATAGTACAAATCAATCTGGCAGAAAGGCAAAGTTATAAAACTCCATAGTTGCATTTTAAACAAGAACCACATAATAAATTATTAAAGAAAGTCCATACCAGGTTGAGCGTACCTACAGACCTTATTTTACAAGTTTTAAGATACTCACATGGTGGTACCTCCACTGTAATACAGCATGCTAATATCTTAAACACATTGGTGTTGAAAGTTACATAATGTGACACACTGTTAGTGTACCAAGTACAAACTTTAACCACCTCCCATTTGAGTGGTGGAAGGACTGAAACAGACCTTCTGTATGTACTCAGTTTGGATCTAATGAAGCTGAGTTTAAAAAAAAATAAACAATGCCCAAGTCCCAGTTCATGAAGCATATTGCCAGTCAAACCATCTGGAATGTCCCACATAAAGATTTCCATCTTGAACCATTCTAGGCTAGATAATTGGTAGGAGGAGACATGGGAGAAGTAGGTAGGAAAAATGTTTCTGCTTATGTCCCATATAATTATTCAATACAACAAAACTAATTAACTGTTTAAACAGGAACTTGAAACATAAGACAGGGTGTTATTATTAATCCCTGAACCAGTACTTGTGGTGTAACTATCTAAAGAAGATTAGATAAAATAGTAAGCAGTGATTCAGTGTGTGGTTCAATATCTAAATCAGCATCTTCATTACCCTCCTCCGTGGGGGGTTGGGGACTGCAAAAACCCTAAGTCCCTGGTGCCCTTTGCTGTAGTACCGGGTGTAAGCATTGCTGAAATTGATTTTCGATATACACTCGCCTCTAAAGGCGATTGCCTTTCTCCATCGCTGTTATGACATGGAACCTTGAACAAGTACATGTGGCCATTCCAGGTGACTTAATTTTACTGGAATCAGAAGCTGGTGCTGAAGTTTTAATGCATGTAGTACCTCCTGTACTCAATTGAATGCCTTCTGCTGCTGCCTGATCAAGTAGGAAAGATTAAGGAAAAGAGACAGGAGACATCACCATATCTCAGATCCCTTTTCCATCTGGATATCGCTTAAAATCCTGTTCTTAGCCCTGCTCCACTGCAGACTATCAGAAAAGTCTGGCATTCTGTTCCACCTGCTGCAACTTTTCTCAGAGTGAGTCTATGCTTTTTCAAAAGGAGGGCAGGATCCTCTTCAAACAGTCCAAAGATCTGTGGGAGCATTTTGCAATAATATCAAAAAGGTACTTCAGCTTCCACATGTTCAGGAGATCCACCAGTCTGATATTCTGTTCTTGTGCCTGGTTTTCAACAGCCTCCAACTGTTGTCAGAGAAGAGTGCTTTCACTGATTGATATAGTGGTTGCATCAACAGATTTAAGCACTGACCCATCAATCTGCTGTAGTGAATGTTCGTCTCCTTCCATCCATGTCTATAATGTGGTCACACTTGGGGCAGTGTATCTAGTTTTTTATCCATGTTCTGCATTGTTCTGGCCAGCTGTGTTAGTGTCACATTCACAGTGGCGAGAGACATGTTCTCAACACTAGTACCATTATCACCTGCAGTTCCATACTGCACTGGTGGCCCAAAACCTTATGGCTTCGCTGCTTTTTGCTGAAAGAAGGCGTTGTTGGTGCTGGATTTTAGGTTTTCATGCTGATACCTTATGAGTCTCTCTACACACACAGTAGATTTTAAAGATGGACAAAATGTCTCCTTGGGAGCGCTTAGTAAGAAATATCTGCGCTGCTCTGCTGCTTAGCCATGCACCTGATTAAATGGCATATTGTGAAAGTAGGAAAAGGGTCTAAAATATGGCAGCTGACATTCAATGCCAATAAATGTAAACTCATGCACATGGACCACAAAACCTGTAGGCAGAACACTGGATTAATGTTGTAAATGTAGAATACTCTTGGGAAGAAAGGCATGTGGTGATAATAATTAGTGATAGTATAAAGTCATTTTCACAAAGTAAGAAAAGTCACTTACTTGCATCAGTTTCTTTAGTAAACATGGTCAGAAATCCCAATACAGTACAAAATCAGTCCTCAGACCTCTAGTCCCTACATGGCAGCTTGGTAACTTGGTGTTGCCTTAAAAGCCATTGCAGCAGCTCTGCTCTTTTTCTGGCTCTGAACTCTGAGGAAAATTTTGATTAGCAGTTGAAAATGTCAGTTGTCTGCTCACACCAGCTACATAGTGTATGCCAAGAAAGCTGCAGATTGGAGTTGCTGCAGAGGCCCAGAAAACATCAGAACACCTGTGACAGCTTTGAGGCAACTCCAGGACTTAAAGTGGTCCAAGTCTGGAAAGTCTCAGACCCAGCCAAAAAATGTTGAGGGCTGGGAGATCACATGATGCGCCTGTGAGACGAGCAGCTCCTAGACTGAGTTCCTCCACTCCAACTCTCATCTACAGCCTAAAAACAGTTACTCTGCCTTAGTTATTCACCTACCTACCAACGATCGTGTTCTTAAAAGTCTCGGTGCGATCGTAGGCAGTTCGGATGGCTGGCACTGAGAAAATAAAACCTAAGCATCTGCTTCTGGAATCGGGGCCTACAACTATAATGGAGTTGAAATGTGCCAGGCTTTACCAAGGCACATGCCCCACAGAACCTCTGAGAAGGGTCGAAACAAGTTAGGGGCAGTCAGGGGAGTTCCTTGAAACCACTGCCCGGCAGTAACTCAACAAATGCTTACTCCCTCTTTGAGCAAAAGTTTATGGAAGAATTACAGCCATTTAAGGAGGCATTGCAAGAGATCAGAGGGAAATCAGATCACTCAGAGGGAACTTTCGGACACAAACCGGGCCATCTTGGATGTCGTAGCCGTACTACCTCCCTGGAAAGTTGGAGAGACAGAATGGACCCAAGTAACTAACATGAGGCAGTGGCTACATAAAATAGAAGTTAATTGAAGATCTGGAAGGTCAGCCACAGGAATAATATTATTATCTTCTGCATTCCAGAGGATGCTGAGGGCCCTACACCTATTACATTCCTGCAAAAGATGCTCACAAAATTGCTGGGCCTTCCCCAACAATACTACCTACATAATAGAGAGGGCTCACCATTCATTGCACCCCAAACCAACAGTTGGGAAGCCCCAAGGCCAATGATTATAAAATTCTCAATTTCTTGGACAAAACACATGTTCTTGAGCATGTCAATTGCCTACAGCAAGTACTAAGGGAGGACCATCCTTGAGATTTTAACAGGACCTACAAGCTACAGTGAGACAGAGAGATCGGATTACCATCCCTAGTTTCAAAACTAATTGCAGCAGGGATTAAGTATAGGGTACAGTATCCATCTCACCTGTCAGTGTTGCACACGGGAAATGGCATTCTTATGACACCAAACAACAAGCAAACCCAGTCCTACATTCTCTGCTTCCCGACTTATTTACCACCTGCTGAGATTACTGGAAGAGATCTCCTGGGAAAATTTTTCTTACTCCATTCATCTGAAAAGGAGGATGGTTCTTCTGGGTGATTGGGAGCATTTTCGGTAAATATCCACAAGAGGGTGACAAAGACCGTGACTTGAGGAGGGAGAAGCTGCGGGTATTCCTGGACTTCCATAACTAATCTGTGCAAGCTTGGTGATGGATAACCTGATTTGCATCAACACTTATCAGGAGGGACTTCTGAGAAGGTGACAAATAAGCTGGTAAGCCTGTTGCTGAAGAAAACCAGCCCTTTTGGAGTTGTGCCCTTCCTTCTGTGGCCTCTGCTTTTTCTTTCCATGCAGGAGTGCTGTGTGACTGCTTTGCTTTACTCAGTCAGACCACAAGAGGACAGAAGATTCTCACCAGGTGGACATGGCTCTGTGTTACTTTTTGCATCAAGTAATGCAATCTTTACATTTATTTTGTAAATTAAATGGGCCTGTTTAAAGCGAATCCCCCCATTTTTTCCTTTCCTTATTTTCTTTCGGCACAATCAGGAACTTACATGTACAAGTTCAGACTGACTGCTAAGATTATTTGGCTGAAAAATAAGTCGGATGGGAGCTTGTTCTCAGTGTGTTTTCATTGTTTCTTCTTTTTTTTCATTTTCCTTTTTTTCCCTCCTATGCCAAACTTATGAGTTTTTGGGCTTAATATGTCGCTCCAGTACCACTCAGTTAAGATAATCTTTTACTAGGCTAGTTGCATTATCTTTGTTGGGGGTTGGGGTGGGAGACAAGGTCTATGGACCATTCTGCAGTCTAACCAGTGCACCATGTTCTGGCACAGGGTGGGGAGGTACCATAACAGGGTAAGATTGCCTGGTCTCAATGGGTTGCAATAAATATGCTTCTGGGATTGTCCAACACTTGGGCTAATGCACTTATGCAATCCACTAAGGACACTGACTACCTTGTTATGGGAAGGAGGAAATGGTTAAGAGGAGGGAAATTGGGTCAGTTTGGGGTTTCTTTAGTATTTTGTATTTTTTATGTTTAAAATGTTTCTGTGTCTTTAATAAATATATTTGTACCACATGGTGAGGAGGGGGTCGGTAGGAGGACTATAATTATCTTGGTACTGGACTTTACATTATGGAAGGGAATGGGGAGGGGTATACATCATTCACCACTGGTTGCTGATACTAAAGACTATGTGGGAACCAGAACGTCTGTAAGGGGTTGATTTTTCCTTGAGGAGCTCTATGGTATATAGTATTTGGTCATGGTAGCACCCTTAAAGTTCTGTTCATGGAATGTCAAAGGAGCACAGTCCCCCACTAAAAGAGCCATATTCTTTTGCATCTCTATAAGCTCAATGCTGATGTGGCTTTTCTCCAAGAGACATATCTACCCACAACACAGATCTTTATTCTAAGACTAACATGGGTGGGTGTAGTGCTTGGGCGGGTCTGGACACGCACAAATGTGGTGTCACTGTGCTGGTAGCATCACGGATATCTTTTAAATTGTTACAATCAGTAGTTGATCCCCAGTGAAGATACATTTTGCTTAGAGCTATTTTGGTCCACACGGAACTTATATTGGGATCTGTTTATGGTCCAGTAGGGATGACCCACAATTCTTTATTAATCTTTTGACCAGTTTGGCTCCCTGGTCTACCCTTCCAATACTAATTGGTGGGGACTGGAACCTAGTCCTTTGTAACCAACTGGATAGATCCAACTCAAAATACTCCTCCCTTACCCTGCACAATTGGTGCAGAGGAAATGATGACTCCCTGGGCCTAGTGGACCCTGGAGGACCCTCTTTCCATCAACGAAAGACTACTCATTTCACTCCCTGCCTCATAACACACTATCAAGAATTGACTACTCTTTGTTGGGGATTGAGCACCTACCAAGGGTTCAAACCTGTGATTACTCTAGCTAAGGTGATATTGGACCATCACCCAACTCTTTTACAATGGTCAGTACCTACCTCGATGGATCATGATAACGTTTGAGGTTCAATTCCCAATTACTAAAATCTGAATACCTAATAGAGCAGCTTAATAGTTTTATAGATAATTTTACTAATACAATGCCCCTACCATGCCAAACTGGACATATTATGGGGCATTGAAGTGTTCACTGAGAGGCGAGGTTATCTTGTTTAGCCTCAATCAGGAAAAGAAAATCTTCCAAGAATCCTCCCAACTATTACAACAAATTAGAGTGTTAGAACAATCCATCACCGCTTACTCCAACCCAGTAGATTTTGAGAAACTAGAGAGCTCCGCCCAATATAATACCCTTCTTAGTGACAGAGCTGAGCACCTCCTTTACGCTCTAAACCACCTACTTTGACCAAGGAGACAAAGCTGGGAAATTGCTTGCAATGAGACTCAGGGCACAGGTGGCGGACAGAATTGTCTTAACCATACGAGAGCACTCGGTACCCTTCATACATCTCCCAGGAACATTGTTTCCTGCTTCAAACCTACTACCAATCTCTTTATTCATGTTCTCCCATACCTTTTAAAAATACAGAGTTAGATCAATTCTCCAAGGTATAGAGCTACCAAGACTGTCTCAGCACCAAATCTCTATTTTGCAAGCTCCTGATACTAACTGAAGTTTACAAAGCCATTGATACACTCCCATTAGACAAAGCACCAGGCCCTGATGGCTACACACCATTTTCATAAGTCATTTAAAGCCCAATTAGGTACTAAACTCCTTGACTTCTAATTATATCTACAAGCATGACCTTTCAGACCACAGTTTTACCTCCGCCACTATTGTGGTACTTCCAAAGCCAGACAAGGACCCTACAATGCTGCCAAATTACCGTCCAATATCCCTTATAAATGTTGATTTGAAGATTCTAGCAAAAATCCTAGCCAACTGACTGCCCAAGTATGGCAGACTCTGTTAAGTCCCGAACAAGTGGGATTTGTGGCGGACACTTATCGGATGACCACCTGTGTAAAATTTCCTATCTTATTTCTGCGTCCAGGATTCCAATATTCCATCGGCCTTGGTGTCCCTGGACACAGAAAAGTTTCGATCGAGTGTCATGGGACTATCTATTTAATCTACTCTGAAGTATCATATCCCAGTACAATTTATACAGTGGATAAAAGTTTCTTATTCCCAACTGTCAGCCCGCATTTTTGTAATGGAATTCTTTCCTCCCTTCATATTACAACAGAGCACCCGACAAGGATGCCCTTTTCCTTTATTTGTTTAAACTATTTTAGAACCCCTAATCAGGAAAATAAATACATCAACTTTAGTCACTGATATCCCACTCAATCACCTACAATACAAAATGATCAGTGTATGCAGATGATATTTTACTTCATATTACCCACCTGTCTAAATCTATACCGCCACATTGGATATTATCCAGGAATTTGGGTGCTTACCTAACTATAACTTGAATTTGTCCAAGACAGAGGTCATGCCACTAAATAGTCTGACTTTAAAAGCTGACATTCAATATCTTGGACTCTCCTGGGAAAGGATAAAATGAGGTATCTGGGCATATATCTATCTCAATCTAATTCCAAAATGAAGCAATACAACTTAGACAAGCTAATAACACAAATTAAAACTAACCTGAACCGTTGGGCATTACTCCTATTTCCTGTGGGGATGATTAATACTATTAAAATGAATGTTTTGCCCGTTTGTGGTATCCCCTTCAGTTGTGTCATCAATACCTCCTTAAGGCCTGGTTCAGTCATGTCCACGGCATTATATCTAAATTTATTTGAAGTATAAAACCCTCATAGGGCACTGTTTAAACTACAGAGATCAAAAGAACTAGGAGGCCTACAAGTCCCCAACATTTGTCTTTACTATCTCTCCATTAACTGTTCAGTTGTCTCGTAATGGTTGAATCCTGCCCCTCAACTCCGCTCGGAACCTTATGCTCCACTGTGGTTACAAAGAGAAGTCGCTTCTGTGTCTCATCTGGTATAGATATTAGGACGTTACCATATATTCCTCTTAACAAGGTTCCAGGACAGCTTAAAACCACTCCCATTATAAGAACCCTTCGTACTCACAAGCAACTAAACAATACTATAAGATGCTCCATGGAACAGGACTCTCGCAACTTATTTTGGGTAACCCCAACTTTAAAATTGGAGGAAGAGTTATTACTCACTTGTTTTGGCTGGGGAATGGGGAAAAAGTTATAGATATAACAGAGAATCATAGGTTGTTATCATTCCGAAGATAATGGCAAAATAATTTGCCTATTTCCTTCTGTTTTAAATATCTTCAAATTTCCCAGGTCCTAATACAGCATTTTGGTAATGGCCCATGGGACCATCATATGGCTGGCCCCATCCTTAGTAATGCTACAAATGCAGCCTACCTCTCATTTAATTTCTTTTATTATAAAGAGCTGCATAAAATAGTCATGGAACTAGATGGTACTCCTCTACTACGCATGGGAAAGGATACTCCTCAACATCCATGGTCCCCTGACAATGGTTGCAAATCTGGAACAGGCTGTATAAAGATGTTAGGTGGGACCGCTACGGACTGCTTCAATTTCAGATATTACAGGATCTATATTATACCCTGTAAAACTTTATAAAATGGGAAAGCTTCAGATAGATTTGTGCACCAGATGTGGGACCAGCCGGGCACACTGTTTCACATTCTGTGGGAATGTGATATGGTGTCTCCTCTGGGAAAGTATCTGCTTAGACTTGACCTTTATTAGGGCTGCAAAATGCCAGCCAGAGATTTGCATCCTAGGGGACTTGGGGACACTTTTATTGGAAATCAAAGGAAACATATGACTTTAACTTCCCTATGTGCTAAGAAAGTGATATTATGCCATTGGTTGGATCAACAAACCCCAACATATACAGAATGGCACCAAGAAATCCTCTTTGTTCTACAAGCAGAACCCCTCCTAGCGAGCATTTCTAAAAGTAGTAAGAAATATCAGAGGATCTGGGCCCTCTGCACACCCTATTATCCATTTAATACTCCCATACCCATAAATAGGGTCAATCTGGCTCCTCTGAGCTGAATCCAGCAGGCATTAATTGTCCCAATAACAATAAACCATACTGTAGACTCGCTGAATCTATTCCTAGATACACGTAACATAATCTGAATTATGTTGAGGCTTCCTTTTTCTCTCTCTTTCTCCTACCTGTTTTCTACAGTGGTGAAAGAAATTAGGGAGGGGTGGGAGGGGCACTGGGAGGAAGATATGCCTGGGGGGCTTTTTTTTTCACCATTAATTTTCTAATTGCAACATAACTCTCTCTTCTAACATGTTAAATGTAGGATATCGATCTGCAATATTGGTACAATGGATCTAAGTTGCTGGATTACTGCATCTAAACATTCTATGTAATGGTGTTTTGTGTATAATTTGTCAAATGGTAAACAATAATAAAGTTTACTAAATCTGAAAAAAATGTTGAGGGCTTTGAGGAGGGTCTCAAGGGGTATCAAGCAGAGCCTCACTCTATGTTTGTTTCCTTACAATTAATTCAAGAGGGCAGTATGACACTTAGTTCCTTTGTCCCTCACTTTCCAACGCATCTTCATGTTTAATGCCCATGTTTTGACTTCTTATTAAAAAACTAGAAATAATTGAAAGGGTAGATTCCACAGTATGACTGGAAAAAGGACTTCCGCAGTAGTAGTCCATCCATCTTTTAATAATTATGACCTTATAGACCAGGCATTTTTCTGCACTTTATGCACTGGGCAACACCAGTTACCAAGCTGCCATGTAAGGGACTACAGGTCTGATGACTTATTTTGTACTGCACTGGGATGTCTGACAATCTTACTAAAGAAGGCTGATATGAAAAGTAAGTGCCTCTGTTTCTTTCTTTGAGTACTACTTGACTGGTTCCTCCTGTGGAGCATTGTTTTTAAATTATGCATTCACCAGTTTTAACAGAGTATCAAGCTGTTGGAGTGCTGGACCCTGTGTTTGGACCCTCTTCCAATGCAACAAGGCTTACAGAAGACAAATGGGATCATAGGAAGTTTCAAGCATTATGGACTTTCATCCTTATAGCTTGCTGATCCCCAAATATTTAGAACTCAGTGGTTCTGTCCCTACAAACCAAGTTAAGTCTTGACTTGAGAATGCCCATATTAGGGCTCTCCACCACTATAGATGGGAGTTCATTCCAAGATGAGATTACCCTATGACTGAACCAACATTTTCTCATTAACAGATTCCACCTCAGCTCTAGGAGTTGTTTATTGTTTCCTGGCACTGCACCAGCTAGTCTTAAAAGTGATCCCTAGCTCCTCACCCAACTTAATATCTCCAGTTGCTTTATAAATCATGCACATATCTCCCTGAACCTTCTATAGTGGAGTGAATAAAGGTTCAGGGTTTCCAGCCTTCTTTGTACAGTTGAGTCTTGAGCCCGACAATAACTTTGGTGCCTCTTCTTTGTACCCTCCAGTCTATCTTCTTTTATACAGGATCACACCTGAGCACAGCATTCCAGGTGGGTCTAAACAAGGCACTAAATAAGAGAATCAGAACCTTCTCTTCCCTACTTGATATGTGCCTTAAGATGCAATTTAAGTTACTATTCACTTTCCTGATCTGAATGTTGAAATGATGGCTAAATTTGAAATCAGAAGTGATTGTAATTCCCAAGTCCTTTTCTTCTTGAGCGACTGTTAAAGCATCATTCCAAGTTTTGTAAACTGTCATATTGTTCCTCTTCCCAAGTGCATAACCTTACATTTTTCCAAATTCAATGACAGTCTGTTTGACTCAGTCCATTGCAGGATATTATAAATAGCCGCTTGTTGGGATAATGCATCAGACAAATTATTGACAACTGCACCCACTCTGCAGTCGTCTGTGAATTAGAAAGCCAGATATTAGAGAATTTACTTTCAAAGTAGAAATATAGATACTAAACAGGCATGGTCCTAAACTGAGCCCTGTGGTACCCCACTAGTAATAGGTGCCCAGTCTGACAAAACACCTTAATTACGACCCTTTGCTTCCTACCCTGCAACCAGTCAGATATCCAGCAAAGTAGGTTTGTCTCCAACTTTTACTCCTCGGAGTAGCTAATAATTCATAGTGGGGCAGTTTATCAAAGCCTTTGTAAATCCATACAGGCAACATCAACTAAGTTCCCTATCTAGTTCCTGTTAACGTTCTCATAGAAGGTGAGAAGGTTGGTCTGGCATAACCTTGATTTGGTAAAACCATGCTGTAATGGATCTGTCAACATATACTCCTTGAGAAAGGCCCAAATTTTATCTTTTAGTATGCTTTCTAGCACTTTACCCATAAGTGACGCCAGACTTACTGGCCTAAAATTTGATGGAATGGTCTTAGGACCTTTTCTCAGGAAGGGAACCACATTTGCAACTTTCTAAATCTTTAGGAACTTTGCCTGTATCTAAGAAGGCTTGAAAATGTGGGTGAGAGGTAATGCCAGGAGATCAGATAGCTCACGAGACGCTCTAGGGTGGATGTCATCCGCCCTGGTGATTTATTAATGTCCAAATTCTGCAATCTATCCAGAACATCTTTAGGGTCAATTAACATAGATCCTGGGAATGGCAGTTCACTATTTCTGTATGGGGTTGGGGCACTGATGTTAAAGACAGAGCAGAAGTAATTATTTTGAATGTCTGCCATTTCCTTTCCTGACACGGTCCAACCATTGTTATCCTTAAAGGGACTTATGTACCTGAACTCTTATTTAAGTTATTAATATAACAAAAAGGATGTTTTGCTATTTTTAACTTTAGAAGCTAAGGAAACTCTAGCTGTGCCTTTGCTTTCCTAATTTCTATTAACTAGGGCAGTAATTTCCTAAAAGCCTAATAATTAGACACTGTCTTAGCCCTTTTGTATTTTTGAACATTCTGTACTTCTTGTTTATCAGCCTCTTGATGGTATGGTTGCCACCCATCCCATTTCCTGTGGGACAGACCCACTTTTCAATGTGCCATCCGCCTCCTGCCCCTCCCAGCTGTGGGACTCTAAATGTCCCAATTTTGCCCAGGTACCATTGTCCAAAATGCAAGGAAACTCTGACTGTACCTATTATCTCCATTTACCCTTCTCTTCACGTTCACTCCGACTGCTCCTCTCAGGCAATGTGTTCATTGCAGCAGCTTCAATCTTCTACAGCTTCTCTGATGAGCGATCACTGGAGCTAGGTGGCGGCCACAGGACAAATGAATTATTCCACTGTGCAGCTTGTTGCCCGTCCGACAGAGTGACTCCTTGTGTGACTTCAGTGGCTGCTCCTCTCTTTATTCATTTTGTGGGCTTTTCCTACATCCCAGGGCTTTCTTTGTGTGTGTGGGGCTGGTGGCAGGGGTGGAGCTGGCTGTCCCATTCGTTCTCAATCAGGTCCACACCATGACCTCCTGGTGACGTCTGTGATGTCTGCAGTGGGTCAGAGTCATCAGGAGGTGTGGCTACCAGGTGGCAGCATGTTTAAATGCCACAAGTTAAAGAAAAGCAGGCTAGTACCAACAACAGCATCAGATCGAGAGCAGCACAGCTAAGAACAGAGCTAGCCCATAAGAAGAAAGACTGCCCAGGCAAGGAAATCGATCAGATTCAGTTAGAGGAAGAAGCGAGCAGGACAGGTGCTCGGTGCAGGCTGCAGCAGTAACCAATTGGCCACTGGCAGTCATCGGAGTTGGGTCGCAGCCATCTGTGTCTTTTTTCTGCTTAGTGCCACACATAGAAGAGCGTGTGTTTGTCTCTTTGGGAGCTGCCTCCCATCTACGTGTCAACTTGCTCCTGACTGCTCGAACATCTGAACAGAGAGACTTCTCCTCCTGTCAGAAAAGAACAACAAATCACGGTGGAGAGCTGTAATCATTTGGTGTGAGTGTGTGGGCAAGCATCAACACTGCAGCTAAGCAAGACAAAATGAAAAATCCTTCAGAAGCAGAACTGAACTACACTGAAATCCCATCACTTCGCTGGACTGAGGAGGACTGTGTCTGCTGATTGTGTTCGTGGCTGTCACTACTGGGGAGTGTCTGGAGTGTAATTCTGCAGTCAGTTAGGGGCCTCTAGCCAGTGTTTACATTTTTTGCTATATTAAAGGTATCCCCAAGAAGGCAGCACAAGCAATACACTTTACACACTCCATTAAGAAGACTCAGAGTGTATTACCTGCCGTAGTAAATGTAATGTATGTGTGTTGTGGGATGGCGTATACCTTTGTTGTTGTGCATTGATGTGACTATTTCTTCAAAAACTGGGCTCGATGTCTCATAGATACGGACAGCAGAGATGTAGAACAGTGGAATAAGTTTCCTGTTTTGGCTTGATCCAAAGATTTGAGTCTGAGTGCCTTCAAGCCTAGCTTTTGAAGAAATATGTAATGTATATACCTTTTTGATTATTTATTTATTTATTGATTGATTGTCTACTGGCCCCTCCCTCGGTGGCAGGTTATTTCAGGATTACCATAACTCCCAAGGGCTGCATTATTTTGGAACACTAGATGAAGCAGCCTGCTGTTGTTTCTTGGCATGCCAGCTAGTGTTGGATAATTTGTCATGATGACAGCCTGTCTGAGGAAAATCAGTCTTTCATTTATATATAGAGCGGATGTTTTGAAAAGGACAAACATAAAATGGCACACAATGTCATGAATTGCAGTGTGCTCAGCACTGCTGTCACTGCTGCTAATGAATCTCAAGGATCTGTGGTGAAATACTCGGTGAGCTCCTGTAGTCACACAGGAGCTAGCGGAGTGTTTCACCACAGATTCTTGCATAGTGGAGAAACTTAATGTGCAGAGCTCATGCAGTCTGTTACATAAAATGAACTCTGCACCTCCTTTCTTAGTTTACACCTCAGTGCCTTCTTATTTATTTATTTATTTATTAGCTTTGGTAACCGGGTAAGGCGCTAGGCAACAGACCTGCCTATTTTCAGGCACGACCGGAGAGCACAGGACATTGGTTACAATATGTAGAAATGCACAGACATAATATAGGTGTACAGGAGCAAAACAAGATATACATTGGTAGCACAGTAATAGTTACATAAGGGTACATTTTGGCATAGATCATAATAAGGATGTAAAATAAAGCAATTAGGGTAACCATAAGACAGCTGAGGACAGCAAAGACATCAAGGTTCATAGCCACCTAGACAAGCGTATTGCATGGGAGAACATTAGTGTAGTACTCAGGGTCAGACCAGGCAGCCTGCAGTGGGACAAAGCAAATTAAGAGCATTTGCATTGGCCAGAAGCTAGGAGGTGGGTGAACAGTGAGTTTTGAATTCTCGATGGGAGGCTGAAGTTTTCTGCCATAAGGGGAGTGAGTTCTAGAATTTGGGAGCAAATGGGCAAATGTCTGTTCACCCATTTTTGTCATGCAAGGTCTAGTGGAGAGCATGGGGGCAGAGAAAGACCTGAGGGTACTGGTGTGTGAGGCAGGAGTCAGGAGGTTGGCAAGATAGACAGGGCAGGAGGTCTAGACAGGGAGTTGATAAAGCAGCCCAGGAGGGCTCGAGATATCCTTAGGTGACAGCCAATTAAGCCAGCACAAAGGAGACAATGATGGGTAGGCGTGGGGCAGTTAAGGCAAATCTACAGATGTTGTTGTAGACAGTGTCCCATTTGTGGAGTGTAGCAGAGTTTGCAGCAAAGAGGGGGACAGAGCATATTGGAGCTGGGGTAAGAGAATACCTCGCAACAGAAAGTCTAGCGGAAGGAGTGAGGAGTGGCGCACTTATATATAATTGTTGTTAATTGTTAGTGTCAGTTATTAATGAATGTCTGTGTGTGTGCATCAGGAAACTTTGTTTGAGGTACAATGTCCTTTTGTATTGTGTTTTTAACTTTTGC
Source organism: Neoceratodus forsteri (assembly GCA_016271365.2). Classification (NCBI taxonomy): domain Eukaryota; kingdom Metazoa; phylum Chordata; order Ceratodontiformes; family Ceratodontidae; genus Neoceratodus; species Neoceratodus forsteri. The sequence continues at coordinate 1,549,663,768 of CM057453.1, read as the reverse complement.
TCAAACATTTACCTAAGAAATGCAAGTTCTTTTATTGACCCACACACTACATGTGATAACAAATGACATTTGAACAGAAGACAACACGCCTGATTAGATTTATGTGAACATAATTTTATTTTGCATAACACATTGATCAACATGGGTATGTAGCTTTATTTTATGCCTCTAGAAACTGTTGAACAGATTTGCATGATGACATGTGATGAGAATAGTCTTGTGTGGTAGATTTTTCTCTGGGTGGCACTGCAATGTCTTGTTGTGGATGTGCATGTCTGTTTAAAGCAGTAGTACTCTGTAGTGAAAAAACAATCTGTGCTTTTATGTCTGTATATTCCTTGTGCTCTGCTGATCATGTACCAGGTACTCTTTCCCACTGTTATTTTATCCCCTCCCCCATAATTGTTTTGGTTATCCTTTGCTTTTGTTTACATTTTGCACTGGAACCCACTGCTGCCAACTGCACATGTGTCTGACTGCAGTACTACACAGGGTCTCGGGAGTGTTCAGCAGAGGTCCCACTGCAGTAACTAAAGACAGGATGCAATTTGTGGGATTTACAACCACCAGATGTATTGTGGTGCCACAAAACTTCAAATTGCAAATATCTAAAATTTAATACTAAAGATGACTGGGAAAAATATGTACATATATGGAAGCTGAACTATAGTTGCATGCTACAGCCAAAAGCAGAATATTACTTCCTGGTTTGGTAGTACTGCTGCTTTAATATAATTGGAGATAGTGGACCAAATGACAACAGTGTACTTTGAGCCATCACAGGTCTACTGCCAGAATTAGAAAAGAACTGTGGTGGCTCAGCTGTGTCTCCTATTGGAATTTGATGTTTTGCTTATACTAGTACTAGTTGGCTGTTGTCGTGGCCACCTGTTATCTTTTGTGGAGCCTTGCTATGTTCTTTCTATTTCTGTATTTTGGTAGATAGGAATCAAATGAATTAAGCAAATTATGCTGGATGTACAGTGCCAAGCTCATTACTCCATACAGATACTCTTCCCATGTACCTTGGGCCTGCAAATGGTCGTTTGCAACTGAATGTACAAAATGGGCAAGCACCTGTCCTAGAGCAGTACAGAATAGGGTTTGGACTGTCTGACGCTGTCCAAATCTCTAGTCTGTACTGCCAGGCCAGCTGCCTTTCCCAATTTGTACATCTGGTTGCAAACAACCATCTGCAAGGCCCAAGGTGCATGGGAAGAAATATTGGCAAGGCTATAAATTTTGTTCATTGCCTGCCATGGTTAACGAGCAATGTAATTTTTAAGTTGTAAATTGTTCAACCCTGTTTTTAGGCATTCTTTCATGTTTTCAGGACTTCTTTGGCTGCAGTGTATGTGTTTGCAATATGCTTTCAAAACAAAGGCCTAGATGCATTATGGAACAATATCTTTCCATGCTGTTCAGTGATGTTACATAACCTCTGTACCCATAATGACTCTGGCTTGTGGAGCTTGGTTTGGCTGCCATGTGTAGAAGTTGCATTGTGCTTTCAGACCATGATTGGTACACATGTGATAGTTCCTCCAAGTAAGATTGACCATAGTGTTTAATTGTGACTTAAATATATACTAAAAGCACATTGCAACTTTTGTTAACTGCACAGGTAAGTAACGGGCTTAAAGAATGAAGCGATCTACGCTGACTGCATCTTCTTCCAACAATAAGAGACTCTGCAAGTTGCAAGATGTATGGAAGACTGGATCAAGAAGTGCAGCGACACACTGAAAGCCTTCTGCAGATATTGTAGACGTGGAATCCTGGTGTCACATGGTGGATGGAATGACCTAACAAGGCTTGAGAGCACAGAGCAACACAGGACAGCCATCCAGCAAGCCAAACACAGCCATCTGATGACTAAGTGGACCAGAACAACTATTCTGGATGGAACAGCGCCATACCTTACTGCAGCTGAAGCGACTGGAATGTTTCATGCAGTGCAGCACAATATCTCATATAATTCCTTGAACTGTGGACTCAAGCTGGCCAGACAGCTGTATGGGGACACTGAGACTGCAAAAAACTTGCCTGTGGATGAACAAAGGCAGAGGCAATTGTAGAGAATGTTCTGGGACCACATTCTGTAATATCTTCTAAAAGGCCTCCAACATCCAGGGTATAATTTCAATTGCCTCAGATGCTTCCAACAAGGGCAACATAAAATTATTCCCATTGGTAGTGAGGTACTTCAAAAAGGAAGAAGGTGTTGTTAATGCTCTCCTGAACTTTTATGAAGACCCAGATGAATCTGCTCAGGCCATAACTGACTAGATTTCATCGATTTTGCAAAAGGCATTCCTTGCCATGGGCCTCTGTGTCTGCATATGGTGCAGACAATGCCAGTGTCAACTATGGCAAGCGATCAGGAGTGTATACAAGACTAAGAGAGAACTGTCCATCACTCCAGAAGGCAAATTGCCCTGCTCACATCCTCCACAATGCGCAAAGAAGGCAGCAGCAAAACTTACTTATGATGTGGAAGTGTTCGTCCTGAAAATGTTCAGCCATTTTTCTGGCTCTGCCATGAAAACAAAAGATTTAAAAGAGTTCTTTGATTTTTGTTGCAGGAATACGAGTCCCTTCTGAGGCATGTGCCAACTAGTTGGCTGTCATTGCTGCCAGCAATTGACAGAATTGTAAAAATCTTGCTGCACTGCAGTCCTATTTCCTGTTACAAGGAGAGGACACACCTCACCAAATCTGGCAATACTTTGCAGATAGTGAACATGGTGAGGGCACACTTCCAATGCTGCCACAGTGCTACCTGTATTTTCTTAGTGCAGTTCTGGCTGATTTTAATGAACATATAGCCACCCTAGAAAGGACCCAACTGACAACTATGGAAACCTTTGCTGTGATGTCCTCACTAAGACAAAACTTGAAGTCAGAGCTGCAGACTTGTTTTTGGGGAAGCTCCACACAGTCATGAAGGATATGGACACTCTGTCCTGTAAAAAGTTGGAGAAAGATTTTATCCTTTTCCTTGAAACGGCTGTCAAATACTTAGCTCAGTGGTTTGACTTTAGTGACAATAACTACCTAAAGAAAATGTCTTGCTTGTCTTTAAAGGAACCCTTTGCCTTTGGTGATTTGTTGAATGTTGTTACTGCCTTTCTCTGCAGGAATCCATAGATACAAACAGATTGTTTCAAGACTATCCAGTCATCAGGCCCCTCATGCCAGACTTGTGTAGACTGGAACTATCCACAGGGGAAAGTGGCAAAGATTTTTATGGATGCACCAGACCTGTCTGCTCTGTATCCAGTAATTGCACGTATCATGAGCATCCCACCTTCAAATGCTTTTGCAGAGAGAGAGTGTTTCTCTCCTAAAGAACAAGTGGACTGATGTAAGAAACTGCCGCAGGATGGAATTGATAAAAGCTGAACTGACGATCACAATAAACAATCGAATGAAATGTGATGAATTCCATTCAAACATTATGGGACAGGCCTCTTTGCAGGCTGTCTAATCAAACTCAAAGTATAGATTCAAAGCCAAGAAATGAGGCATAGAGCTGTTTTGAGAGGGAGAGGTATGGAGCTGGAGAGAGAGGAGAAGCATAGAGCTATTATGAGGTATCAGTGAGAAAGTCTTAAAAAGTGAATCAGTTTTTTTTTTTTTTGATTTTTTATTGCTTGAAAATGTACTTGTTGCTTGAAAATGTACTTGCCGGTTAAACTTTATTTTTATTTTTGTCTTAGTAAAATCCCTCCTTCCAAGATATTGCATTGTCTGGTTCCTGATTTCAGCTTGGTTACCACACGTTATGAACATAGACTGCAATTCTAAGGCTATTCCATGGGTGAATTGGCAAGGAATGCTGAGTTAAGGCATACATTGGTAGGCAGTGGTACTGTACATGACACAGCATCCCAAATATCCTGATAGGATGTCTTATGTCTGCCAAGGGCCTGCAGCACGCATGCTGGGTGCCAAAAGCCATGTCATGCACTTTGTCCTGATTTGGCTGCCAAAAGGTGGCTGAATTGAGCCAACCTGGTTTTCTATTTCTGTGTTATATTTGTTAAGGCTAGATATATGCTTTGTTGTGAACTTTACTAGTGCAAGAAACCAGTTCCACATCTCATTTACAGAACAATTATGAAAATCAGTACTCCAATCCCAGAGAGAAAACTCTTTCCTAAACTGAGCAAAGTTTGCCCTGCTGAAATTAAGTTTAATTGTTGAACCCAGCTCCTTGATTGCTTGAGGCTCCTTGGTACTGTACTAAAATGAACTATACAGTGGTCACTATTGCCCAAAGGGGTATTCACACTAACGTCATCAATTGTGTTACCCATGTTAGTTAGGATAACATCAAGGATATTGCTACCTCTTGTGCTATCACATACTTTTTGTTCCAAGCCAGTTTGATCCAAGGCATCCAAAAAGGACATGTCTGTTTTACTGGTACCCTTCCATGCTTTCCAGTCTATGTTGGGCAAGTTCAAATCCCCAAGATTAAAATTCTATAAGCTGGGTCTAGATTACATATTTGATTCAACAAGGCCCTGTCATTCACTTCTGACATAGAGGAGGTCCATAAATCAAACCAATAATGATTGTAGCAGTAATTTGATCCATAGGGTCTGTAAATCCACCCCATCTTTGTACAATTCCTCACTAGCTATAGATTTATGAATGTACATAGCCGCACTGGGTTGCATCGGGTGAGCCTTCACAAGTTACTAGAAAGAGGTGCCACTGCTTCTGTTCAGAACACTGGAGTGGGTGGGACATCAAGTGAAAAGCTTTGTCTTGATCGATGAAAATGGCTGTGGTGATGTGTCCTTGATGCATCTGAGAGAGGATGGAATCAGTTACGCAGCAAGGCTCTTTTATGCATAGGCTAAGTAGGCTGCAGCCTAGAGGCGCCTAGCTGTTTAGGGGACCTGCAAATGAGGCACTAAAGATGTATGTTTTGACTGCTTGTTCATTGTCTCTGCTGGCATGCTCAAGTCCACTGAGTGCTGCCAGCCTGGCCCTGTAGCACACTGCACACATACAGACACACTCACAGAGCAGGTTTAACTAGCATGATAAGTCGGAGACTCCTCCGCAAAAACAACAAAGCCCATCCCGACTCCTGCTGTGACTCCTGCCATCATTTGGCTCCCTCCTCCCTCCTCCCTTCCTACCCATCTCTGCTGAAAAATTATTATGCTGAGTTATCTCTAGTCCCCATCTTACAGCAATTATCCCTGCTTCCTGGTCCCATTGCGTTATTCATTGATGTGGTGCTGAACCTCCCCAGTCAGTGGCGTATTTGGATTTCAAAATCCCATTGGTGCCAAATTGCTTAGAGTGGCCAGGAATGCTGGGACAGGTGTGTTCAGTGTAAGAAGGCCATATTTCAAGTGGCTTTTCTTCTTTTTCAGACAGTGACTTCATGCTGATTCAGTTAGGATGGGCTGTGGCACATCAATACTGTTGAGACTTAGAAACAACTCTTGGCACCGACAACTGACCACAGCGCTTCTGCTTTTGGGAGCACTTGAGTGGAACAAAGAGGTTTGATTTTTGTTGGGTTTCCCCAGATAGGTAAAAATATCAAAGGATTCAAGAGTTGACCCACTAAGTTACTAACTCCTTGTGTAAATGTCCAGGATCAGGCTCAGCTAATGAACAAAGTTCAAGTGCCTCTTCCCACATCATCTGAACTGTCCTTGAGAAAGCCACCCAATGGTCTTTTGTCACTGTGCAGAACTGACATCGCTTTCCATGTACTTCTTTGTGAGTCACAGTTGTAATAAATTGGTTTCACTTATCTTCAGCTTTTTAGTCTGAAGAAACTGATCTTTCACTGACTTGTGCAACTCGGAGCTGAGGCTAACTCAGAAATTCTCAGAGAAAATCCTGTAGCTTCCTCCCTCTAACAGATGCTAGCTACCATCCTTTCAAAGTCTCTGCCAGCCAGGTTTGTTCTTGCTATGTTTCATCCACAATTTCTGGCTTTGAGTTGGAGTTAGTGCTGATGCCTTGGCAGGCTGGAAAAAGACAGAAATAAAACAGTCAATATGCAAGTCATACTGATGGCTTTTCAAACAACCATTGCACACCAGGGAGACATAGTGAAATACCAAGAGATTCCTGGCCGATTAACAAATCAGAAAAGAAACCCCAAAACCCCACAGTAATTAAACTGAACTATGTTCTGTGCAAAGGAGACCAGTTGGGCTCCAGCTAGACAGCTACTAGGTATGCAGACACCACGGTAATGGCATTTGATTTAGCCGAGACGCCAAATATCAAAGCCTGTAACACAAGAAAAACGTGCAGTACTGGTCTGGGAGACAGAGCTACAGTAACAAACTTGAATCATAGGCAAAACAAAACTGCATTCCAAGATCAAAAGCTGTGTCCAAAAGTGATGCAGTGAAAAAGTGGCTTATTCAGGAGTCATGCGAACAACGAAAAGACAGTGTAGCACCCCAGTGCATCAAACCAAATGTTTTTCTTCAGGGAACAGAGCCAAGCCACACAGTTCCTGGCTAAAATAAAGTGATGCAGAACACAATAGAAAAACTACTTGATTAAGGAGTAATTACGCTCTTTCTTGGTTTTAGTGTTTTCTACTTATTCTTTCGTTTCCCACTCACCCCACTCTATTCTTTACCTAACCCCTTCTATCTTCCCAGTTTAATCCATGAAATTTGATGTCAATATTCTAATTGTTTAATTTTTCTTATATGAATATGTGTTGCTGCCATCTCCTGAACTGAGCCATGCTTGGGGGGGCATGACAGTTCCTATGGGTGACATCTAAGTTAATGCAGCCCTGACATGCAGCAGTGATGTGACAGTGGAGTGGTTCTTCCTGAAACCAGACTGGAACAGAGAAATAAAAGTAGAGGAGGAATGGAAGTCAATAAGCCTAGAGTAGAAAATGGATTCTTGATACTTAACGAGAGATGGAGGCGTGAAATTTGACTGGTAGTTACCTGTGGAGAAGGGGTTATCACCTTGTGCAGGGCAAAACCCTGGTGATATTCCAGGCCTGCATGAAAAGGAGAGGTTCAGAAGGTGGAGAGTGTGAGCAGTGGCTGGTGCAGAGATTTAAAGGAGTTCGGGGTCCAAACCATTAGAGCTAGACTTGGAGGGGTTAAGTGACAATATTTTTTATTTTTTTTATTTAGTTTTTGTTGACCTGGTAAGTGCACTAGACAAATCCTGCCTATTTTCAGGCGACCCGGGGAGGGGGCTACGATGAATGCCAACTGACCTTGAACCAGATTAAGCTGTTGGTGGTATTTTATATGGCAAGGAAGACTTCCTTGGGGGAGACAGGAGGAAGTGGAAGCCTTTTGAAGATTGGGATGAAGGAGGGACCATGGGATCTGGAGGTCAGTGACAGGATAGAGCACAGACTGTGAATAATTTATTGCAGTGAGTGGTAATGGTAGGTGGGCCAGACACCAGTGAACCTTCCAGCAGGATGACGTGGGGAGGATTGGACTACGGGGTTGAATAGGAGTGGTTAACCTTCCAAAATCTCGAGGGTATTTAGATTGGATTGGAGGTTAGCCTGGAAATAGTGGGCCTTGGTTCTGCAGACAGCCTTTGTACAGGTGAACTTATGTGACCTGTAGTGTTGGAGGTCTGACAGGGATCCTGGGATTTGCAAATCAGTAAGGTCATTTGTAATCCAGGGGTGATAGGAGCATTTTATCCTGGCCTTTTAAGGGTGCATGATCATTCCAGGTCTTGTTAACAATGGCAGTGAAGAGGAAGAGGGCGAATCATTGTCTGTGGTTGAATAGACACAGGACCAATCAGAGGCATCAAGGTCATTTAGGAAAGCATCAGTGTCGGTGGATATAAAGGCCTATACCAAGGTATCTCGGCAGATTGAGGGTGGCACACTTTAGTTACACAGTAGGTGAGGCAGTGGTTTCTGAAGATGTCCAGGAGAATGCTTGCAGCAATGATGCGGTGGGGAGGAAAAAACACCCAGCGAGGTTACAGTGGTTATGGGAGTGCAGATTGAGTCAGGTGGGTTTAGTAATTTCTTGTGTAGGTTTGGGGACTCAATATTATGGGAGTGGGCTTGGAGGCAGAGGAGAACCAATTTAAGTTGAAGTCTTGAAGAGGATGAGCTCACTGGAGGGAGCATGGGAGACGAGAGATGAGAGGGATTTGACAAGGGAAGATCGAGAGATCTTAGAGAGGCATAGACAACACCAACAAAGATAGGGAGGGTGGAAGGAAAGGTTAACTTTGATAACAGGAATTATGAGAGGGATTAGGGACTCACTGAGAGAAATAAAAATGAGAGGGTTTAATGGACATAGAGGGCAATCCCACTGCCATGCTTGCCATGGTTCTGATGGTAGAGGTGGAAGTCGAGATAGTTAAACTGGAGTAAGGTACCATTGAGGATAGCCAGGTTTCAGTGATGCACAAAGGTTGGGAGAGTGCTGGGAGATCCAGACTTTAAGGGAGTGGAGCTTGGGGAAGAGACTCATTGCATTGAGATGGAAGAACTGAGTCCTTTGGTAGGGTAGGAGGAGGGGAAGGACAGGAATAAAGGTCGGAGAGTACTGGAAGATCCAGATTTTAAGGGAGTGGAGCTTGGGGAAGAGACTCATTGCATTGAGGTTGAAGAACTGAGTCCTTTGGGTAGGGTGGGAGAGGAAGATCAGGAGGTCCAGGTTGGTTTAACATCACCAGCTAGAAGGAGGAGAAGGAAAATGGTGTGAGACTTCCACCCTTTTTGAACAGGGAAGGGTGGGAAAGGTGGGAGAGTGGAGAAGAGATACAAGATCAGTTACAAAATTCAAGATTAGGGATGGAGTATGTAGAACCAGGGTGGACTGAGGAGGTTGAGGAGAAGTTGAGTGGAGAGAAGAGGGAAGGGTGGGAGAAGGAGTGGGAGAGAGGTGAGGTTGAGGAGGAAGTGGAGAGTGAGTGGGGAGGGAAGAAAGGTAAGTGACTAGGCTGGGGAGTCAGGGATAGGAGGAGAGAAAGGCAAACAGAATGGAAAGGTGTAGATCATGGTGAAAGGATGTAACTAGATTAACAAAAGGTAGGAGCGAATAGTAGAGTGGGTAGATGTGAGAAATGTGAAATTTAGTCCATTAGGTGGGGCAGGAAACAAATAACACAATTAGGCTATAGCAGTGAAACAGGTGACTAGTACTAGAACACTAGGCTGAGTACAATGGCTAGTAAGCTAAAGCACAGTGAGCTGAGAAGTGGTTTGATTAGGCTATGGATACGCACACAATGTACTAGCACTGGCACTGTAGGCTGAAACAAAGGTTAGTGAGCTTGATCACAGTGAGCTATGCAGTTGTTAAAGATATGAAACATAGAAACAGAAATTGTCAGCTGATAAGTGTAACCTCCCCCTTCCTATCCCATCTAGGGCCATACTTCTACTATCACAGATGATCCGGTAGAACAGGGAGCACTCTAGTGCTAACATTCGAGACCTGTGCACTTCAGAAACAGCAGGAAAACAGTCATCTCCTACCTGTTCTGTGTCTTCAAGCTATGCACTTTACCTGTTCTCTCTCAGAATTTGATCTCCTCCTGAGCTGTTCTACGGACTGGGACTTCCCTCCGCACCTTTGGCTGTCCCAGCCTGGATCGAATATTTGTCACTGGAATGCAACTGGAATGAAACTCATGAAAAAATTCATTAGACTGAAAATACAGGGAAAAAGGATTTCATTTCATTTACCTCCCCTACTATCAAATAATGCATGAACCACTATTTCATCCCCAAATTGGCTTTTATTTTGCACGTACTGCAAATGATTTCAGTGATACAGGGGTCACATCCTTCATTAAAAAATAGATAAAGCAGCTCCATGGGGCTATTAACATTTCACATATACTGGCTGGACAAGATAAGGCAGCAGAAACCGATGGATTCAGGAAGACACAAGCAAGAGTTCTCCTCTGCCTACTATCTCTCTCAGGTGCTCTACCTGAGACTTACATTGAACACAGATCTCTGCAATCTCCTGGCTTCTACTGGATCTGATAAGCCAACCTTCACTTTCTTTCTTCTGGTCACTTCCAAACTGGCACTGGTCATCCCCCTTTTCTCAGGTGTGGGAAAGCAAGCAGCCTTCCCCACCTGGACCCTCAGGCACTGACCCAAGCCACAGGGCATCCAGGAATTTTCCTATCGACCCGGCCTGACCCACCTTCAGTGGCTGGCACTATTCCCGGTGCTAAGACCACACCTGCCACTGTCACTCAGCTCTGCCACAGTACCTGCCTTACCACACCATGGTCCCAACTCACTCCAGGGATTCTGCTGGTCTTACTTCCTCAGGGGTCCCTGCCAGGCCCACATCCCTGCTTCAATGTCTGGCTTGAATTAAGCTCCAGCATGGGGCCTACCTCCAAGGTCTGCTGTTTTCAGCCTGTGACCCACCTGGACCTCAATGTACTAGGCCCCAAGACCTGTCCTCCAGACAGGCTCCCTGTTTTGGGTGAAAGGCCCTGGCTGCCTCGATCTCCCAGGCTGCCCTGCCACATTAGGCACGGGGAACCACTGCCACTGGTTCCCTCCTGGAAGAGCCCTGCCACTGCCCTCCCAGCCCTGGCAACCTGGGATATCAATGCACAACGGGCTTCCTAAGGGCTAATACTTTCGCTGGGCCTGCTAAAGCCTCCTACTGCCCTAGCCCCCTAATGACACAGGACAAGGCTACCTGTGTCTCCACAGAGCTCCATACCTCCACTCCTCATTGACCATGATGCATGGAAAACCATCCTGACTGCACTCTATTGGAGGGTTTCCCTCTGGCCCTCCTGGATTGCCAAACTCTGTCACTGGCCCACCTTACCTCCTGACTCTACTCTTCCAGCCTCCCTCTCCAGCCCCAGGCCTAATGCCCAGGCTGGAAAGGCCTAGATAATTCCTGTCAGTCCCTTATACCCTCTGAACCTACTTTCTGCTGCCACCTTGAGGCAACCAGAGCAATGTCCCCAGAGCACTAAACCCATTTCCTAGCCGGGGGTTAGGAAGGAAAAGGATGCCTAACAGTGGAATATAAGCTCCATTTACAGGGGCTTACACTATTCCCCCACCCAGAAAATAATCCTCCTGGTAATGATGACAAGGGTCCAGTGATGGTCCTCTCACATCAGACTGAGTATGCACTACACAGCCTCTGGGAATAGACACACCATATCTGGCCACCAGGCACCACCCAACCTGCCTACCTAACTCAAAGTACATCTAAAAATGAATCCCTAAACCCTACCTGCGCCAGGAGATAATCTAAAGTGCTAGTCACAACCTTCATTATTTCTTTTAAACAGTAATTGCAATCACTTTTCATATAATTAGACATTTCAAAAAAATTCTAAGTATTCTCTAACAGCAATAATGAGTTAGAAACTGTTTAGTCATTCTAACAAATACCTCCCACCAGATTTTTAAAATAAGTGTCACTGTGTACAGCCCCAGACCACTTACTCACACACTCACACACATTCGCTCTCACCAATCTTCCAAAACATATTTTATCATGATCATAAAACAGGAACAGCATAAAGCTTTTTTTTTTCATATTTAAGAGCTCGATTAGAATAAACTGAATACAGTCACCACATGTGCTCCATGGAGCAATTGTTCTGGCACAATCCATAAGTCACAGTCCAAGAGGCCTAGGTCGCAGGCTCCCCACCTGGAGGGAAGTAATACCTGGATCAGGCTTAGTGGTCAGTGCTCCAAAGCAATCCCAGTACAAATGGTAGTACTTGATCTGAGTCCCAGTTAAGTCCTGGACCATAGCAAAATGCTTGAACAGAGTTAATCCAGCCCAGGTCCCTGTGTGGCACATTGATTGTGCCTGCTGGAACAACTGTTGAGATGGTGCACCCCTCCTCCTGGATGGTTCTTTAACCACTCCACCTGTTCCTTGAAAATCCAGTCCTCCCTCATCTACTCAGTAATGTCCCAAATTGTTCAGGCACATATTGGTAATTCAAATTGGGATATTCTACCCGGAGGCTCCTGCAAACCAACCTTTCGGCCTGACTCCACTCGGGCAGGTCCTCATGCTGGTTCTTCTGGCTTGTCCCATCGTAGCCTATCCCCCATCGATACTTTAGGTTCAACGGGTCATTTGGGCTTAACTGATTCATCTGGGTCCGGAGAGTCTTAGCCCGGACCTGGAGCTGTGGGGTGGTATCTCCAAAGGTAATAACTGGGTGTTGGTAAGGCCTAGGGATTGCCCTGACCACCTATAGGGTCCTGGAAATGAAACTGGCTGCTGACATACTTTTCCTCACACAGCTCCTTAAGTCTTTTGGGTCACCAACCTCCCTCCTGCTGACACTGGTGCAGGCCCAGGCTCGGTGCCACTCTCCATAGGTTTAATTCTATACTTGGCTCCAGAGACAGGCTCTGATTTGCTGGATGAGGCCTGTGGGCTAATGCCAGACAGGGGCCATGGTGAGGGTCCCACAGGCCCTGAGAATCCCCAACCAGTTGTCTGAGGCCCCTGCCCCTCCCTCTGCCAGTGGGATAGCCAGTAGCGGTGGCAGAGAGCTGGGCAGATGACTGTGCTCCCTATCACCTTTGTCCTTCTCTGGTGCACCTGCACCCCTCCTCAACAGCCTCCACTATCACATCTGAGGATCTGCTTTTGGGTTTCATCCACCTGGACACAGGTGCTTTCTCCCAGGGACAGTCTCTCAAACCCCTCCAAATCCCCACTGGCTGCTGACCATGGTATAAACAAGCTGGTGGTAGAAGTGGAGCATACATCCCCTACATGGGACTGGCAGACTGCCTATACAATTGGGCATATAAGCAACCTGGTTACTGCTTCCCATAAATCCACACTCACACAGCATTCATGTCCTCTGCATTTTCCCCAGCTTTCCAGAGTCAGGAGAGCAGTGAGGCAGGAACTATAGCTAGGTGTTCCTCCTGAGGGGTTGCTTCAGGTCTCTGCATCTACCCCTGCTACCACTTGCTGCCAATCCATGGTGGATGCCTGTGCTCGATTTTTCCTCCCAGTTCTCACACTCACAAGGAGCTCAAAATTCTTTTACTCCAAATGTTTATTTATTTATTTATTATTATTTTGAAGACACCTTTGAGCCAAGGTCTTTACAAAGGTTCCACGTCGGTGAAACAATACAGAACATAGTGAGGACAATAACAAGTACAGTAATTTCAAGCAGCCATAGGCTTTGGGCCCAGTTCACTTGCCTCGTCTCGAAAATGTGGTTGGGATATTTATTTAATTATTTATTTAGCATTTAACCAGGGAGGCATGCTGAGCAGACTACTGCTCAATTCTAGATGCGCCCTGGAGGTAGGGGAAATAGGAGAGCATACAAACATATACAGTAAGGTCCATTACAGGATGTACTTCAAAGAATAGGAGAGCATACAAACATATACAGTATTGTCAATTACATGATATGCATAGAGTAAACATAAGCAAGGTAGAGTACAATCATTACAGGCAGGTACATAGCCATGGCTCCAAGAGGTAATACATACAAGCAGTCAGATTTATGGTAGCAAGCTTTTATGATATGAGGAAAACAAACCATAAGCCAGGAGACTTTTTGAGGTACCATCGCCAGGTAGGTAGATGGAACAGTGACATTTGGGATATAGTCTCTTTTGCTTTCCTCTCACTATCGATATTTCCTTCTAGCGTTATCTTTCCTGCTACTGCTGGTCTCACTCCCTCATCTCCAATCGCTCTGCTTGCATAAGACGGCACTTCTGCTTGCAGCTGCTACAGCTCCCTCTCACCCATCCTCGAATCAGGACCCTGCCTGAGAGCCATGTGAGCAGCAAGTCACACGTGCACGTCACACCAGCAGGCCAGGCCGAAATGTCTGCCTCAGACCTACACACAGCAATTTTGTACTGCACCACAAGGTCCAACCAGACCAGAAACCTGGCATTGCCATAGACCTTAAGGCTTGGATCCAGCTGTGAGTTTGGGGTTAGGGACAGCCAGATGAGACCCACAGTGTAACCCCTCTTCTTGCCCCATTTAGGGCATACTTTACTATCGCAGATGGTCTTGGCAGAAAAGGGAGCACTCCTAAGCACTAAAATTCAAGACCTGTGCACTTCAGAAACAGCAGGGAAACAGTCGTCCTCTAGGCATGTTCAAGCTGTGCACTTTACCTCTTCTCTCAGAATTTAATCTCCTCCCTGAGCTGTCCACCAGACCAGGACCTCGCCTGCACTTTCGGCTGTCTCAGACGCCTTTGTGGTGCCAACCATGCTGGATCAAATATTTATTAGACTGCAAATACAGGGGAAGATAAAGGATTTCATTTCATTTGCCTCCCCCTACTGTCAAATAATGCACAAACCAGTATTTTCTTCCCAAACTGGATTTTATTTTGCACGTGTACTGCAAATGATTCCAGCGATACATGGGTCACATCCTTCATTAAAAATAGATAAAGCAGCTCCATGGGGCTCTTAATACTGTATAGCAGGTATTTTCTCGTTCAGAAAATTTTTGCTATATTCGCTATTTGAATTCTATCCGATAAATCTACCTGAACGATAATTAACTGCAATTGCACCTGTGCTGACTAGTGCCACAACAATGTAATGGTACAAATGGTACAAAGCGGTACAAACATGCCTCAAGGTATTGTATTGTACCAGGTACTGTAATTAATGTTCTCTTTGACCTAGCTTTATCACAGGACATAGGCACTTGGTTAAGGTTTGTGGTAGTCCGACTTGGCTGGTGGACGCGCGATAACACGCTGAGACTGCGAGCATACACGCTGAGTGTTGTTTTGTGATAACTGATGGGCCAACATGAGGCCTCTACACCAGAGCTTGCGGCAAGTGCATTGCTGTCCATATCGCTTCTTCCAGAGGGTACTTTCACTTTGTGCCCTTAATCCAGTGTAGTAGTGACATGACAGACTGACAGCAATACGCTGCTTTTTGACAGAGAGTGAGCAAGAGTGAGCAAGAGATGAATCAGAGATGAATCAGTGCTCCCTTTTAACTAGTGTCCTCAATGTGAGATATCATATTTTAGCGAAAACATGTAGCACTAATTCTAGCTGATTTGATTAAACACAGCTATTGCTTGGTCCGCGAATACTAGGGACCGCAACTTCAACCTGCTGTACAGTATTTTACATATACTGGCTGGACAAGATAAGTCAGCAGAAACCAATGGATTCAGGCAGACAGAAGCAAGAATTCTCCTCTGCCTACTGTCTCTCTCAGGTGCTCTACCTGAAACTTTACTTGAACACAGATCCCTGTAATCCCCTGGCTTCTACTTGATCTAATAAGCCAACCTTCACTTTTCTTTTCTCGGTCACTTCCAGACTTGCACTGGTCATTCTCCCTTTTTCTATGGTGCAGGAGCGCCAGTGGCTTCCCACTTGGACCCTGCACTGGCCCCAAGCCAGGGCATCCAGGAATTTTCCTAATGACCCAGGCCCTGACCCACCTTCAGTGGCTGGCACTATTCCAGTGCTAAGGCCACACCTGCCACTGTCACTCAGCTCTGCCTCAGTACCTGCCTTACCACACCATGGCCCCAGCTCACTACAGGGATTCTGCTGGTTTTACCTCCTCAGGGGTCCTTGCCAAGCCCACATCCCTGCTTTACTGCCTGGGCTTGAATTAGCTCCAGCATGAGGGCTACCTCCAAGGTCTGTCATTTTCGGCCTGTGACCCACCTGGACCTCAATGTACTGGTGCCCCAGTACCTGTCCCTCCAAACAGCCCCCTGTTTTGGGTGAAGGCTCCCTGGCTCCCCTCGACCCCCTAGCTGCCCTGCCACACCGGCTACGAGGGAACCACTGCCACCATTTCCCATCTTAGGAGGCCCTGCCACTGCTGTCCCAGGCCTGATGACCTGGGATATCCAACACACAATGGGCTTCCCTAAGGGCTCCCTACTTTGTGGGCTTGCTAAAGCCTCCTGCTGCCAGTAGCCCCCAATGACGCAGGATCTGGCTACCTGTGTGTCCCCATAGGAGCTCCATACCCTCACTCCTCATCAATCATGGCACATGGAAACCATCCTAACTGCATTCTATTGGCGGGGGTTCCTGCTGGCCTCCTGGACCACCAAACTCCACCCTATCTGCTCCTGACTCTACTCTTCTAGCTGCCCCCACAGCCCCAGGCCTAATGCCCACCAGGTTGGAAGGGCCTAGATACTTCCCATCAGCCATCTTATATACCTCTGAACCTACCCTCTGCTGCCACCTTGAGGTATCCAGAGCAAGATCCCCGAGAGCAGTAAACCTATTTCCTAGCTTGGGGGGTAGGAGGGGAAAGGATGCCTAACAGTTGGAATATAAGAATATAAGACCCACATTGACAAGGGGCTTACATAAGGACTGCCAGGCCTCTGTAGTCTGCCTGAAAGTCTTACACTAATTTGTGGTCTCTTGACCCCAACTTTTCAATCGCTGTTCACTGCACTTTCTTACCTCTAAGGTACCCTTATGCCTGTCCCATACATGTTTAAACCCTCAACTGTGCTCTGCCCCCACCACCTCCTGTGGCAGTCTATTCCATGTGTCCACCACCTCTCTGTGAAGAAAACGTCCTTGCATTTCCTCAGCCTTCCACCTTCCAATTTCAAATCATGTCTCATTGTTCTTGTCCATCTCTTGTATTGGAAGATGTTCCCCACCTGCACCTTGTTTATGCCCTTAAGGTACTTAAATGTTTCTATCTTGTCCCTCCGATCCTCCTCCTCCAGCAAGTACATATTGAGGATATGTAGTCTCTCCTCATATGTTTTCTGGTGCAAGCCCTGTACCATCTTAGTCACCCTTCTCTGGACAAGCCTCCACTCTGTCAATGTCCTTACAAAGGTGTGGCATCCAGAAGTGCAGAGAGTACTCTAGACGAGGGCTCACCAGTGCTTTTGTACAATGGCATCACCTTCAATAGTCCCATTCTACTAGTGATTCCCTCTGCCTATGCATCTGAGCATGCCACTGGCCCTCTCTGCATCCTTAGTACTCTGCTTAGACACATTTAGGTCATCAGAAATGATAATCCCCCAGGTCCCTTTCTTCCTTGGTGATCATCAGCAACTCTCCCCCATCCTGTAGCTCTCAACAGGGTTCCCCTTCCCAGGTGCATTATTTTGCACTTCTTGGAATTGAACCTCAATTACCACACCTCAGACCATTTCTCAAGCTTCTCCAGGTCATTCCTCATTCTCCATGCCATCGGAGTATCCACCCTGTTGCAGATCTTGGTGTCATCTGCAAACAGGCAGACGTTCCCTCAGTCCTACTGCAATGTCACTAATGAAGGCATTAAATAGGACTCATGTATTTAAATAAGCAAATAATAATGTTGGTACTGTATACTGAAACAATGACTTAGGGGTTTAAACACAGAGAGCAATGCAATGATATGACTAAGGCTATGGATAAGCAAATGCAAATGACTGCTGCTGGTATTTGTAAACTGAACAAGGGCTAGTGGACTTAAGCACAGTGAGCCAGAGTAGCTTGCTCAGACAATGGGAAGCAAACACAATGGCAAGGATACCCAGGTAGGGGGTATGCAATAAGATAGGCATAGGCAATTGGTTTGTAAAATAAGACATAAACTGCAAGCAATACTTAAGGGTAGTGAGATATGGCTAAAGCAGTAACTTAAATTATCTATGGATTCACAGCAAATACTAGGTGAGATTGGAGGTGCACAGAAAAAGAGTAATGACAGTAGGACTATAGTGTTAACCTTGCTGCAGGTAGAAACTGAGAGCTTGTGAAACAACAATGTTTCTTGGTGTCCCAGATCAGAAGAAGCTGCTCACCCTCATTCAGGGAGTCCCAGGAGTCAGGTTCCAGTGTTAACAGGCAAATCTAGTGGAAGGTGGGTAAGGAAGGTAGTTATTGTTGGCAGATTTATGGTACGGTTCTGTACCTTTCAGGGGTTCTTTGTGGTTATGGTGGCTTCAGAGAAACAAGCAGCATGAGGGAATCCAGAGCAGAGTGACTGGCAGATGGCAGACACCAGGATGACTCTGAGCAGACTTTAGTCGATGTCCTTAGCATACGGTCCTTCACCTGAAGGACAGCAGTGTGAGGATCACTTAGGGGAGTTTTATTGTAAGAAGCCCAGCCTCCTGACTGGTTGGAGGCACAAAGGATCCAGTCTGTTGATGTGGTGGCTGGGAGTCTGGCATGACGATTGCTGTTGGGGGAGGGCTTGAAGCAGCCAAAGCCCTTCACATCCCTAGAGGCAAGCAGCAGCATTCCAGCAAGACCTGCAACTGAGGGACCTAGCTAGATGATTCAAGATTGGCAGACTGCTGTACAAATTTCAATTGGCAGCTCAGGTAGAAACCACGCCTCCTTATTGGTTGGAGGCACATAAATGGTCCGGTCTGTTTCTGTTGCAGTGAGGAGGGCACGCGTGGCAATTGCTGCCAGGAGGAAGGCTGGAAGCAGTGGCTGAAGCCTTCATGTCTCCTAAGCCAAGCAGCAGAATTCCGGCAGGACATGTAACTCTGGGACCCACCACTAGGAGCAGCTAGATGATTCAAGATTGGTAGGCTGTTTCTAGATGGTCAATGCAAAATCAGTTGTTGGGTTCAAGATTAGCTGGGATGGCTTCAAGGGACTTACTAATGAAGTAAGGATTGGGAGGGACAGGGAGGAGGTGGGAGGGATGGCATAAAAAAAACCATGCCAAAGTAAATCTAGGTAGATGTCCAGGGTACACTGTATGGACTGCAAATCTTTTATACCCTTAGTGTCTATATTTCTGTGTTTGTATCTATGGAAACATTCATATACAACAAAATAATGCGAATTTAGCGATACAACATTCATTGAAAAAATTACAACAGTTTAGTTTAATAACAGAATGACGGAACTCAACAATTTGGGTTAACTTTGTTAATAGACATCTGGGGTATAAGGCACTAGGCTTCACCTCATGCCTCCAGGTTTAGATTAACTAAAGGTAACACAGTACCTTAATGCTGTTGTGACTTTAGAAAGAACCACAGCAGTAAAATATTTATATATATATATATATATATATATATATATATGTATATATATTATATATGTATATCTATAGCTATATATATATATATATATGGCAAAAAACTCCATTTATGCATTAGTTAGGGTTGCCACACGACAAAAGTGAGTTGGTGTTAGGTTGAAACCTCGGCCATTTCAACCTGCAGACAGTACATTCGTCGTCAGCCCCTAACTCTCACCCCATGACATGTAAAGCAGCAGAAGTATAGGAGAATGGGGTGAGAGTTAGACTGACGACCCCAATGCGCACTACAATGCCGGGTTGGGGGTGGGCTGGGGGTCCAAGGGGGTTTCAACCCTAACACCGAATTTCCTCACTTTTGTCGCCAGGAACAACCCTAACTAATGCATTAAACAGATTTTTTGCCTCTAATTTCTTCTTTGAGAATGATAACGAGAAATAGTGAATGTACTGCAGCGGCGGAGGGCCTCACGCCCCGCCCACGCTATGTGGTGGCGGGAGCCCCGCCTCCCCACCATGTGATGTCTTGTGGCATAGTAACAGGAACAGCAATGCAAACAGAAGCTTAACAGTGGCGCACATATGGTAATGCAAGCGAATGAGAACACAAAGAGTAATGCACGGGGCGCAGACGGAACGGTCTGCCAGGTGATGTGTTGTCACATAGTAACATGGTGCCTGCAAACGGAAATGTCAATGGGCATGTTGACGCAAAGTGAAACAGAAAGAGAAACAGTATTGTAGACACAAATAGCAAAAATAACAGAAACGCAAGCGCAAATGAAAACGCAGGATAATGCACATGGTGGCGATGTCAACGTAAGTGAAATGGTACAGAAATCATAAGCGAAAGGCAACAGTAACAGTAATGTAAGGGCACAGACTGGTTTTCCCAAAACCTGCATAGAGAAAGACAGTGAGTACAAAGAATGTATGCATAATAATGGGTATCGGAGCAGAAAATGAGGACTTGGAATAGTAAATAGGTCATATCTCAGGAACCGTACGACGAGAAAAAATGTAAAAGTCATATGATTTACTGACTGTCCTGATTAGTTTAGTGCTTAGCCCCATAAGGGGCTAAGCATTTTCTGACTTAAAAGTCCGTATCTCACACCATTTCTGAGATACGGGCCCTGAAAGGCGAGATAAAGCCGTAATGTTATCCTATTGGAAAAAGAGAAGTTCGAGCACCATAACTTTGCCTCCTGTAATATTATTTCACCAAACCACTGAAAGGCACATCTGTGGGCTGTTGGCTGTCTTTCCTCCAAATTTCAGGAAAAGACAAAACCGTTATTTTGCAGCAGGGTGCCAAAGGATTCCTGTAATGAGGTCGAGCTAATGTTATCCTATGGGAAAAAATGTCAACTTTGAGTGCCGTAACTTTGCCGCTGTGTAATATTTTTCAACACAACACTGAAAGGCACATGTGTGAGATGTCAGCCTGCGTTCCTCCAAATTTCAGCCCCAAACTCCCAACCGCTCTTTTGCAGCGCAGTGCCAAAGAATTGCTGTCATTTTCCACAGACTAGAAAACTACTGTCGCACTTATGGAAGCTAGTGGCTTCATGATACTGGAGTACAAAGTACTAGAAAGTATCTTTTTCCAGAAATTAAAACATATTTCTGGAGTGTTTACCCCAAAATAAAGACATGGCTAGCATCCTCAGGGTCCGACTAGGTGAATACAAAAAGAATTAGGTTGCTAGAGGGTCCCAAATTTAAATGCCAAGCATTTTTCTGATCACCAACTGAAAACAAAATGGTGGATTTGTGAAAGTAACAGGCCCATTTGTGAAAGTAAAATGCATTTGCAACACTGTCGAACTTTTTGTTAACTTTTCCTATTGACTTATAATGGGAAATTGTTTTTAATAACTTTTGAACCGTTTAATATTTTTCACCAAATCTTCAAAAGGCACATTGGGAACCCTGGCCGCACGTTCTCTGAAGATTATGGGCCGGTCGCATAAAACCGCATAACCTGTAGGTGCGACTATAGAATTTCCAGAAAAAGCGAAACTCACGCAAGAATCACGCTTAATAACTCCGCAGCCATATATTCAACTAGTACTAAACTTGGTATATTCCAAGGCCTATGATTCTGATCATGTATTCAAATTTCAGGCAAACCACACACAGTTGCAAAGTTATTAAGGTGCAAAATGTTGGGTTTTAACATAGAAATGGCTCCTCCTATGGTAGCACAGTAGTGTACATATCATATATATTATACTGGCCTGATAGGGCCAGTATAGTTAGATGCATGGCCACTGCTATGTTAAACCTCAAACTTTCTCACTTTAATAACTTTGCCACCATATGACAGATTTGCTCTGAAATTTTGTATGCGCAGTCTGGTACCATAGATCTCGAGTTAGCAAGTTGTGTTGTGGTCAGATAA
The DNA here is from genome assembly GCA_016271365.2 of Neoceratodus forsteri. NCBI lineage: Eukaryota > Metazoa > Chordata > Ceratodontiformes > Ceratodontidae > Neoceratodus > Neoceratodus forsteri. The sequence goes on along the minus strand of CM057453.1, from coordinate 1,549,642,358 downwards.
GCCAGTTTTGGAACTGCAGAGCAGCTGAAAAACAAACAAAACAGGTTTTTGCATCTTTCTTTGCTCGTGGCTACAGCCCACACAAATTGTCCGCTTGGTCTGAAATCTTCAGCGAACGTGACAGTGTGCCTTTGATGCTTTGGTGAAAATATTAAACCATTTAAAAGTTATTCAAACAAATTTCCCATTATAGTCAATGGGAAAAATTTATTGTCTCTAAGCTGCCGCCACTACATTTTACTGTCACAAATAGCCCTTTTGCTGTCATGTGGTGGCCATCTTGTTTTCAGTTAGCGAGAAAAAATGCCTGGCGTTTAAATTTGGGACCCCATAGGTAAACACTGACTGTTGTATTTGCCTAGTCGGGTCCTGAAGATGACAGCCTTATATATTTTGGGAAGCCCTCCCTCAGATATGCCATTTTAAAATAGGTGCCTCAGTACTTTCGCAAATTGTGATAGAAATGGCCATGACACTTTCAAAAATCACAAAAGTGTTGTGCTATTTTTGTGAAACTGCTCTAATTTAGAAAGTATTTTTACTTCAAAACTGCAAATCTTTTACATCTCCCAGCAACGAAATGGTTGGCGATTTTGGGCTGAAATTTGGCAGGTGGCAAGCCCTGTTCCCACAGATATGCCTTTTAGTAGTCTTGTCACAAAACATTCAATGGGCCCATAGTTACAGTGTTCCAAAGTTGAGAGACATTTTCCATAGGATAACACTGTGTCCGCTGGTGCCTTTCGCACCGTATCTCAAAATGAAGCTAAATATGGATTTTTGTTACAGACAGCTTAGGTCACATTTAGGTGATCAAAGCTAGAAAACAAGTTTGAAGTCATAGAAAACACCTGTAGTGGAATCTTCTTCTTACTAGCTACGGTTACGGAGGGTATACTGTTACCCAGTGACTCCCCCACCACAAAGACCATCACAGTGACAAGAATCAGGCAAAATCCGCACATTGCTGTGACGGTCTGTGTAGTGCCAGAGACTGCCTTGCAGGTCTCGCCCCTGGTCCAACTCTTGACTCGGACTTGGAATCCTAGAGACTAGGGGTGGGGGTGGAGACCCAACTAGAAACATGGAGGTATCCGCATCACAGCGCTGCCGACAGTCAGCACCATGACTGTCGCTATCAGGGATGTCTCTGTGCGCTGTCGCTGCAGCATGATAAAACTATTATGGAGATATTGGCAAAAACATGTTACATGGGTTGCTTTGAAGTACTATGGCACTGCTGTATGGCTCCGCACTTATGTGTAAGTGGAAGCAAAGGGCCCACACTCCCATGAACACATACCATTATGCTAAAATGGGTAATTTGAAGGAGTGCAAGGCCTAGAGGGCCTGTCCCTACTAACACATACCAGTTACCTATTACATTACACTTTCTCAAAAAAGAAGAATTCATTGCAAAAAACTCTGTTAATGCATCGGATTAGGGGTTAATAACACAGCGACAAAAGTTTAGAAATGTGGTGTTGAGGTTACATTTACCACTCCCACCTTCACACAATAATAACAGGCGTGGGTAAAGAGCTTGGTCATTGGGCTCTAACTCTCACCCCATTCTCCTATTCTGCACCATGTCAGCTTGTTTACACATGGAATGGGGTGAAAGTTAGCTGATGTCTCAGTGCACACCCCAATGTCTGTTGGTGTGTGTATGGTGGGGATGGGGTGGTAGGGGTGTAACCCTAACACCACATTTCCAAACTTTGTTGCTGTGCTATCAACCCTAACTGATGCAATAGCAGAGTTTTTGTAATGAATATAGATATATAGATATATATATATATTATACCTGCCCTGGTATAGTTAAGGTTGGTGGGTCACTTTAATGTTAAACTCCAAAGTTTGCACTTTAATAACTTTGCAACTGTTTGTCTGATTTGCCTTAAATTTTGCATGCATAGCCTCTGACCGTAGCTGTCTGGATCTAAAAATATGGGTCTGGTCTGATGTATGGCTGTGGAACCATACAGCATCCAAAAGTGAAAATTACTAACACGCACATTTTTCGGTCGGCCATAATGGACTGAAGAATGTGTCTAAGTGGATTCAAATTTGCATGTCTATATGTGGCCTGGGTTGAACTGGTGCCTTTTGAAGATTTGGTAAAAAATATTAATTGGTTCAAAATTTATTCAAGATTTTCATGTCCCAATATAGCCTATGAGAAAATGTATAAGTGCATTGTGAAAACTTTGCAATCACAATTTTGTTGTGCTCCTTGAATTTGTTTTCATGCTACTGCCATCTTGTTTTCAGTTAGGAGGGACAAAAACATTGTAACTCATAAAATAATGCCCTTTGGTCAACACCAACAGTTGTGTTTACCTAATCGGGCCCTGAAGAACATGACCTTGGCATTAGTGTTTCACCAGGTGGTCTGGAAATATGTTTTCAAATTTTTGCACCATTCTGCCATTTTGTTGTTGCAACAACATTTTTGTTGCTGCTACAATAATCACAATAAAAAAGGAACTTCGACAACATTTTCTGTGTGTGACAACATTCCATTATAGAGATATGAGTGCCGCGAACACATTAAAGTTATCGGAAAACACTGTTCGAACACATTTTCCCACGTGTTGTTTTCCTTGTCGCTCATTGTCACAAGGTGGATTGTACTTTGGGGCTGAAATTTGCAGGGTGACAAGCCCTGGTCCCACAGATGTGCCTTTTGGTGGTTTGGTCCCAAAACATTCAATGGGCTCATAGTTACAGTATTCCAAAGTTGAGAAATTTCCATGGATAATTGTGGCACCTTTCGTGCCTGTATCTCGAAAATGAAGTGAGATACTGATTTTTCACCCACAGCTTAGTTAACCTTTAGCAACAACGGGTGTGCATGGGATCATCAGTCCTAACTCTCACCCCATTCTCCTATACTGTAGCATGTCAGCTTGCTTACACATGGAATGTGGTGAGAGTTGGGCCTAATAACCCCATAGCTCACCCCGATGTCTGTTGGTGTGTGGAGGATGGAGTGGTGGGGGGTTAAAACTAATTTCGAATTTCCAAACTTTTGTCACTGTGACATCAACCCTAACTGATGTATTAATGAAGATTTTTGACTGAATATATATATTATAGGGGCACAACCAGGGTTCAGTAGGCACTTTAATGTTAAACCTCAAATTTTGCACGTTAATAACTTCGCAACCATTCAACAGATTTGCACAAAATTTGGAATACACAGTCTGATATGGTAGATTTCTTGATTTACTAAGTTGTGTTTTGGTCAGACATATGGTTTTGCACAGCAAAACACCAAAAATGCACTTCCGCCAGTTTTGAGGCATTCTTTGCTTGTGGCACTGCGATCACACCATGTGGTCTTTTGGTCTGAAATTTGGAACATAGAAAGACATTGGCAAGGAAAAATCCAGCATTGGTTTGGAAAAAAATATTAATCCATTCCAAAGTTATTAAATTTTTAATTTTGAGTTCTGAGCATGCTCAGTTCAGTCAAAAATTACATGTATATTTTAGAACGATAAATGGCATCACGATCAAAGATTTTGTCAGTTCACGGAATGAAAAATCCTAGTTCATCAGAAAATTCTTTGTTCATGAGCCGTCATCTTGTTTTTAGTTTTCCAGTCAAACAAAATGTTTTAACTTTCTCCATGGGTGACTTTTGGGAAAATGAGGCATGGGTTTTGTTCAGAATGACCCTTCTACAAAGCCATGCCTTTGGTTTGCTTCATTTCTGTCAAAAATAGGTTTTAAAAATTAAAAATTCTTCTTTCATGACTCACTAACGATCTTCGTTAGCGAGCCTGCAAAATCCTGGCTCGCAGATGATCCTAGTTCACGAGCTTTGTTCATCATTACGCAACCAGATAGCCAGATTCTCAGGACCAGATGTCCTTGGGAGTGACCAGATCTCACTGATGAAGACCAGATGGCCAGAATTGAGAGACCAGATGTCCCCTTGTGAAATAAAATTTTGTTAGCTCGTGGACAAGGATTTATCTTGTGGTCAAAGATTTTGCTATCTCATGACTGAAAAATTTTTAAAGGTGTAAAAACTTTAGAATTGCATAGCTCATTAACGGTTTGGTGTTTTTACAGGGTGTCGAAGGGATGTTCTACAGTGTGAATTATGCTGTTTAGGTGTTGGGAAATTAAATGGTTCAATAGATATGCCATCACAACATTGAGATTTTTCCCATAGGATTACATTGTGGGGTCTGTTATGCCTTCGGTGCCCGATAGTGAAAATGAAGCGAGATACAGAGTTTTCACTTACTGGTGACACTGGAAAAAATCTGAAACCGTAGAGTAAGCCTGCAGTGTAATTTTCTCGTAAGTGGTACAGTTAATGAGATATTGTCAAATTAGTGTCACAAGGATTCAAACAGTGCCTGTCCAGTGCTTTTCGGTACCCATATCTCGTAAATAGTGTGAAATACCGTTCTAGTTGTTCATGGTTTTGTGAAATAATCGCTACATTGTTACAATGACATTGAATTGTTTTTTTCTATCTGTTACGGTTCCTCAGATATGGCAAATTACTATTAGTTGGGTTCCTTGCCCTATAGGGGCTGCTGTATGGCTATGGAGCTATGCGTAATTGGGAGCATGGGCCCTCCACAGATTTGTATTGTTATGCAGAAATGGACAACGTGGTTCCAGCAATAGATGTTTTTACTAGTTATATTACACTTTTCAAAACTAAGCAAATTCATGGAAACAACTGCATTTAATGCATCAGTAAGGGTTAAAGCAACAAAGTGAGGAAATGAAATGCTAGGGTTGAGCCCTAACCTCCCCACACCTATCCTCCACAGACTGACAGATGCTGGGGTATGCCATGGGGACATGATGCCTAACTTTCACCCCATTCTCCTTCATTCTACCATGTCAACCTGCTTACACATGGAATGGGGTGAGAGTTGGGCCACATGAGCCCATGGCACACTCTGGTGTCTGTCAGTCTGTGGAGGATGGTGGTGGGGATAAGGGCTTAACTTTCAACATTTCATTTCCTCACTTTAATTGCTTTAACTCTAACTGTTACCTTAAATGCAGTTTTTTTTTTTACCATCAATATATGTGTGTGTATATATATATATATATAAATATGTGTGTGTGTGGCATGGTAGTGCCAATATAGTTAGGTCACAGAGCCATTTCTATGTTAAATCTCAAAGTTTGCACTTTAATAACTTTGCAACGATTTGTCCAATTTGCCTGAAATTTGGAATGGAGTAAGATGCTTCAGAGATCTCAGATCTGGAATTGTTTGTGTCAGTCTGATGTACAGCTGTGGAATCATAGCATGCTCAAAAGTGAAAAATTCCCAACATTCCGCTTTTATTTAGATGTACGCTTTGACTGAAGAATGCATGTGAGAGGCTTCAAATTGGGTGGCTACATGGGTCCTGGGTTGCAGAGTGCCTTTTGAAGATTTCATGTAATAATCTTGTTCCATTTAAAAGTTATAGCATTTTAGTGTCCCATTATATCCTATGGGAAAATTTATATGTGCAGCTCAAAAATTGTTGAGATCATATTTTTTAGTGTCGAGCTTGGCAAAAATAGTGTCATGCTGCTGCCATCTTCTTTTCGGTTAGTGAGAGAGAAAATCAATATAACTCAAAAATATTGCACTTTTTGATGCACCAACCATTGGGTTTATATATTCTGGGCCTGAGGAACAGGAATCTGGCATTAGTTTTTCACCAGCTGGTCTGGAAATGTGGTTTTCAGATTTTTTTCACCATTTTGCCATTTTTTGATCATGACACTATCACAAATTGCTGCAGCAATATGCATTTACCATAAAAAATACAACCAGCGACACTATTTTTTACGCTTGTGGTTGTATTCCCATTATAAAGGTAGGAGTGTTGCAATCATATTTAAAATGACCGTGGTAACACCACATAATCACATTTTCTGAAATACTGTTTTCTTTGTCACTTGATTGTAGCAAGCTGGATTGCAATATTGGCCTGAAATTTTCAGGGCGGCAAGCCTAGTGCTGTAGATGTGCCTTTCAGTGGTTTGCTTGAAAAATGTTCACCACATCCCTTAGTTATAGCATTCCAAAGTTATGAATTTTGCCATAGGATAACTTTGTGGAGAGTTTGCTTTGTCACTTCATTGTGGCTACGTGCGTTGTGGTATTGACCTGACATTTTTAGCATGCAAAGCCCTACCCCTACAGGTGTGCCTCTTTGCTGGTTTGAGACAGAACCATTGAACATGGCCATAGTTACAGCATTGTGAAATTTGAAATTTCCTATAGGATAACATTGCGGCACAGTTTTTCTTTTTGTCCCCTTGTTGTGGCAATGTGGATTGTGGTATTGCCCTGAACATTTCAGGTTGGAAAGACCTACTCCACAGGGGTGCCTTTTGGTGGTTTGAGTATGCGAAACATTCAACAGGGCCATAGTTACAGCATTCCAAAGTTCAGTAATTTTCCCATAGGATAACATTGCGTGCTCAGAAGGCTTTTCGGGACCCGTATCTTGAAAACAGTTTGAGATACGGACTTTTCATCACATCAGTGACATTGCACAGGATCTAGAAGGCAGGATTTCACTGTTCGCTGATGACACAAAGCTCTGTAACAGAGTAGACACACCAGAGGGTGTAGACAGAATGAGAAGGACCTGCAGAAACTTGAAGAATGGTCAAGGGTTTGGCAGTTGAAATTCAATGCAAAGAAGTGCAAGATAATGCATATGGGGCACAAAACCCTGGCACAATATATCAGTTGGGGGTGAGGATATAGCATGCACCAAGCAGGAAAGGGATCTTGGGGTTGTCATCTCTGATGACCTCAAGGTAGGAAACAGTGTGACAAGGCATCAGGTAAAGCAAATAGGATGCTGGGATGTATAGGCAGGGGCATCACCAGCAGGAAAAGGGAGGTCATAATTCCGCTATACAAGACACTAGTGAGGCCCCACCTGGAGTACAGTGTACAGTTCTGGAGACCATACCTACGTAAGGACATAGACAGGGTAGAGAAGGTTCAGAGGAGGGCAACAAAGATTGTGCATGGGTTGCATCACAAGTCCTATGAAGACAGGTTGAAGGAACTGAACATGTACTCCTGGAGGAGAGGAGGGAGAGGGGATATGATAGAGACATACAAGTATCTTACAGGGAGGAACAGGTGCAGGAAAACACTATTTTAAGCGAAAAGATGTTTCAGGACTAGAGGGCATGGGATGAAGTTGGAGGGAGGACGATTCAGAGGAAACATGAGAAAGAATTTCTTCACAGAAAGGGTGGTGGACAAGTGGAACACCGTACAGAGGAAGTGGTGGGAGCTGAAACAATCACAGGATTTAAGAATGCATGGGATAGACATAAAGGAATTCTAG